>OX336391.1:98667596-99267596 GCA_946902985.2 Meconema thalassinum
ACTGGGGTGCAGGGGCGGATCTAAGGGGGGCCCCGCACCATGGATTGTTTTAAATTTAATTAATTAATTAATTATACTTTTCAAACTAATTTATAATTCATATTCTCTTTTCACTGCAGCCATGACCTCCCGTGACTGTTGAGCAAGTTTAGATTTCAGTGAAATGATGGAAGACTTAAGGCGGGAAAAAAGTCGCAAAGTAATATTTTAATATTTCATAGTTTACATAATCTTCTTCAAGGGGACTTAAAGGGTTCTTTCATTTTATTAAAAAATGTACTGCAGTGTATTCAAAATATTGTAACTATTCTTCATTTTATTATTATTACGAACCTATTTTCCATTTGATTTGATATTTTATTTATTTCCTATTGTTGTGGGCCCCACCTTATCATATCGCCCAGGGCGCCGCAAAGCCTCTATCCGCCACTGCTGGGGTGAATAGGATCATAAAGTGATAAAGTTAATGAGTTCACTTTTCAGGGAGTAAATAGCTTTCATTTAAAAAATTTCAAGGAATATTCAATTATATGGATTTTCTCTTTGGAATCTAATACATTTCATGTGTGAAGGTTGCCTACCATGACACCAGTACATTTTCCCGCCAATTCTGTCACTGTGACAAAATATGTGTGTGAAATTACTTTGCCTGAATCTCAGAAACTGTTAGATTCCCGGATAACACAGTGAGTATTTTGTATTCAAATTATATTCCAGAATCATATGTGAAATAGGCAATATTTTTCATCTGTTAGTTTATCTGGAATGTAGGTTAACCTCACTTTGTAATTTTTGTAGGTGTGTTTGGGGTGAATAGGATCACCATGCCGAGAACTTACAAACGAGATCCGCATTCAAGGGCGTACATGAACCATGATCCTGAGACCGTGCAATTGGCTAAGGATGCAGTTTATAAGAAAGGTGTTAGCATAAGAGCTGCAAGTAAGCAGTTTGGTATACCGTATACTGTGCTGCAGGCTCGATTTGTGGACAATTTTGTGAGGCCGAAGATTACTCGAGATTATGCTGGTTACATTTACACGTTTCCTGATGTTGAGGAAATTTGTGAATTTTCCTATAGTCAGGTAATAGGAAAACTGACAATAATGAATTTTTACCCTCATCGATTTTGTTTTGGTTATTTCATAACATTAAAGTATAATAGAAAGTGTAGTCATGTGTTTTAACCATCAAATAACCGATCCCATCGACCCCTGTTATGATGTGAATCGAATAACTCCCACATTAATATGCCTGACACTAGTGACCCCAGTCAAGGAGTGAATAGGATCACTTACAAAATTGGCTAAAATCAAGAAAATATGAAGGAATTTAAGAATATTTGTTCATAAAGTTATAAAACATAGCAGGATTTATGTTCTCTAACAAAAAAAGAGGGTAATTATTTATTTATTCCGTTGCTAGGTTAACATTCCTTGTGAAAGTGATCCTATTCACCACATTTTACGGTAAAAAACATTTCAGTTTCTCTGCTCGTTTCTATGTTTCAACATGTGTTTCAAAGTGCATTGTCGCGACTTCTTTACAAGAGGACGCTGAATGATCTCCTTTGCATCCTGCAATAACTCCAGATAGCGCTTCTCCAAAAGTGTGTAGTTTTAGCTCTCTTTCGTTGCCTTCATCGTCGTGGTCGTTCATTTGTTCCATGACGTCGCACCTGCTGATTTCGGCAGCATTATCACCTGCACTTTGAATATCTACAGTCGTTAATGTTTCCTAGAACTTGGGTGCAAGTACAGTCGCCCTCAAAATATAGTACTGAACATAGCTTTGTATTAAGGATAATATAATCCGTCTTAGTCAGGTTATTTACGACTATGGTTTCGGAATATCTTTCCGTTTCCGCGTTAGGCAGTTTTCCGGTTTACAGTGTCATTTTACATAGGAAATATCTCCGTTCCGACTTTGGTTTTCCATCTGTCCAGGTTTCCGGTATATAAAGGGTCCGTCTTAGGCAGGGTTTACTGTATATATGTTTGTGTGTGAGAAAGTCCGCCATCTTTCGTGCTTCTCTTTCTCGTCATTCTGTTCCAGTGCATCTTAATATCTTTTTTTTCCTTATCTCTTTGATTTTTCTGTCACGTATGGGCATTCTGTGTAATGCTTGTCTGTATGTGTCCTCGTGAGTACTTTGTGATGTATGTTTGGCCTCGTTCGTGGTTGCAATGGATCTGCCGGGCATTATTTATAATGCACAAGCGAATGTGCACTACCTTCTTCTATCGAAGCCAAGCTATGCTTACTGCGTCAGTTTGATTCATTCTTCAAAGTTTTTTTTAGGGCCTGGGTTGGATGGATTCTCTCTCCACGTGTGAGATAGCAAGCCTGTAACATTACCTCCCTCGTTCTTATTTTAATGCTCTCTTTCTTAAAACTCAGCAATTCTTCTAGGTTTGTGCCGTGTCTTGTGTGGGGTTTTGCCTAGCACACCAAGCTGGCTCATCGGCGGGCTCTTGGTGTCCCCGCCCGGACCCCGACAGGAGTAACGAACTGCGCGCTATCTCCCTTTATAAAGAGTGCAACTGCACTACTTGACACAAGACATGGCACAAACCTAGAAGAATTGCTGAGTTTTAATTCACCGGCCTTGAGAGCCAATATACCATCTCTCTCTTTCTTAGTTCATTGGTTGGTTGCTCAGTTTAGGCGCGGCGACAACGCGGTCATGTAGTCCCGTGTACTTTGGGTGTGTGTAGAATCTGTCTGATAACCGGTGATAATTGTGATGGCTGTATTAGTGCGTGTTATCTGTTTTAATTCAAGTAAGGACTGCAAACAATACTATCAAATAGATCCTACTTTTTCTACCAAATGCTACCGTCCACGACACCTAGCTTACGGACTTGGCTACTAGATGATAACGCAGTCAGCACTTGGTGGCGAACGTTGGAATTAATAGAGAGTTATCAATTCTAACCTACAAATTTTGGCTTCACACAAGTGTACTTAATGGAAGGTTCTTTTTCATGCCATAAATCTATGACATGGGACCGCAGGCATAATTTCCCCTCCAATGGAAAGCATACTGACGGATTTTTAACGCTCTTAAAAAATCCAACGACTTCGGCCGGTTTTGAACCCGCGACCTTGGGCATAGAAACTCACCATGCTATCAAATACGCCATCGAAGCCGCTGCACCGAACTAGACGGGGCTGAACGACCGCCGTGTCCAAGCCCCTAATTAAAACAATAACACCAACAACAACTACTACTACTACAATTCCTTGTTGAAACACCACGTTTAGCTCGCCGTGTGCGATTTGTCGACTGTAGCAGCGGAAGAGTCAGCTTAACTGCTCTCATGATGACAATGAGGATTATTGCTTCAAGGGGCGGAACAACGAGGTCATTTTCCCGAAACTGCTTTCTTGAATTGGATATACTGTTCTGAATCGATGCTTTATTCGCGAAGAACCTACAACTTACATTGACGGTAATGAAAGTGAGGTCGGTGTCAACGTGAGAAAGTATAATAGTGGATATACTGTTGGTAGCATGGTGAGCTTCTATGCCCAAAATCGCGGGTTCAAACTCGGCGGAAGTCGTCGGATTTTTCAAGAGCCCTAAAATCCCTCAGGATGCCTTCCTTCGGAGGGCAAGTAAAGCCGGCGATCCCACTACTACACTTGTGTGAAGATAAATTATAGGTTAGATTTGACTAACGCTCTTAGGTTCCAACGTTCGTCGCCAGGAGCCGACTGCAGTGGCATCTAGTGACCATGTTCAGGGCTAGTTGTCGTTGACGGTGGCGTTTGGTAGCAAAATTAGGAACTACTTGAAAATTGCATGTCTGCAGTCCTTACTTGAATTAAAAACAGATAACAGACACTAATACAGCCATCACAATAATCAGACAGATTGTACACACACCCAAAGTACACGGGGCTCCATGACAGCGTTGTCGCAGCCCCTAAACTGAAGAACCAGCCAACTGTACAAAACACTCACCGCTCTGTCTGTGCCAGAGGGCTTGTCCCTAATGGTGATGGTCGCTAGGCAGTGCTGTCCATGGAAGACGCTGCCTGTAGCACTGTTCCAAACCACATCCCGCACGTTGATACATTCGTCAAAGTTGCCCAGGTGAGTCAAGGCCCCCACCATAATTCCTTCTGGCGGGAGCCGTGTCGAGGAGTCGTACACTAAAACACATGACCTAGCTGTTTATATACACGCACGTGAAACATCCACATATTATTATGAGTCGCCAAACAAATCAAGCAAGAGGCACGGGCTCAGAAAACGAAGCTTTTTTTTTCCTTCTTGAATGGCGCTATTCATCATGTCATAACTAGAGAGCGAATTTTAGGTTTTTACCTATTTTTCTCCTTACTTCTAATTACAAAAACATTGCAATACATTTCCAAATCACACTCAAATTATTCATATTCATGAATTTGTAGGGTTAGAGGACATAACGTACAACTTGGCCGGCTGATTACCTGCGAAGAGTCAGCTAATGACTTTAAAATATTTAGGAGAGGACATAACGTACCACTTGAAGTATTTAGGGTGCTTGAAACCCTAACCGCACGGCCACTTGCTCGGTTTTGCTCAATTAATCAGGGTAATAAATACGTGGACAATAACATAACATAAACTAATATAAAATATGATACGTTTTTGGGTTCTCATCACACTTTATCCAGGCCTTGGACTGGCAAAATGTTTATAAACATTTTGGCGTGTTTAATATCAGTTGTGGTTCAGCTCTCGTCATTTGTAGTTTTCTTTACTTTTTTTAAAATTGATTTTTGTGGGTTTTATATCCTAGCGAATAGCAAGTTCGTCATGAGAAGTTTCATTCCAAGTTCTGCAAATATGAGAGAGCTCTCAAGCAAGATTTCAAGTTTCCATTCTCTTCATACCGCTTCATTATTCTGTCAAGCCATTCATCATACTTGACATATTCTTCTTTCTCTTTGAACTTCGTACTTCATTTAGGCGCATGTTACAATACCAAAATGTTTAAAGCCGCACAGTGTAATCTCCTCTGATGTTTATGTGGTAATGAACCTGTAACTGGAATGCCCGTCTGACATTAAGTGGTACGTTATGTCCTAGTGAAAATATTTGGGGATTAGGGGAAAACCGTTCTTAGGTAGATAACGACCTAGGTGGTACGTTATGTCCTCGAAAATCAAATGGTACGTTTTGTCCGTGGTACGTTTTGTCCGGACACCATTCTGTAGTACCGTACCAAAAATACTTAGTTGCGGTTTTGTTCCATTTATTAGCCTATTTTCATTTATGAGAAAAGTGGCTTATGAGATCACCTTTTGTCCATGTGTGTGTGTGTCTGTGTGTCCCCATAATAACTTATAAACGGCTGGACCGATTTCAATGAAACACGGTAAGATTGTAGCACTATTTTGGCCGACCCCGACCATGCCATTCAAATTGTATTACGTCTCACTAATCCAACATGGCGGCTGTGCGAAATATTTCACTGGCATTCTATATCTCCGAAACTATTACCGATATCACCCTGAAATTTTATACGGTGATATACGGCATTATTAAAAGTTCACCTATGAGACTTTCAAAAACCTGTTAACTACAAAACTAACATGGCAGCCAAGCGAATTTGCGACTTTTAAATAGACTTTTCTCGCGATTTATCGATCTAAACGCAATGAAACTTGGTACAGCAAATGTTTATACACATTGTATAGGCAATAGAGTTATGTACCATTAAATGAAAATTATTACGTAGGTTCATTATTAACATTTTCACTTCGATCGCATGTTCACGACACAAGGTATAAAAACGTATTTTTAAAATTTTAGCACAGCCGCCATATTGATATTAAGTAAACAATTGAACTAAATTATATGGCAGTGCCTTACAATGTGTATAAACATTTACTGTGCTATATTTCACTGCGCTCAGATGGTTAAATCTCGAGAAAAATCTATTAAAATGTTTCAACTTTGCTTGGCCGCCATGTTCGTTTTGTGGTTAACAGGTTTTTGAAAAATATAAATAAAGTTGTAGTGGTGCTCTTTATCACCGTACAAAATTTCAGGGTGATATCAGAAATAGTTTCGGAGATATAGAAAGCCGGTGAAATATTTCACACAGCCGCCATGTTGGATTGGTGAGATATAATAAAATTTGAAGTTGCACGGTCGGGGTTGGCCAAAATGGTGCTATGGCCTTACCGAGTTTCATTGAAATCGCTCCAGCCGTTTAGAAGTTATTACAAGGGGACACATACACACACACGGACACCAGGTGATCTCATGAGGCTATTCTTTTCATGAATGCAAATAGGCTAAAATAGGTAAAACCCTAACAATCCGCTCCCCAGTAATCACAGGTTACTTTTCACATGTGCCACTAATTGCGATTACATTGTCTCGGACGACTAAAAGGAAGTAATATCAATTAAGTTATCTTCTCAGCAAATTTTATTTCTGTAACTTATTAGCAAACGATTGGTTGTTTGGTTCTTAAGTTTAGAGGCTGCGACAACGCGGTCATGTAGCCCCGTGTACTTTGGGTGTGTGTAGAATCTGTCTGATAACCGGTGTTAATTGTGATGGCTGTATTAGTGTGTGTATCTGTTTTTAATTCAAGTAAGGACTGCAATTTTGAATTTATAAAATAGTTCCTACTTTTGCCGCCAAACGCCACTGTCAACGACTACTAGGCCTATTTCAGAACTTAGCTACTAGACGCCACCGCAGTCGGCTCCTGGCAACGAACGTAGGGACTTAAGAGCGTTGTTTACATTCTTAACCTATACAATTAAGCTTCACACAGGTGTAATTAGTGGAAGGTTCTTTAACATGCCATAAATCTATGACCTGGGACCGCCGGCTTTACTTCCCCTCCGAAGGAAGGCATACTGAGGGATTTATAACGCTCTTAAAAATCCGACGGCTTCGGCCGGGTTTGAACCCGCGATCTTGGGCATAGAAGCTCAGCATGCTACCTACTACGCCACCGAAACCGCTATTATTAGCAAACAAAAATGACAAGGATTAAATATGTACTATAGTGTATCAGACCTTTGTGTGCAGCTAAGAGGTGTGGAAGGTTTAAACATTTTTAAGCACAAAACAACGAATGTTTCAACTTCAATTAAGAGGCTTCGGTGGCGTAGTAGGTAGCATGCTGAGCTTCTATGCCCAAGCTCGCGGGTTCAAATCCGGCCGAAGTCGTCAGATTTTTTACGAGTGTTAAAAATCCCTCAGTGTGCTTTCGTTTGGAGGGGAAGTAAAGCCGGAGGTCCCATGTTATAGATTTATGGCATGTAAAAGAACCTTCCACACATTACACTTGTGTGAAGCTAAATTTTAGGTCAGATTTGACTAACGCGCTTATGTTAGGTACCAACGTTCGTCGCCAGGAGCCGATTGCGGTGGCATCTAGTAACTAAGTTCAGAACTAGTTGTCGTTGACGGTGGCGTTTGGTATCAAAAGTAGGAACTACTTAAAATTTGAATGTCGGCAGTTCTTACTTGAATTAAAAAACAGATAACATACACTAATTCAGTCATCACAATTAGCACCGCTTATCAGACAGATTCTACACACACCCAAAATACACGGGGCTACATGATCGCGTTGTCGCAGCCCCTAAACCAACTTCAAGTACGCACGAACATTGCAGCAGTTCCACAACACCACAATGTCACGTGGTGGTGCATATTAGAAGGTGGCACAAGCCTGGTTGTTCATTGGATCGCGCTCCGCGATTGAATGATTCTACAGATTTAAACATTCATTTTCATGTAGCTACTTACTGGAGCGTGGCACTCTATGGAAGTGAAACTTGGACTGTTAGCTCAGCAGCAAAGAGGAGAATAGAAGTGTTTGAAATGTGGTGTTACAGGAGAACGATGAACATCAGATGGGTAGATGGAGTAACACATGAAGAGGTATTTAGGCTGTGTCCCAAAGCTCAAGTTATCTGCTGTTAACTAGCTGCTACGCACTACGGAGCTTTGGGACATGTGTGCTTGAGCACAGCCTCCTCATAGTCTTGTGTTCTGGGCTTACATACTGGTACCAAACCATACCATCGCTCAAGATGGCGGTGATCTGCTACTCCTTGTAAGCACTTTGCGCTTTCATGACGAGTGCGGAGTGTTCATAAATTATGGTCTGTGTTTGGCTGATTAAGCGAATTCAGTTCATGAGGAAGAGAAGAAGGGCAATCATGTTAATAAAACATTTAAATTCCGCACCATTTCTGTTTTTCAGAAGAAACATCCATATTATTAATATTAATAGTATTAGCATTACCCGTCGCGGCTTCGCCCGCGAAAATTCTAGTTGTAAAGAGTACACTTAGCAAAATCTCAATCATGAATGCTATGCCTGATTTATCCTTGGAATGAATAGCCTAATCAGACTTTATCAATTCAGCTACTGGTGCAGTGGTTAGGGGTTTGTCATTCCTTCATAGGTATATCAGAGCGAAGTTAGTTTTCTGGGAATATCACAGACACTGTTAATTTAAGGGCCTTTAAATGTGGTTTTCGGAGACCCTTTATATTCGGGTGAAAAAGACCTTTCGTGCCACACTCACACGTGAAAATTGCGTGAAAAATTCTAGAGTGCCCCTTGACCCCCTTAAGCGCATTATACTGTATGTATTGAAGAATTTTACAGATTAATTTGGTTCCGTGATAACCTTATAACCGTCTGGAAACTTTCACAGTAATGTAATAATTGGAATTGCATTGCGTCTTACAGAAATAGATGGACCTGTGAGATTCTGTTACCATGGTTACCGTGTTGCATTCTTTCATTATTTCATTGTAAATATACATGTTTTAAGGTATTTATTTAATTGTGAGGCATTTAAATAGTAAGTGACCGCGTTTCGCTTACGCATTGGGTTATGCTGAACCTGTAGGTACCCCATAAGTGTAGGTTGGTGTTAATGGGACCTTATTTTCGGTACAAAACTGGAATGGGACCTTAGCAGAATAATATAGGGAGCGATTAATACATTAAAAAGAACAGAACAACAGAGCCCGTTGGTTGAAGCTAGGTTGAGGAATTGGCTAAGTGTATTGCCCAAGTTCCAAGCAAAGAGGATTAAAAATTGAGTCAAAGATCAAAGACAACCTACAATTTGTATAACTTCCTTGTACAAGTCGACAATGTAGCATGCACTTTCGTTCTCTAGCTACTACATTCGTGATTGCTAAGCACCTTTGGATCATGAATTGTGACGTCACATCCGGAATATTAATCGACGATCAAGTTCACTACGACTGAAAATGTAGCTATGGGACACAGCCTAAGATGAGCGGGAGAGATAGGCTGGTAGGGCACATACTGAGACACTGAGGAACGTCAAAATTAGTTGAGGAAGGAAGCGTTGAGAGCAAGAACCGTAGGGGTAGACCAAGGTTAGAATATGTTAAACAGATTGTCTCTGATGTAGGGTTTGGTAGCTATGTAGAGAATAGCTCAGGAAAGGGAGGCATGGAGGGCCGCATCAAAACAGTCAAAAGGTGCAAGACTCAAACATCCAGATACTTACTCTTCAGAGCCCATTCTACCATTTGCTTAGTTGCCTCTTGGACTAGGCTGGTGTGGTTTCTGCATAACTCAGACACCTCCTCACTCAAGTAGATATTGTCGCTGCTAACCACGCTGATGTTCCGCAGGAGGTGCTGAAGAGCGGCAGAACTCCGGATGGCTCGCACGGTGGATGCAGCCCTCTGTACGTCCCCCTGCACCAAGGGGAATCCCCCCAGGATACACACCCCACATAGAAAGACTACGTAACCGTGACCCATGCCTTGTGACGACTGCTCAACCTGCGCCCTAACGCGTTATATAAAGTATATCTTATCTGTATCAGCACTTGATATGAATAACACAATCGTCTACTTGACCAACTGGCTGAACGCGAGCAGTAAAACCATTCTTTGCAATTGAAATTTTAGACTTTGAATCCGAAATCTTTTCGACACATTATAAGGTTACTAGCTTCGCCCAGGGAACAGTTATGAATGCATTACGTGATAAGCGGTTTTTAGCCTACTTTTCACATTTTGCAAAAATGAGGAAGAAGTAGCCTGAGGAGATCGATCCGGGAAAATGTGTGTTTGTCTGTCTGTCTGTCCTTCTGTCTGTCTGGCTGTGTGTGTGTCTCCCCCTATCAACTCCTAAACGGCTTCAGCAATCGAAACCAAATTTAGTACGAGTAAAGATGTATACCGGAATATCTCAAGCCCATATTTCAAAATGATGTCAGTGCTACCAACTGCAGAAAAAACGCACTAGAAATTTGAGCTCCATGTTGGATATCTTGGAAGGTATGCATGGGAGCTATTCTAAAATTGGCACACATGTAGATAATACTATTTCAGTTTAATTTCCTGGAGGCCATACATGACAGTGTTGCCAAAATAATGATTAGCCTTCTGATAATTCCAATTCTCAAATGCATATAACTAGTACACTATCAATTGCATTTCGACCAGATTTTGTATGTAATATGTGTACATAAACAGATATGACTGAGCATATTCTTACGAGTCACCAGAGCTGCCAACTGTTAATAATTACTCTCACATTTTTTAAAATCCAAATACCAATATACCCAGTATGCAAGCCGACAGCTTTAAACTATGCACACGTATATTACCTGAATTTTTACATTAAATTGGAGTAACTTATATATGTCAGTTCTACCAACATGATTCTAAGCCTACTGATAGGACCAATTTTAAATACTTGTAACTTCTATACTATCAGTTGGATTTCAACCAAATTTCGTATGTGCTATGTGTAACATAACAGATATGACTCTAAGTATTCTTAAGAGCAATCAGGGCTGCCAACTGTTAATAAATGCTGTCTATATTTTTTACCCTGTGATGAGACAGCTAAAGACACATTCTCGAACGAACTTCAAGATGCCGTTACAACGTGCAATGAAGAAGACCTATTTCTACTTTGTGGAGATCTTAATGGACATGTTGGCAGTACCAGCGAGAGGTATGAATGCCATGGAAATTTTGGCTATGATATCAGAAATGAAGACGGGAACAGGATCCTTGAATTTGCTGAAGCAAATGATCTAATTATCACTAACACCTTCTTTAAGAAACGCAAATCACACTTGATCACCTACACTAGCGGAGGGCACAATACTCAGATTGACTATGTACTACTTCGTAGGAGAGATTTCCCAATTGTCATAGACACTAAGGTCATACCATCTGAATGTTTAGCCCCTCAACATAAACTGCTAGTTACCGAACTTATAATGAAGGTTACATAAGAAAACCCTATGTGAAAGATCATGCCAAAATCAAATGGTGGAAGCTACAAGACCATAAAGTGGCATTCAGTGAGAAGACTGTGTTCCCTCCAGTTGATTCTGTTAATACGGATTATACTTGGACATCATTCACCAACTGCGTAACTAGTATAGCTCAATCTGAGCTTGGTGTAACACAGCCCGGCACACGTAGAATTGACAAACAGACGTGGTTGTGGACAGACAAGGTAAAGGAAATGGTGCAGGAAAAAAAGCAGCTTTTAAACAGTTGCGAACATCTCTGACTGAGGAGAATCTTCTGAAATACCAAGCCACCAAGAAGGAGGCAAAAAGAGCAGTTGTTGAGGCTAAAGTAGATCACTATAAACATTTATATGATCAACTGACAACTAAAGACGGAGACAAAATTATCTACCGACTAGCCCGAGCACGGTGTAGAGCAGGTCAGGATAGAGAACACTATATGTTTGTGAAGGATAAGAATGGTCGACGACTTCACGATAGCAAGATGTTTCTGCACCGTTGGCGAGAGTATTTTAGTGAAGTATTCAACACTGAATTCCCTCACCCACAAATACCAGACAACAATGTTACAGCTGGACCAGTACATTGTATCACTGAAGATGAAGTCAAAGTTGGTATTCGTAGCATGAAAAATGGAAAGGCCCCAGGGCAAGACGACCTTCCTGCAGACATCTGGAAAATTGAGGAACTTACTGACAACGCGACCACCTGGCTGACAGAGTTCTTCAATTCAATTAATCTCTGTAGTCAAATACCTACAGATTGGTCAACTAGTATCTCAGTGCCTATCTTTAAGGGTAAGGGTGACCCAGCTGAATGTACCAATTACCGTCCAATTGGACTTCTCTCCCACACTATGAAAATATTCGAACGTATCCTAGACAATAGGCTGAGGAACATCGTACAGCTCTCAGCAAATCAATGTGGGTTTGTCAGGGGATGTGGCACGATAGACGCAATCTTTGCTGTGCGCCAGCTGATGGAGAAATTCCGAGAACAGAGGAGGCCACAACATCTTGCTTTCCTTGACCTCGAGAAGGCATTTGATCGAGTACCACACCAGATGATTTGGTACGCTCTCCGAGATCATCAAATTCCAGAAATGTATATAAACTGGATAAAAATGCTGTACAACAACACCAAAAGCCACGTGCGATGCCCTGCAGGACTGACTGACAGCTTCCCTGTGACAGTTGGGGTTAATCAAGGTTCAGCTCTGTCTCCCCTGCTCTTTGTTATCGTCATGAATTCCATAACGCGAGACCTGCAGAAGTGTGTCCCATGGACATTGCTGTACGCTGATGATGTGATGCTTGCGGCAGACTCCAGGAAGGATCTTGAAATCCAAGTGCAGACATGGCATGATCGTCTGCAAGGATTTGGTCTTCATTTGAACATCCACAAGACTGAAACGATTCCATCCCCTGGAACTATAGGTATTAATGGAGCTCCTCTTACCAAGGTAAATACATTCCGATACCTAGGCTCACGATTGAATTGCGACAGCTCTGTGAATGAAGATGTGCGAGCACGAATCACTGCGACTTGGATGCGATTCAGAGATGTCACCGGTGTTCTTTGTGATAAGAAGATGCCTATCCGCCTAAAATCAAAGATATACCGCACAATGGTGAGACCAGTTGCATTATATGGTACCGAGTGTTGGCCAGCACCTAGAAGTGCTGAGCACTCACTTCATGTCATGGAAATGCGGATGCTGCGAAGATCATTAGATATTTCTCTGCTCGACCATATCCCCAACACAACGATTCGACATACAGCTGGCGTGGCTCCAATCAATGAGAAAATGCAGGAATGGAGACTCCGTTGGTATGGGCAGGTTGTCCGTGCACCACAAAGTTCAGTCATCGGCTCGGCCTACCATCTAACGGTCGACGGCCAGAGACAGCGTGGGAGACCAAAATTGCGGTGGCTCGACACTATCAACGCCGATTTACGATCAAGAAACTTGAAATCGCGCGAAGCATTAGATCGCAAGAAATGACGTGCATTGATCCAAAAGGCGGATCCCGTTCCTACGGGATGACGCTAAGAAGAAGAAGATATTTTTTACCCTAATATCAATATATCAGAAAGTATGCAAGCCAACAGCTCTATAATTTGCACACGTATAGCACCTGGAAATTCTAGATTTGGAGTAATTAATATAAGTCAGTGCTGCCAACATCATTCTATGCCTATAATAACAAATGGATTTCATCCAAAGCTGGCACAACAAGATATCATAATATTTCAGATTATTTATGACCAGCACACGCATGGCATTGTTGCCAACATGCTTTTACGCGTGCTGATAGATCCAATGTCTAACTGCATGTAACGTCCATAGAACTTCAAGAGATGGAACTAAGAATATATTCAGACACCAGGGCTGCCAACTGTGGTGCTCCATTAGGCTTCATTATACCAGGTATATTTCGAACTAATTAGACATTTCGATATTACCAACTTAAAATTTAAGATTCATGCCAATCTACCTATTTAGAAAAAGAGCGAAATTAAGTGATAATATCGAAATTTCTAATTATTTCGGAATATACCTGTAGCCTAATAGAGCACTACAGTTGGCAGCCCTGGTGACTGAATATATTGTTAGTTCCATCTCTTAAGGTACAGAATACAATATTTGGTTGAAGTCCAATGGATAGCTTGGACGTTACATGCAGGTAGACATTGGATCTATCAGCGCGCCTAAAATCATGTTGACAACAATGTCAAGCATGCGTTGGTCAGAAATAATCTGAAATATTATGATCTCTTGTTGTGCCAATTTCGTATGAAATCCATTTGTTAGTAGCCTATAGAAGTTACATGTATTTTAAAATTGGTCCTATCAGCAGGCCTAGAGTCATGTTGGCAGCACTGACGTATATTAGTTTCTCCTAATTAATCTAGAATGTTAGGAACTATACGTGTGCAAATTTTAAAGCAGTTGGCTTACATATTTTCTGATATATTAATATTTGGGTAAAAAAGAGAGACAGCCATTATTAACAATTGGCAGTCCTGGTTGTTCTTAGGAATAAGCATAATCATATCTGTTACGGTACACATAGCACATACGAAATTTGGTTGAAATCTAATCGATAGTATAGAAGTTACATGTATTTAAATTTGGTCTTATCAGCAGGCTTAGAATCATATTGGTAGCACTGACGTACATAAGTTACTCCAAATTAATGTAGAATGTTAGGTACTATACGTGTGCATAGTTTAAAGCTGTCGGCTTGCATACTTTCAGATATATTGGTATTTGGATAAAAGAATAGAGAGAACATTTATTGACAGTTGGCAGCCCTGGTGGCTCTTAAGAATACGCTCAGTCATATCTGTTTATGTACGCATAGTACATACATAATTTGGTTCAAATACAATTGATAGTTTAGAAGTTATATGCATTTAAAAATGGGACTTATCAGTAGGCTTAGAATCATTTTGGCAACACTGCCATGTATGGCCTCCTGAAAATTAAACTGAAGTATTATTACCTATATGTGTGCCAATTTTGGAATCGTTCTCATGGATACATTCCAAGATATCCAACATGGACCTCAAATTTCAATTGCGATTTTTCAGCAGTTGGTAGCACTGACATCATTTTCAAGTGACATTGAGATGTCACGGTATAGATCTTTACTCTTATCAAATTTGGTTTCGATTGCTGCAGCCATTTAGGAGTTGATAGGGGGGGTACACACACAGACAGAAGGACAGACAGACATTTTCCCGGATCGATCTCATAAGTCTACCTTTTCCTCATTTTTGCAAAATGTGAAAAGTAGGCTAAAAACTGTCACTAACATGGCATTGTTTACAAACTGCAAATGAAGATTGACAGATGACAAGAATTCAGTAGCCATGACAACATTGCCACTTGTCTGCTCTTCGATGTTAGATTATCATACTCATATATAAAAATGAGATGGTGTGTGTCTGTCTGTCTTTCTGTGTGTTACTCAATAACGCAAGAACCACTAGTCCGATTTAAATGAAATTTGGCGTGGATGTAGCTGATTTACCAGGTTTACATATAGGATACTTTTGATTTCGATATTTTGCACTATTAAAAAAGGCGACCATTTTAGTGACGTCACTACACCCTTTGGTTTCAAAATTTCATAATTCCATATAAAATAAAAAGAGAACGCTTAGAAATAGCAAACTTTTGATGCAACGTTCGAGCTTTAAAATTTAATTTCCTATCCGAGAGGTCCTTATCACTTTTCGTGTATCTCCAACGGTTCGCGAGTAAAACCCACATTTGTGACGTCACTACACCCTTTGGTTTCAAAATTTCATATTTCCATTTCAAATAAAATGAGAACGCTAAGAAATAGCAAACTTTTGATGCCATATACGAGCTTAAACATTTAATTTTCTATCCGAAAGGTCCTTATCACTTTTCGTGTATCTCCAACGTTTAGCGAGTAAAACCTAAATTTGTGCAATAAAACAAGGTCAACACCGAGCGGTGCAGTATATCTCTCTATATATAACAAGTAGTTCCGTGAAGAACTATACAGCCTATTTTCATATAACCTACTTATGTTAATTGCCACTATCAACATACACAATTTCAGTTTGATTGCTGTAATAGATTCGTAGATATTGAGAACCGACTAAATATTTCGGATGGTCGCCATGTTGGATTTTATATATGTAAGTCCTAGAGTTATGTACTGTTACAAGCAGATTATTGTGAACGTGTAGTATTCAAACTTCAATCGCATAATTAGGACACAAGAAAGAAAAGGAGATTTAAAAATTTTTCACAGCTGCCATCTTGAGGTTATGGAAACAATTGAAATAAATCAGATGCCAGTGGATTAACATTCGGATAAAGATTTACTGTACCAAGTTTCACTGCACGCGGATGGTTAAATTGCGAGAAACATCCATGTGAATATTTATAATTCGCGTCACCGCCATGTTGGATTTGTGATCACCAGGTTATTTAAAGTCCTATAGGTGAACTTAAGTTCATAGCCCCTATGAACATTAAAAAATGCAGTTTGATTGCTAAAATAGATTCGTAGATATTCAGTATCGTCTAAATATTTCGGATGGTCGTCATGTTGGATTGTTAAATGTATAGGCCATAGAGTCATGTACCATTAAAGGAAAATTTATGCGTAGGTTCATTATTCAAACGTTCACTTCGATCGCATGATTACATCACAAGAAATAAAAACTTATTTTTAAAATTCGCACTGCCGCCATCTTGAGGTTATGTAAACAATTGAACTAAATTAGATACCAGTGGATTACAATGTGTATAAATATTTCCTGTACCAGGTTTCAGTGCGCTTGGAACATTAAATCGCGAGAAAGGTCTATTTAAAATTTTAAAATTCGCTTGGCCGCCATGTTCGTTTTGTAGTTAACCGGTTTTTGAAAATCTTATAGATGGACTTCCAGTAGTGCCCCTTATCTCCGTACAAACTTTTAGGGAGATACCGCTAATAGTTTCAGAGATATAGAATGCCGGTGAAATATTTCGCACATCCGCCATCTTGTGATTATGTAACCAATTGAACGAAGTTAGATGTCGGTGCATTACAATGTTTATAAACATATACTGTACCAAGTTTCATTGCGTTTGGTTGGTCAAATCGCGAGAAACGTCTATTTAAAAGTCGCAAATTCGCTTGGCCGCCATGTTGGTTTTGTAGTTACCAGGTTTTCAAAAGTCACATCAGTGAACTTATAGTAGTTCCCTCTATCACCATAGAAAATGTCAGGGTAATATCGGTAATAGTTTCGGAGATATTGAATGCTGGTGAAATATTTCGCACAGCCGCCATGTTGGATTGGTGAGTCGTAACAAAATTTGAAGGGCACGGTCGAGGTCACCGGGAATAGTGCTATGAACTTTCCGAGTTTCATTGAAATCGTTCCTGCCGTTTAGATTTTATTAGGGGGGGACACACACACGAATCACACACACACACACACACGCACACACACACGGACAAAAGGTGATCTCATAAGCCTATTTTTTCAAAATTGAAAATAGGCTAAAAATGAAAGTTTGTCTGTTTTTTCTGAATTTCTCCGGAAATTTGAGTTGTTGACGCGTTTCTGACTGTTTTATGATGGATACGCTCGAAAATATTGTTTGGTCTGTCTGTCTGTTTGTTTGTTTGTTTGTTTGTTTGTCTGTGGACAATTTTGTTCCCTTAAAACTCGAGAACGGCTGGGTGTATCAACGTAAAATTTGGTACAAATATCCATCAGAGGCACGACACTAATCATTGATGTAACTCTTCTCCGTACCTCTCATATAACGGGGCCTACCCCCTTAAAATACATGCTGAAATAGGCGTAAAAGGACGAGACAATGCTCAATTTTCAGCCCCTCAATGTGAGACAAAACCCGGGGACCCTGAAACCACATATTAAGACCCTAAAACCAGCCATTTATGAGATATTCCCAGAAAGCTAATTTCATTTAATAAACTTATGAACGAATGCAAGCCGGTAACCATGGCAAAAGATTTTCAGAGGTTTATCTATTGCTGTAGGAGGCAATGCAATTCCATTAATTACATTAGTGTGAAAGTTTGCAAACGGTTAGAATCAAATTAAGCTGTAAAATTCATCAATACGTATAATGCGCTTAATTGGGTCAAGGGGTACTCTAGAATTTTTTCACGAGATTTACACCTGAGGATGTGGTACGGCAGGTCTATTATATTCCTATCCCTATATTATAGTATTATTATTAGCATTATATTATATTATGGTGCACAACGACAAGACAAAGCCCCTTGGTGCAAGAAACAAAACTCGGAGGCCCTAATGGGTCCTCGAAAACTACATTATAAGGCTCTAAATTCAACAGTTTCTGAAATATTCCCAGAAAACTAATTTAATTTAATTTAACAAACTAATGAAGGAATGCAACTCGGTAACTATGACAACATTACCTCGAAAGGTGGCATCTAACTTTCCATCTATTTCTGTAAGAAGCAATGTCACTCCATTTATTACATTTCTGTGAAAGTTTTCAATTGGCTATAAGGTTATCACGGAACCAACGTAGACTGTATAATTCATCAATGCAATTAAGGGGGTCAAGGGGTAACCTAGAATTTTTTCATGCAATTTTAACGTGCGACATACAGTACAGAAGGTCTAATATATCTCCAAACAGCAACATTATTTTCAAAAATTCCTGAATTGAATCAGCACTTTTTGCGGCTTTTAGCAATTTGGGCCATTTGAGGCTAAAGAACCTGAATTTTCATGCACCACAAGCCTTTATAATTTATGAAAAGGGTCTTCTTGTGTATGGGGACCTAACTCAACGTAGAGGGTCAGTTTTTATGTGACATGTATTGCGTTTCGTCTACAAGGCTTTCAATTCTATTTCACGTCAGGAAGTACACGTTAGGTGAATTTAGTTTGAGAGCACATTTTAACTAATCATTTTTTGTTGTTGTCGACGTACGGGTTCATCGTAAGGATGATTTTGTTTGATACTGTGTGGTAGATATACCCATATTTGGTTATCTGGGTGATATGTTGTAGACAAAGGATTGTCTGTCTGTCTGTCTGTCTTTCTGTGTATCTTTATGTATGGCTATAAATCGTGTTCGGATGCTTGGTGCATCGTAAAATAAGGTGTGGTATCCATGAGAGTCAACGCACCAATCATTTATAAAACTCTTCACCGTACTTTTCATACAGTAGAAGGGTGGATATAGTGAAAAACTTCTCAAAATACATGCTAAAATAGGCGAAATATAAAAATTATCCAAGAAGGACGACCAAAGCATATGTTGCGCTTCTCAATGTGAGACACAAAATTCCGGAGTCTATAAAGGGCCTCCGAAAACCACATTTTAAGGCCCTTAAATTAACAGTGTGTGTGTGATATTCCCAGAAAACTAATTTCGTTCTGATAAACTTATGAAGGAATGACAAACCGCTAACCATTGCAACAATAGTTCAATTGATAATGTCTGGTGTTAACACCGAACACCGTTCGAAGAACGGGTACTTCTGTTAGTTACTAATAAACTATCCTTTCCTCTGGAAGCACTGACACTAATTTTTCAATGATAGAAATATCACTCAGTGAGGATGTTGAAGCGCATGTTAAACCTAATCTCAATCAGCCTGCACCACTTTCACAAACCAAGTTCCTATTATTTCCACCATTAGCATCACTAATTACATTTGCTATAGGTTTTATTCTGGGCCTAACTTTGAATATCTTGAATACTTTTCCGATTCGAGGCATGATGACACAAAAACGAACGTTCCGCTGTAAACATGTACAGAAAACGCGCCGGGAACACAAGCAACAATTGAAAATTCCTCCACGGCAACAGAGGCACCAACACTGAGAATGAAATATCTTCATAAATCAACATATCGCTAAAATAAAATGTTTGATGTCCAAGACGTTGACAGCACGCAAAAGGGGGGCCTGGCAATTGTGCAGTCCTAGAAGTAAATTAATATTTAAAGGCTTTAATGGCTAAAATGCCACTAGAAAACATATTTATCTAGTAAAGTACACTCCAAGGAACGTTCATAAGCAAAGAAAAAAATACGAGCCTTACAGTAGTCGCATATGATGTGTAACATCTGACATAGAAGACACCTCACGTGAAATTGTTGATATACCGGTATTTTATAGTATTATTGGCACAAATATTAATCTATTGTTAGCTGCCGCCCCGGAGGTCCTGGGTTCGATTCCCGGCTCTGCCATGAAATTTGAAAAGTGGTATGAGGACTGGAACGGGGTCTACTCAGCCTCGGCTGCTCCAAATGAGTAGAGGGGGTTCGATTCCCACCTCAGCCATCCTCGAAGTGGTTTTCCGTGGTTTCCCACTTCGTCTTCGGGCCAATGCCGGTATGGTACCTTCTTCAAGGCCACGGCCGCCTCCTTCCCTCTTCCTTGCCTATCCGTCCTGACCATCCATTACCTTCCCTCATGAGGCCCCTGTTCGCTTTGCAGGTGAGGCCGCCTGGACGAGGTGCCAATCACACCTCACCAGTTGTATCCACTCCGATTAGATGTTCCCAGCTCTAGGACGCTGCCCGTAGAGGCGGTAGTGGTGAGTTCCCTCGCTGAGTCAGTGGGTTCCACCAACCTGGAGGGTAAACGACTAAGAAAAGAAAAAGATTGTAAAAGGGAGTGTTTTACAGATATTGTAGTTTATAATACGGAACTCATTTTATTAGATGATTTGTAGCTTCCACCAGCACTAGCCTAAGTAAAGAATACGATATGGATCAACTAGATTAATAGACGCGACACCACTCTGAACCCTTATTGATCTTCGATAAATAAGTATTCATATTTATTATTATTATTACTACGGCCCAGGCAGCACTTAAGGAAGTCGACTTGGATATAAGGGAGGCCAGCATTTCGTAATGATTGCAACAGGAGGTGAGCTGGTAGCTATTCTTGGGGAACGGCCAGAATTAGTCGAGTTCAAGGCCAAATTGAGCAACTACTGTACCAAAATTGGAGGCATAAAGGAAAGATCACGAGGTACTCGCAACGAACATACGATTGAATCAGCCAATCGCAAGAGACCAAGCCATGACCACGAGGTGGACAGCGTCAGTAGTAAAAAGCCCGCGGAAGTGTGTATCTAATGAACCGCCGAACGGATTAATCTCCGCTCGAGTGAATTGAGACGTTTGATTTATTTGGAGAAGAATGACACTAGTCCCATCTTTGTGAGACAAAAACTCTGGAAGTTTTATCCGATTCCACCCCACTCCTCCGCCCCTGTCAGTTTCTAATAAATAGTTTGGCCTGACGCCATTCGAAGCCTTTCGTCGTGGAGCCGTGATGGGTTTACTTCACGCCAGTTTGTATTGTGATTTTGACGCTCGAAATTATCTAAGCCTTTCGTTTTGGACCCGTGAGGGGGCTTACTTCACGCCAGTTTGTATTGTGATTTTGACGCTCGAAATTATCGAAGCCTTTCGTTTTGGAGCCTTCAGAGACTTACTTCACGCCAGTTTGTATCGTGATTTTTACGCTCTAAAATTAGTGAAGTTAATTTATTTTGGGAGCTCTGAGGAGCTAAAGTCACAGCGATTGCATTATCGAATTTTAAAGCTCGAATACATTTTTTTTTTAAAGTCTGGAATCAACTTTATTTTGTGAGCTAAATATTTCACGCCAGTGCGTGATAACTTGTAACATTCAGTTAAAGACGACGAGTTCAGCTCTAAGGGGGAAGTATTGTAACACCCTAATTAGTGCTCACCAGAGCCGAGGTCCACAGTACAGGACGGAAATACCGAGCGAGATAGCGACTGCTAGTGCAGCCAGGATCTTGAACTTGTTAACGAGCCAGTGGCGCGGTCTCGAGATGTATATTTTATGTACAAATTGCAGTGTATTTTATATGTGTTTTTATGGTGCGTGTGTGCGAGATATTTAGGGCCAGTCTTCGCTATTAATCGCATTAGGACAATTGTGGGTGAACCGAGTAGCCTGCAAGCGATTATAGATAGGTAAAATAATTAACATTGAACTTTTCTGCCAAGGAGTCGATACCAAGATGATCAGCACGTGGTTTGAAGTTGGGATGAGCTTCAACAAATCAACGCAGACGACTACTATGGAGTGCTAATTTGTCCATAGGGCGATGGGTTGAGGAGGATGTCCTTAGTTCTACAAGCAGAGCGGTGATGTACTAAAATTGGATTATTTCAATTATGTAGTTAGATTTGGCCGGGGAACTTTGTAAATAGTCATGTTTTCTTTTCTTGTTGTTTTAGAGTTTTTCTTGCACCGACGCTCAATGTTTTA
The DNA here is from genome assembly GCA_946902985.2 of Meconema thalassinum. NCBI lineage: Eukaryota > Metazoa > Arthropoda > Insecta > Orthoptera > Tettigoniidae > Meconema > Meconema thalassinum. Next base: position 98,689,717 of record OX336391.1, read on the forward strand.
AATGTCCGTTGGCGCGTGGCCAAAGTGTTTGTTTGATATTTTGTTTTTCCTTGAGTCATATGTAATGTGCGCGGCGTGCGTGCGTGATTTTTATCCTTGCAAATGCGGAACCCGTTACATTCGATAAATGGTGCTTTATTAACGTTAATATTTGAAATAGGAATGGGAGGAAATTATTGTAAGATATTTGCTGAACAGGTTATTATTCATATTATGGTTGCCAAGCGCACCAACTTAAAAGTAATTTTTTAGAACACCTTCGTTCTAATTTTGATAGATTTTTCTTGAGTCCCTTTCAGGTTGACTAGTCACGGCATAGAACGGTGGCGCCAGCATGTGGATGTTATTTGTGTCTTTTTATTTCAGGGTCTGTCAAAACCCATACGTGTGATTCTGTGTGTGTTAATGTGTCTAGTGTGTGTTGATTCTACGTGAGGAGGGGGTAGATGTCCTACCGCTCTCATATTTTTGCTGCTATTGTATTTTGATGGAAAGACAGGGTGCTCTTGGGAGACTGCTGATTCTTGTCCATATATTTTTCTGACACACACATGTATTATTGTGCTTTGGGGCACACTTCTTCGAGATTCGACCCCATGTTCTGGGAGGTCGAGGTATTTGACACGTGGGTTGACAGACATGCAGAGTTCCACAAACCGCCCGTTTTGCCTGTGACTTATTTTGATAGGCAGTCCTGTTTGTCTGACTGACCCCTGTAAGCTTTCATGTAGCAAACCTGTTCATTGTGATGGTTAATTTTAAGCCATAATTAATTGGGGAGTTCGCCATGTGTGTAACGGCTTGTTGTACGTTGTATAATTAACGTAAATGTTGGCTGTTTGCCTATTGCTTTGTTTATGACTCGATTCATGTAATTTTGTGTGTCACACCCGTGTGGTGTAGTAGTAGAGTACTTGTAAATTTTGACAGCGGTCATTTGTGTATTTTTCTATTGGTCACGTGTTAATGTACTTGTGTTGATTTGTGTGAGAAGTCCTAAGTTTTTAGGCAGTAAATGTTGCTACGGCAATTTGATTCCAATTTCTCACGGAAATTTTGTGTTTGTTTATAGTAGATTTAGGAAGTGTCGGTTTAATTTTAGTATTGTAGTTGTGTTCCCCCGTGTCGGTCTAGCTCTAAGAAATGTGGATTCGTTGTCTGAAGGATTATTCTGGATGATAACGAATCACGCATTCAAAGTACACATCGTGATGCATGTAGAACGGCATACGCACATATATGGTCACTTTTGTATTTTATCTTAGGGACACTTGGTCCAGGTAATTAATCTCTCCAGAGATATCGCCTAGTTTTTGGCATTTTTTTTAAGTGGGAGTCATTTGGGAGTTTTTGTTGTTAATTGTTTAAGTGTAAATATGGTGATTTGTTATTAAATTCAGTTGTTTTTAACCCTGGCTTCACTCTTTCCTGCATGTTATTTTGTTATATGTTACCCTGCAAGTTAATGAAGCACCCTGACAGCAACTTACGAATATGAACCGTTACACCCCCCGAAACTGAGTCTCATATGCTTCTTTGCAAGGGTTCAGCTCATAACCTTAAATTCCTTATAAATAGGACCTTTTGTTTCACAGACCATCACGTAATTTCATATGGATTCTGTTAAAATGAGTCATATTGATATGATAAATATCGTTTAAAATGATAATCTGGTAGCAAAAATATCTACCCCGTCCGCGATTCGAACCCGAGGTCTCTAGATTCATAGTCATAGTCCCTAACCCCACGGCTAATTCGACTACGCATATATTGTGCACAAGATGGTGACTTATTTCCACGTTCCAATAATACTGCATTACGGAATTAAGTTTCATTTATATTTTGCTTGTTTCGATGATGTTCCTGAGTGACATTGAGTTTAAAATGCCTTATGCCAATGCAATGCCGACTACTTACAGTGTTTGATATTAAGGCATTTTACCATTTAAAAATACTGATTCGAAGACTTCGAACATGTACCATGTCATTTGTTTAAATCACTTGACTCCAGAGTTCGCATGAGCGTTTTCCGTTCAGTATGTCATATACATTCCACATGGCTGAGAGTGCGTCATGGTATCAATTTTCGACACCGCGCGCTGATTGTTTCTCTTACCAGTGCCAGCTGGATCGATCGATCGAGTTGGCAGTGCGTCTTATACTTCCGTTCGATCCACCACTGCCAGCTAGGGCACACTTCGATTCGATCGATCGAGCGGGCAGTGCATACTTCCGTTGTTCACCACTGCCAGCTAGTACACTTCCGTTTGATCGATCGAGCGGGTAGTGCATACTTCCGTTGTCCACCACTGCCAGCTAGTACACTTCCGTTTGATCGATTGAGCGGGCAGTGCATACTTCCGTTTGATCCACCACTGCCAGCTCGATCGTTCCGATCCACTTCCTTCCCCAATTTTCAAAATCACTCCCACAAAACTATCCAGCAACCGAGCGGAAAGATGTTACACATCAAAAGTTTTGATATTTTGCCCACAATCTCCCCAGAGCCGCCCTCGAAACTTTACTCTGGAAGTAGTACCGTATTGTAAATGCTTTTGTCGTTACTGTAAGTTCTAGGTCACCTAGGATTCTGAAGAGAGTGGAGCCTTCTGAAAGTCAACGAAGGTTTATTTGTTTGTTTATTTGCTTGTTTGTCTGTCTGTTTGCGTCTTGTCTGCCTGTAAACTTGCTTTATGAATTTGTCTCTTTGTTTATCTGTCTGTTTGTTTGCCTGTCCATTTGTTTGTTAACTTGTCTGGGAGCCACAATCATTGTATCTCTTTAGCCATGAGTAGTGTAATCTTTGACGACAGAGTGACGCATGGCCTAGAGAATAGCCACAGGTGTTCTGTGATACAGCACTTAGAGCCAATGTTATCTCTCAGGGATGACGTGCATGTCAGTTCCACTTATTGTTAAAACAGTGCTGTTCAATGAACTTTTAAGTAAGCTCTCATGGTCATTGTTTCCGTAATGTTGGCTAAACTGTGACGTTGGCGCAATGACTGCGATGCAATATTCTAAAATGTTCTATCGGGATTTCGGAATGAGCATGAGAGAGATGCTGGTATTCAGAAAGCTGTAAGGGAAGGCTGAAATATATCCCTCACACTTGTCAATCTACTTATTGAACAAGCATTAAATAATAATAATAATAATAATAATAATAATAATAATAATAATAATAATTTCAAAAGGATGGAAGCCTTGATAAGGAGGTTATGGCTGCTTGAGCTTTTAGTTCTCGCAGTAAAGAGGCGCAGATGCTCTTCATAAAAGGGAGGTAGCGCGCAGTTTGCTACTCCTGTGGGGGGGCCGGGCGGGAACACCAAGAGCCCGCTTGGTGTCCTACGCGAAACCCCACACAAGACACGGCACAAACCTAGAGAAATTGCTGGGATTTAATAATAACTAGCAGAAGTACCCGTCTTCGAACGGTGTTATATATTAACACCAGACATTATCAATTGAGCTACTGTTGCAATGGTTAGCGGTTTGTCATTCCTTCATAAGTTTATCAGAACGAAGTTAGTTTTCTGGGAATATCACACACACTGTTAATTTAAGGGCCTTAAAATGTGGTTTTCGGAGACCCCTTATAGACTCGCGAATTTTGTGTCTCACAATGAGAAGCGCAACATATGCTTTGATCGTCCTTCTAGGATAATTTTTATATTTCGCCTGTTTTAACATGTATTTTGAGAAGTTTTTCCCTATATCCACCTTTCTACTGTATGAAAAGTACGGTGAGGAGTTTTATAAATGATTGGTGTATTGACTTATGTTTACCATACCTAATTTTACGATGCACCAAGCATCCGAGCACGATTTATAGGCGTATATAAAGATACACAGAAAGACAGACAGACAATTCTATTGTCTACAACATATCACCCAGATATCCAACCTTACGTATCAAACAAAATCATCCTTACGTTGAACCCGTATGTCGACGAAAAAAAAAAGATTAGTTAAAATGTGCTCTCAAACTAAATTCACCTAACGTGTACTTCCTGACGTGAAATAGATTTGAAAGCCTTGTATACGAAACGCAATACACCTCACATCAAAAATGACCCTCTACGTTGTGTTAGGTCCCCATACACAGGAAGACCTCTTTCATAAATTATAAAGGCTTGTGGTGCATGAAAATTCAGGTTCTTTAGCCTCAAATGGCCCAAATTCATAAAACAAAAAATTCTATTCAATTCAGGAATTTTTGAAAATAATGTTTCTGTTTGTAGATATAATAGACTTTCTGTACTATATGTCGCACGTGAAATTGCATGAAAAAAAAAACTAGGTTACCCCTTGACCCCCTTAATTGCATTGACGAATTATACAGTCTACATTGGTTCCGTGATAACCTTATAGCCATTTGCAAACTTTCACAGAAATGTAATAAATGGAGTAGCCTAATAATAATATCGTATGGCCTCGGGTGCTGGGTGCTAGCTTAGTAATTTGACACGCAGAGGGTAGCTTGCATGTCGAAATGTCGTTGTTCCTTGAATCACTATGAAAGTCAAGGAGGGTAGATATCTAAGCTCCTTGAACACTATAGCGCTTCCTAGTAGTGAAATGAGGAACTTTGTGTTGGCGGAAACTCCTGAGGTTCATTTTGCCATTATGAACACGGCCTACTGAATTCAAATGGGTTCTTTGACATGCCAACATCGTATGACGTGCGAGTCGTATTTTTGCCGCCTTTCAAAAATCACGTACAGGCCGGACGTTTGCTTTAGACGATTGCCCTTGACCTTGAAGCCTGCGGGTGAGCCTGTACACAGTCACTCTCTCACCCTATCACTTCGCATTTGTCGCCACCGATCTGATGTAATGGAATTCCAGAATTGAGCAGACAGTACAGTCCACGTCGAAGTATTGTGTGACACGGAAGTACACGTTACGTAGTTACGAACAGAACGTCATTATATTTGCCAGTGACTATACTTCAGCAATAGTGTGAAACAGCTTTATCAATCATCGGAGCGCTTGGGGCAGCTGATAACAACACAGGTACTGTAGTAACTCGCCTCCAGGCTTCCATTAAGATTTTTCACTCGTCTAAAACAAACGTCCGGCCTGTACCACGGCCAGGAGTGAACCTGCAATCTTGGGGTTAGTAAACCGACACGCTGTCCACTCACCCACCGTGGCAAGGTAGAAATGGAATGATATTGCTTCTTACAGAAGTAGATGGAAAGTTGGATGCCACCCCTTGAGATAATGTTGTCATGGTTACCGATTTCCATTCCTTCATTAGTTTGTTAAATTAAATTAAATTAGTTTTCTGGGAATATTTCAGATACTGTTGGTTTTAGAGCCTTATAATATAGTTTTCGAGGCCCCCAAGTTTTGTTTCTGGCACCGAGGGGCTTTGTCTCCTCGTTGTACGCCATAATATAATACTAATAATAATAATATAATATAGGGATAGGAATATAATAGACATGCCGTACCACACCCGCAGGTGTAAATCGCGTGAAAAAATTCTAGTGTACCCCTTGACCCCCTTAAGCGCATTATACGTATTGATGAATTTTACAGCTTAATTTGGTTCCGTGATAACCTTCTAGCCGTTTGCAAACTTTCACACCAATGTAATTGATGGAATTGCATTGCGTCTTACAGCAATATATGGACCTCTGAGAATCTGTTGCCATGGTTACCGGCTTGTATTCGTTCATTAGTTTATTAAATGAAATAAGTTTTCTGGGAATATCTGAAAAATGGTTGGTTTTAGGGCCTTAAAATGTGGATTTTGGAACCCTTTAGGGCCTCCGAGTTTTGTCTCTCACATTGAGGGGCTGAAAATGATCTTTGTCTCGTCTTTCTACTCCTATTTCAGCATGTATTGTGAGAGGTACGGAGAAGGGTTACATCAATGATTAGTGCCGTGCCTCTGATGGATATCTGTACCAAATTTTACGTTGATACACCCAGCCGTTCTTGAGTTATAAGGGAACAAAATTGTCCACAGACAAACAAACAGACAGAAAGACAGACCAAAAAATTACTTTCGCGCGCATCCATAATAAAACAGTCTGAAACGCGTAAATAACTCAAATTTCCGTATAAATTGCGAAAAAAACATACAAACTTTAATTTTTATGTATGTAGAGATATACTGCACCGCTCGGTGTTGACCGTGTTTTATTGCACAAATTTAGGTTTTACTCGCTAACCGTTGATCAGGGCCTTTTGGATAGAAAATTAAATGTTAAATCTTGTGTATGCATCAAAGGTTTGCTATTTCTTAGCGTTCTCTTTTTATTTGAAAAGGAAGTATGAAATTTTGAAACCAAGGGATGTAGTGACGTCACATTTGTGGGTTTTACTCGCTAACCGTTGGAGATACACGAAAAGTTATAAGTTCCCTTCGGATAGGAAATTAAATTTTGAAGCTCGTATGTCCCATCAAAAGTTTGCTATTTCTTAGCGTTCTCTTTTTATTTGATATGGAAATGTGAAATTTTGACACCAAAGGGTGTAGTGACGTCACTAAAATGGTCGCCTTTTTTAATAGTGCAAAATATCGAAATTAAAAGTTTCCTATATGTAAACATGGTAAATCAGCTACATCCATGCAAAATTTCATTTACATCGGACCAGTGATTCTTGCGTTATTGAGTAACACACAGACACACACACACCAACTCATTTTTATATATTAGTATGTTAATACTAATAATAATAATAATGATAATGTTATTGGTTTTACGTCCTTTTTAACTACTCTGGCTTTTAGAGACACCGGGGTGCCGGAATTTTGCCCCAAATGGGACCTTTAACGTGCCTGTAAATCTACTGACACGGCTCCCTCGCATTTGCGCAACCTCAAAATCCAGCTGACTGCACCAGGATTCGATCCTGCAACCTTGGGAACAGCAATAGAGGAAATGATAGAGAAATTTAAAGTAAGTGTGAGGAAAATGTCACTTGGTCAACACGAATTTGGCCAATGACTGGGCGAGGTACAATGTATATATGAATAACAAGTAAATTACTAATAAGGTTTTGAATATTCCCGAAGAGAATATGATGCAGTTTCCATTTGAGTGGATAAATTATCAATACATGATAAAAATGGTCCGGTTAGCTCAAACAATGCCAGCGTTTCGCCCCAGTGTGCCGTTGGGCTCGTCAGTTGGTACAGACACACCTACCAATACGCGTGGCTAGCACATACTGAGAAGGCCATGCAAGACACAAAATACAAGCAGTATTGACGTCACGAGCATGCCAATGTGCTTCGGGAGTCAAACCCCCTTTCATAAAAACAAAAGCCTTACCTTGGCAATCCTAATAAGGTTTTGAATATTCCCGAAGAGAATATGATGTAGTTTCCACTTGAGCGGATGAATTATCAATAAATGATACAAATGGTCTGGTTAGCTCAAACAATGCCAGCGTTTCGCCCCAGTGTGCCGTTGGGCTCGTCAGTTGGTACAGACACACCTACCATTACGCTTGGCTAGCACATACTGAGAAGGCCATGCAAGACACAAAATACAAGCAGTATTGACGTCACGAGCATGCCAATGTGCTTCGGGAGTCAATCCCCCTTTCATAAAAACAAAAGCCTTACCTTGGCAATCCAAATAAGGTTTTGAATATTCCCGAAGAGAATATGATGTAGTTTCCATTTGAGCGGATGAATTATCAATAAATGATAAAAATGGTCCGGTTAGCTCAAACAATGCCAGCGTTTCGCCCCAGTGTGCCGTTGGGCTCGTCAGTTGGTACAGACACTCCTACCATTACGCTTGGCTAGCACATACTGAGAAGGCCATGCAAGACACAAAATACAAGCAGTATTGACGTCACGAGAATGCCAATGTGCTTCGGGAGTCAATCCCCCTTTCATAAAAACAAAAGCCTTACCTTGGCAATCCAAATAAGGTTTTGAATATTCCCGAAGAGAATATGATGTAGTTTCCATTTGAGCGGATGAATTATCAATAAATGATACAAATGGTCTGGTTAGCTCAAACAATGCCAGCGTTTCGCCCCAGTGTGCCGTTGGGCTCGTCAGTTGGTACAGACACACCTACCATTACGCTTGGCTAGCACATACTGAGAAGGCCATGCAAGACACAAAATACAAGCAGTATTGACGTCACGAGCGTGCCAATGTGCTTCGGGAGTCAATCCCCCTTTCATAAAAACAAAAGCCTTACCTTGGCAATCCAAATAAGGTTTTGAATATTCCCGAAGAGAATATGATGCAGTTTCCATTTGAGTGGATAAATTATCAATAAATGATAAAAATGGTCCGGTTAGCCCAAACAATGCCAGCGTTTCGCCCCAGTGTGCCGTTGGGCTCGTCAGTTGGTACAGACACACCTACCATTACGCTTGGCTAGCACATACTGAGAAGGCCATGCAAGACACAAAATACAAGCAGTATTGACGTCACGAGCATGCCAATGTGCTTCGGGAGTCAAACCCCCTTCCATAAAAACAAAAGCCTTACCTTGGCAATCCAAATAAGGTTTTGAATATTCCCGAAGAGAATATGATGTAGTTTCCATTTGAGCGGATGAATTATCAATAAATGATAAAAATGGTCCGGTTAGCTCAAACAATGCCAGCGTTTCGCCCCAGTGTGCCGTTGGGCTCGTCAGTTGGTACAGACACACCTACCATTACGCGTGGCTAGCACATACTGAGAAGGCCATGCAAGACACAAAATACAAGCAGTATTGACGTCACGAGCATGCCAATGTGCTTCGGGAGTCAATCCCCCTTTCATAAAAACAAAAGCCTTACCTTGGCAATCCAAATAAGGTTTTGAATATTCCCGAAGAGAATATGATGTAGTTTCCATTTGAGCGGATGAATTATCAATAAATGATAAAAATGGTCCGGTTAGCTCAAACAATGCCAGCGTTTCGCCCCTGTGTGCCGTTGGGCTCGTCAGTTGGTACAGACACACCTACCAATACGCGTGGCTAGCACATACTGAGAAGGCCATGCAAGACACAAAATACAAGCAGTATTGACGTCACGAGCATGCCAATGTGCTTCGGGAGTCAAACCCCCTTTCATAAAAACAAAAGCCTTACCTTGGCAATCCAAATAAGGTTTTGAATATTCCCGAAGAGAATATGACGTAGTTTCCATTTAAGCGGATGAATTATCAATAAATGATAAAAAATGGTCTGGTTAGCTCAAACAATGCCAGCGTTTCGCCCCAGTGTGCCGTTGGGCTCGTCAGTTGGTACAGACACACCTACCATTACGCGTGGCTAGCACATACTGAGAAGGCCATGCCAGACACAAAATACAAGCAGTATTGACGTCACGAGCATGCCAATGTGCTTCGGGAGTCAAACCCCCTTTCATAAAAACAAAAGCCTTACCTTGGCAATCCAAATAAGGTTTTGAATATTCCCGAAGAGAATATGATGTAGTTTCCATTTGAGCGGATGAATTATCAATAAATGATAAAAATGGTCCAGTTAGCTCAAACAATGCCAGCGTTTCGCCCCAGTGTGCCGTTGGGCTCGTCAGTTGGTACAGACACACCTACCATTACGCGTGGCTAGCACATACTGAGAAGGCCATGCAAGACACAAAATACAAGCAGTATTGACGTCACGAGCATGCCAATGTGCTTCGGGAGTCAAACCCCCTTTCATAAAAACAAAAGCCTTACCTTGGCAATCCAAATAAGGTTTTGAATATTCCCGAAGAGAATATGATGTAGTTTCCATTTGAGCGGATGAATTATCAATAAATGATAAAAAATGGTCCGGTTAGCTCAAACAATGCCAGCGTTTCGCCCCAGTGTGCCGTTGGGCTCGTCAGTTGGTACAGACACACCTACCAATACGCGTGGCTAGCACATACTGAGAAGGCCATGCAAGACACAAAATACAAGCAGTATTGACGTCACGAGCATGCCAATGTGCTTCGGGAGTCAAACCCCTTTCATAAAAACAAAAGCCTTACCTTGGCAATCCAAGTAAGGTTTTGAATATTCCCGAAGAGAATATGATGTAGTTTCCATTTGAGCGGAGAAATTATCTAATCATGCGGCAGACATCAGAAAACGTACATTGAAATTGTATGGACATTTTTATAGACTTCCACCGACTAGGCTTACACACGCGGAAAAAAAGAAGAATATATCGTGGATTCAGCAAGTCAAACAGGTCTTGGAGAAGACCCAAGTAAGAACAGTGGAAGTATTTGACAGGAACCTATTCCGATGTAGGGTAAATGGGTGGAATGTAACACCACAGAATGACGCTCCAAAGAGACAAGGAAACAAGTGGACTGACGAAAGGAAGATGGCCCATGGAGAGAGAATGAGAGCCATACTGAAGATCAGAAAGGCGAATCATTAAAGTACTGCTTGATCCATCTGGCTCCATTCGCACATCCCTCCCTATATTATTCTGCTAAGGTCCCATTCCAGTTTTGTACCGAAAATACGGTCCCATTAACACCAACCTACACATATGGGGTACCTACAGGTTCAGCATAACCCAATGAGTAAGCGAAACGCACTCACTTACTCTTTAAATGCCTCACAATTAAATAAATACCTTAAAACTTGTATATTTACAATGAAATAATGAATGAATGCAACACGGTAACCATGGTAACAGAATCGCACAGGTCCATCTATTTCTGTAAGACGCAATGCAATTCCAATTATTATATTACTGTGAAAGTTTCCAGACGGTTATAAGGTTATCACGGAACCGAATTAAGCTGTAAATTCCATCAATACATACAGTATAATGCGCTTAAGAGGGGTGAAGGGGCACTCTAGATTTTTTTCACGCAATTTTCACGTGTGAATTTGGTACGAAAGGTCTTTTTCACCCATAAAGGGTCTCCGAAAACCACATTTAAAGGCCCTTAAATTAACAGTGTCAGTGATATTCCCAGAAAACTAACTTCGCTCTTATATACCTATGAAGGAATGACAAACCCCTAACCACTGCACCAGTAGCTGAATTGATAAAGTCTGATTGTTCATACCAAGGATAAATCAGTCATAGCATTCATGATTGAGATTTTGCTAAGTGTACTATTTACAACTAGAATATTTGCGGGCGAAGCCGCGTCGGGTAATGCTAGCAATAATAATATTAATAATAATAAATAATTAGTCAATACGGATAACTATTACCAAACGTGGTAAATATATAAGCTATGCATTCTATAAATACCGCGGTCTTCAGTTCATGTAAGCTTATCTGGCATACAGTAGGTGTTACCATGATGAAGAACTTGGCCCCCCACTTCCCCCCGCTTGGGTTGCCCCCGTGAAATCCCTAAATCAGGATACCTCGAGCATGGGAGGTGATGACAACTTACGAAATCCTTTTATTTGCAACGACGGGTGCGAATGATAGTCTGTCAATAAAATCCACATTGAGTCTTGTTTACCCTATTTTTAGGATCTGAAGAAGTTGCTACATATTTGAACCCATTAAATGGGTATCAACTTGTCCACGAACGGCAGAAATCCAGGAGGAGTTTCCTGAACACAACTGGAGTTAAGATTAAGATAATGGAGGACAGATCTTGAGGAACACCTCCCTAGAGTTCATGAGAAACACCTTGTGGCGGTAGTGAGTACACAAAACGCGGAAGGTGTATGCTGGTATAGGTAACGAAATCTTTCCGTTTGATACCTAAAAGTCAATTTTTAGCCTACTTTTCACATTTTGCAAAAATGAGGAAAAAGTAGACTTATGAGATCGATCCGGGAAAATGTATGTCTGTCTGTGTGTGTCCACCCCCCCCCCCCCTATCAACTCCTAAACGGCTGCAGCAATCGGAACCAAATTTGGTACGAGCAAAGATCTATACCGGGACATCTCAATGTCATACTTGAAAATGATGTCAGTGCTACCAACTGCTGAAAAACCGCAATTTAAATTTCAGCTCCATGTTGGATATCTTGGAAGGTATGCATAAGAACAATTCCAAAACTGGCACACATATAGATAATAATTTGTCAGTTTAATTTCCAGGAGGCCATACATGACAGTGTTGCCAAAATGATTCTAAGCCTGCTGATAAGTCCAACATTTAAATGCATGTAACTTCTATACTAACAAATGGATTTCAACCAAATTTCGTATGTACTATGTGTACATAGACAGATATGACTAAGAGTATTCTTAAGAGCCACCAGGGCTGCCAACTGTTAATAAATGCTCTTTCTATTTTCTTTATCAAAATACTAATATATCAGAAAGTATTCAAGCCAATAGCTTTTAAACTTTGCACACGTATAGTACCTGAAATTCTAGATTAATTTGGAGTAACTAATGTATGTCAGTGCTACGAACATGATTCTAAACCTGCTGATAGGACCAATTTTTAAATACATGTAACTTCTATACTATCAATTGGATTTCAACCAAATTTCGTATGTGCTATGTAAACCATAACAGATATGACTATGCGTATTCTCAAGAGCAAACAGAGCTGCCAACTGTTAATAAAAGCTGTCTCTATTTTTTACCCTAATTTCAATATATCAGAAAGTATGCAAGCCAACAGCTCTAAACATTGGACACGTATAGTACCTGACATTCTAGATTAATTTAGAGTAATTAATACACGTCAGTGCTGCCAACATGATTCTAAGCCTTCTGATAGGTCCAATTTTAATATACCAGTAATTTCTCTACTAATAAATGGATTTCATCCAAAATTGGCACAACAATACATCATAATATTTCAGATTATTTCTGACCAACACATGCATGACATTGTTGCCAACATTATTTTACTCGCGCTGATAGGTCTAATGTCTAACTGCATGTAACATGCATGCTATCCATTGGACTTCAACCAAATTTTGTATTCTGTACTTTAAGAGATGGAACGAAGAATAGACTGAGGCCTGCCAAATGTAGTGTTCTATTAGGCTACATTATGCCAGGTATTATTCTGTATAAGTCCATATAGATTAATCATTGGCATGAATATTATATTTTAAGAAAATTAGGCTCTTTAGTTCGTCAGGAAACTTCTTGTTCCTCATTGAAATGTTGATTCAGAGCATGCACTTGTCAAGCTATGTACTCATGTTGGTAGATCCAGAAGATAAAGTGTCCGTCCACACTTTGTGAAAGTGACGAAGAATTGACGGCGGCCCATTTCATGATGGAAGGAATTGAGGGCGGTGACATCGAATGCCCATCATTAGGCTAAATTCTCGGCAAGCACCATTTGAATTATCTTTTAGTCCAAGGTAGTTGTTTTACTCAACTTTTCCCAATGCTTGCTTCGGATATGAATGGGCTAAATAATTAAAGCACGTTATGACATGACTTGAATAACGCTGGCATAGACTGTGATATTCTTGACCATTCCAAATGTTGTGTTAACTCTTGGTGCCCACCACCTAAAGTGATTAAGTCCCGACCACCCCTCACACAGGATAGGAAGGACAAGTTATTGGCTGGAGTGAGGAGATATTGGAGAACAAAAAAGCATTGGAGAAGCACTGGTCATAAGCGCTTCTTAGTGGGCTTAATCCCTCCCTATATTAATCTGCTAAGGTTCCTTTGCAGTTTTTACCGAAAATAAGGTCCCATTAACACCAACCTACACATATGGGGTACCTACAGGTTCAGCATAACTCAATGCGTAAGCGAAACGCACTCCCTTACTCTTTAAATGCCTCACAATTAAATAAATACCTTAAAACTTGTATATTTACAATGAAATAATTAAAGAATGCAACACGGTAACCATGGTAACACAATCTCACAGGTCCATCTATTTCTGTAAGACGCAATGCAATTCCAATTATTACATTACTGTGAAAGTTTCCAGACGGTTATAAGGTTATCACTGAACCAAATTAAGCTGTAAAATTCATCAATACATACAGTATAATTCGCTTAAGGGGTTCAAGGGGCACTTTAGAATTTTTCACGCAATTTTCACGTGTGAGTGTGGTACGAAAAGTCTTTTTCACCCGACTATAAAGGGTCTACGAAAACCACATATAAAGGCCCTTAAATTAACAGTGTATGTGATATTCCCAGAAAACTAACTTCGCTCTGATATACCTATGAAGGAATGACAAACCCCTAACCACTGCACCAGTAGCTGAATTGATGAAGTCTGATTATTCATACCAAGGATAAATCAGTCATAGCATTCATGATTGAGTTTTTGCTTAGTGTACTCTTTACAACTAGAATATTCGCGGACGAAGCCGCGACGGGTAATGCTAGTCACTAAAATAATAAATCACGTTATCAATCAGTGTTTCTTGATTAAGGAAATGACTAAAGAAAAATTGTTGAAGCAACCAAAACCTCAAATTAATTAATTCCAATATAAGTAAACGAGACGACTCATGGAATTTATCTGGATAAAGCTCATACAATCTGGAACGAGATTCATCAAGTGGCAATCTCTCGAATACACAAATAGCGGGAGATACAGCCTAGTGCAGGCACCGGAATCTTTCCATCTGATGCCTAAACTAAACTGTATCTCCTCATTTTACTGCTGATGCTTGCCACGGTGGGTGAGTGGTTATCGTGTCGGACTCCCAACCCCAAGCTTACAGGTTCGCTTCTGGCCGTGGTAAGTGATTTTTGAAAGGCGACAAAAATCACGGCATGCATATCATACGATGTTGGCGTGTTGGTTGGTTCCTTAGTTTAGGGGCTGCAACAACGCGGTCATGTAGCCCCGTGTACTTTGGGTGTGTGTATATTCTGTCTGATAACCGGTGTTAATTGTGATGACTGTATTAGTGTGAGTATCTGTTTTTTTTTTGATGTGTAACATCTTTCCGCTCGGTTGCTGGATAGTTTTGTGGGAGTTATTTTGAAAATTGGGGACAGAAGTGAATCGGGCGGAAGTGGATCGAACAGAAGTGGATCGAACGGAAGTGGATCGGATGGAAGTGAAGACGCACTGCCAGAAAAATGGGACGGAAGTGAATCGGGCGGAAGTGGATCGAACGGAAGTGGATCGGATGGATGTTAAGACGCACTGCCAGCTGGATGTAGAATTGAAAATGTGTGTATTGGAAACAAGGCAGTGTGTGCTCTGTCGCGCGAGAATGTTATGGCAATACAGTAGGCAGTGCATTTAGCAGGCACTGGTTTGACGAGCACAGTGGCAAATGTTTCGCCGACTTTCATTTGCCATTGAGCAGTTTATGAAGTTTCACGTTCAAGGTTGAATATCACATGGGGTAGGACAAAGACGACAAATGACATTTAAGTGAGCGGCATTATTGTCAAGCTGTGGGTGAGTAGTCAAATATTGAATGCATAACAGAATTTTGTTATATGACTGGAATAAAAGCTGTATTTTTATCATATGTGAGACTAGGTCATTTCATGATTGTAGGTGACCCATTAATAAAATTAACTCGCATCCAAACCGCTCCGCGGGCGGTTGTTGGGGCTATCCTGACCTTCACTGTACCTATAATTGTCTGACTAAACTTGTATCACGGCTAACTTCCGCGAGTTCTGTACTGTCGATGGCTCGATCTAGTGGCAAATGTTTGTACCTCGAAATGTTTGTACCTCGGCGAGTCTCTGTCCAGTAGATGGCTCGACCTAGTGGCAAAAGTTGGAACTTAATTTTTGAAGTGTACGAAGCTTGCCGATCGGGTCCGTTGGTGCCCGAACGAACTCTTATTGTCTCCGTTGTTGACGAAAACAAAAGTAAGTTGAAGGAATTCTTACAAGTGGAAGAGATGTGAGATCTAAATCTCTGGTGTAAAACGGGGATTATCTGGCCGTTAGGCCAGGCAAATCTCCTTTCCCCGATATTATTTCATCACTGCGTGATGTACATTTACCGTCCTCCGAAGGGAA
Source organism: Meconema thalassinum (assembly GCA_946902985.2). NCBI lineage: Eukaryota > Metazoa > Arthropoda > Insecta > Orthoptera > Tettigoniidae > Meconema > Meconema thalassinum. The sequence goes on from OX336391.1 coordinate 98,705,556, forward strand.
ATTTATATCATCGGGTTAAATATGTAGACATGAAGGAATACGTAATGTATGAAGTTTGGCTATAACAGGAGTACATCTATTAAGTTTGGTTATGTTTTAAAAGTTATTGGAACTAGTTGTGACCTGAAAAGGTGAATTAGTCGTCGGTACGAGTATACTGTGTTGGTATTATTCTTCATATGTTTATGTTGCAGTCTAGAGCTGTTGAATAATTATCTTGGTGCCGTTGGCATATATTTTGCTATTGGTAAGTCTCTTGGCTTGGAGAACCGAGTGGGCCTAAGCATGTAATGAAGGTTCCAATAACTTAATTTTTAATCTGATGAAAGACATATATTTATATGTATTTTAAGGGCTGTGTTTAATCTTTTATTTCTGACGTGCCGAGCTGTGTAACGTTCAGATCTCATTTTGTGTTGAGCGAGGAATTTCCCTAACCTTAAAATATTTTCGTAATAATTAATTTTCTTTTCCTCGTCTCTTTTAGTTTGGTCTCTTATAGATTTTCATGTTTCTCTTGGAAACAATGTGGGTAATTTTTCCAGTCGAGTTGTGGTCAGTCATTTTGCCATTGCACGTACGCACGTATTTGAGGTTGGTCGTGAATAATTAATTGATTTAAAGACTCTTTCAATTTATTTGAAGGAAATATTCTCTAAACGCTTTGACGTTGTCATTACTTCGAAGATTTTCGTGGATATTTATGGATTTTATTGAGATCTAATTCTACTGATCTGGAATATAATTCTTTCTTCGGTTATTAAAAGGGTAAATACTTACTTCTCCTTCCTACTTGTGGGTTCCTTGCCTCTTAATTTTAATTAATTTGTTTTCTTTATGTTTATATTTTATGTTATGTTCATCTTTTAAACATGCATGTAAAATTGTCCTCTCATTTATTTATATTTTATATTATGAAACATGCTTCGTGTTTTCTTCAATCTTAGATTTAGTGCTCTTCTCTCAACTTAATTACAACTCGGGTATGGTAATTTGTCCAGCCGTTCCACACACATACCCTAGTTACTCTTTGTTATTATTTATTTTTACATTTCTTGTAGGGTTATTTATTGCATATCTGTTAGTGTTTCTTAAGGTAGCTTGTGGGCACAGTAGGAAGCCATGTTTTGATTGTTTTCGACGAACTGTATGAGAGCCTTGAGAATAATGAATGTTATAGTTACTGAGGGTGTTCACAGTATTTGAGAGTACTGTCGACGATGTGTGTCACTTTGTAATTATGAATTATTAATGTAAAAGGGAGGAAGGAAGCTTGTAGTTTTGCGTGTCCGCTAATCTCACGATCATGATCCACGGTACCGGTACCTCCCTTTTACGTGGAATGCGTACAACAGGACATGGCATTTCAATTCGAAAATCTCACATGTATTGACGGGGAATCAAACCCGGTCTACCTTGGTGAGAGACTAACAGCTTGACCGCTGCGCCACATATGTGACAGCAGCATATCTCCAATTCAATCTATACATTCATCATAGTACCAGCATAAAAATGGAGTGTAAATTAACATTTTAAGAATGTCCAAGCTGTGTAGTATACGAGTAGGATAACATGTCAGATGTTACACATCATATGCGACTACTGTAAGGCTCGTATCTTTTTAAAAAAAAATTAAAGTAAGGACTGCAACTTTGAATTTTGCAAATAGTTCCTACTTTTGCCACCAAACGCCACCGCCAACGACTACTAGGCCTAGTTCAGAACTTAGCTACTAGACGACACCGCAGTCGACTCTTGGCGACGAACGTAGTAACCTAAGAGCTTTGTTTACATTCTCAACCTATACAATTTAGTTTCACACAGGAGTAATTAGTGGAAAGTTTTTGAACAAGCCATAAATCTATGACATGGGACCGCCGGCTTTACTTTCCCTCCGAAGGGAGGCATACTGAGGGATTTTTAACGCTCTTAAAAAATCCGGCGGCTTCGGCCGGGTTTGAACCCGCTATGTTGGGCATAGAAGCTCAGCATGCTACCGACTACGCCACCGAAGCCGCCTGTTGGCATGTTAAAGAACCCATTTGAATTCAGTTGGCCGTGTTCATAATGGCAAAATTAATCTCGGGATTTTCCGCCAACACAAAGCTTCTCGTTTCTCTACTAGAAAGCGCTATAGGAGCTTAGATATCTAACCTCCTTGACTTGCATAGCGTTCCAAGTAACGACTAAAAAATTCGACAAGCAAGCTGCCCTCTGGGTGTCAAATAACAAAGTTTGCGCCCGGCACCCGAGGCCATACAATATTATTATTATTATTATTATTATTGCTTCTGATTTCTCAATGGATCAGTAGCAGAGTGTCCCCTCATTATCGCAACATTGCGGGTTCGAATACTGGTCAAGAGAGACGGATATTTCAAGGCAGGGAATGATCCAAGGCGTGCTTACTTTTTGTTACCAGTTCGGCTCTCAGCCAATGGTCGCCCAGTAGCGTTCTCATTCCACTGCTAGTTGGCAGTGCAAGCGGAAAGTCTGAATTGAAGAGTATTTCGCCTAAATGGCTCCAAGTCAACAAATCTACAACTCGGTAGCTGAGACCATAGATTATGACTATTAATATGTATTATTATTATTATTATTATTATTATTCTCCTTTCCATCGTCTAGGGACCACGAGCCAATTTGCTGTTCCTTCTTCTTCCTCCAGTATTCCTTTATCATCTCACTATGTTTCCTCTTCCTTTCCTCGGACCATTTCGAGCCGGTTTTCTTTCCCTTCCTCCCTTGGAATCCTTCCATTTTTAGCACTCTTTGCCTAAAACTATCTCTCTGTAGTGTACCTTCTTCTCTGATAATATTTCCTTCCAAATCCTTTTTGACTTCTTGTTCCACGGGAATGTGAAGATCTGCTTGGTTAACCTACTGCCATCCATCCTGTACAAATGTCAAAAAATAGCAATCTCCTCTACCGTATTTTTTCTGATATGTTTTCTATCTTTCGATATATTTCATCGTTACTTCCTAATTTCCAAAATTCTGCAGTTTTTAAAGGACCGAGTATTTTGTGTATAATTCTTCTTTCTACTATTTCTATATTTATCCAATTTGTATTTCATAATGAAATGAAAATCCACAGCCTGCTTCCAGTCTCCGACCGGGTCAGGAATGGAATGAATGAAGCCCCGATCTAGCGGCGAGGATATGGACTGTGCCGGCTGCCGAGGCCTGACGCACTCCTCTGGGGCAATGAGTAAAGGAATGACAGATGAAATGAAATGATAGTGGAGAGTGTTGCTGGAATGAAATGTTGACAGGGAAAACCGGAGTACCCGGAGAAAAACCTGTCTGCCTCCGTTTTGTCCAGCACAGATCTCACATGGAGTGACCGGGATTTGAACCACGGACCCAGCGGTGAGAGGCCGGCGCGCTGCCGCCTGAGCCACGGAGGCTTCGTATTTCATAATAATATTCATTATTCAACGACTTGAAGCTGAGGTTGGTCCAATAACGCCGGACAATATAGTTGGAATTATGCTGAGGAACGAGCTGACGAACAAAGGTTCGTTGAGGTGGTCCTTCGTCAGAAGAAGTCGGATGGGGACTCGCTCGATTTAATTGATTAAGTCTGCGATTCGCGGACTTTGAATCGCTTGTGAAGCAAAGAAAATGGCTCCACCCTGAAGTAATACGAAAGTGGTCCCGGGATGGGTTTTGTCAAGAGGACAGTGTGGTTTTTTAATGGGTAAGAATCCCATACTCTTGAGGAGTGCGGACCCTTCTCAAGGTCTTATGCAAGATTTTTCCACTTCCCTCGTAAAGAATAAATAAAAAATATTATTATTATTATTATTATTATTATTATTATGCATTGGCCTACTGAAGACCACGCCTGTTAAACTGCTGAGTTTTGATTTTTGCCCAGTATTGACGCATCTTTCCCGTTGTATTTATTTTCCTTCCTCTGACCTTGGGTAGCTTTCTTAAGAATATGTCACACTGTTCGTCTGTTAGTCCCCAAGAGGACCTTATTGTTTTCCCAGGAGGTGAACAGGTGGTTGGTCAGTCTGTTCAGAGGCAGTCTTGCCACATGAAGCCACCCATTTTATCCTTGCACTGTCAAAACACCTCTCTACTCTATTTGTACGCAGAGCTCCGGTATTCCCCATATTCTAGTAACTTACTAATACTAGGTATGAAAGAAGATGTGGTAGCTCCAGATGGCCAAGTCTTTAGAAAATACTGCATTTTTGGCGCGGGTTGGACGAGTCATGAGCCGCGTATGTTTTTTGTTTTTCTATAGCAAATAAAAACAACCATGTAATTCTAAAAATGTGGCGTTTATATCATGTGTAAGATGCCGAGAAAATTACTGATTCTCCTAAGTTTACGATGAATATCAGCCCAGCACGTGCAAATCATCAAACTGCTAATCATAAATATGGCTAATGTTATATACGACGCCTTAATTGTAATCCCTTCCTGGTAATTTATTTGCCATCCCAAGTTTTCCTTTGCCTTTCCGTTTCATGGCTTTTATTCAAATATTAATAGATACAATATATTGAGCATTATTTCGGTTTATTTGGAAGCCTCCGTGGCTTAGGCGACAGCACGCCGGCCCCTCACCGCTGGGTCCATGGTTCAAATCCCGGTCACTCCATGTGACATTTGTGCTGGACAAAGCGAGGCAGACAGGTTTTTCTCCGGGTACTCTGGTTTTCCCAGTCATAAATTCCATTCCAGTAACACTCTCCACTATCATTTCACTTCATCTGCCATTCATTTACTCATTGCCCCAGGGGAGTGCGACAGGCTTCGGCAGCCGGCTCAGTTCAATCATATCCTCGCCGCTTTTTAAGCGCACGCTGGGCAAACTGTTAAAAATATCAATATACAGTACTATGAGTGTACGAATTGTTCAACATGAAATGTTCTACAAAAAAGTCCGGGAGAGCATATGTCTATCTTCGGTTGGTTGGTTGGTTCCTAAGTTTAGGGGCTGCGACAACGCGGTCATGTAGCCCCGTGTACTTTGTGTGCGTGTAGAATCTGTCTGATAACCGGTGTTAATTGTGATGACTGCATTAGTGTGTGTTATCTGTTTTTTAATTCAAGTAAGGACTGCAAACTTTTGCATTTTTCAATTAGTTCCTACTTTTGATGCCAAGCGCCACCGTCAATGACTACTAGTTCATAACTTAGCTACCAGACGCCACCGCAGTCGGCTCTTGACAACGAATGTAGGAACCTAAGAGCGTTGTTTACATTATTAACCTATATAATTTAGCTTCACTCAGGTGTAATTAGTGGAAGGTTCTTTAACATGCCATAAATCTATGACATGGGACCGCCGGCTTTACTTCCCCTCCGAAGGAAGGCATGCTGAGGGATTTTTAACGCTCTTAAAAATCCGACGACTTCGGCCGGATTTGAACCCGTGACCTTGGGCATAGAAGCACGGCATGCTACCAACTGCTCCTTCGATGCCGCATATCTCTATCTTCAATACATCGCCCACTGTAAGTGTTTTTACGTTTTCTTTTCTTCCAAAAATCTCCATTCAATTACTGAGGCGTTAGTTCATGAGCTAGCACGTAATGCATTCATAACTGTTCCCGGGCGAAGTCGGGGCGGGATGCTAGTTTGTTTATAAAGTAGGCTGCGTGTAAACAAAGTAAACAAGACAGTAGCCCCTGGTAGGACAGTGTCCCTTTGAGCCCACATACCAGTAGAGCTTGGTGGGTGGTCTATATGCAAGTAACCCATAGTATTGTTATTGGTTTTACGTCCCTTTTAACTACTATGGCACCAGGTGAGTTAGCCGTGATCGTTACAGCATGACTGCTGGCAGTCGCTCACATCCGGGAGGCGAGGAGGTTCGAATCCTCCCGCCGGCAAACTTGAAGATGGTTTTCTGTGGTTTCCCATCTTCCTTTCAGGCAAATGCCGGGGTTGGTCCCTAACTATAGGCCACAGCCGCTACCTTCCAACTCCTTGTCCTTCCATTCTAACTTCCCTCCCCAATGGTACTTGTAGCTCACCCATTGGGTGTCCGTCTCGAAGCAGCAACAAAAACTGGCGAGCCGAACATGTCCTCGGACACTCCAGGAACTAAAAGCCATGCGCTAAAAAAAAAAAACTACTATGGCTTTTAGAGACACCGGGGTGCCGGAATTTTGCCCCGAAAACGCTCGTGAAAGAAAAGGTAAGGGAGAAGAAGAAAACTTGGAAGGAATGGAAAACAAAAATGACTGAAGAAACTAGTGCAAAATATATAGAAGCAAACAGAGATTGCAAGAAAGTAATTGGGGAGGAAAGGAAGAAAAGCTGGGAAGACTTCACTCAGGAAATACGGGAGGGTTTAAATTGTGGAAATAAATTGTTGTTTGGAATTATAGAAAGTAGAAGGAATGAAAAGGTGTGCACTGGGTTCGTGAAAAACAAAGAAGGTGAAATATTGACAAAACCAGAAGGGATAACGGACAGATGGAAAGAATATTTCAGCGAGCTGTTGAATGTGAGACGCCAGACATGCGGAGAAGTTACGCAAACAGCCAAAACGGTGGAGGAAGAAATAGAAGAAGAACCAGGCATTACTATGGCAGAAGTGGAATGGGCAGTTAGGAAGATGAAGATGGGGAAAGCTGTGGGAATCGACTAAGTGGCAATAGAAATGATCAAGGCGGCAGGACCAGTGGGACTGCATTGGACATGCAGACATCTCAGGAGTATGTGGAGAGAGAAGAAAGTTCCTGAAGACTGGAAAAAGGGAATAATATTGCCAATATTCAAGAAAGGAGACAGGAAGGTGTGTGGTAACTACCGAGGAATCACCACCATCTCGCATGTTGCCAAAGTAATGGAAAGAATCATAGAAAAAGAATTAGAGTAAAGGTAGAATGCCAAATAGAGGAGGAGCAGTTTGGATTTAGAGGGGCAGGTCAACAGTGGAACCCATTTTCATTCAGAGACAGAACATTGAAAAGAGTTGGGAATTTGGGAAGGTAGCATCCCTAGAACAAAAGTTTGGGAAAGCAAGGCAAGGAACTGAGAGACATGATAAAAGGAATGTGCATGGAGTGCTACAGTAGTGTGAAGGCTAGAGTAGGGACATCGGAATGGTTTAAAATTGACACTGGACTAAAGCAAGGAAGTGTGTTGTCACCATTATTGTTCTTAATGGTGATGGATGACATCATAAAGGCAGCAGTGAAAGACTATAGTAGGGCAAAGATGAAGGTAATGTTTTTTCCAGACGATGTTGTGATCTGGGGTGAGGCTGAGATGGAGGTACAAGAACAGTTAGACGTAATAAATGAAAAGATTGAGCAATGGAGATTGAAGATAAATGTGGAGAAGAGTAAAACAGTGGTGATGAGTAGAGGTAAGAAAGAAGAAAAGGAGTAATCAAAGTAGGAGGTAAGGAATTGGAAGTGGTGAAACAGTTCAAATACTTGGGAAGTGAACTGACTGAAGATGGAAGATTAGATTTGGAAATTAGCAGAATAATACAACTCGGGAGTGGGGACTAGTATGGAACAAGGATATACCAATTAAGGCTAAAGAAGTTATGTGCAAAGCTTATCATGTTCCTATAATGACATATGCAGCAGAAACTTGGGCAATGACTAAGAGGGATGAGAGCAGAGTACAGGCATCTGAGATGAGATTCCTGAGAAGTATGGTCCAGAAAACGAGGAGAGACAGAGTGAGAAATGAAGATATACGGAAAGAACTGGGAGTACAGAAACTAAATGACAAACTGGAGCAAAACAGATTGAGATGGTTTGGACATGTCAAACGGATGAATGAAGTAAGGCTATCAAGACGAGCACTGGAACGACGGATGACAGGGAAGAGAGGACGAGGAAGACCAAAAAGGCGTTGGATGGACTCGGTGACGAATAGCATTAGTAAACGGAACCTGGATTGGAACACCGTGTCGGAAGAGGAATGGTGGAATGACAGAACAAAGTGGAGAGGAAACATATTTGCCCCCACCCAGTGTCAGCTGGAAAAGGGGAAATGATGATGAGATGAGACATGTTCAAAGAATGGACAGTGAGAGCCTTCCTAAAAAGATATTAAATCCTACGTCCTCATTAAAAGCCGAGTATAACTGGGTAATAGAAATTGTGAATGATCTTCAAGAAATAAACGTAACATACGAAATTTTAAGGGCCAGGGCCAGATTCAGATCTTTGGTGAATAAACATCACTTTGCTGCAAACTCCTTCATGAGAGCCACCACAGTATGGGCAGCAGAAAGGAATTAATATACCAGTGAGAGAGTGAAGAGGTTTTGGGAAGAGAAAAACGCTAATTCAAATTCATCTGTGAAACAGCGCTCCTTAGTTGGGCAAAACACCATAAAAGTAAATGTAAAGTTTATTGACAGACGAATATGATAAGTCCGGGAGATTAAACACCTTACGACAATATTAATGTGTACTTTTATTGCGGCCTTCCTCAGCGCAATTAATGTGAATATAGAAGCAAGATATACAGTACCATACATGAAAACAAGATGTTCAGTAAATAACATATAACCTACTTTCTCCTAAATGCATGGGTATTATTAAAACTCTTTGTTCTTTTCAAGGAGTATAATTGAATGTTGGTTGTAGTAGCTTGTTAAAATACAACGTGTTATAGGGATATTAAACTTGAATATGAGGTGCCCTTTGCTGGTGCTACCTCTGTACAAAATTTCATTCAATTAGGTTTGACCTTGTTTAAATTGATATGGTGAATCGATTTGCACACATACTTGGCCGCTATCTGCAATCTATTGGGCTGATAACCTTGTAGTTCAGTCAAAAGATGCTTGCCACAAAAAGGTATGTTGTTGCAAAATTTGGTAGAGATCAGATGATTAGGTTGGTCGTAATTTGATTTAAGCTTTTAAAATTAGGGTGGCTGCCATTACGTTTCCGTCAAGATGGCCACGATAGAAAACATGACACTGAGTTGCCTTTTGCAAGTGCTACCTTTGTACCAAGTTTAGTTCAATTCGATTTCACAGTCTTTGAATTGATAGGGGTAAACGATTTGCACACATACATGGCCGCTATCTACAGACTATTGGGCTGATGACCTTGTAGTTTCGTCAAACGATGCTTCCGATATAAAGGTATAATGTTTCAAAATTTGGTAGAGATCGGATGATTAGATTGGTCGTAATTTGATTTAAGCTTTCAACATTTGAGTGGCCGCCATTACGTTTCCGTCAAGATGGCGGCGATATAAAACATGACACTGAGGTGCCCTTTGCTAGTGCAACCTCTGTACCAAATTTTGTTCAATTTGGTTTCACCGTGTTCGAATTGATAGTGGGGTGACAGACATTCAGCGTACACACACTCACACACACACACACACACACAGACAGACACACAATGTTTCGCCCTGTGTTGATCTCATAAGTCTACTTTCATTTTTTGCAAAAATCGAAAGTAGGCTAAAAATTACCATAAGCGAAGGTTTATTCCACAGCTTCTTCACATTTGTACTTGATTATTCCCATCCTGACAAATTCAATCTTAACCTCAAATATTTGTCTATACAACATACACATCACTGTTTCCTTTTCCAAGCTGGTTTTGTATCAATATTTATTTCTTTCAAATTTAAAATATTTTTGTAACAGATCTGGTTTTATTTTATTTTAGTGTAGTGCTGGTCAAAACAATAAGGACACTTCCCATAATCGGAAAAAAATGTATTCTTAAGTCATTTATTCCATTGCCATTTCAAAATAAATAAGTGATCAATTCACATACATTACAATGTTAGCCACCTGCACGCTGCACCATAGAGTCAATAAGGCTGTGCCTGAGTCCGGCATTGCTTCCTCTCCGTCTTCTTTCCTGTCTACCTCCCTTGGTCAACTCTCGTCCTCATCCGATCCCTACAGTAATAGGGTATCCGAGGCCTGGAACACTTTGACGACCCATTTTGTTTCAACAAATTCCTGAACTCGACGAAGTACGCACTTATCCTCAAAAATATCACAAGCTGCTCAGAGAACAAACCAATCAGCTGTTCCCAAACATCATTTCCCACCTAAACAGAGGTGTATTAAGTACGCTGTGATAACATTTAAGCGCTGGTGCCAACCATAAAATTTAAAAAAAAATCATAAAAAATTGGACTTTCACTGAAAATTTCAAATAATTCAAGAGAAATATATCACTCTCTCACTCATCCTCACATTTTTCCTCAATAATTTTACACTACACGTTTGATAGGTCTTTATGAGATTTATTGATATGCCAAATTTCACCGTTTTCTCTTCGGATGGGGGTTTCCGTGCATACAAGTGTTATTTTTTGTGCCATACGGTACTTAACAAGAAGTTCCGTGACGAATTAAAGAGCCTACTTTTCTTAAAATTTAAGATTCATGACAATGATTAATCTATATGAATCTATCTAGAATAATTACGAAATTAAGTTGGTTATATTGAAATTTCTAATTAGTTCGAAATACTGTATAACTGGCATAATGTAGCCTAATAGAGAAATACAGTTGGCAGCCCTGGTGACTGAATATATTCTTAGTTCATCTCTTAAGGTACAGAATACAAAATTTGGTTGAAGTCCAATGGATAGCATGGACGTTGCATGCAATTAAACATTGGATTTAATAGCGCGCGTAAAATCATGTTGGCAACAATGACATACATCCAGAATAGCTTAAGGAAGAATACTTTAAATTCCCCATATTTTATACGGTGACAAGTTGGAAGTTTACGATGAATATTATTATTATTATTATTATTATTATTATTATTATTATTATTATTATTATTTTTATTATTATTATTATTATTATTATTATTATTATTTTGCATTGGCCTACTGAAGACCACGCTTGTTAAACTGCTGAGTTTTGATTTTTGCCCAGTATTGACGCATCTTTCCCGTTGTATTTATTTTCCTTCCTCTGACCTTGGGTAGCTTTCTTAAGAATATGTCACACTGTTTGCCTGTTAGTCCCCAAGAGGACCGTATTGTTTTCCCAGGAGGTGAACAGGTGGTTGGTCAGTCTGTTCAGAGTCAGTCTTGCCACATGAAGCCACCCATCTTCTCCTTGCACTGTCAAAACACCTCTCTACTCTATTTGTACGCAGAGCTCCGGTATTCCCCATAATCTAGTAACTTACTAATACTAGGAATGAAAGAAGATGTGGTAGCTCCAGATGGGCAAGTGTTTAGAAAATACTGCATTTTTGGCGCGGGTTATACGAGTCATGAGCCGCGTATGTTTTTTGTTTTTCTATAGCAAATTAAAAACAACCATGTAATTCTAAAAATGTGGCGTTTATATCATGTGTAAGATGCCGAGAAAATTACTGATTCTCCTAAGTTTACGATGAATATCAGCCCAGCACGTGCAAATCATCAAACTGCTAATCACAAATATGGCTAATGTTATATACGACGCCTTAATTGCAATCCCTTCCTGGTAATTTATTTGCCATCCCAAGTTTTCCTTTGCCTTTCCGTTTCATGGCTTTTATGCAAATATTAATAAATACAATATATTGAGCATTATTTCGTTTTTTTTGAAGCCTCCGTGGCTTAGGCGACAGCACGCCGGCCCCTCACCGCTGGGTCCATGGTTCAAATCCCGGTCACTCCATGTGACATTTGTGCTGGACAAAGCGAGGCAGACAGGTTTTTCTCCGGGTACTCTGGTTTTCCCAGTCAGAAATTTCATTCCAGTAACACTCTCCACTATCATTTCACTTCATCTGCCATTCATTTAATCATTGCCCCCGGGGAGTGCGACAGGCTTCGGCAGCCGGCTCAGGTCAGTCATATCCTCGCCGCTTTTTAAGTGTACGCTGGGCAAACCGTTAAAAATATCAATATACAGTACTATGAGTGTACGAATTGTTCAGCATGAAATGTTCTAGAAAAAAGTCCGGGAGAGCATATCTCTATCTTCGGTTGGTTGGTTGGTTCCTAAGATTAGGAGCTGCGACAACGCGGTCATGTAGCCCCGTGTACATTGTGTGCGTGTAGAAACTGTCTGATAACCGGTGTTAATTTTGATGACTGCATTAGTGTGTGTTATCTGTTTTTTAATTCAAGTAAGGACTGCAAACTTTTGCATTTTTCAATTAGTTCCTACTTTTGATGCCAAGCGCCACCGTCAATGACTACTAGTTCAGAACTTAGCTACCAGACGCCACCGCAGTCGGCTCTTGACAACGAAAGTAGGAACCTAAGAGCGTTGTTTACATTATTAACCTATATAATTTAGCTTCACACAGGTGTAATTAGTGGAATGTTCTTTAACATGCCATAAATCTATGACATGGACCGCCGGGTTTACTTCCCCTTCGAAGGAAGGCATACTGAGGAATTTTTAACGCTCTTAAAAATCCGACGACTTCAGCCGGATTTGAACCCGTGACCTTGGGCATAGAAGCACGGCATGCTACCAACTGCTCCATCGAAGCCGCATATCTCTATCTTCAATACATCGCCCACTGTAAGTGTTTCTACGTTTTCATTTCTTCCAACAATCTCCATTCAATTACTGAGGCGATAGTTCATGAGCAAGCACGTAATGCATTCATAACTGTTCCCGGGCGAAGCCGGGGCGGGATGCTAGTTTGTTTATAAAGTAGGCTGCGTGTAAACAAAGTAAACAAGACAGTAGCCCCTGGTAGGACAGTGTCCCTTTGAGCCCACATACCAGTAGAGCTTGGTGGGTGGTCTATATGCAAGTAACCCATAGTATTGTTATTGGTTTTACGTCCCTTTTAACTACTATGACACCAGGTGTGTTAGCCGTGATTGTTACGGCATGACTGCTGGCAGTCGCTCACATCCAGGAGGCGAGGAGGTTCGAATCCTCCCGCCAGCAACCTTGAAGATGGTTTTCTCTGGTTTCCCATCTTCCTTTCAGGCAAATGCCGGGGTTGGTCCCTAACTATAGGCCACAGCCGCTACCTTCCAACTCCTTGCCCTTCCATTCTAACTTCCCTCCCCAACGGTACTTGTAGCTCGCCCATTGGGTGTCCGTCTCGAAGCAGCTACAAAAACTGGCGAGCCGAACATGTCCTCGGACACTCCCGGCACTAAAAGCCATACGCTAATAAAATATAAAAAAAACTACTATGGCTTTTAGAGACACCGGGGTGCCGGAATTATGCCCCGAAAACGCTCGTGAAAGAAAAGGTAAGGGAGAAGAAGAAAACTTGGAAGGAATGGAAAACAAAAATGACTGAAGAAACTAGTGCAAAATATATAGAAGCAAATAGAGATTGCAAGAAAGTAATTGGGGAGGAAAGGAAGAAAAGCTGTGAAGACTTCACTCAGGAAATACGGGAGGGTTTAAATTGTGGAAATAAATTGTTGTTTGGAATTATAAAAAGTAGAAGGAATGAAAAGGTGTGCACTGGGTTCGTGAAAAACAAAGAAGGTGAATATTGACAAAACCAGAATAGATAACGGACAGATGGAAAGAATATTTCAGCGAGCTGTTGAATGTGAGACGCCAGACATGCGGAGAAGTTACGCAAACAGCCAAAATGGTGGAGGAAGAAATAGAAGAAGAACCAGGCATTACTATGGCAGAAGTGGAATGGGCAGTTAGGAAGATGAAGATGGGGAAAGCTGTGGGAATCGACGAAGTGGCAATAGAAATGATCAAGGCACCAGGACCATTGGGACTGCATTGGACATACAGACTTCTCAGGAGTGTGTGGAGAGAGAAGAAAGTTCCTGAAGACTGGAAAAAGGGAATAATATTGCCAATATTCAAGAAAGGAGACAGGAAGGTGTGTGGTAACTACCGAGGAATCACCACCATCTCGCATGTTGCCAAAGTAATGGAAAGAATCCTAGAAAAAAGAATTAGAGTAAAGGTAGAATGCCAAATAGAGGAGGAGCAGTTTGGATTCAGAGGGGGCAGGAACCCATTTTCATTCTGAGACAGAACATTGAAAAGAGTTGGGAATTTGGGAAGGCTATGGTAATGTCTTTTATTGATATAGAAAAGGCCTATGATAGCATCCCTAGAACAAACGTTTGGGAAAGCAAGGCAAGGAACTGAGAGACATGATAAAAGTAATGTGCATGGAGTGCTACAGTAGTGTGAAGACTAGAGTAGGGACATCGGAATGGTTTAAAATTGACACTGGACTAAAGCAAGGAAGTGTGTTGTCACCATTATTGTTTTTAATGGTGATGGATGACATCATGAAGGCAGCAGTTAAAGACTATAGTAGGGCAAAGATGAAGGTAATATTTTTTTCCAGACGATGTTGTGATCTCGGGTGAGGCTGAGATGGAGGTACAAGAACAGTTCGACGTAATAAATGAAAAGACTGAGTAATGGAGATTGAAGATAAATGTGGAGAAGAGTAAAACAGTGGTGATGAGTAGAGGTAAGAAAGAAGAAAAGGAGTAATCAAAGTAGGAGATAAGGAATTGGAAGTGGTGAAACAGTTCAAATACTTGGGAAGTGAACTGCCTGAAGATGGAAGATTAGATTTGGAAATTGGCAGAATAATAGAACTCGGGAGTGGAGACTAGTATGGAACAAGCATATACCAATTAAGACTAAAGAAGTTATGTGCAAAGCATATCATGTTCCTATAATGACATATGGAGCAGAAACTTGGGCAATGACTAAGAGGGATGAGAGCAGAGTACAGGCAGCTGAGATGAGATTCCTGAGAAGTATGGTCCAGAAAACGAGGAGAGACAGAGTGAGAAATGAAGATATACGGAAAGACCTGGGAGTACAGAAACTAAATGACAAACTGGAGCAAAAGAGATTGAGATGGTTTGGACATGTCAAACGGATGAATGAAGTAAGGCTATCAAGACGAGCACTGGAACTACGGATGACGGGGAAGAGAGGACGAGGATGACCAAAAAGGCGTTGGATAGACTCGGTGAAGAATAGCATTAGTAAACGGAACCTGGATTGGAACACCGTGTCTGAAGAGGAATTGTGGAACGACAGAACAAAGTGGAGAGGAACCATATTTGCCCCCATCCAGTGCCAGCTGGAAAAGGGGAAATGATGATGAGATGAGACATATTCAAAGAATGGACAGTGAAAGCCTTACTAAAAAGATATTAAATCCTGCGTCCTCATTAAAAGCCAAGAATAACTGGGTAATAGAAATTGCGAATGACCTTCAAGAAATAAACGTAGCATACGAAAATTTAAGGGACAGGGCAAGAGTCAGATCTTTGGTGAATAAACATCAGTTTGCTGCAAACTCCTTCATGAGAGCCACCACAGTATGGGCAGCAGAAAGGAATTAATATACCAGTGAGAGGGTGAAGAGGTTTTGGGAAGAGAAAAAAGCTAATTCAAATTCATCTGTGAAACAGCGCTCCTTAGTTGGGCAAAACATCATTAAAGTAAATGAAAAGTTTATTTACAGACGAATATGATATGTCCTGAAGATTAAACACCTTACGACAATATTAATGTGTACTTTTATTGCGGCCTTCCTCAACACAATTAATGTGAATATAGAAGCAAGATATACAGTACCATACATGAAAACAAGATGTTCAGTAAATAACATATAACCTACTTTCTCCTCAATGCATGGGTATTATTAAAACTCTTTGTTTTTTTCAAGGAGTATAATTGAATGTTTGTTGTAGTAGCTTGTTGAAATACAACGTTTTATAGGGATATTAAACTTGAATATGAGGTGCCCTTTGCTAGTGCTACCTCTGTACAAAATTTCATTCAATTCGGTTTCACCGTGTTTAAATTGATTAGGTGAATCGATTCGCACACATACTTGGCCGCTATCTCCAAACTATTGGGCTGATGACCTTGTAGTTCAGTCAAAAGATGCTTTCCACAAAAAGGTATGTTGTTGCAAAATTTGGTAGAGTTCAGATGATTAGGTTGGTCGTAATTTGATTTAAGCTTTTAAAATTAGGGTGGCTGCCATTACGTTTCCGTCAAGATGGCGACGATAGAAAACATGACACTGAGTTGCATTTTGCAAGTGCTACCTCTGTACCAAATTTCGTTCAATTCGATTTCACCGTCTTTGAATTGATAAGGGGATACGATTTGCACACATACATGGCCGCTATCTACAGACTATTGGGCTGATGACCTTGTCGTTTCGTCAAACGATGCTTCCGATATAAAGGTATAATGTTTCAAAATTTGGTAGAGATCGGATGATTAGATTGGTCGTAATTTGATTTAAGCTTTGAATATTTGGGTGGCCGCCATTACGTTTCCGTCAAGATGGCGGCGATATAAAACATGACACTGAGGTGCCCTTTGCTAGTGCAACCTCTGTACCGAATTTTGTTCAATTTGGTTTCACCGTGTTCGAATTGATAGGGGGGTGACAGACATTCAGCGTACACACACTCACACACACACACACACACAGACAGACACACAATGTTTCGCCCTGTGTTGATCTCATAAGTCTACTTTCATTTTTTGCAAAAATCGAAAGTAGTGTACAGGCCCGGGGTCTGCACCCCCTGAAAGCCACCCCCCATCATCTATTAAAACCACCCCTAACTGGCAAACATCATAAGTCCAGAACAGTACCTTTTACACAGCAAGGGCGGCCGACCAGCTCGGGAGGCTAGCCAACCACTTGCAACACACTCATAAACATCAACACTATAACTAACTGGGACAGCTATGTCAGTGGAATGCTGACTGAGCAACGGCAAGACCTATAAGAAGTGAGGCCTTTTGGGAGCTGTATCTGTCATACAGTGTGTGTCGCCGAAGGCCCTGCTCCAGCTACTATCATCAGGTGAGCATCAACAAGTGTTCAGATATCCTTAATTTTGTAACACCCATCCACAAACTTGTACACCTAACTTGTACCATTATTCACATTATTTACATTCCCCTAAAAAGGGACTTACAATTGCATACTGACCAACAAAACACTTGGTCAGTTAACTACACATTGTACTCATAATTACACGCCTCTTCACATCCTAATACTCATCCTGACCTCCGTCACGATTGACCGTGACTAGTAGCCAGCTATTGCTTGCTCAGGCTTCATTGTGTTTCCCGCACGCGTCTCGACTGCCTAGCAGCGAGCCGCTGACACAAGCAGGTCTGTTATATAACTCATTCCAACCAGCTGGGAGGCCGGTACGTTAACCTCCACCCAGAGGTTCATCCCCTAGCTGACTCTTACATCTCAGCAGGAGCACCCCCTAGCATTTAAACACCAGACAACACTCTACACTGGTAAGCTTACCCAGCTACGAGAAGCTGCCCTCTTTAGGAATCACCGTCCAAATTAATACAATAACACTTATATTTAGATCCCTAAACTACCCCCCAACTAAGGGATCTAAAACATATTGGTGGAGACGCGGCTACTACGCACAGTAAGGGTAGGACTCATACAACGAGCCCTCGTAGTAGAAACGACCCCTACCGCACGCAGCCAAGCGAGACTAATTTTTTTTTCTCTCCTACATTACGTCCTACATTTCTGTTATCGCACGGGAGCTTGTATTATTACACCCACCCCCACCCTCCCCACAGTACAAGGTCCGTGGAAATTAAATGACCACATTTAGAACCACACTAAGAGACTTTGCGCACCATTTGTCGGCTAGTACAACTCCACTCTTGCCGAAATTAAAAATTAAGAACAGTGACTTGATAACTGACCAGACTACAGTACAACTTCTTAGGGACCTCGAATTCAAGACATCAGAGATCCGCGCTCAACACCCTGCAGCGGCAGCACAAGTTATACATTTTACACGATCCCAGGCCAGTGAACAAAGACAAGAGTCACCAATATCCAGCGCTAGTGAAGTAGATTGCTTGCCAACGCTCCACCCCCTATTGTTGCAGCAACTACAAATCACAGAGCAGAAAACTGATAATCTGCTCGAGCGCATCACACAGTTACTAGAGACAGACACTGTTAGATCAGACAATCACACGACAGAGGCAGTTCTAGACATCCACACTATTCTGGAAACAGTGAAACAGGATTTAGACAGGACTGTACACGTAGTCAAATCCACACAGTACGACAACACACCATCAATCAGTACCGATATATCAGGTGACGAGCCACCTGGTAACGTAACACAAGTGTCGTACACGGGAAGCGAGGCTAATTCCCCTCTGAATAACCCAAACACCTCGGCACACGATAGCAGTGCGAACAGCATAGACAGATCACAATCACTACACAGCCAACAAGAGACAGCTGAACACGAGATGAACAGACACACAGAATACCCCATGATCCACCCCACAAAGTTCACGGGGGAAGGCCAGGATCCCGAGGAATACCTCAAGGCCTTCAATAGAACGGCTAGGATCAATGGTTGGAGCGAGGAAGTTAGAAAACGGCTCCTTCCTGCATACCTCGCAAAGGCGGCCATGACATGGTATGAGCTTCATGAGGACAGCCTAGAAAATGCCACATGGGAGGAAATCACTTTATTGTTGAAAAGTGAATTCCAGCTCATACCAGATGATGACGACCTGTATGACCAAATTAGACAGAGGTCACAGGGACCTAAAGAAAGCGCCCAGGCGTACATCAACGTAAAGTTGCTAATGTGCGACAAGTATAACGCAGCTATGACGAACAAGCAGAAAGTCAAGCTGTTAATGCAGGGCCTCGGACCATCCATCGTGGACAAGTTGTGCATTATGAACAACCCCACGGTCCAACACATGCTGGAGAACATAAAGACAATAGAGGCAGGGAAAAGATCACGGAAAAGCTACGGAGAAAGCCGTGGATCAGCACTTTCATCCACAAAAGGACGACACTAGTCATAAGATGGATGCATTAGTGGACCGGATGGAAAATTTAACAATAGCTGCCATCCAAGCAGGCGGGAGACCGCTAAGGGATAAACACGCAGACACGGAGGAGCGCTATTATCCTGAGAGGGACAGGGGGTACACAGAGAGGAGACACTACGGGAGGGAGGAAAATTACTACCCTCCACAGCGGCCAACAACACCACACGCACAGGATAGGCCAAACTACCCTCCGCGGTACTCACCGGTATCATACGCGGACACAGAGCCGACATACCCCTCACGGCGACCACCATCCCCGTACACACAGGAGTACTACCCTGAGGAGTACGAGCACACCATCCCCCGGCGAAGCAGCCCGCCACCACGCAGACAGGGCTATGCTGCCCCACAATACAGGGCAGACAGGGAATATCGGGAAAACTCACGCCCAAGCAGGCAAGGCTATGCAGCCCCGCAGTACAGGGGAAATGGGGAGTATCGGGAGAACCCGCCCCCACGCAGGCAAAGCTATGCACCCCCACAATATAGGGGAAATGGGGACCTTCGAGGAAACCCACCCCCGACCAGACAGGGATATGCACCTTCCCAGTACAGGGAAAAGGGTAATCGCCGAGAAAACCCGCCCCCGCAGCAGCAAACATACACCCCACCCTGGCGGAGACAGGAAAACGGACCACCGGGCAGTAACCAACAGACAAGGAAAACCACAAAAGGTCAGGACAATACAAATAAACACCCAAAGGGCCCGGAATACTACCCCCTCCCTGACGAACACCCGAGGGAGTTTAGGGATGAGGCACCCCGCTGGGCAGATAGGGGGGCAATACCTACCAAACCTAGCTACACACCGCAAGCGGGAAGTTGGCGCAGCCACCCCTAGGGGGGGCGTACATACAGTACAGGGAGACGAACACCCACGTTTCAAAAAAAACGATTAGACGGGGAGGTTCGGCCAGCTGATAAAGCGGCTGAGGTTCCTCCCCCAACACAACACCAAAAAGGCCCTTCCCCCAAACAAGCTCGTAAGAGTAAGGGGGAAAAGCAGCCAGCTAAAGCCAAGGCTGACGATCCGCCCCCGGGCCGTTTCCAGACACACCCCGTACAAGGAGACGGCAACTATCTGTTTAGGGCCATGAGCTTCCTAGTCCGGAACACCAAGGATTATCATAGGGTCTACAGACAGGAAACGGTCCAACATATCCTGGCCAACTGGAAAGAGTACCGAGATTTTGTATCGGACGAGCGGGAAAACCCATTCCAGACCGGGGCGGACTATAAAAAATACATGGGCAAGGACGGTACCAATGCCAGCGCCGTAGAGGTGACCGCTCTCGGCGAGGTACTCCGAGCAAACATACATGTATACCCTGATGTGCACTCGCCACCGCTATTTACTACTGCGGGATTTGACAGGGACCTACACATATTGTTTACAGGGAACCCGAAGGCGGGACACTATACGCCCCTCACAATCACGCGCGAACAGGCTGAGAGCAAACCCACACTCTCCAAACAGACAACCATACCCCCTACACCACAACGCAGGGTGGGAACTGACCCCACACAGGCGCAGGACGCGAGCTCACCTGGCATTGGGAAGCCAGCAACAGGAGTCGAACTCGCGACCGCCTGGGACAAAAAACGGGGTAACAAGGGCAAACGTAGAGTCACATTTGCAGACACACCTTCCCAAGAGGAAGAAAACAACAGCACACCTACACAAAAGCTGGGAACGGTCAGTACATTAAACGTTCGCCAGCAGACTTCTATTTTCACAGCGCGGGCGGTTAAGAGAGCAGGCAATGTACTCGGTGAGCGCACTTTGCTGACCGAGCCAAAGTACTCGGGACAGGAAGTAATCCGAGAGGGCAAGCGTGCCAGGTACGATATGCGGCCAGCTCCATGCCTTCCCAGCGCAGATGTTACGCCAGTGGCAACAACAACAATATACACCCTACACAACACATCTTTGCAGGGCAATGGATTCCAGGTATTGGCCCTCACGATACACGCCAGCATAAATGGCCACAGGGTGCAGGCCCTAATTGACACTGGGGCAGCGGTAAGTTGTGTAAATAGAAAACACGTTACCGAAGGGCAAATACACTGTGTCACGGGTGACATCCGGCTGGTAGCGGCCAATGCTCAGACGCTAGAAAACGCGGGGGTGGCAAACATACATCTTAGGCTAGACCATTTTGCCACAACACACCCCATGTTCGTTATAGAACATCTTTCTGCGTCAGCCATAATTGGCATGGATTTCCTCGCTAAGTATGAGGCTAGCATAAATTTCGCTAGCGGTGAGATGCTTTTAAAGCATGACCAGAAGCTCACCACACATCCCATGATATACACCAGGAACATAGATGGGATTCGAGCGGAGCGAGAAATTCACGAGCACCAGGCCTCTGCACTGCACACTATCAGCCAACACACAGACACACACACAGATAAGGCGGCCAAGCAGACCCACAGACAGGACCTGACACCGGGGCAAAATAAAAGGCTCACGGAGCTCCTGGAGGCCAACAGGAATATCTTTGCCCATTCGATGAAGGATCTCGCAGTGACAGACCTCATCGAACACCACGTCACACTCACCAGTGACCGGCCAGTACACCAACCTCCCTTCAGTGTGAGCCAGAAGGAGAGACACGCCATCGACGCTCAGATCACAGAGATGCTCGAGGCAGGGGTCATTGTCCCCGTTATTTCAAACTACAGCGCTCCAGTTTTGCTGACCAAAAAACGGGACGGTTCCCATAGGTTTTGTACTGATTACCGTAGGCTCAATAAGTTAGTCGAAAATGATAGTTATCCACTACCAAGGGCAGACACCTATTTGGATGCCCTTGGCGGGGCTAGCTGGTTCAGTTCGATGGATTGTTATAGTGGATTCTATTCAATCCCCGTCTATGAACCGGATAGGCACAAGCTGGCGTTCGTTACAGAGAACGGTCTATATACCTATACAAGGTTACCAATGGGCCTCCGTAACGCCAGCCAAACCTTCCAAAAGCTAGTGGATAAGACATTTTCAGGTCTAAAATGGCGTTCCGTATTAGTCTACCTGGACGACATAACGGTCTTCTCCAATACCTTTGACGAGCATATCGTACATTTGGAGGAGGCTTTCGCAAGGATCAGAGAGGCCAAGTTAAGGCTTAAACCTGCTAAATGTCAATTTGCCAGACAGCAGATTAACATATTGGGCCACATTGTAAACAGAGAGGGCATTATTCCCGACCCAGCGAAAACTGACGCAATAACGGGCATCCCAATGCCCACAAATTTGAAACAATTGCGCAGTTTTATTGGGCTGGCATCGTATTACAGAAAATATATCCACAGGTTTGCGCACATCGCCCACCCCCTAACCGAACTCACACGTGAAAAAACGCCCTTCAGCATTAAACAGGAACACATAGATGCCTTCAACACATTGAAGCAACTATTAACCTCGCCACCATTACTGCAACACTTCCATAGTGATAGGCCCACCTTTTTACACGTGGATGCCACCCAGTACGGGCTGGGGGCAGCCCTATTGCAGGAGGATGCAGAAGGGCGCATACGGCCCATAGCTTTCGCTAGCAGGAAACTAACGGCCGTTGAGACTAGATACTCTGCCACAGAGCGGGAAATGCTGGCATTTTCGTGGGGAGTGAACTATTTCAGGGTATACCTCTATGGTATCCAGTTCACGGTAGTCACTGACCACGCGAGCTTGCTTTTTTGGTATAAATTCAAAAACCCAATTCGCGGCTCAATAGGTTTATATTCCGCCTGTATGAATATAACTTCGTGTTCAAACACAAGAAAGGCGCTACACACCTAGACGCAGATGGTTTGTCTAGGCTGCCAGTAGCCGATCCCCCGGATGACAGTAAGGACCACGAATGGGTGGGACGACATGCCCACTTTTGCCCTGACGGTGGTTAACATCAAGCAGGAGCAAGAACGTGATCTATACTTGAAACAGATTCTAATGGCACTAAAAAACTTGGATAAGGTGGACTCCAAGACAGCACGGCTGTCTAGGCGATTTTTGCTAGACAAAGACGGGGTACTGAAATTTAAGCCCACAGCCATGCACGATAATGCACCTATAGCGGTTCCGGAGTCATTGAAGAGAATATCATGATCGGACACCACAATAGCCCACTGGCAGGGGCACATTTGGGTACGCATAAAACATACCTTAGAATCCGGGACAAGTATTATTGGGTAAACATGAAGGCCGACATAGACACCTTCGTAAAGACATGTCACACTTGCCAGCGATTCAAAACAAGGCCTGGCAAGCCTCATGGACTACTCAACCCAATTCCCGTAGGAGAGCTATTTCACAGAGTCGGAATAGACGTTAAAGGCCCCATTACGACATCTCAAAAAGGCAATAAATACATACTGGTTGCCACCGAGTATCTCACCCGGTACATGATAACAAAGGCCGTGCCCAAAGCAGACACAAACAGCATAGTCGAATTCTTATTCGACATAGTTACACGATATGGCCTATTCCAAACCCTACTATCCGATAGAGGTACCATTTTCACCTCGAGAGTGCTCCAACAGTTTTTGGAGGTACTCAGGATAAGGGCATACACGACCACGAGTTTTTCCCCACAAACCAACGGTCTAACAGAAAGTATGAATAAAATAATCAGAATGGCCCTAGCTAAATTTACAGGGGACACAGGGAGAGACTGGGATGATTATCTGCAGCCCATCATATTTAGTTACAACACCTCCATATCCACGGCCACAAAACACTCTCCACACTTCCTGTTGCATGGGTACACACCCAGAAGTCCCATAGACAATATATGCACCCCACAAGACACTCACCCGGTCAATGCCGCCCGGCTAGAGCACTTGCAGATAGCCCGCATGGACGCTAGAAAGAACATAGCCGCGGCGCAGAGAAAGCAAAAAGAACGGTACGATCGGCAAAGAAAGACCATGGAATACACACCCGGGCAATTGGTTATGGTCTCCAATTCGGCCCGTAAGAAAAATGTGTCTGAGTTCCTCCTGCCACGCTGGTCAGGTCCCTTCAAAGTTTGCAGGAAGGTATCTGACCTAAATTACATAGTCAGCGTGCGCCATGGGCGAAAACTCATCAAAGACACCATACACGCCCGCCGTATGAAGGCATATCACACCCGCAAAACAACACCTATACGTAAAGGCGGGAACACTGTCAAAAGGAAGGGAAATGATCCCACTGGCAGACGGGAAAAGAAGGCCAAGAAATAGCCTTCGGACCCCGCTAACCGCACCGGGATACGACCTTAACACTTGGCAGAACTGTCCCGGAGACACAGCCTAAAAGGCAACAGGAATAATTAGCCTGGTCAAAGACGGTCTCGAACCCGCAACCTCCTGGATACCAGGAGTGCAAGGTCGGGTAACTATCCAATGGGAGGATAGAATAATAAAGGACAGTTCCACTAACACATATACATACGCATAAAACAATAAAATCACCTCCGACACCTAGTCACCAAACACGCAACTAGCGGCCCGGAGACTCTCGTGCATAGACACGGCCAAGCACCACTAACAGGGATATATTCGACCCACGCCTACAGTAACACAAAATTTGGGAACACGACATGTATTTAGTGGAAGGTTCTTTTCCATTACGGAAAGCCATGCTCACAACAACGGAGCGAGCAATCAAGCTCCCGCAAACATACGTGTTGGACATATGAACATCGCCAGACAAGTAATAGCTAGTGCACACGTCAATGAAATTAGACACTATCGCCGTCAGCGATAACACACTTGTGACAGGGCGACCTTCGCTAGCACAGACAAACTAAGAGGACTCCAGGCCTGGCGGAACACACGCAATCATTCACGCCAGGTCCAAAACCCTATAACTCTCAAAATTACAATACGAGGAGCATTCCAAAAGACCAAAATTTTTCACGCCAAAGCATATTTTCATCTGCGTGCCTCAAACTCACGATACACGTGCCATGGGACATACAGCACGAAAAATCGTAACACCAGCACCTTAAACCAAGGCGGGTGCGAACTCACGACCACACAACACAGTCGTGCCAAAATCAAACTAACCAACGGTATTTTTGACGCGAAACACACAATCAAAAGCCACACAAGGGGCGCTCAAAGCCCAACAGACAACGCAGACATAGAACACGGAGAATTACATGGGATTGCGGGTCCGAATGCCCAGTAAAAAGCGGACACCGTGGAAAACAACTATCCAGAATCCCAATTTTGACCGAAATTGGCCCCAGATAAGCACATAAGTGGGTCAGATACATGTCTATAGTGACAGGAAGGTTCTTGCCCATACATAATGGAGCATAGATTCGCCCCAGGGTACTCGCTACAACAGCCTACCTCGGCATTGAGACCCAGGAATTCCCAACAAGAGGACGCACCGAAAATTCTAGGCCTCCAAGGGGACCACAATAGATTTCCCAGACATGGATTACACATAGTTACACAAGGCAGAGGTCTTGCTGAAAACAGTGTACACACAACATCGGTAAGCAAAAACGGGACAGATTAGCACACTGGCCCTCACGGAATCCCAAACAATGACAACACCCCGACATTGGCAAAAGTCACGTTCCGGCAGCCGACATACGTAACGTCAGAGACTTCCTTTGCACAAGCACATGAAAACAAAACGCAAAGCAAAACACTGACTTGCGAATTCCAGAAGCATTGCAACACGATGTCGGCAGACACTATTGTTATAACGGAAGTGACCATGAAATAACAAAAACAAACCAATAATAATGGCATACATTTTGCAGCACTGTTACAACAGTTATGACATTTAGCAATGTACAGACATAATAGGCCGGACTTATCTTAGGGCCACAGGGACATGTCTACAAAGATGTTGACAGGCCACACGCGCTGTTCGACACTCAGCCACGCGACACACGATAGGACTTAGCCGATAACAGACCACCCGCCCGCGTGATGTAGCGGAACATAGCCACACACACGCAGCTGCGCTAATCACAATTACGACCACGTCCTTCCCACACCGCTCACTTATCAGGAGCGGACACAGACAGGTGCTCTGAAGGAACAAACCCCCCCACAATAACTACTTCTCTTTTTACTTTTAATCCCAAAACCATCATAGGCGATCAGGACATGACGAGTTACAGTACAAATCACTTGCTACATTAACATTATAGATAAGAGACCAGATAGGGCGTGACGTCACAGCGTCACCACACTTTACTATCCCCAGGAGCGGATAGAAAGCAGATATTGACCAAGCGAGGATGACAGGAGCACAGGTGGATAGGGCCGGCCAGATAGCCAATATACCACCTTCGGGCTACCATCATACCACCTTCTTCCTTCCATAACCTTATCACTCACAACATTAGCCAATACAAACACATAACACATAAAAACAGCTACACTACATTCCTAAATGTACATCGGGGTTGATAGACTTCATGCGTTTAAAAAGAGGGCTCACTACGCCCTGGCTCTCAATGCTAACACCTGAGTATTAGGGGTGTGTCGGAAAGAATGGCAAGCGTAATGCACATCTCTAAGCAAGAGATGAGGCCAAAATTATATTAACAATTCTTTTTTATTAAATAATCCCGCATGCAAGGGACATAGTATTATCATACCTCGACCTATACCTATCCTTAAATGAGAGCGGATATGCCTCATATCTATCCGCACGCATGGAATATCCCACCCACATACCAAGGGTTATTATTATTGAACCTACATGACACTTTGTGAAAATTTTTGCAAACCTGGGAAATACCTACCCCGTCCACTCACTGTAAAGACATCCCAGCAGCATCATCGGCCCCAGGCCACCATTAACATGGAGCCCAAAGATGCGCAACCCTCTCCTACCATGCTTTAAGCCTATTCAACAGATAACACCCCCGGAGCCCAATAACAGGGAACCCAACGCCATAAAACCCTATTAACGCCTCCATGAAAATTAACAAGGCATTACAGCTGGAAGTCTGACATAGCACAGTAGACCTGAAGTAGTCTATGCATTTAGAAGATTCTACAACCCCAGAACACTTTAAAAAAATTACATTATTTACACAATAAATTATTTACATAGTACACTCATTTTTATATAAAAAAGGAATCTGTGACACGCTGAATGATGATGACAGCGTAAGCGGAAGGCCAGAGGCACTACGCAGGAGCAGAGCTGGGTAAGGCGATGAGGAGCCCTACCCCAGTCAACTTAACGACCTAGACTAAATAAGAGACGAACTACGTAAGGTCGAAGCGCCGATGACCTAGCACGGGCAAACGTCGGAGTCCCGGAAGGCCTAGCCTGCCCCCGGGACAAAGAAAAGTTACACCCACCATGTGCTACGGGCATCGAAGCCAGACCTGCAGGGGAGACTTTCTAAGGATGGTGGGAGAAATAGCCAGCTCCACACCGGACTCAGGAGATGACCCTAGGGACGACCAAATTACGACTAGACTCTTAGTTTAGTATGTAAGTAAGTAGAACTTCCAGGGCGGGAAGTTAGTCTCCTACGCGCAGGAGTGAAGCAGGATCTTAGGGTTCATGTGGGCCAACCCAATGCCAATATGGGCGAAGAGGACTCCGGACGCCACCATTCCCGGAGGGTATTATTACTGCCAATATGGGCGAAGAGGACCCCGGACGCCACCATTCCCGGAGGGTATTATTACTGCCGATATGGGCGAAGAGGATCCCGGACACTAAATTCCCGGACGACACTATTTTATCGGACGATGTCCAACGCCCACATAAATGGCTGACCACGGGTCACCAGAGCTTAAATGGTGACGCATCGGGCAGCCAGAGATATTAAATGAGGAGCATAGCGAGCACTCACAGGGGTTACAGTGGGCAGACCCAACAATAATGGATACATCAATGACAACATGCAAATACAACGGCAATGAACAGGCAAGTACAATGGGCGATGCGGTTTGCTTTGTGGCACCGTAGGCGCCTGCGACTTTATTAATTCTAGTTAGTAAGCATTAATATAAGTGTCGACAATTAGGATTAAGACGGAGGGGACTACGAGGCATTGTTGGGTTCCGGTCTCAACAATGTACTACAAGGGCCCCCGCGAGAGAAATCGGACGGACGAGCCTCCATCTAAATTTTAGTATTTAAGTCACAGTGCCATTTTTAAGGTCACTTAGATGTAAGCAAATTCAACAAGCGCTGTTGCAAAAATAGGGCACAGCACATTTTGGCTTTAGAGTAAGGTCCACTCGGCATGTATATACAGCATAGTTTTACATTTAAGGCAATTTTTTTAAATTTAAGGCAATTTTTAAAAAAATTTTTTAGATTAAGGTAAAGCCGTTCGGCACCTGGCGACTCAAATCCATTGCCAGGGTAAGCCCGATAACACAATAGGATACAATACATTAAGGTAACGAGCTCGGCACCTGATGACCAACAAACCCGTCATCAGGGTAAGCCCGATAATACATTAAGTTAGATTATACTAGGATAACTTACATTAAGGTAGAATATTTCGGCACTTGGTGACCAAAAACCGGTACCAGGGTAAGCCCGATAATATAACACAATAGGATACAATACATTAAGGTAACGAGCTCGGCGCCTGATGACAAACAAACTCGTCATCAGGGTAAGCCCGACAATACGTTAGATTAACTAGGTTAACTAAGATTAAGGTAAAACAATACTTTAAGATGAGCACTTTAAGGGTAAGGAAAAACAATACGGCACCGTCTAGGGTAAGCCCGATCATACATTAGGTAAAACAAACATATGCAAGGAGAACATGACATTAATAGTGGCCAAATGTTAACACTAATCATGCCATTTATTCCAGAGGGAAAAAGAGCTTCAGCCAGCGAACACACTGACACAGGAGCCGATATAAAGAATATGCAATATTCACATGTTTTTTTTAACCTCTCCATTTTTCAGGCGGCGTCACCAGACATATGTCACTGGTGACAATGATTTCACTGCCATACAGCAGCAACATGTTATTTGTGCCATGCTATTATTGTGTACCACCTTTACTCACTAATTTGTATTTGTAATTTGTATTCATTCTCACACAATCCAACACATTCACCACCATTCTTTTACAGCTACACTCCAGAAATCTGAACAGCAGGGTTGATACCTGTGGGGTATCAGGCTTGCTGACAGGTCAATATAAACAAAGAAAATAAAGCGTCAAGGATACGACGCAATTTACGACAATGAGGGCGCAACCGATCTGTGGCGGCGACTCTCACTGTCAAGTGTGAAGGCATTCGCCCACAGAGAATGATTCACAAGATAGGGGTATATATATATATATATCAGCGGCACGACCACTAAACTGCACCGGGAAACGGCCGGACAGGATTAGCCGTGAGACGGCACATAAATACAAAGGGTAGCGTGCACGCAAGGTACAATAGTCACGGCCGTCTAGGTATAACATAATTAATGATTAAGATAGATAGATATAAGTAAATAATGTAATAGAAAATACTGTAATATTGTTAAAAGGCACAGCATACAAAATTTATTACCAATGATGCCACACATTGTGAATACACATATTTTTATCACACACATGTACACAATGATTTTGCTTTTGTTTCTTTCATTTTTCTTTCTTCTAACGTCCAAATTTGTGAAGGTGTCCCGTTTTACCCCAGCACAATAAATTATATTTTACGTATTCCTTTAACTTATACCTTGGGACACCTATTTTTTTCTATTTCTTCCATCTTTCACATTGCAGGGAGCATTTTTTTCCCCAATACAGCGCCGGACGGCACAATCACCCGTCCAGCCCTGGGTTTTTTCCTCCCTGCACAATACCAATATATATATAATGTCTAAACCAAGTATTTTTTGTTGTTGTTGTACTTTTTAATATTTCAATGTCAGTTTTTTAGGAACTGTTTTAAATTATCACATGCATAAGCATATATCTCAAAACCTAACCCCTCTAAACACAAGCTGATCTCACATCTACACGACATCGCTACATCAACACGACATCACTACCTCTACACGACATCAACCCAGAAGAAACGAAGCAGAAGTACAAGGAGGATTCAACAACGATCCATCACATCAACACCCCCACTCCACGTTCCGTTCCCGTTCGCGGGGACGCGAACTAATCAAACGAGGAGACTTGTACAAGCCCGGGGGGCTGCACCCCCTGAAAACCACCCCCCATCATCTATTAAAACCACCCCTAACTGGCAAACATCATAAGTCCAGAACAGTACCTTTTACACAGCAAGGGCGGCCGACCAGCTTGGGAGGCTAGCCAACCACTTGCAACACACTCATAAACATCAACACTATAACTAACTCGGACAGCTACGTCAGTGGAATGCTGACTGAGCAACGGCAAGACCTATAAGAAGTGAGGCCTTTTGGGAGCTGTATCTGTCATACAGTGTGTGTCGCCGAAGGCCCTGCTCCAGCTACTATCATCAGGTGAGCATCAGCAAGTGTTCAGATATCCTTAATTTTGTAGCACCCATCCACAAACTTGTACACCTAACTTGTACCATTATTCACATTATTTACATTCCCCTAAAAAGGGACTTACAATTGCATACTGACCAATAAAACACTTGGTCAGTAAACTACACATTGTACTCATAATTACACGCCTCTTCACATCCTAATACCCTTCCTGACCTCCGTCACGATTGACCGTGACTAGTAGCCAGCTATTGCTTGCTCAGGCTTCATTGTGTTTCCCGCACGCGTCTCGACTGCCTAGCAGCGAGCCGCTGACACAAGCAGGTCTGTTATATAACTCATTCCAACCAGCTGGGAGGCCGGTACGTTAACCTGCACCCAGAGGTTCATCCCCTAGCTGATTCTTACATCTCAGCAGGAGCACCCCCTAGCATTTAAACACCAGACAACACTCTACACTGGTAAGCTTACCCAGCTACGAGAAGCTGCCCTCTCTAGGAATCACCTTCCAAATTAATACAATAACACTAATATTTCGATCCCTAAACTACCCCCCCCCCCCCCCCCAACTAAGGGATCTAAAACAGTAGGCTAAAAATTACCATAAACGAAGGTTTATTCCACAGCTTCTTCACATTTGTACTTGATTATTCCCATCCTGACAAATTCAATCTTAACCTCAGGTATTTGTCTATACAACATAAACATCACTGTTTCCTTCTCCAAGCTGGTTTTATATCAAGATTTATTTCTTTCAAATTAAAAATATTTTTGTAACAGATCTGGTTTTATTTTATTTTATCTTAGTGTAGTTCTGGTCAAAACAATAAACGGAAAAAATTGTATTCTTAAGTCATTTATTCCATTTCCATTTCAAAATAAATAAGTGATCAATTCACATACATTACAATGTTAGCCACCTGCACGCTGCACCATAGAGTCAAAAAGGCTGTGCCTGAGTCCGGCATTGCTTCCTCTTGCCTTCCTCTCCGTCTTCTTTCCTGTCTACCTCTCTTGGTCAACTCTCGTCCTCATCCGATCCCTACAGTAATAGGGTATCCGAGGCCTGGAACACTTTGACGACCCATTTTGTTTCAACAAATTACTGAACTCGACGAAGTACGCACTTATCCTCAAAAATATCACAAGCTGCACAGAGAACAAACCAATCAGCTGTTCCCAAACATCATTTCCCGCATAAACAGAGGTGTATTATGTAGGCTGTGATAACATTTAAGCGCTGGTGCCAACCATAAAATTTAAAAAAAATCATAAAAAATTGGACTTTTACTGAAGATTTCAAATAATTCAAGAGAAATATATCACTCTCTCACTCATCCTCAAATTTTTCCTCAATAATTTTACACTAGGCTACACGTTTGATAGGTCTTTATGAGATTTAGTGATATGCCAAATTTCACCGTTTTCTCTTAGGATGGGGGTTTCCGTGCATACGAGTGTTATTTTTTGTGCCATACGGTACTTAACAAGAAGTTCCGTGACGAACTAAAGAGCCTACTTTTCTTAAAATTTAAGATTCATGACAATGATTAATCTATATGAATCTATCTAGAATAATGACGAAATTAAGTTGGTTATATTGAAATTTATAATTAGTTCGAAATACTGTATAACTGGCATAATGTAGCCTAATAGAGAACTACAGTTGGCAGCCCTGGTGACTGAATATATTCTTAGTTCCATCTCTTAAGGTACAGAATCCAAAATTTGGTTGAAGTCCAATGGATAGCATGGACGTTGCATGCAATTAAACATTGGATTTAAAGCGCGCGTAAAATCATGTTGGCAACAATGACATACATGATTTGGTCAGAAATAATCTGAAATAATATGATCTATTGTTGTGTCAATTTTGAATGAAATCCATTAGTTAGTATAGAAGTTACATGCATTTTAAAATTGGACCTATCAGCAGGCTTAGAATCATGTTAGCAGCACTGGCGTAGGCCTATATTAGTTACTCCAAATTAATCTAGAATGCCAGGTACCATACGTGTGCAAAGTTTAGAGCTCTTGGCTTGCTTACTTTCTGATATATTGATATAAGGGTAACAAAAATAGAGACAGCATTTATTAACAGTTGGCAGCCCTGGTTACTCTTAAGAATACGCTCAGTCCTATTTGTTTATGTACACATAGCCCATACGAAATTTGGTTGAATTCCAATTGATAGTGTAGAAGTTATATGCTTTTAAAAATTGGACCTATCAGCAGGCTTATAATCATTTTGGCAACATCCCCATGTATGGCCTCCTGGAAATTAAACTGAAATTTTATTATCTATATGTGTGCCAATTTTAAAATAGCGCCTATTCATACCTTCCAACATATCCAACACGGAGCTCAAATTTCAATTTTCAGCAGTTGGTAGCACTGACATCAGTTTCAAATATGGCGGTGAGATATTCAGGTATAGATCTTTCCTCCTACCAAATTTTGTTTCGTTTGCTGCAGCCGTTTAGGAGTTGATAGGGGGGGGGGACACACACACAGCCAGACAGACACATATTTGCCTGATCTCATACGTCTTTTTGCAAAATGTGAAAAGTAGGCTAAAAGTTGCCAATAACTTTCGTGTTTTTCAATCAAAATTTATGTGTTTTACTAAACGCCTGCTCATTCTCTGTAGGATGTATTAATAATTACGAAAATAGTGCATTACCAATACATTGAAGGCAAGTGGCACAAGTTACTTTAGGGGTGGTGTCCTCATTGTTTTGACCAGCACTTCATGTGTGTTTTTTTTTTAGCTTTTAGACGATTTTTTAAGTAGTTTTGAGAACAACCTTCTTTTATGGTAAAGTGTTTCATATACTGTAAGTCTTGCTTTTCTATTCACATTATTTGCGCTGAGGATGGCCACAATCTGACTGAAACCGGTGCAGTTAAACGTACACATTATTATTGACTAAAGGTGTTTAATCTTCAGGACTAATCATACTTCGTCCGCAAGGAACAGGGATAATGTGGTCGTTTTCATGGCACATTATATTCATGACAGACGAATATGTCGGCGTTTGGAACTTTACGGATCGCTTTTGCATAACAAATGGGCGAAAGACATAATAATACATACGACTGTTTATGTTCGACGATAATATTATTATAACTATTTTATGTTCGACCATAAATATTCATAAATATATGTCGAGATTTTGCCAGTTTTATGTACTGAACAGAGCGCATGAGACGAAGAGAATGCCTTGTATTTGACCATGGCCTCCTCGATTACCCTACTATGACACTAGGTCAGACAGTGAAATTTAAATTAGAAGGCCGTGGAACTCAGCGCATCTAATTATCTAATTGGTCAAACAACTGTTTCTTGAGGTCTGATTGGTGATAGAAACTGTTTCATAATGAAAAACAAGATGTTCAGTAAAGAACATATAGCCTACTTTCACCTAAATGTATGAGTATAGTTATAACTCGTTGTTATTATCAAAGAGTATAATAGAATCATTTCTTGGTTGAAGACCTTAGAAACTATTTACCTCTACCAAACGCCACAATCTAGAAAAAAAACTACTACCATCATTGAAGAAAGATAGATAAGAAGTATCTCAAGAATGTTATGGATCTGGAGACATAATCGACCGGACTGGCTGCGTGGCTCAGCGGTAACGTTCTCGCTTGCTGGGCCCTAGGTTGCAGGTTCGTATCCTGGCGCAGTCAGCTGGCATTTGAGGGTGCACAAATGCGAGGGAGCCATGTCAGTAGATTTACTGGCACGTTAAAGATCCCCTTCGGGCCAAAATTCCGGCACCCCGGCGTATCTAAAAGCAGCAGTAGTTAAAAGGGACGTAAAACAAATAACATTATTATTATTGTTATTATTACATAATCGACCTGCCGTGGGCCACATCCAACTTTGAGTTGAGGCATGACTTTACACGTCTGGTTGTGCATGGCTTTCACAACCCTAATTGAATTAACAAATATTTCCATGACCCTACAGAGACGTGTGTATACAAACTATGTGGATATTTTCGATTGCTATTTGCCTGAAATAAAAGTATTAATTAATAACCTGAACTAGCACCAACGGCTAGAATTCAGTTACTATGTGAAATCGTTTTGTTCTTTACTTCAAATAACATTTTCAAATAACGCACAATAGGCTGTTACAAACCCTTTAAAATAAAAAGTAAAAATTTATCGTAGTATCATCTTGCCATTCTTCAAGTTCGATGCGCATAGAATGCCAATGGTATACGGTACTAACCAATGGAGTCCCACGTAGACCAGTCGAGACATCTAGTGGAGAAGTATCGAACAATATAACCCTAACAGGGCGAGTGCATTCTAGTGGCCATAAGAAGAAACTTTTCAATAAAATCTTGAAGTTAATAAGTAGGCCGGCGTGCAGTTACCTTTTTGGCTGCTAGATGTCTCGAGCAAATCTGCTGGTGAATTAGGTTTGAATTATATATTTTCAAACGTAATAGGCACAATATAACGCTTAATTTTAAAACGTCTGAATCATTACAAAACAATAAATATATAAAATTTCAAGCAAAAAAAAATCTGATGGGGTTTGAACCATAGGCATATGAGTGATAGGCCAACGCTTTACCACGGAGCCATTTGTGCCAACGATCATCGTTCTATATAAAATGACTTACATATAACTTGTTAGCAAATAATGATTTAGACTAAACGATTTAATCAGTGGAGTATATTATTTATTTATAAAGCATTTCATACAAAGTTTATTTATTTTGTATCAGTACGCTATATTGCATGCAATACTCAAATTAGTGAAATATAAGTCAGGCACAAGATATCCGCTGCCATCTTGTCTTCTTACCGAGACGGCTCAGCTTTTTAAATCACTTCTGCACTATAGTATTACAAAATAAACTTGTAATTTCGAACGTGCTTCTTCCTTTAGAACAGTTAAATCGATTCTCGCCTCGATAATCGGAACTGGTGGGTCCCATGATATGGATTATAAAGTTTGCATAATTCGCAAGGCCGCCATCCTGAAATGGTATGGCGGATGACCGTGTAGTTTGGTCACAAGACGCGTCCTATATGAAGGTATGTTATTACCAAATTTGGTAGAGATCGGATAATTTGGTTAGTCTCTATTTGAGTTTACGTTTTGAACGTTTGAGTGGCCGCCATTCAGTTTTGGTAAAGATGGCGGCGATATAAAACATGACACTGAGGTGCCCTTTGCTTGTTCTACCTCTGTACCAAATTTCGTTCAATTCGGTTTCACCGTGTTCGAATTGATAGGGGGGGACAGCCATTCAGAGTACACACACACACAGACTCACACACACACACACACACACACACAGACAGACACGCAATTTTTGGCCCTGTAGTGATCTCATAAGTCTACTTTCATTTTTTGCAAAAATCGAAAGTAGGCTAATAGTGTTATAATGAGCCTCATTATAGTACAGTTTTCTGACATATAATAGTCAGGGTCGAACATAAATATTGTTATTGAAGGAATAAGGTCACCATTCAAGATGGGTTGTTTCGAGAGACCTAACTGGTTGGTTATCGTCTCATTTGCACAAGAAGATTGCATTGTATTTGCTGTTATCATCCACGGTCGTTGTAGGCGGGAGTGAAGTCATGCAGTGTTTTCAGGTGTCCAATATCGGAATGTCCAGAGACACGTAAAATACATGGAATAAGTTTATATTGTTTAGATTAATTTATTTGGCACTAGCATTGTTCATTATCGTCGTTAAGGACACTGCGTACTCTTCAGCTAGTGAATTGTCTATATTATAAGGCATCATTATACTAAGAATTTTCTCGTTTGCGATAAGACCAAGGCTAAGAATCTTGTACCGTGCAGAAAGTAACTTATCCTGAACTGAATGATGACCAAATTATGATATTTTGAGGCATGAAAATAAATACAAACTACGGACCCGTGCGAGAACTCTCTTGTGTGCCCCCCATGTGTATAGACTACCCGCCCGGCCCTAGTGCTATGCGGGTTGTACGTGACACTGTTCTGCCAGGGGCTATCATCTTGTTCATTTTTAAAGCACTTTATAAACAAATAAAAATATTTCCGTTGTTTTTCAAGAAATGCAAGACTTTTCCTGTACTATTGAGACGATTTGGAAGATGTTGGTACAAACCACACCTTCTAACTCCCTCTGGTTTAGGAGCTTGAGTTTTGTGAAACGTACACCTTAGCGTATTATATAATAACATTGTAACAAATGAAAATTCAGTAAAAAAAGTAACGTTGGTTTATTTATGTTTGACCCTGACTATTATATGTCAGAAAACTGTATCATAATGATGGTCATTATAACACTATTTTTCATTATGAAACACTTTCTCCCACCAATCAGAGCTCAAGAAACAGTTGTGTGACCAATTAGATAAGAATAGGATCGCACCTGCACAGAGTTCCAAGGCCTTCTAATTTAAATTTCACTGCGTTGCCTAGTGTCATAGTGGGGTAATCGAGGAGGCCATGGTCAAATACAAGGCATTGTCTGCGTCCCATGCACTCTGTTCAGTACATAAAACTGGCGAAATCTCGACAGATATTTATGAATATTTATGTTGGAACATAAAAGAGTTATAATAATTATCGTCGAACATAAACAGTCGTATGCAACTCGCCTATAATGGTAATTAAGACACTCGTATGGAAATTATAAAACTCGCGGATACTCGTGTCTTAATTATTGCCATTATTGGCTCGTTGCATAATGTACTATTAAGAACACTTGTATCATTTGTTTTTAACCAAATGCTCTCGTAAGATCAGAATGTTAACCCGTTTATTTCATTAATATTGCAATACAGTCCAAGAAAATATATCCCAAAAATACTTACATTTGAACTACCGTATGTTTTTCAATAGAATAGTAGATTAATTAATTAGTATACACGAGATAAGAAAAGCAGTTTAAATGCGAGGTCATCGTTTAAGTTGAGTTACGCTTATTTTCGGAATGTTCTATAGAAATGTATAAAAGTTACTTTTAGCCTAAATATACAAAGTGTGCTTCCTTGTTTATGTTAACAATAACCAGTGACAGTGGAAGGACAAACAGCAATCACATTGGGAAGAGTTTCGTAACAAGAAAACGAAGAGTTTAAAGCAAAGATTTTGAATTCTTGTTCAATGTTTACAATTGAATCAGTCTTTGTTAGAAGGCACTAAGTCAATTTTTGTCGAAATTAAGATTTCCGTGGATACGTATAGAATGAATGACGACGCATGTAGCTATGTTAAAAGGAACTAAGTCTGCCCGTTCAGTATGCTGTATCACTACTAGCTGAATTTAACGTTCAGTGTTAAAGAGAACTAAGTCATTGACTTAGTTCCAGACTTTTTTGCTTCTATTTCCCCACTACTGGATTGCTACCATTGAAAATATAGTAATATGCTATACTGGGGTCTATAAATCTGTATGAACTACTTTTTAAAGATCTGATTCATTGTTAAAGGGCACTAAGTCATACATTTATTTTCTATTTTCTCCCTTTTTAAAAGGATAAATCCATTCAAATAGACCTCTCTAGAACAGTATTATTGCGGGCAATGATACTTACACGTGACAGCAACTATGCTTTTCAATTAAGTGAGAGAAAAGATTTTTGTCAATTATCTCAATTCATACAAAAATGACTTAGTGCCGCCTTCTAACAATGACCGATTCAATTTAGAATAGGATTTTTTTAAACTTTTTTAGCCTAGTTTTCACAAAGAAGATACATTATTTAAACATATGATACAATATATTGTAATTAATTATATAACTGTTTTGCTTCTGTGAGAGCGTAAAGAAAGGAGTGAAGTGAAAGTTGATTAATCGACAAAACAAATATTAATCAATTATTCGACCAACCAATTAATCGATTAAACGACGTTTCTGCTTCGATTATCGATTATTCAATGATCCCTCGTCCTGGCAGGAGCCACAGTGCTGCTTCATTGGGACCAATGGCGTAGCCTGGGGGTGTTGCTGTGGTTTAGAAACACCACTCACCTTTTGGAACAGTATGCCTTCCTTCGGAGGGGAAGTTAAGCCGGTGGTCCCATGTCATTTAAGTAGATTCATGGCACGTGAACGAACCTTCCACTAATTACACCTGTGTCAAGCTAAATTAGGATAGGTTAAACATTCGACAAACGCTCTTACGTTCCGACGTTCGTAGCCAGAAGCCGACTGCGGTGGTGTCTAGTAGCCAAGTTCTGAACTAGTTAGTCGTTGACGGTGGCGTTTGCCGGAAAAAGTAGCAACTACTTGAAATTCAATGTCTGCAGTCCTTACTTGAATTAATAACAGATAACACACACTAATACAGCCATCACAATTAACACCGGTTATCAGACAGATTCTACACACACCCAAAATGCACGGGGCTACATGACCGCGTTGTTGCAGCCCCTAAACTAAGGAACCAACCAACCAACCAACCACCTTTTGGAATCTTTGCAAAAAGATTAAAATGAAATAAAACCGATAATAAGCATCGTGATAGTTGCAGATTCCGAAAAAGAAATGAATAAAATGCTGCAATTCCTCTCAGACACACTTCAACTATGGAAATTAAAAGTGAACAAACGTAAAACGAAAGTAAGGTAGTTAGGAAAAATATGGAAGAAATTAAAACCAATATAAATATTGATGACATGAGAATTGAACAAGTGAAACAATTTTGTTATCGCGGTAGTATAATCTCAGAAGACAATGGACGTGAAGAGAAGGATTGCCTTGGCAAAACAGGCATTTATGACTAAGAAAAACATTTTATCCAGCAAACATATGAATTTAGATGTAAGAAAATCCTTTGCAACATCATTTGTATTGAGTACACTGCTCTATGGAAGTGAAAGTTGGACTCTGGGTAAATTGGAAACGAATCGACTTGAGGCTGCTGAAATCTGGATATGGCGGAAAATGACAAGAACGAGCTGGATGGAGAGATAAACCAACCTGGAAGTCTTAAGGGAAGTCAAAGAGGAGAGAAGATTAATGAAGGAAATGGGGAAGAGAAATATACAATTGATTGGACTTGTCATCGGACACTTTCATCGTTAACATTCTTGATGGGAAAATGCTGGGAAAGAAAGGATCAAGTATTTGGAAGACATCAAGAATAGAATGGGATGTGACAATTAGATGGAACTGAAACGAACCGCCAACGACAGGAGAGTTTGGTTGCATCGACAAAAATATGAATATGAATGAATAAACAATAAGGTAATTAAACAGGTGTTGGGCATTCCGAGCTCAGTTACTGAGGAGGTCAGACGTCGCTGCTCCGAGCTCCGCGCAAACCGATGCCAACCTCACAATCCACCTTCCACGTCGATCCTTCATCGCTGCCACCGAGGCTACAGCTATCCTATAACCCTCTTCCGATTCCCAATTCAAATCAACAACCCCATTATAACCGCTATCCATTGTTAAGACATTTCCCGCATCAATCATTATTGCCATCACTCCCACCTGCCATACTATCCAAGTCAAGAATATCCTATCACCCTTGAGTCGTAGCCATGTTTAAATCATCCATCCCCCCAGCAGCCAATAATTAATTAATTAAATAATTAATTAATTATATAACTTTAAACCATCACGTTCTTTGTCGCGGCCCAACCGCCTAATAACTGGAAACCTAGAACGTCTGGTATTTTCTTGGGCGAGCCAAACTACGTTTCATTCGGTCTACTATAGTATTTGACTCCGTTCATTCTAAGTACCTTGCATTCATCCATTCTCTCTGTCTACTTCCACACAGTACACGAACATGAACGCAGACAACTACTGGGCAAGTCTCGGTGCCTCCTCGACCGGAGACTTGAACAGGGTATACTGCAGTTCGCCACCTCCCACACCGGCCCACGGCACCTTTCCCGTGTTCGATTACGGAACGTGGTTGTTCTACACATCCCCTACACGCCGAGCACCGAAAGACACATTGATTGTTATTCGCCCGCCGAGCAAACAACATCTGCACGCCATAAGAGAGGCAATAATCAACGTGCTCACACTGCTAGCTCGCTTCATCTCCGTAATTCAAGAGCTGCATAACCACATGATAACAGTCACTCCCACTAAAGATATTCGCCTCCCAAGTATCAGAAGGGCTCTCCTGAGCCATCCAGGCATTCCCTCACACATGCTCCTAAGCCCTCTTCCTATAGACGAATACTCCAAAGAAACTCAAACCGATCCATGTCAGTCCTCGAACCCAGAACCTAGCCAATCCTCGCAATCAGACCAGTTCACTCAAACCTTTCCAATCCCGCCACCTATGCCTATATACAAGAACACCAGGAATATCTAGACAGATCCCATAGATATTCAGCACGAATCCATGCAAACAGAACCAGATCTTGACACCAGATTCACACAAACACGTTCATTAATGCCCAAAAAGAAATCACGAACAAAACGCAAACATAAAGCCATTCGAACCGTCAATCTACAGCCTAATTCAACAGAGGAAACCATCCCTGACACCAACAATGCAGAAACGTCCCCTTCTCCTCCTACAGACACGGTGGCTTCACCACCACAACAAAGTACACGGGTGACATGACGCCCCCCTTCCACACCACATGCTACTCTAATCATACAGTGTTACAACTGCCAACGAATCCATCAAAATGCCGCGAACTGCCCTTTTAGCACCCGCTTCAACAGATGTGGTGACTCTCATCATCATTCTGCTTGTACGGTACAACGTGATAAGCCTAAGTGCGTAAACTGTAAGGGCGACCACGCGGTCTCTTATAATGGATGTCCCTACATTAAAACAGCTATTAAGCAAAGGCAGTTGCAACTTAGACAACGCTCTAACTCATCTATTCCAGCCCTCATGCCACTACCGCGAATCCCCTCTCCCACACCGCACGCCACTGCTATAACTCAGTTGTTGAGCTTGCTTCAACAACTTACAGCCATAGCCACATAAATTCTCTAACTCGAACCCGGCGCCGAACTCTCAAATACATTTAAATCACCTTTAAAATACATTCAGACAAGCCGGACGCTGATTGGCCGCTCCAGATATGAACGGCCAATCAGCGCCGCCCATATCCAAATTCAAACTCAGCGCCACAGAAACTCTTTTAAATCAACAATTACATTAACACTGCATAGTTTTATCCGTCTCGCGATAACGCAGGGTGCCTGCCTGAGGGGCTGGCCGTGGCCAGCTTGCTCGGGATGGTGTCCTGTGGGTCGCGGGTTCGGCGAGGACTACTACAATTCATCCAATGTAATTTCATTTCAAAATCAAAGCGAGGCTTATTAAACAATTATTATTTCACTTAAATACCTACTCCAGGTCTATCAAATCTTTCACACTGCAAACCAAACTCTCAGAGGTCTTTCTCACTTCCAAGGCATGTCAAAGGCTTAAACTTTTCATTTTATAAAACTATTATCAAGCTCAAGCCGCTGCTGAAAGTCGCCATGGAAGTACTATTAAGCGAACCTATTAAGGCACATCATCTAGCCAGACTGTAACACAAGATTAGTCTATTACAACTAGCCATTCACCGGCAAGAAATTACTAACGAAAATCAAGCAAACAAATTATATTATTATTAATAATAATTCAACTCCCTAAACAACTCAATGGCGAAGCTGGCGGGGCTCTGTCGCAGCCCGCGCCAGTTAATTAAAATAATAAATTCAAACCCACTACAAATTTTTACGCAAAATAAATCATTAATCACTCTTCTTTTTATCTATCATCCCAAGCAAAGGAGCGCAATGTCGCACCGCGTACCTGGTAACTAAGCGTCGCTGACCTGCTCGCTCCGCTCGCAGTCAGCGACTTCATTCAGAGATTAGGTAATTAAACATTAGCCTCATACTGTACCCGATACCTATTTTAGGCTATCGGCTACGCCAGCTGACATTAAGCTGTAGTTGAGGTTTTGGAAAGTAATAAGAAAAGATAGCGCACCGATCGCGTCAAGAAGAATGCCAAGATGACGTAGCAGGTCAAGAATCAAGGAGGCATTGAGATCTGTAAGAAGATAAAATTATGGATAAAGATGTGAAGCTTTATTGAAACATATATGGAATTATAACAATTTAAACATCTTAGAAGAGGATATATAACATGCATTATATGTGGAAATAATTTTATGGAAATAAGTTATTTTATAACAGAACAGCCGAGAGGATTCGGGTTCGAGACTATGTTCATGACGTGAGAGCACAGTGGTGGGGGAATGAGCCACGTGCCGCGCGGAGCACATAAGCCGGAACACAGCGCTAGCAAGTTCAGTTGAGCCCAAGGAGACGGGCAGTTCAGAGCAGCTCTATAGCACAGCGAGACGGGCATTGAAGGTCACGCAGCATACGGAAACCGTCACGGCAGAAGTGTAGGCGACAGTTCTCGCATCGCCGAGCAGCCAAGGCCGAGCGGGTCGTTGATCCAGGCGGGCTGGCCGAGGAGGCAATTGTAGACAGCCGGGGTATTTCAAAACCACACTGCTCGTATTTCAAGCTTCATTTCGACGCTGTTCAAACACAGGCTTTTACGAATAACCTTATAACTATGCTGTTATATAACACATTCAAAGCGACTTTTACTATTCCAAGTAGACGGAATGTTAGCATAGGCTCTGATGAACATTATATCGTGCATTTATAAGATTTATATCTTATACAGTTTTCATGAGTTACCTATTACGAACAGATACAGGGTGTTTAGTAATCTTGAACACTCTCAAGTAAAATTTTATTTTACTCAAGTGGGACTTTGCAGTAAGTTGAGATTGGACTTGCAATACTCAAACTGAACTTTTAACGGAACAGTGGCGTATATTAGAAGAAGAGTAAGGGGGTCCGCTGTTTCCATGAACTTTTCGAGAAGGAGTTGGACAATATCCGCTATGGGTAATCCGAGGTTCAACATGACCGAGTAAACGTGAATAGAGACAAGATGGCACCACAGAGCGATGGATTCGATTCCTGACGAGAGGAGTCCACCAGCTGATTCGCTTGGGATTTCGAAGGAAATCGTCATTTCATGGATGAAATGATATTCACGCCGATCTTACGAGAAATTCTTATGTAGGGAAAATCGACGATCTTGGAAATTATATTACAACTGATAATGAAAGGTATTGTAAGAGTTCTAACTACCTGATACGATTATTTTCATGAATACTGGGCACACATGTATATTTTTCTAATAGGAGTGATTTGATTATTAAGACATGGTTTGAATTTATATACTTCGAATTTGCTAGAATATGGAGTGACCATATGATATGGCAGGCATCATTATA
This sequence comes from Meconema thalassinum, assembly GCA_946902985.2. NCBI lineage: Eukaryota > Metazoa > Arthropoda > Insecta > Orthoptera > Tettigoniidae > Meconema > Meconema thalassinum. The sequence continues at coordinate 98,749,076 of OX336391.1, forward strand.
CGAAATTCTCACCGTTGTTTGGCTTTATTAAGCAGATGTTTGGTCTTTTAGACATTTTTCCAGCTAGGATATTTTTCATGAATAGTTTTTTTGTGTAACGAGTATTTCGAACTCGTGATCTGCAATTGATTATCAGAAACTACTTCGTCAGTTCATTGCATACTAGCGAGTGTGTATTATTCATCAGTAGGGACTTTTCCATTGGATTGTTTGGAGATATTAAGAAGTTATTCACTTTAGTGAATGAACATCGCTTTTATATGACAACTAGAAACTTGTTGATTCCTTTCTGGTACATTCACTCATACAGCCTACGAGATGGGGTCCTTCGTATTTATACGATTGTATGGTGGTACTCACCTTACCCATCGTTCAGGGAACTATCATCCAAGTCGACGGGGCGAGGTCTTTCGTATTTATACGACTGTACGGTGGTTACACATCTTACTCGCCATTGAGGGACTCATTTTTATCATCCGAATGTACACGAGATGTAAGTGAATTAAACAAGGAACTACTAGTCACATATCAGTCGAAATTTTGTTAAATAAAGTAACGATAAATGTCAACAGGATTGCATTTAGTAATTCTTGTTTGCCAATCCAATATTTTGTTGCTATACTCTTTTGAGAGTAATTTCAATTTAACAGCTATTACAGCTGATGCTTTGATGATTTTTATAATTGTGTTTGATACCTTTGAGAAGGATTTAAAGTAATTGGATCTTGTAAGATTAATCATTAATGGTCATAATTATTTTAAGGCAGATCAGTATTGCAGATTTTGATGTGAGAGATTATAACACATTGGTGTTTTTCTGCGATGTGAATTTATAAGATTGTAAAAGAGAATTTATGCTATTTGAAAGCAGATCTTAAATTACTGAAGTAATATTTTTCCAATTGTTTAAGAAGTTGTCTAGATGTGATCAGAGTAATTACAGTCATTGGAGATTATGTGCGTTGATAATTTGAAGCCATTTATATATTTTTTGTAGATCATGCAACATGGTTAAGTGGAGTTTGTGATAGGCATTTTGTGGAATTTGCCATGTGATAGTTGCATCGTTGATAATGTATTTTGAGGCAGACATGAGGTCGTCGTACCCAGTCTAGCTTATTTGTTGAGATTCATGCTGTATGTGCTAAATATTTATGGAGTTTTTGTGGAGTAATTCTTATATTCAAATGTGATATTTGAAATATTGAAGAAATATAATGTCGTTGTGGATAGTTAGATCCAACGTGATGTCGTGGAGACAATAATATTTTTTGGCATGATAAATTAAATACGAGATATAACTTGGAAGTAATAAAACTGTAAGACAACGTTCTATAAACCATATTAAACAATTTGTTAGGAAATTAAACAAATAAATGAAGTTGATAATACAAGATTTTCTGAAAATAATAATTAACGAAATAATAATCTGAGATTTAAGCATATTAACGATCTGACCTAATGAAATAAAAATCAGAATGACTAGATGAAATAATGAAAACTAAATAACCAGATGATTGAAATTTAAATAAGTTGATAAATTAAATTTTGGAATAAATCGATGAATTAAATAGATGGATGAATTAAAGATTGGATAATTAAACTGAGTGAAATGATTAATAGACGATTGTAATGATGATGAATAACTGAATTAGAAGGTGATAATTATTTAAAGAAGCCGATGATTAATGAATTTATATGGAATTAAATAAATGTAATTGAGAGATAATTGGAAGGAATTGCAACTTGAATTGAGAATTTAAATGATGTAATGGTGATGAATTAACGATTCTGACAGGAATATTTGGAATTTTGAAGTGAGAATTAATATGAGAAATATTTAATTTTGATAATAACGATGATGATGACCGATGAGAATTTGAATTTTCTGTAATTCACAGATAAGAGATTAATGACGATGTAAATAATGTAAATTAATTATTCAATGTTTAGGAACATTTGATTAACATGTTCTACGTTCAAATTATACCATGCAAACCATAATTTATGTGATATTTAATATGAGTGATTATTATATGTGTATGTTTAGACAGAGTAATAACTTAATTAAATCCACATTGATGTTAAAATAAAGAGAATTAGGTCTCAGGTTTCACAAATGTCAGTGACGAAAGACATAGTGCTACAGTGATCCTGAGAACCCAAGAGAACTTTAAAATTTTTCTTGTTATGTGGATAAAATTAATTTTGCATTAGAAAGGAGATGGTTCGATTTTTGGACAATGACAATTTAACTTTGCATTCGACCATACTCTTAGGTAGGAATTATATTTAAAATGTCTGTCTGACTGTCAAAGTAAAATAAATTTGTTTTTATCTTAGTTGCGATCTGATGATGGTGTGATGTTCCTTTTTCTTTCCTTGTCTTGAGTAAGGCTTATCCGGAAAGGAAGTGGTTTTGCTAGGAATTCAGTTGATGGCGCCCATTTATATTTGAATTATTTTTATTAACTTAAGCCCGTAACGACCCTAGAGATACTTTGTCTCGTGATACCCACTGCTTTTTCGAGAACTCAGCTGAATTTCCGACACATTCCTTATTTGACTAGAGGTTCATTTAACTCCGCTCTGTCCTGGAACTCCAGGGATGTGATGTTATAGCAGATGGGTCATCGCATCCCCAGGACGAACGGGTACAGAGAGAGAGGGAGAATTGGCTTTATCCAACTAGTGGGGCTTTTCGATTTTGTTTATTCTATGGAATCACATCAGATTTAGATTACTGAGAGATTGATCTCAAGTTCATTTAAGTGTGTTACAAAATGTATTAAACTTAGTCAGACAATGTACTTGTGTGCCCAATCCAGTGTTCATGTTAATCGTATTAGTAATATCATGTTAGTTATAAGATATTTTTCCCTATACCCAAGTGAATGCAGGAATTGAGACATTGTGATGTGTTGTTGTCTAACGTCTCTATGTAATTCTATATTGAAAATATAATTATGTTGCCGGAGGATTTAGCGAAGGTGTTAGGAGAGTTACAGACGGGTATGTCTGGTATTGCAGAAACTATTTCTAAGATGGAAACGGAAGTTAAAGAACAAATTAATAATTCAGAAGCTAGATTAGAAGCTAAATGTAAAGAGAATATAAAATCATTACAGGCTAGTAACGAAGGCAGTCTGAACGACAGTTTAAAGTTATTAGAGACTAGGCTACAGACTAGTACTGAAGAAAATTTAAAATTATTGCAGTCAACTAATGATGATAATTTAAAGTCATTAGAGACTAGGTTACAGTCAAATAGCAAAGATGAGTTGATGTTATTGGAGACTAGGCTACAGTCAAATAGTGAAGCTAACTTGAAAGATAATTTTAAATCATTGGAAGAGAAATTACAGTCTCGTAGTGAAGAAACTAATACTGAATTAGAAAATAAGTTAACCAGATTAGAGAATAGTTTAACTTTAAAGAATAATGAGATGCTAAAGACTTTACAATTAGACATAATTGCAGTAAACATGAAAGGAGAGGAAAATGTTCAAATATTAAGGAAAAATATTATTGAATTAGAAAGTAGAGGAGAAGAAAATATTTTTACTTTAAGAACAGACGTTATGACCATACAGAAAGACATTAAGTCAGATGTATCGAAGTTGAGATTCGACATCGATGGTTTAGTGGCAGATGTAGGAAAAATTCAAGATTGGTCTACCGAAGTATCTTTCGAGACTAAGATTAAGGGTCTAGAAACGAATCTAGGTAACGAAATAAAAGATTTAAAGACAGTAATTGGGACCATTAAAGAGGAAGTCTTGGGAGAGGTCAATTCTAATTTAAAGTCGTTAGAAAATCAATTGCAGAAGGATATTAGAAAGATAGACGACGATATAGAGCAAAAGGTTAACGAAAACTTAGCTTTATTTAAAAATAGAGTCGGAGCAATCGTGGAAGAACGATATAGTGAGGTCGATGCCGAAGCAAAAGAGAAACGTGACGGGTTAGATGAAAAATTAATCGCAGGTATGGCAAACTTAGAAGCTAGGTTTACGGAAAGCAAGGAAGCGATGAAGATAGATTCAACTCTATTTAGAACAGATGTTGATCTGTTAAAAGAACAAGTCGCGTTAGTAAAGAACACGTGCGAAGGAAAAATCGACAAGTTAAGAAACGATCTAGACGAAAGTAACAAGACGCAGGATGTTACATCGTTAGATGAGTTGAAGACTCAGGTCAAGAGATTAGCAGAAGACAGGATGACTAAACTAGAATCCATAGTTAACAGTTTTACCAGTCATAATGTAACATCAGGGGAAACATTGATAAATCAAACAGCGATAGACCGCAGTATGACGAATCAAGAACCGAGCATGGTAGAAGACCGTCAAATGCAACCGAATGTGACATTCGAAAGGGCTAGTTCAACCCCTCAGGATAATCCAAGTTCGAATAGGAGTACGTTGGGTCCAAGCGAACGATACTCAGGTCCTGTTACCATTATTAGGAACCTGGATGACAAGCCGAGAAAGTTTTCGGGAAATACAGGAGTTACACCAGTAGAATTTCTGCGAGATATTCGAGACTATATGGCGGAACACAGGGTAGCCAAAGAAAGAGAGCTAAGGATAGTAGAACGCGCCTTAGATGGATCTGCACTTACGTGGTTTAGAGCGTTCAGAAGCAATTTTGCGAACATGGAGCAATTTCCCATGGCTTTCTTGAGGAGATTCTGGAGTGCCGAGGATCAACTTAACGTAAGAGCGGAGATGTACTCTAAACGCTATTCTACGTCACATCCGACGCATTACGCCAACTATTTCACGTCACAGCTGGCTAAATTACAGTTCCTTATTCCTCCATTGCCAGAAGAAGAGCTTTTGCAAGCTATAGCGCGACAGTTACCGATAGAGGTACAGCGATCACTGATAGCATCGGGAGCCAATACGCTGGAACATTATGACGATATTTTGCGGCGATTGGATTATACAAGCGCACAGGTCACGCCTAGAAATAATAGAAACGACAACAGAAACACGCAAGAAGTAAATGCGGTGGTCGTGGACAATGCAGCTCAAACGGACAGAAGGGATCCCTGGGAAAACCGACGGAACGAAGGGAATCGAGGAAACATCCGTAACGCTAGAGGAAATGATCGATATAGAGGACCATATGAAAGGCCATACGATCAAGAAGCGAGAGATAGCCGGTATAGGAATTATAACCAAAATTCCAGGTATCAGGACAGGAATCGGTATAATAATAGATATCGGGGAAGGAATAAATGGAACCAGGGTCAACAATATAATGGAAACGACCGACAGGATGGCCGAAGAAACGATCCTAACGACAGACGGGACAATCGTGGACATGAGAGGTCGAGACAAGAGGATAGACAGCCTAGTGCACCACTCGAAGAGACAGTGAGAGATGTCAATCGAGCCAGCACGAGTGGCGAAGAAAAAAAAAACGTCAAATTAACTCCAGAGAAAAATGAAAATCATTGGGAATCAATCGTCATCGTGGAAACATATCAGGTCAAGGACGAGGATTTAATCGAGGAAGAAGACATAGTACAACGGGAAAATAGACATGAATTGCCAGTTATTAGTGTGGAAGTCATGGGAAAAGAAATAAAGACACTTGTAGACACAGGGGCTATGGTGAGCTTGATATCCATAGGTTGCCTGGATGAATTGAAATTATTAGGAGGAATTACAATGTTGCCAACTGTTGTTAGCAAAATTCAAGGGGTGATCCCAGACAGGAGTATGAAATGTAAAAGTCAGGTACTTTTAGATGTTGGGATTGGAACCAGAAGTTTTGAACAGATGTTCCTAGTAGTGGGTCAACTACATTTTGACATGATCCTAGGAGTGGATTTCCTAAGTGAGAGTGGCCTGATCATAGATATGCAGAGTAGGCGCATGTACTTTCAAGAAGGGGTCATGGAAAATCATGAATCGGAGATGACATTCTTTAGAGAGGATATATTGGATGAAATTGTATGCAGCGTTGAAAGGTCTATAGAAGATAAAATTGGCATGACAAGTAAAATAAATCCAGAAATTAAGGGGCAGTTTGATCAAGTAATTTCAGAATATGAGGACATATTCAATGACAAACCAGGTCTCATAGAAAATTTTACCTACAGCATCAAGTTGATGGATGATAAACCATACCATAAAAATTTATATCCCATTCCGGATAAATGGAAGGAGGAAGTCAGCATAATGATAAGCGACATGGAGACAGATGGAATAATTAAGAAAATGCCAACTGCTTATTTGAATCCTTTAGCTGTTGTCAAGAAACCTAACGGTAAGCTGAGGATATGTCTAGATGCCAGAGCCCTTAACGAAAGAGTTCTTTCTGAACATGACAGACCACCTGTTATTCGTGAGTTGTTACGCCGATTCAGAGGAAAGAGTTTCTTCTCGACAATCGATCTGACTAGTTCATATTATCACGTTGAGCTAGCAGAAGACTGCAAACAATACACAGGGTTCTTGTTTGACCATAAAACATATGTATTCAATAGGTTACCTTTTGGTGTGAAAAATAGTGGTCCGGTGATGATCCGAGCACTAGATGAAAATTTGTCAGATGCAGTTAAAGAGCATGTGGTAAGCTATATTGATGACCTGATTATAGCGTCTGAGACAGCGGAAGAACATATCAGACACCTTCAAATGCTTTTTGAGGATCTTAGGAGAACGAACTTCAAGGTGAACTTCAATAAATGTCAGTTCTTTCATGAAGAAATTGAGTTTCTTGGACATAGAATCGATGGAGATGGTTATAGGCCCAATCCAAAGAAGATCATGGCGATTTCAGAATTTCCAACACCACGAAAGATTAAAGAGGTACGGCAGTTTTTAGGCATGTGTCACTTCTTTTCAACACATTGTCCTGAATATACTGAGACGATGGCACCTCTGCAGGATTTATTAAGGAAGGGAAATCGATGGAAATGGGACGATAGATGCAATCAAGCGTTTTTAGCGGCCAAGAAAATGCTGATCCAAAATATCAAGCTTGAGTATCCTGATTTTACAAGAAGAGTTTTTGTAGAGACAGACGCATCCAAAATAGGCATTAGTGGAATCCTATATCAGTTGGATGATGACAAGAAACATAGATATTTAGCTTTCACCAGTCGCAAGCTTAGGAATTGTGAGAAGAATTACTATGCAACTGAGTTAGAGGCATTAGCAGTGGTTCATGTTCTCAAAACGTGGAAGAAGGTGTTGTTTGGACATGACATAACAGTGATCACAGATCATAAAGCCCTCCAATTTATTATGAAGACAGACTTAGCGAGTGACCGCATCACCAGATGGGCTCTGTTCTTACAGCAATTTAACCCAACTGTTGTACATAGACCGGGGAAGTTAAATCTGTTAGCAGATGTGCTGAGCAGAAATCCTTGTGAAGAAGTATTTGTCAACCATATAAATTTGATTCAAGAGGATAGTGGTACTCTAGAAAAGTTGAAGTTGTTAGCGCAAACTCAGAAGAGATATGCACCTTTGCGAAGAATTTACCGTTTTCTGACACGCAGAATGGATAACACTGATCCGGATTTTCAAAGAACTGAGATAGAGGCTAGAAAATATCATATTATGGGAGGTATTATATGCCAATATATTGACCAGGATCATACTAAACTTAGAGTAGTGATCCCACCCAAGCTTGTCAAACCAGTTATTTGGATGATACACCGAACTGCAGCTCATGTAGGTGTAGACAAGACTTTGGCTCTCGCTCAAGAAACTTTTGTTTGGAGACAAATGGGACAAACGATTCGCGACGTCATAAAGACCTGTGACAGTTGTCAGCGAAGTAAATACTCATCTAAGTTAATGAAAGAAGTTCCAAGATCAATATTACCCAGTAAGCCAAGAGAACTTTTCGCGACGGACATTTTTGGTCCGATTCCTCGTTCGACGAAAGGCAATCAGTTCGTTTTGGTAACGGTTGATGTATTTTCGAAATACGTATCTCTATGCCCTATACAGAAAGCTACATCCAAGTACGTGATAAACAGACTTGAGAAAACAGTTATTCCGAGCATGGGGAAACCTGAAGTTTTGTTGAGTGACCATGGATCGCAGTTTACTAGCATGGAATTTTCTACTGCTATGGAACGTTTAGGTATAAGGCATGTGTTTAATTCTGTACGGTATCCAGAGGGAAATCCCGCCGAAAGAATTATGCCGGAGATAAGTAAGCTGTGTCGCTTATATGTGTCAAGGCAACACCATAGATGGATGGAGGTGATACCCATCATTAGCCAATGCTTGAATTCCACAGTACATGAAAGCACAGGACAGATTCTGTCCATGCTTCATCATGGATTGAAACCGGATAGACCATGGGACAGAGTCGTGAGGGCACCAGTAGATCCTCAAACCACACAAGAAAGAAGAGTCGAGATGGCAGGAGAGAGGCTCAGAAGACAGGCGGAGAAGAGAGCCAGGAGACAGGCAGGAAGGAGGTTCCACGAGCCATTTCAAGAAAATGATGAGGTGCTGATTAGGAAGCCAGTCACTTCGAACCTTCAGCTGAAGATCTACCATAAATTCGCTCCATTGTACGCTGGACCGTTCCGTATTGAACAAACATACCAGAATAATAGCTATAAAATTGTCAGAATGGATACTGATGAAGTTGTAGGAACTTTTAATGCAGCTAGCATCAGGAAATACCATCATGCTGAGTAAGGATATTGTAGAGCTATCGTGTACATGTATAATATATTGAATGCCTGAGAGTGTATTTTTTTTTCTCAATCCTGATAAAAAAAAATAAAAAGTCCTCTCGGCACGCCGGAAGGCGGAGGTAGATTTCACCGGACAAACTTGGGGATAGGCGAAAATAGGCAGAATATGCAGGTTTTCGTAGAAGGATCAGATCTCATTTATTGCGATAAGGTATTTTATAATTGGAGCTTAATTAACTTTGTTTTTCGTCATTTTATGCTTATTTTAAACATTTTATTGTCTTATGGGAACGGTAACCTTCTTGTCATTTGGGGTCCATTTTTATACTTGTGGTCACACTGTCCTTATGCAAGGTTTCGACACTGATGTGTAACTATGTAACGGTCTGTTACTTCTTCACGCAAAATTATATCTCCCGCAGAGATTTTGGTTGGTTCCTCAGTTAAGGGGCTGCGACAACGCGGTCATGTAACCCCGTGTACTTAGCGATGGCTGTATTAGTCTGTAATTCAGGTAAGGACTGCAGACGGTCAATTTCAAGCAGTAGTTCCTAATGTTGCTACCAGGTACTACCGTCAACGACACCTACCTGTGAACTTGGCTACCAGATGCCACCGCAGCCAGCAACTCGCAACGAACGTTGGAACTTCCCCTCCAAAGGAAAGCATACTGAGGGATTTTTAGCGCTCTTAGAAAATCCGACGACTTCGGCCGGCTTTGAACTCGCGACCTTGGGCATAGACATTCAGCATGCTTGCTACCAGTTACGTCACCGAAGCAGCTTCACACTTAGTCAGATGGAATTCTGAATATGATCTCGTGCAAGTGCGTTATCTTGGCAACGTCTGATGGCTCATCCCTCATCAATTTAGTAGAGTTGCCATGGCAACCACTGATAGCTCTTGGCATTTTCTTATAATTCCGAAATCATTTTTCTCATCACTTGGCATAATGGTGGGTTATATCAAAAATTCTTTCAGACAAAATTTTAGGTAATTATTAGGGGAATATTGTCCATTTTGTACGGTTTTGAGTTTGTGCCTATTAAGAGAGATATGATTAATGTTTCCCGAAAAACCCACTTTTTCCCACCCCTTTGGTCAATGGTTGGTGCTATAAAAAAAACTCTTCAAACATAAATTTTTGGGGTTTATCCGACACATAGTATGAGCGTTGAACGGATTCGATATTTCACATATTAAGAGAGTTATAGCAATATTTCACTTTTTCGAAAAAAGCCCCCCCCCCTTTTCACCCCCTTCGACCGATTTAGCCCATTAACGAACTCGACCGAGATGTTATAGGTATACATATTCGGTAAAATATTCAAAGTGATTGGTGCAAAATTACGGCAGTTATCGTGTCCACAAGAAACTGATATGCACATATATATATATATATATATATATATATACATATACATACATAAATTATATATAAACTTTTGAACTGACAGTGGTTTTGGGGTCTGGGGGATGTGAAACGCGAAGATATGTCGAAATTTTCCGGAAGTCGAAACATGGTACCCATTGCAATAGTTAGCTTTCTAATGAAATCTACCTCTGGTTGGTTCCTCAGTTTAGGGACTGCGACAACGCGGTCATCTAACCCCGTGTACTTTGGGTGAGTGTAGAATCTGTCTGATAAACGGTGTGAATTGTAATGGCTGTAGTAGTCTTAATTCAGGTAAGGACTGCAGACGGTCAATTTCAAGCAGTAGTTCCTAATGTTGCTACCAGGTACTACCGTCAACGACACCTAGCTGTGAACTTGGCTACTAGATGCCACCCCAAACAGCAACTCTCAACGAACGTTGGAACTTCCCCTCCAAAGGAAAGCATACTGAGGGATTTTAGCTCTCTTAGAAAATCCGACGACTTCGGCCGGCTTTGAAACCGCGACCTTGGGCATAGACATTCTGCATGCTACCAGTTACGTCACCGAAGCCGCTTCCCACTTAGATGAAAATACTGAATCTGATCTCGTGCAAGTGCGTTGTCATGGCAACATCTGATGGCTCATCCCTCATCAATTTAGTAGTGTTGCCATGGCAACCTCTGATAGCTCTTGGCATTTTCTTATAATTCCGAAATCATTTTTCTCATCCCTTGGCATAATGGTGGGTCATATCAAAAATTCTTTCAGACAAAAGTTTTAGGTAATTATTAGGGGAATATTTTCCACTTCGTACGGTTTTGATATTGTGCCTATTAAGAGAGATATGATAAATGTTTCCCGAAAAACCCACTTTTTCCCACCCCTTTGGTCAATGGTTGGTGATATAAAAAAACTCTTCAAACATAAATTTTTGGGCTTTATCTGACACATAGTATGAACATTGAACGGATTCTATATTTCATATATTAAGAGAGTTATAGCAATATTTCACTTTTTCGAAAAAAAAGCCCCCCATTTTCACCCCCTTCTACCGATTTAGTCCAGTAACGAACTCGACCGAGATTTTATAGGTATACATATTCGGTAAAAAGTGATTGGTGAAAAATTACGGCAGTTATCGTGTCCACAAGAAACTGATATATATATATATATATATACTTTTGAACTGACGGTGGTTTCGGGGTCTGGGGGATGTGAAACGCGAAGGTATGTCGAAATTTTCCGGAAGTCGAAACATGGTAGCCTACCCATTGTAATAGTTAGCTTTCTAATGAAATCTACCTCTGGTTGGTTCCTCAGTTTAGGGGCTGCGACAACGTGGCCATCTAACCCCGTGTACTTTGGGTGAGTGTAGAATCTGTCTGATAAACGGTGTGAATTGTAATGGATGTATTAGTCTGTAATTCAGGTAAGGACTGCAGACGGTCAATTTCAATCAGTAGTTCCTAATGTTCCTACCAGGTACTACCGTCAATGACACCTAGCTGTGAACTTGGCTACTAGATGCCACCCCAACCAGCAACTCGTAATGAACGTTGGAACTTCCCCTCCAAAGGAAAGCATACTTAGGGATTTTAGCGCTCTTAGAAAATCCGACGACTTCGGCCGGCTTTGAAACAGCGACCTTGGGCATAGACATTCTGCATGCTACCAGTTACGTCACCGAAGCCGCTTCCCACTTAGTCAGATGTCAAAGTCAACCCCTGGCACCATCCAGCCCATGACGGGCTAAGGCCGACCAAGCGACCGCTGCCCAGCCATTTGGCCTGCAGATATTGGGGTGACGCGTGATCAGCGCGTCGGGTCCCCTCGGCCGTTAATATTGGTATTCGTGATCGGGGTGCTGTCTCACTGTCAGACAGCTACTCAATTGTCCTCACGAGGCTGAGTGCACCCCGTTCCAACCCTCACGTCAGTTTTAAAATCCCTGACGGAGCCGGGTTCGAACCCGGGGCCTCCGGGTGAGAGGCAGGCGCCCTACCCCAACACCACGGGGCCGGCTTAGTCAGATGGAAATACTGAATCTGATCTCGTGCAAGTGCGTTGTCATGGCAACGGCTCATCCCTCATCAATTTAGTAGTGTTGCCATGGCAACTTCTGATAGCTCTTGGCATTTTCTTATAATTCCGAAATCATTTTTCTCATCCCTTGGCGTAATGGTGGGTCATATCAAAAATTCTTTCAGACAAAAGTTTTAGGTAATTATTAGGGGAATATTGTCCATTTTGTACGGTTTTGATATTGTGCCTATTAAGAGAGATATGATTAATGTTTCCCGAAAAACCCACTTTTTTCCACCCCTTTGGTCAATGGTTGGTGCTATCAAAAAACTTATTTGACATAAATTGTTGGCACTTATCCGACACATATTATGAACTTTGAATGGATTCGATATTTCACGTATTAAGAGAGTTATAGCGAAATTTCAATTTTTCGAAAAAAGCCCCCCATTTTCACCCCCTTCGACTGATTTTGTCCATTAACGAACTCGACCGAGATTTTATAGGGATACATATTATGTAAAAAATTCAAAGTGATTGGTGCAAAATTACGGCAGTTATCGTGTCCACAAGAAACTGATATACATATATATATACATATATATATATACATAAATTATATATAAACTTTTCAACTGATGGTGGTTTTGGGGTCTGGGGGATGTGAAACGCGAAGATATGTCGAAATTTTCCTGAAGTCGAAACATGGGACCCATTGCAATAGTTAGCTTTCTAATGAAATCTACCTAAAAGGAGATGTACGGGAGAGATGTACCCGATACCTATTTTAGGCTATCGGCTACGCCAGCTGACATTAAGCTGTAGTTGAGGTTTTGGAAAGCAATAAGAAAAGATAGCGCACCGATCGCGTCAAGAAGAATGCCAAGATGACGTAGCAGGTCAAGAATCAAGGAGGCATTGAGATCTGTAAGAAGATAAAATTATGGATAAAGATGTGAAGCTTTATTGAAACATATATGGAATTATAACAATTTAAACATCTTAGAAGAGGATATATAACATGCATTATATGTGGAAATAATTTTATGGAAATAAGTTATTTTATAACAGAACAGCCGAGAGGATTCGGGTTCGAGACTATGTTCATGACGTGAGAGCACAGTGGTGGGGGAATGAGCCACGTGCCGCGCGGAGCACATAAGCCGGAACACAGCGCTAGCAAGTTCAGTTGAGCCCAAGGAGACGGGCAGTTCAGAGCAGCTCTATAGCACAGCGAGACGGGCATTGAAGGTCACGCAGCATACGGAAACCGTCACGGCAGAAGTGTAGGCGACAGTTCTCGCATCGCCGAGCAGCCAAGGCCGAGCGGGTCGTTGATCCAGGCGGGCTGGCCGAGGAGGCAATTGTAGACAGCCGGGGTATTTCAAAACCACACTGCTCGTATTTCAAGCTTCATTTCGACGCTGTTCAAACACAGGCTTTTACGAATAACCTTATAACTATGCTGTTATATAACACATTCAAAGCGACTTTTACTATTCCAAGTAGACGGAATGTTAGCATAGGCTCTGATGAACATTATATCGTGCATTTATAAGATTTATATCTTATACAGTTTTCATGAGTTACCTATTACGAACAGATACAGGGTGTTTAGTAATCTTGAACACTCTCAAGTAAAATTTTATTTTACTCAAGTGGGACTTTGCAGTAAGTTGAGATTGGACTTGCAATACTCAAACTGAACTTTTAACGGAACAGTGGCGTATATTAGAAGAAGAGTAAGGGGGTCCGCTGTTTCCATGAACTTTTCGAGAAGGAGTTGGACAATATCCGCTATGGGTAATCCGAGGTTCAACATGACCGAGTAAACGTGAATAGAGACAAGATGGCACCACAGAGCGATGGATTCGATTCCTGACGAGAGGAGTCCACCAGCTGATTAGCTTGGGATTTCGAAGGAAATCGTCATTTCAGGGATGAAATTATATTCACGCCGATCTTACGAGAAATTCTTATGTAGGGAAAATCGACGATCTTGGAAATTATATTACAACTGATAATGAAAGGTATTGTAAGAGTTCTAACTACCTGATACGATTATTTTCATGAATACTGGGCACACATGTATATTTTTCTAATAGGAGTGATTTGATTATTAGGACATGGTTTGAATTTATATACTTCGAATTTGCTAGAATATGGAGTGACCAAATGATATGGCAGGCATCATTATACGAAATTCTCACCGTTGTTTGGCTTTATTAAGCAGATGTTTGGTCTTTTAGACATTTTTCCAGCTAGGATATTTTTCATGAATAGTTTTTTTGTGTAACGAGTATTTCGAACTCGTGATCTGCAATTGATTATCAGAAACTACTTCGTCAGTTCATTGCATACTAGCGAGTGTGTATTATTCATCAGTAGGGATTTTTCCATTGGATTGTTTGGAGATATTAAGAAGTTATTCACTTTAGTGAATGAACATCGCTTTTATATGACAACTAGAAACTTGTTGATTCCTTTCTGGTACATTCACTCATACAGCCTACGAGATGGGGTCCTTCGTATTTATACGATTGTATGGTGGTACTCACCTTACCCATCGTTCAGGGAACTATCATCCAAGTCGACGGGGCGAGGTCTTTCGTATTTATACGACTGTACGGTGGTTACACATCTTACTCGCCATTGAGGGACTCATTTTTATCATCCGAATGTACACGAGATGTAAGTGAATTAAACAAGGAACTACTAGTCACATATCAGTCGAAATTTTGTTAAATAAAGTAACGATAAATGTCAACAGGATTGCATTTAGTAATTCTTGTTTGCCAATCCAATATTTTGTTGCTATACTCTTTTGAGAGTAATTTCAATTTAACAGCTATTACAGCTTATGCTTTGATGATTTTTATAATTGTGTTTGATACCTTTGAGAAGGATTTAAAGTAATTGGATCTTGTAAGATTAATCATTAATGGTCATAATTATTTTAAGGCAGATCAGTATTGCAGATTTTGATGTGAGAGATTATAACACATTGGTGTTTTTCTGCGATGTGAATTTATAAGATTGTAAAAGAGAATTTATGCTATTTGAAAGCAGATCTTAAATTACTGAAGTAATATTTTCCAATTGTTTAAGAAGTTGTCTAGATGTGATCAGAGTAATTACAGTCATTGGAGATTATGTGCGTTGATAATTTGAAGCCATTTATATATTTTTTGTAGATCATGCAACATGGTTAAGTGGAGTTTGTGATAGGCATTTTGTGGAATTTGCCATGTGATAGTTGCATCGTTGATAATGTATTTTGAGGCAGACATGAGGTCGTCGTACCCAGTCTAGCGTATTTGTTGAGATTCGTGCTGTATGTGCTGAATATTTATGGAGTTTTTGTGGAGTAATTCTTATATTCAAATGTGATATTTGAAATATTGAAGAAATATAATGTCGTTGTGGATAGTTAGATCCAACGTGATGTCGTGGAGACAATAATATTTTTTGGCATGATAAATTAAATACGAGATATAACTTGGAAGTAATAAAACTGTAAGACAACGTTCTATAAACCATATTAAACAATTTGTTAGGAAATTAAACAAATAAATGAAGTTGATAATACAAGATTTTCTGAAAATAATAATTAACGAAATAATAATCTGAGATTTAAGCATATTAACGATCTGACCTAATGAAATAAAAATCAGAATGACTAGATGAAATAATGAAAACTAAATAACCAGATGATTGAAATTTAAATAAGTTGATAAATTAAATTTTGGAATAAATCGATGAATTAAATAGATGGATGAATTAAAGATTGGATAATTAAACTGAGTGAAATGAATTAATAGACGATTGTACTGATGATGAATAACTGAATTAGAAGGTGATAATTATTTAAAGAAGCTGATGATTAATGAATTTATATGGAATTAAATAAATGTAATTGAGAGATAATTGGAAGGAATTGCAACTTGAATTGAGAATTTAAATGATGTAATGGTGATGAATTAACGATTCTGACAGGAATATTTGGAATTTTGAAGTGAGAATTAATATGAGAAATATTTAATTTTGATAATAACGATGATGATGACCGATGAGAATTTGAATTTTCTGTAATTCACAGATAAGAGATTAATGACGATGTAAATAATGTAAATTAATTATTCAATGTTTAGGAACATTTGATTAACATGTTCTACGTTCAAATTATACCATGCAAACCATAATTTATGTGATATTTAATATGAGTGATTATTATATGTGTATGTTTAGACAGAGTAATAACTTAATTAAATCCACATTGATGTTAAATTAAAGAAAATTAGGTCTCAGGTTTCACAAATGTCAGTGACGAAAGACATAGTGCTACAGTGATCCTGAGAACCCAAGAGAACTTTAAAATTTTTCTTGTTATGTGGATAAAATTAATTTTGCATTAGAAAGGAGATGGTTCGATTTTTGGACAATGACAATTTAACTTTGCATTCGACCATACTCTTAGGTAGGAATTATATTTAAAATGTCTGTCTGACTGTCAAAGTAAAATAAATTTGTTTTTATCTTAGTTGCGATCTGATGATGGTGTGATGTTCCTTTTTCTTTCCTTGTCTTGAGTAAGGCTTATCCGGAAAGGAAGTGGTTTTGCTAGGAATTCAGTTGATGGCGCCCATTTATATTTGAATTATTTTTATTAACTTAAGCCCGTAACGACCCTAGAGATACTTTGTCTCGTGATACCCACTGCTTTTTCGAGAACTCAGCTGAATTTCCGACACATTCCTTATTTGACTAGAGGTTCATTTAACTCCGCTCTGTCCTGGAACTCCAGGGATGTGATGTTATAGCAGATGGGTCATCGCATCCCCAGGACGAACGGGTACAATACTATGTATTGTTGTCGCTTGTCGACCCGGCTACACACGTCTTCCTGACAACGTATAACTCCATCCTCCCAAGCTTGACAATCTAGCTTTTCCCCGACTAAATATACCTCATTTCAAAGTGAGCCTAGTGCCAAATAATTTTAAATCCCACCCGGCGGGACAATTATCTCTTATGTTATTTTCTTAGCGGGCGGGAAAATGTTATAAGTAATCGAATTTTAATTAAAAATACAATGTCTTAATAAATAGCTAGAAAGTCCATTATCACTCATTTGGATGATTGGTTGTTGTTTTATGAAGCGTAACAGCGAGGTCATCTGCTTCTGCTTATTTGGTGATCGTTGTTAAGTTCTTCAATGTGAGATAGTCGAGCCGCTTCATATTACACTGCAATTCTCGGAGTTATGGTCATCACCAGTTACTATAAACCCCCATCCCATTGGTTGATCTTGGCTACGCTACTGATTGGAACACGCGCATGTATGGAGGATGTGCATATTGCTGGAGGGCTGAGTGATTTGTTGCAATATCTCGAAAACCAATGATTCTAGGGCATTAAGAAGTGATTTTCTTGCTCTTCAGGACCTTCCGATGTTAGTTTCTTACATTGAGAAGTTTAAAATGAGCCTAGTTTGGTTTTTCTACGAAAAATGCGATCTTTCGCCTATGTGTCAAAGGGCCTAAGTATAGGGAATGGAGAGACCTGTTCAAATTTCCGCAGGGTTCCAAAATATAAGTACTTGAGGTTTCAAGGGCCGGAACTACGAGGTCATCTGGCCCTATTTCTACTTTGTATATATAGATTAAGGAATGTGTCAGTGAAGTCGACACATGTCGAGATGCAAAAATTGTGGTCTTATTCATTGTTTGAGCTACTGCCGTAACTTGGGCGGTCAGAGAAGAATAAACCTGCTCTTATTTGATGGAACAATCAGTTCTCATGCATCAGGCTTAAGCTGAAGTAGTTCATTCAAAGCTCTTTCAGATAACATAAGTGGAAGATTTTCGTTGCCAGTAATTTCTTCTGTGATTCTCTAGAGATAAGACCCAGTTATTTCTTGTGCAATACTCTTTACTGATAACTTTGTATGACGTCAGCTGGGTAGTTCTTGCCATACCTCCAGATCTGTTGCTGAATAGATTGTTCGTGCATAGCATCATTATTATCTATTAATACGCTAAATTCATCCGACAAAACACTCGAGCTCCTGAACCAGAGGAGTTAGAAGGTGCGTTGTGTGCCAAAATCTTCCAAATCGTCTCAATATTAGAGGAACAATCTTGCATTTCTTAAAATGTCAACGGAAATATATTTATTTGTTTAAAAAGTGTGTTTAAACATACAAAATAGATGATAGCCCCTGGCAGGATTGTGTCGCGTCTAGCTCGCATAACACTACAGATGGCCGGGTAGTCTGTACACATGGGGCGCACACAACCCATTGTGCATTGAAAAGAATATCCAAACCGAATTATTACCCACAACAGTGACGAATTGCACTCTGATTTCATAAATATCCACAATTTGTTTAAAAAGTAGGCAATTTAAACAAATAAACATATTTATAGAAGCCAGCATAACAGTAAAGCCGGGCGGGTGGTTGGTTAATGGAAATGCGAGATTTCTCACACAGGTCCTCTAGTTATTATTATTATAATTATTATTATTATTATTATCATACATGTAAAATGATACACACACCCCTTCACCCTCTCGTGCGTCATAGAATATTTTACCACTAGACATTAAGATTAAACTCATCTAGGACGGCTTCGGTGGCGTAGTTGGTAGCATGCTGAGTTTCTATGCCCATGATCGTGGGTTCAAACCCGGCTGAAGTCGTTGGATTTTTTAAAAGCGTCAAAAATCCCTCAGTATGCCTTCCATCGGAGGGGAAGTAAAGCCGGCGGGTCCATGTCATACACATGTTTGGCATGTAGAAGGACCTTCCACTAACTACAATTGTGTGAAGCTAAAATTTTTAGGTTAGAGTTGATTAACGCTCTATTAGTTCCAACGTTCGCCACCAGGTGCAAGTTGGGGTGAAATCTAGTAGGCAAGGTCACGTCTAGATGTTGGTGAT
Source organism: Meconema thalassinum (assembly GCA_946902985.2). Classification (NCBI taxonomy): domain Eukaryota; kingdom Metazoa; phylum Arthropoda; class Insecta; order Orthoptera; family Tettigoniidae; genus Meconema; species Meconema thalassinum. The sequence continues at coordinate 98,768,105 of OX336391.1, forward strand.
GGTAGCATTTGGTAGCAAAAGTTGGACCTACTTGAAATTGTAAACCTATACAGCAGTGGTGAGTCTAGTACATGGAATCTGAGAACGTTTTGACATTTGATTCTGAGGTCAGGATTGGTCTGCCACTCGTTAATAGGTCTGTGCCTCGAAGAAATGAGAGCATCGGTTGGAATGAAATTTCCGATCGAATTCGTGTTGCCCTAGAGGCTGACAACCTTGATGTTCTTCTGTTAGAAACAACAACCATTTCCATAAACGTTTTGAAGAACAGGTTTACAAAATTTCACTTGGTGACTTTTTCGGTGATGTTTTACTCTGAAGTTAGTAACTGTGGGCAACACCGCGTACCATCTACGACAAAAGCTTAACTGAATGTTAAATTCTTAAATTATAACTCGGTTGAAGAGTGAAATCTCGTCTTTTTCATTCATTCATTCATTCATTCATTCATTCATTCATTCATTTATTTGCAATTGGGGGTGTGTCCCCCGCTGGCAGATTGGTTATACATAACAAATGAACAATTATACATAACAATTCAATAACAATTAAACTGCAATATTTACACAAATCGTCAGTCTTTTCTTAAACACACCTAAGTTCTATGTTTGGGGAAAGGCTCTAAGACTGCGACAGGTAGAGAGTTCCAGTTATCAATGGCACGGTTTACGAAAGAATGTTTACCATAATTTGTTCGCTGGGGTCGGCCCTTAACTTTGAAAGAATGATCACTCCTGCTCATGTAAGTGAGCTTTCCCATACGTTTGCTAAGCTCACCCCATGCTGGTTGTACATAGCGCAGAGTCTAGCCTCAAGTGATTCCCACCCAAGTTTCCAAGATAGCCTATTATACAATACGGTATCTTATTCATCAAACTCTGCCTTAGATTGTACATTTCACATTGTTGTGCAAGCTCATTGGCACCCTTGCGTGGCACGTTGAAATACTTAAACAGTAATTGTCTTAGAATCAGCCTTTTGATGTGTAACATCTTTCCACTCAGTTACGGTACCGGATATTTTTGTGGGACTGATTTTGTAAACGGGACGGAAATGGGACGTAAATGAGACAGAAACAATCAGTACGCGCGGTGGCGGAGATTGGTACCACGACGTACTGTCGACCATGTGGCTATGTGGAGTGTATATCGCATACGGTTTACTTCAAGGTTTGGAGGTCCCATTAAAGATATTTCTACAATAAATCATCTTCAAGTTGTCGTTCGTTGGTGTGAAAATATTCACTACATCATATTTGCTGAAAAGAATTATGATTAATTTTATTGAATCTTCATACTTTTGCTGTATTCTTATTTAATGCAAGCATTCGAGGCACTGTCGCCCATCTGGCTATGTGGAATGATTTATTAAATCTTCATACTTTTGTTGTGGAAAGAACAACGTGCGTTCAAAAAGTAACGAGCCGGAGGCTGTAATGCGCAAACCGGTGGCGACATCGGCTAATCGTGGCGTGTGTAACGAGATGTGGTTCCGACCAGTGCGTGGAAGGTCACAGCCCGTCGCTAGAGGACACGCGTGCACGTCACGTGACGATACAAAGCGAGCAGCTGCATGCATCAATCGTCCAACGCTGCCAGTCACATTGCAAACAGTGACATGGAGGCGTCAAACGGAGAGCAAAGAGGTGTTGTTCGGTATCTGACAGCGGAAGGAGTAGAGAGAACGGACATTCATCGGCGAATGTCACAAGTGTACGGCGAACACTGCATGTCCCTTGCAAGGGTCAAGGCGTGGCACAAGCGCTTCAGGGAAGGACGGGTGTCGTTAGCCGATGATGCCCGGTCTGGGGCACCCCCCTGCATTACCGATGACAACGTCCAGCTGGTTGATGCACACTTTGCGCGCAAGTGCAGTCGTTCCTTCATGATGGTTTGCACACTTCCGACGCTCAATCCGACCACGGCGGCTATGGCGTTCCCTGTCACTCGGCGGTCCTGAGCGCCGCAGGAGGGATCTATACTACGAAAATAATATAAATAGGATGTTTGATTCGCAGTTTGAATGCCGTTATAGGCTAGGTTTGTTTTGTGTTAAAGGTATCGTTAACCACGCGAGTAACGGTATGCACAATTCAGAATACCACACTGCAATAATAATCTAGCGGTGGGGAAGTCTCTAAGTGAGCATCCCTGTGAGGAGAACGATACCAAGTTAAGTGTACAATATAATTAGTTCCATCTAGTGCATGCTAAACTTTGTTATTTGATTTGTTATTATTAAAGTGTGATATTCTGATGATCTGATGATGGCCACTTGAGGGACCATATAATTTTTCCAGGAGTGTGTTTACATATCTATATCTTGTACCTCGACCATTCATTGGACAAAATCGTGTTGACCGACTGAAAAGCAACAAAAGACGGTAACTAGAAATTCGATACACAATTTTCCGTCGGTCAACACAAAATCATTCCAATTGTTGGAATATGTGAAAAAAAATCCTGAAATAAATGACATGAGAATAACAATATATTTTGTATTGACCGACTGCAAGTTAAAATATTAATTGTTAACTAGTGGGCCTGTGCGAGCTTTCGCAACGTGAATCAGGTTCGCCTAGCAGTACGGCGCACTCCCGCCAGATGGCTATCGCCACCGCGCTGCCCTGAGCTCTAGCGGCAGGCTCGCCTAGCTGAACGCCACGCTCCCGCCAGATGGCTACCGCCGCCGCGCTGTACTGAGCTCAAGCGGCAGGCTCGCCTAGCAGAACGCCGCGCTCCCGCCAGATGGCTACCGCCACCGCACTGCCCTGCGCTCTAGCGGCAGGCTCGCCTAGCAGTACGCCGCGCTCCCGCCAGATGGCTGCCGCCACCGCGCTGCCCTGAGCTCTAGCGGCATGCTCGCCTAGCAGTACGTCGCGCTCCCGCCAGATGGATGCTGCCACCGCGCTGCCCTGAACTATAGCGGCAGGCTCGCCCAGCAGTACGCCGCACTCCCACCAGATGGCTGCCACCGCCGCGGCGCCCTGTGCTCTGGCGGCAGTCTCGCTTAGCAGAACGCCGCGCTCCCGCCAGGTGGTTGCCTCCACCGCGCTGCCCTGCGCTCTAGCGGCAGGATCGCTTAGCAGAACGCCGCGCACCCGCCAGATGGTTGCCTCCGCCGCGCTGCCCTGAGCTCTAGCGGCAGGCTCGCATAGCAGTACGCCGCGCTCCCGCCAGATGGCTGTCGCCACCGCGCCGCCCTGTGCTCTAGCAGCAGGCTCGCATAGCAGTACGCCGCGCTCCCGCCAAATGGCTGCCGCCGCCGCGCCGCCCTGTGCTCTAGCAGCAGGCTCGCCTAGCAGTACGCCGCGCTCCCGTCAGATGGCTGCCGCCGCCACGTTGCCCTGAGCTCTAGCGGCAGGCTCGCCTAGTTGTACGCCGCGCTCCCGCCAGATGGCTGCCGCCGCCACGCTGCCCTGTGCTCTAGTGGCAGGCTCGCCACGTTACGGTGCTCCCATTGTAAATGTACATTTTTAAGGTTAATTATTTAATTGTGAGGCTTTTAAAGAGGAAGTGAGTGAGTTTCTGGCACACATGGGGTTATGCGGAACCTGTAGGCACCCGATATGTGTAGGTTGGTGTTAACAGGACCTTAATTTCAGTACAAAACCGGAGTGGGACCTTAGCAGAATAATATAGGGAGAATAAGGCAACACTGAACACAAGCTAACTTGTTGTTGATTCTTTCAGAGAATTCGCTACGTCGTGGTCATTTCTCTTATAACCCGTGTTACTGTGACGTCTGTACTAGTGTGTCTATTTGTAATTGAGGTAAGATTTGGGTAGAAAGTGGCTGCGGCCTTAAGTTAGGTAACCTCCTGACATTAGTCTGCAGTATGAATGGGAAACCACTCACGAGTCGAGTGCACCCCGGTCCAGAGTTAAATCTCTTGGCAGAGCCGGTAATCGAACCCGGGCCTCCTAGAATGATAGCCATTACGCAATGTAGTGGAATAGTTTGTGGCTTTCTATTGAGCACAGATGATACGGTACGATCGTGCCACCACTGCGTACGTTGGGTGACCTCAACAATGACTGGATGAAATCACTATTCCTGATAACATATCAACACATGCAGATAAATTGGATGGTACCTGGCTGTCTCAGACAGACACGGGATTATAGTTATACTAGCAGTAGTACCCGGCTTCGCCCGGTGGAATGATGATAATATTTCAGTCTCCTTAACACTCAACGTCATAAATTATATTTATAAGATGTATTCATTTCTTACAATATCAAACCCAGTGACAATGTGTATACTTAAGTCACTCTGGGAAGACTCTGTAAAATAATGATCATTCTCGTGATATTTGTCTTCAGTCCGAGTCGAGATATGTCGTTAGCGGTCCCAGAATTCGTGACATCTCAGTCGTAGAAGATTATATGTGGTGGTGATTAGAAATATAATGGACTTAAAATCTAGGTCATTTGCCCCCAATGACGTTGAGGGCGTAACATCTAGGTAATGTGCCCTACTGATCAGGATGATATTGAAAATTACTACATAACTGACATGAAACTTAGAAAATAATAGAAAAAGTTATTTTTAGGACTCACATTTCGGGAAAGACTTGATTATTTTTTGCCAAAGAGCTCCCACTTAGATCGCTATCTGGTTGAAAGTTTTATCTTGTTAAGGTTTAAACTGTACGATAAATGTCTGAAGCAATTCCTCCAAGTGAAGCTTCCAGATTTCTCAGTCGATATATCGTTAACGTTCCTGAGCATCCAGTTGTCTTTTCTTCGGACGCAAAACATCTTCTACATAGTGATGATGAACATAGAAGCGACTACTGGCACATATAACTTATCAACGAATGGGAAAAATTGATACTTTAAAGGAATGAAAGGAATAAAATAGAAAAGAGATGTACGATATACCATAACACTCGCTGTGAATTTTCTACGTGACCGGCTTACATGTTTCGGTACAGGTTCTCAAGAAGAGGAACCAGATCATTGGCATAAATGAATACAGTAACAGTAGGTTAAATAGTATCCTAGACAGATGACTCGCAAAGTAACACGGCCTAATATACGATGTAATGGTTGAACTTCAGAGAAATGTTTCATCTCACTTCGCAGTTGTTATTTAATAAATACTAACATGTTTGTAGCTAACATTGAAATTAATGGAGTGCGTTAGGATGAACGATATTCCTTGTTTTTCCCTCTGGTGTATAAATAAATAAATAAATGTTTAGGTGTGCCCACTCTTGAGCAAGCTACGTATAACTGATCATGAGAGGGGATCATGCAGGGAATTGCATTAGCTTGAAATCAAAAGGCATATCAGTAGGGATCAAAGGAATTCGGGGAATGAAGATATCTTCTCCTTTGGCATAGCCTGTCAATACGACTACTACTGAACGGGTATATCAAACTTACAAACTAAAGGAAATACACATTTTAAAAATCGCAGGCGATGAAGACTGTGGTGTTACTTAGTAGTATAATGGACGTAACATCTAGGTCATTTGCCCTTTTGATGAGGATGGTAATGAAAACTACTGTTGAATTGACACGAGAAACTTGCAAACTACCGTGGTAGAAAGAAATATTTCAAAATTCACAGGCGATGAAGAGTTATTGTGTGTGGTGATTAGTGGTATAATGGGTGTAACATCTAGGTCATTTGTCCTTATGATAATAATAAGGTAATGAAAAATGACTACTAAACGAACATGGTGTAATTTTAAATCTGATATAGGTAATTCAGATTTCTACCTTCGATGTCTTCCAATGTCTGAACGTTATTTTCTGGCTTAGGCCTATACTGGATGCGTGTAGTGAAATAGCTTATCGAGTACTGCTCGGGTCCAAGCTGCACTAACCTGAGAATATCGCAGATGATGACGATATATTATGATGACAGACGTTCAGGTGGGGGTTCCCGGTCCTATTCACATTGACCGGTGAATCACTCATTCTTTCGTAACACTACAGGGGTTTGAGCAAAGACGCAATATGAACATCAGCATAGTCAGCAATACCAGGTAACACGGCGGGGTCTGGACATTTATCTCATGTCACCTCGCGATGAATCAGCAAGTTATTCTCACACCTGCCCCCCCCCCCCTCCACCTACCAATGTATCACAACTTGTGGGACGTGGGTTTGCGACCACGGGACCCCAGCTGAGTCCGGCATTGCTTCTACTTACTGGTGCCGGGCTCCTTTCAGTTCTCTTTCCTGTCTGCCTCCCTTGGTCAAACTCTTGTTCTCTTCCGACCCCGTTGGTATCAGGGTATCCGAGACCTAGCAACTCTTTCACTTTCCCGCCTTAATTAGCCCTTGTCTAATCATTCCTGATAGCCTCATTCTTCGAGGTGTCAGCCTTCTTTTTCTTTTCTTAATATCTCATGTCTTCTGCTCAAGACCCTCAAGGAGGCAGGGTGTGTGTAGCCCCACCACTTCGGGTGCACCCTGGATAGTGCTACATCCTCAAGGGCTCATGGCTGGTGAGTTCGGGAGCTGGCAACCCTGAGGGTTTCCTGAGCGGGTCCGGTTTTACCCCTTTTTTCCATTGCCTTTGGGACGGACCCTGTCCTCTTTCCGGGAATGGAGTGGTCTGTCCGCAATTTCAAGCAGACAGTGTTACTCGCAGGATACCAAAGGGTAAGTATACACATTTTGGTTCTGATCGGTAAAACGGTGTAGATTTGTGCCAAAGGGCCTAAATGCAGGGAAAGGGGTGATCTGTCCGCAATTTCAAGTGGTCAGGGTTACCCGCAGGGTTCGAAAGGGTAAGTATAAAAATTTTGGTCCGGATCGGTGAAACGATATAGATTTTTGGCAAAAGGCCTAAATGCAGGAAATGGGGTGGTCTGTACGAAATTTTAGGTGGACAGTGATATTCACAGGGTTACAAAGGGTAAGTATACACATTTTGGTTCAGATCGGTGAAACGGTGTAGATTTGAGCCAAGGGGCCTAAATGCAGGGAATGGAGTGGTCTGTCCGCAATTTCAAGCAAACAGTGTTACTCGCAGGGTACCAAAGGGTAAGTATACAGATTTTGTTTCTGATCGGTGAAACGGTGTAGATTTGTGCCAAAGGGCCTAAATGCAGGGAATGGAGTGGTCTGTTCGAAATTTCAAGCAGACAGTGTTACTCGCAGGGTTCCAGATGGTAAATAACAACTTTTGGTTGAGATCTGTGGAACGGTGTAGATTTGGGCCAAAGGGCCTAAATGCAGGGAATGGAGTGGTCTGTCCGCAATTTCAAGCAGACAGTGTTACTCGCAGGGTACCAAAGGGTAAGTATACAAATTTTGGTTCTGATCGGTGAAACGGTATAGATTTGGGCCAAAGGGCCTAAATCCAGAGAATGGGGTGGTCTGTCCGAAATTTCAAGTGGACAGGGTTACCCGCAGGGTTGCAAAGGGTAGGTATACAAATTTTGGTTCTGATCGGTGAAACGGTGTAGAAGTTTGCCAAAGGGCCTAAATGCAGGAAATGGGGTGGTCTGTCCGAAATTTTAAGTGAACAGTGTTATTCACAGGGTTACATAGGGTAAGTATACAAATTTTGGTTGAGATCGGTGAAACGGTGTAGATTTGGGACAAAGGGCCTAAATGCAGGGAATGGGGTGGTCTGTCGGAAATTTCAAGTGGACAGGGTTACCCGCAGGGTTCCGAAGGGTATGTATACAAATTTTGGTTCAGATCGGTGAAACGGTGTGGATTTGTATACATAACAGACAGACAGACAGACAGACAAACATTGAGCTTTAAATATATAGATTGCTACTGTTACATCATCCATCGGACAATTTGGTCATTAGCCTCAGGTACTCACGTCTGTTGCGGATAGTCTCCTCATTCCTCCTGCAGGGGGCGTGGTGGCTCAGCGGTCTAGCTGTATGCCTCTCACCAAGGCGGTCCGGGTTCGATTCCCGGTCATTGCATGTGAGATTTTCGAAGTGAAATGCCATGTCCTGTGGTTCGGATTCCACGTTAAAAGGAGGTCCCGTGGCTCATGATCTCGAGATTAACGGTCACGTTAAACTACAAGCTTCCTTCCTTTTCCTTCCTGCTCATTCCTATGTATAAGAGGCAGTCAAATAAAAGCCGCCACCACTTGATCACGACATGGTTTTATTCAAAAGTAATTTTACCACAAGTATTTTTAATATATTTGGAGCCTCCATGGCTAAGGCGGCAGCACGCCAGCATCTCACCGCTTGGTCCGTGGTTCGAATCACTGTCACTCCATGTGAGATTTGTGCTGGACAAAGCGGAGGAAGACAAGTTTTCCTCCGGGTACTCTGGTTTTCCCTGTTACAAATATAATTCCAGCAACACTCTCCACTATCATTTCATTTCATCTGTCATTAATTTAATCATTGCTCCAGGGGAGTGCGACGGGCTTCGGCAGCCGGCACAGTTCATATCCTCGCCACTAGATGGGGGCTTCATTCATTCCATTCCCTGACCCGGTCGGTCGACTGGAAGCAGGCTGTAGATTTTCATTGTTATACATTTATCACACTGAGAGACGAGACGATCAATTAAGAGGTACGTCGCTAACTCATGCACAACCTCACCTACTCTTGCACTTCCTCGGCCAAATGAAACAGAGGTCACCAAAAATGTGAAAATCACAAGGACAAAGGTCCGGGATATACAGAGGTTGAAGTGTTTCCCAGCCAAATCGCTGCGGCGTAGCATTCTGTAGATTGGCAGTATGGGGGCGGGCATTATCATGCAGCAGGGTGATTCCGTCCGACAGCATCAATAGTGTGTCCCTTCGTCAGTTAATCTGAAATCCACTGCACGCAAATTTTGGAGATGTTGCTAGTGATCCTTAAAACCATGAATATTTTTTTCATTTTGGTTTTGAACAAGTAGGCCACAAGTGGCTGTTGTTCAAGAGCACTCTAATACTGTGTCCTTATAGTTACTTCGGTGTACCGTTGGTACAAGGACCAATATAAGATAAATGCTATTGGTGGTGAGGATGTGGTGAAATGACTTGACCAATACTGGACGAATGCTATAGTAAATAATAATAATAATAATAATAATAATAATGATAATTGTTACGTGCAAGAGCCCGTCCCAACGTTTTAAACGTGTATATTCCCCTGGATGGAATTCATGACATTTTGAATCGACCGCCTGGTGACATGATTTCGTTTGTGGGCACGAGATAGCACCTGCTGTCGGACTTCGGGATTCCTCCAAGTAGTTCCTTCGTCTCCGATAGAGAGTGTTTGCTGTGTCTTATAAAACCTCCATATTCATGGCATAATTGAAAGACAATTATATTCTACGTCATGAAACAAATGCCTGTGTGTTCATGATACCGCCAAATTATTTACTTAATTATGACATTGTTGATTGATGTGTCAAGCCTTGATTGGACGATAAAAAATTACATGAATGCAGTTCGGTTTTTGACGCAAAAATTCTCCGCCATCTTGTGGAGCCCATTATCTATCGTGAAGAAATCAACAAGCCGACTGGTCGTGAAAGGTGTCTCCGCTGATGGGGGCTTGGCCCCCAGCCTCTAAGAAATATAAATATATTCAAGAAAAAAAGGAATTGCCTGTGCTCTTCAGGCTGTGAATTTCATCGTTTCGCTGTGAAGTGGACGTGTGAAATGTGGTCGCATCTCGATGCGGACCTGTGCTTGTGACCAGGGCGAGGCATGTGCTGGTTGGGCCATTTTCAAGGCAATATAGTGCCGTATTTTATTTTATTTAAAATGTGTTAGTTTTTTTAATTTTCATTGTGTCTCCACTGTGAAGTTTTAAGGTACGTTTTTATTTTATTTATCTAATTATTTTATTTTGGGAGCTCCAATTTTGGCCTTGTATGAATGTTTGATCTTGTGTTTTGTTTTGCCTAATAGGCCTAAAATTTCTTTTATGTTTTAATAACGTTTCCTTATATATATTAATTTTGTTATTATTTTTGTACCTTCTGGAGACACATTTATAAGTTTATTTTACGTTTAAATTATTATTTATTTTCATTTGGCAATCTTGGGATTGTCATATTATTAATCTAATGTAAGATCCGTCGAGACATAAAACCGACTAGCGTTAATAGTTTTTAAATGTAATTGTTTTCCACCTTTCATTCCGCTCTGGGGATTCTAAATTAATTTAATGCTAATTGTTTGCCGTAGTTTCGATCAGGCATGCGGTCTCCTGTTTTTTTTAGTGGCCATGTTTGTTTTTTGTTTTGACGAGATGCGTTCTGGTCTCGAGGTCAGTCTCTTGGCGCCGGCCACGAAACTCAAACGTGTTGTGTGTTAGCTTAATATTTTTTTAAAAATGTAATCTTGTTGATTTTATTTTGTGGTTTTTGGTAAATGTTCCTGTGTTTTCCGCCGTCGTGCAAAACAAAAATTTATTTTCTAATCCCATTTAATTTTATTAATTTAATTTTAATTTCTCGTTTCCTCGTGGTCTGGATCTCCGCATGTCGGATAGCTATTGCATTCCCTTGTAAATTATCAAGCCCTTTCTCATTGTGTTATGCCTGTAAATTTTATTTCAATCTTTGGGCTTCATAACATTTTAATTTCAATTTAATTCTTGTCTTTTGTTTGCAAGCATGCATGTTCTGTTTCTGGTGGAGGTGTTTTCTCTTTAAATTTTTAACATTAAATTTTTATTTTAAATTTTTAAGCATCTGTTGTGGCATTATTTCGCTGGCAGCAGTTCCGTTAGTTATTGGGGGGGGGGGGTGTCTGTTGAATAGCCTGTGCGTTCCCCTTCTCCACTTTCCTTCCACCCCTTTTGGAGATCTTCTGTTGGGGCATATCATCTGGAGGTGATTTTGTTGCTGTGGAAGCGACTCGGACCTCTAAATACAGGCAAGTAGGCCCATCCACGCTGGCCATGCGGCGGTGTCATTCTGGTGAAGCAGAGCGTTGGTTATCGAGTTACCGACGTGCTGCTGGCCATGCCGTCCACGTGTCAATAATAAAAATAATAATAATATCGTATGGCCTCAGGTGCCGGATGCAAGCTTTGTTAATTGACACCCAGAGTATAGCTTGCATATCGATTTTTTTGTTCCTTGAAGCACTATGAAAGTCAAGGAGGTTAGATATCTAAGTTCCTTGACACTAGCGCTTTCTAGTAGAGAAATGAGGAACTTTGTGTAGGCAGAACATCCCGAGATTAATTTTGCCATTATGGACACGACCTACTGAATTCAAATGGGTTCCTTGACATGCCAACATCGTATGACATGCGTGTCGTAATTTTTGCCGCATTTCAAAAATCACTTACCACGGCCTGGAGTGAACCTGCAAGCTTGGGGTTAGTAATCAGACACGATAACAACTCACCCACCGTGGCAGAGTGATTGCTCTAGTGTCTAGCATCTATCGCCCACACGTCACTGTGTTACGTATTACTCTCAGATGAACAGATAACGGAGAGTAGAGTTCAAGTGGAAGCCAAGAGACAATGGGCAATGCTATTTTTGGAACCGGCAGGGGTATCTCCGTAACTGTCTTAAATAAGGGTTGTTCCATTTAGGAGCTTGGACATCGTGATCATCAGCCTCGAGTACTTGCGAGGATGTAGAATTTAATGATTTGTGTTATTGGATATGGTCACTGTGCCACATAGCCGAAACCCATACAGCGATACCTAAGAGTGTTCCCTACAGTAGCTAGGCTAAATGAAACTCAATTCCTTCTGTGACACTTTCAACATTGAAATATACTTTGCACTATAATTTTGTGAGTGTGTTAAATAATTTGTCCAGTGTACATGTTCTTATTAATATCTCTGATTGGCCTGAATCACTAAATTTAAGGAAAAGGTTTTTGCCATTTTTATCATCTTTTCAATTTTGAAAAAATAAAGTCTCATGAGATCACCTTTTGACCGTGTGTGTGTGTGTGTCCCTCTAATAAAATCTAAACGGCTGGAGCGATTTCAATGAAACTCGGTGAGTTCATAGCACTATTCAGGACGACCCCGACCGTGCCCTTCAAATTTTGTAACGTCTCACCAAGCCAACATGGCGGCTGTGCGAAATATTTCACCAGCATTCAATATCTCCGAAACTATTACCGATATCACCCTGGAATTTTTTACGGTAGAAAAGGGAACTACTAGAAGTTCACCTAAGTGACTTTTGAAAAACTGGTAACTACAAAACCAACATGGCGGTCAAGCGAATTTGCGACATTTAAATAGACGTTTGTCGCGATTTAACCAACCAAGCGCAATTAAAATTGGTACAGTATATGTTGATACACATTGTAATGCACCGACATCTAACTTCGTTCAATTGTTTACATAACCAAAAGATGGTGGCTGTGCGAAGTATTTCATCGGCATTCCATATCCCTGAAACTATTAGCGGTATCATCCTGAAATTTTGTACGGAGATAAAGGGCACTACTGAAAGTTCATCTATAAGACTTTTAAAAACCGGTTAATTACAAAACGAACATGGCGGCCAAACGAATTTGAAAATTTTAAATAGACCTTTCTCGCGATTTAATGTTCCAAACGCAATGAAACTTGGTACGGGAAATGTTTGTACACATTGTAATGCACTGGTATATAATTTTTTCAATTGTTTCCATAACCTCAAGATGGCAGCTGTGCGAATTTTAATATTAAGTTTTTATTTCTTGTGTCGTAATCATGCGATCGAAGTGAAAGTTTGAATAATGAACCTACGCAATAATTTTCCTTTAATGGTACATGACTCTATGGCCTATACATTTAACAATCCAACATGGGGACCATCCGAAATATTTAGACGGCTCTGAATATCTACGAATCTATTATAGCAATAAGACTGAATTTTTTAATGTTCATCGGGGCTATGAACATACGTTCACCTATAGTACTTTAAATAACCTGTTGATCAAAAATCCAACACGGCGGCGACGCGAATTATAAATATTCACATGGACGTTTCTCGCAATTTAACCATCCGAGTGCAGTGAAATTTGGTACAGTAAATCCTTATACAAATGTTAATCCAGTGGCATCTAATTTATTTCAATTGTTTCCATAACCACAAGATGGCAGCTGTGCGAAATTTTAAAATCTGGTTTTTACTTCTTGTGTCCTAATCATGCGATTGAAGTGTGAATGCAACACGTACACAATAATCTTCATGTAACACATTGTGGTGTTTGAAGCCATATTTTCAGTGTAGCCTTAGTAAACAAGAGTTTAGTGCTTTTCAGTCGGTCAACATGAATGTACCCAAAAGAGATGGATTATGCCCTAATCCTGAAATAAATTACATGAGATTAATAAAACACTAGGATGACCAGTTTCGATCGTCAAGCGATCATCATCAGATCCATTACACTTAGGCTACAAAATCTATGTTTGAAATACAGGTGAAAATATTTACAATATTTACAATTATTTAGTTGCAGTATTGGTACTGCAACTGTCAGTGTATGCTAAATGCAGTATATATGTTAGGTGAAATGCTAAATGGTGATAGCTATCCGGAGATTGTACTTTAGAGAGAGTAACACTACAACACTACAACACTACAAAACTCTAGGACCTAGATATATAAAAATCCAACATGGCGACCATCCGAAATATTTTGTATGTTGATAGTGGCAATTAACATAAGTAGAATATATGAAAATAGACTGTATAGTTCTTCACGGAACTACTTGTTAATCTAGTGATTTACACGATACGATATTGCACCCTCAGAGCAGTAAATCTCTTATATTAACTACATTCTTGCTACCAGAATCACATAATTTGGCAATGCGTTATCGATACTAATATTTTCAAGATGACACAAAATACTCTATCAGACAGCCCTATGTAAGCTAGGTCAGTTATATAAGATTATCAAAATCTACATGTTGGTACTCGCACCTTGCTTTGTTTTCTAAGGGAAAAGTACTGCAGAATAAATGGCGTTCATGAAGTTTCTTCAGTCACACATAAATGTATCCCCTGCTTTAAGATGAAACCTAAGGTTAGCACTCAGATTATGGGCGATCTACCTTCTTTCCGCTCTTCCCCTAGCCGTCCTTTTGCTTTAACTGGCGTTGATTATATGGGTCCATTTCAATATCAGCGTAATTCCCCTGAATCTAAACGCAAATTGTTTGGAAAACTGTACGGTATTTCTCTATTTTCGTCTGCATGATCACTGGTGCGAACCACCTGGAACTAGTAACAAATGCTTCTACTTCGTATTTCCTGGCAGCCGTCTCTCGTTTTACTGCTCGGCTTTGAGTTCCTTCTGAAATATTCTCCGAAAACGCCTCCCCTTTCAAGGTGCAACTTCCCTGTGGAAAAAAGCTCTTACATCTTCGCCTGCAATGGAACAAATTTCTAACATTTCCTATGCCAAAGGTTTCAAATGGCGATTTATACCCCCTTACGCCCCTCATCATGGAGGAAGGTGGGAATCCTGCGTCAAGCTCACTAAACGTCATCTAAGGAAGGTTTTGGGTGATCGTATCCTTACCTATGAAGAATTTAACTCGCTATCTATCCTAATCGAAGGCGTTGTTAATTCTCGCCGTTTGACCCACTTTCTAATGGTCCTGATGATTTACTTCCCTTAATTCCCGGCCATTTCCCTATTGGTAGTTCTTTATCTGCCCCTTCCCATAGAGATTCGCGCTTGCTGATTTTTTGGCGTAAAATTGAGTCCCTGCGTAACTCTTTTTGAAAAAGGATGAAGTTGGAGTACTTAAATTCCCTACAAAGGAGACAGAAGTGGCTTCTCCTTAATCCGATATCAAGGTGGGAAATCTGGTCCTTGTTAGAGTCGCTCCCCCCCACTGTTATTGGTCTCGGGAGGGTGACAAAAAGCTATCCCGGACGGGATGGGCGAATTCGAGTAGGAAAGGTTCTCACTGCTAATGGTCATATTGTAAGACCTATATCTGTGATCGCACCTTTGCCACTTGAAATATTAAACAGTTTTTTCTCTTCTCTGTGGGTGTCTCGCCCCCCAGCATGGTATATTCCATGGAATATACGTTTTGTTAGAGTCAGCATTCACTGGTCTTTGCTTTTCTTTCTTTTAATTAGTTCTTTTATTTCCCTTCTCACAGACATCAACAGTGACCTTTCATGTATTTCCGTTTATTTGCACACTCGCTTATTCTCTTTTAACGTCTGTTCCGATGTGCATTTTCCTTACAAAGCTTACTTTACAACTCTACATGGGGCAAATCGTTGAACACCTTGATTCCAGTCATCTCAAGAACTATGACTGCTAGTTCTACAACTTTGAAGCAGATGTCTCCCTTGTCGTTATCTGCAAGCTCCTTGAAGGCTTTTATTCTATGTACCGAAGTTCTATAGTGTATACTTTCATTTTATTATGTTGCCTACAATGAATATTCCATGATATAGGCCATGACAAGACCTAGATTGTGATGTGGTGCCACATTTGTTTCTTATAGTGGTATTTATGATGTTTTATAGGGATCATCAAATTATTTCAATGATTATTAATGATTTCACAGTGCGAGTGCATATTGTCTTCTGGATTGGTGCTTTTTGTTGCAATGGTTTAGTCGATTTGTGGAATGTGTTTCGATGTCATGGATAGCTGTCATGTTGTGTACATAGCTTTGATTTGATATTTTTGTAGTTCCTTGCTTCAACGGGAGCACGCCTTTGAAATCCCAAAGCCACCTATATAGCGCCTGAGACTAATAACGAAATATACCCGTACGCTTTCATATGGTGTAAGATCTTACCAGAAGTCAATCAACGTATGGCTATATAAGGCTATGTACACATAAACATATAAATCCAGTAGTTCCAGCTATAAAATATTACATTACCTTATGATTTTTCCAAAGGATTCAACGCATGCATAGCATATTAAATGCACCTATGTAGTAGTTGTTGATCCCTACATTTTATATTCTGCCAATTTTTGTATATATTATATTTTGATAGTTATTTTTACTGCATATAGGAAATTCCTGATATTCACCTCGCCGCGGTAGAGAGGGGGCAACGTTTGAATATACATTTGTCATATTCAAGCGGCTGACGAATACAGGGACCGAGTGTCTCCCGGGGCCTGTATCCATCTCCATCGATTGTATGACCAAGAAATTTGATTTCCCCATAAAAGAACTGATATTTGTCGAAATTCACCTTAAAATTCGTCCTCCGGAGATTTTCAAAAAGCATTCTAAGGTGCCTGATATGCTCTTCAGCTGTTTCAGATGCTATAATCAGGTCATATATATAGCTCCCTACATGTTCTTTAACTGCATCTGATAAATTCTCATCTAGTGCTCGGATCATCACCGGACCACTATTCTTTACTCCAAAAGGTAAACGATTAAAAACATAGGTTTTATGGTCAAATAGGAATCCCGTATATTGTTTGCAGTCTTCTGCTAGTTCTATATGATAATATGAACTAGTCAGGTCAATAGTAGAAAAGAAATTCTTTCCTCTGAATCTGCGCAACCGTTCTCGAATAACAGGTGGTCTGTCGTGTTCAGGAAGAACTATCTCATTAAGGGCTCTAGCACCTAGGCATATCCTCAGCTTACCATTAGGATTCTTGACAACAGCTAAAGGATTCAAATAAGCAGTTGGCATCTTCTTAATAATTCCATCTCTCTCCATGTCGCTTATCATCGTACCGACTTCTTCCTACCATTTGTCTTGTATGGGATATAAATTCTTGTGGTATGGCTTGTCATCCATCAACTTGATTCTATAAGTAAAATTCTCTATGAGTCCTGGTTTATCGTTAAATATGTCCTCGTATTCTGAAATTGCTTGATCAAATTGCTCCTGTATTTCCGGATTCATCTTACTCTTCATATCAGCTTTACTCTCGATAGACCTTTCAATGTTATATAAAATCTCATCCAATATATTCTCTCTGAAGAATGTCATCTCGGATTCCTGATTTTCAATGTCCTCTTCCTGAAAACACATGCGCCTACTCTGCATATCTATGATCAGGTCACTCTCACTTAAGAAAACCACTCCTAGGATCATATCAAAATGTAGTTGACCTACAACTAGGAACATTTGCTCAAAATATCTGGTTCCAACTCCAATATCCAAAAGTACCTGACTTTTAAATTTTATGCTCTTGTCTGGGATCACCCCTTGAATCTTGCTAACAACAGTTGACAACATCTTAACATATCCTGACAATTTCAATTCTTCAAGGCAGCCTATGGATATCAAGCTCAGCATGGCCCCTGTATCTACTAATGTCTTTATTTCTTTTCCCATGACTTCCACACTAATAACTGGCAATTCATGTCGATTCCCCCGGTGGACTATATCTTCTTCTTCAAATAAATCGTCATCTTTAACCTGGTATGTTTCGACTATGATGATGGGTTCCCGATGACTAGCATGTTGATTCGGCGTTAATTTGTCTTTATTTTTCTGCACTACTCGTGCTTGCCCTATCGACATCTCAAATTAACTCTTCGGATGGTGCACTAGGTTCTCTATCCTCTCGCCTTGTTCTCCCGTACTCTTGACTTTCTTGTTGTCTTTCATTCTGATCATTCCGATTATTATTGCCTTCTCTATTGGTTTGATTGGACTGCTGATTCTGATTCTGATTATATCTACCTCGATATCGGTTATAGTATCCGTTCCGGTTCTGATATCTGGAATTTTGATTGTAGTTCCTGTATCTACCATCTCTTGGATCTCGTTCATACGGCCTTTCATACGGTCCTTGATATCTCTCACTCCCACGGCCGTTATGAATATTTCCTCTGTTCTCTTCGTTTCTTCTATTCCCCCATGAATCTCTCCTATCTGTCTGTGCTGCATTATCGACAACTACCGCATTCACTTCTTGCGTGTTCCGATTTTCATTTCTCGAATTCCTAGGTGTCATCTGAGCGCTTGTGTAATCCAATCTGCGTAGGATATCATCGTAATGTTCAAGTGTATTCACTCCTGATGCTATGAGTGATCTTTGGACTTCTACTGGCAACTGCCTTGCTATTGCTTGTAACAGTTCGTCTTCTGGCAATGGAGGAATAAAAAAATTGCAATTTAGCTAACTGAGATGTATAATAATTTGCATAATGTGTTGGATGTGACGTAGATTAACGTTTTGAGTACATTTCTGAACTCACGTTTAACTGATCTTCCGCACTCCAGAATCGTCGTAAAAATGCTATGGCAAATAGTTCCAGGTTCGCAAAGTTGCTTCTAAACGCGCGAATCCACGTCAAAGCTGGCCCATCTAAGGCGCGTTCGACTACCCTTAGTTCTCTTTCCTTAGCTACCCGATGTTCCGCCATGTAATCTCGGATATGTCTCAAAAAATTCGACTGGTGTGACTCCTGTATTCCCAGAAAATTTTCTTGGTTTATCATGAAGATTTCTGATGATGGTCACCGGACCTGAGTATCGTTCATTCGTATTAGAAGTGTTTATAGTCTGATTAGAATTACCTTGAGGGGTTGAACTAGTCCTTTCAAAAGTAACGTTTAGTTGCATTTGACTATTTTCTCCTGCGCTCACCTCTTGACTATTCATATTACGACCTATCGGTGTTTGATTCATCGATACATCCCCCGTTGTTACGTCTTGACTTGTGAAATTATTTATTACTGACTCCAGTTTAGTCATTCTATCTTACGTTCGCTTTTCCACTATCTTGACTTTGGTTTCCAAATTGTCTAATGAAATAACAGTCTGCATTCTGTTACTCTCTACCAAATCGTTCTTCAATTTATCTATCTTATCTTCGCATGTTGTCTTATCTGATGCGACCTTTTCCTTCAATTGATCTAAATCGGTCCTGAACTGAGCTGAATCTGTTTTCATCGTTTCTTTATTCTCAGTGAATCTCGCTTCCAAATTCGCCATACCTGTGATTAATTTCTCTTCCATCCCTGAACGCTTTTTTTTCTTCTTCGGCATCGACCTCACTATACCGTTCTTCCACTATTGCTCTGACTCTATTTTTAAACAATGCTAAGTTTTCATTAACTTTCTGATCTATGTCATCATCAATTTTCTTAATGTCCGCCTGCAATTTGTTTTCTTAGGATTTCAAGTTAGAATTAACCTCTCCTAAAACTTCCTCCTTGACTGTCCCAATTACTGATTTCAAACTTTTAATTTCATTACCTATTTTTTTTTTCTAATCCTTTAATCTTGGATTCGAAAGATACTTCGGTAGGCCATTCTTGTATTTTGCATACATCTGTTACTAAACCATCTATGTCAAATCGTAATTTCGATACATCTGATTTAATATCTTTCTGAATAGACATAACATCCATTCTAAGATTAAGAATATTTTCTTCACCTTTGTTTTCTAACTCTAGAATGTTTTTCCTTAACATGTGCAAGTTTTACTCTCCTTTCAATTCTACTGCCTTTATATCTGAATGTAAAGCCTTTAATATTTCATCATTTTTTACGTTAATCTATTTTCCAAACTCGTAAAATTATTTTTCAACTCTGTGTTACTTCCTTCACCACGAGTTTGTAATCTGGTTTCTAACAATTTAAAATTATCTTTTAAATTAGCCTCACTAGCTTTTAAATTAGTTTCATTACTACTCTGCAATCTCTCTTCTAATGACTTTAAACTATCTTTCAAATTACCTTCATTAGTGGACTGTAATCTTTCTTCCAATGACTTTAAACTATCTTTCAAATTACCTTCATTACTAGACTGTAAAACTTTTACATTTTGTTCACATCTAGCTTGTAACCTAGCTTCTGAATCATTTATCTGTTCTTTGACTTCCGATTCCATTCTAGTAATATTTGCCACAATGCCGGACATACTACTCTGCAAATCCTCTAATAAATGAAAATCCACAGCCTGCTTCCAGTCTCCGACCGGGTCAGGAATGGAATGAATGAAGCCCCCATCTAGCGGCGAGGATATGAACTGTGCCGGCTGCCGAGGCCTGACGCACTCCTCCGAGGCAATGATTAAATGAATGACAGATAAAATGAAATGATAGTGGAGAGTGTTGCTGGAATTAAATTTTGACAGGGATAACCGGAGTACCCGGAGAAAAACCTGTCTGCCTCCGTTTTGTCCAGCACAGATCTCACATGGAGTGACCGGGGTTTGAACCACGGACCCAGCGGTGAGAGGCTGGCGTGCTGCCGCCTAAGCCACGGAGGCTCCCAAATCCTCTAATACTTTATTCAAATAGTCCGCTGACATAACTATAATTTCCAACTAAACGTTTTAATTCAGAGACGTTGGATAGCAAAACATCACAATGTATCAATTCCTAACTAAACTTGGGTATAAGAAAAATGACATGTAATTAAACATGATATAACACTAACATGATTAACATGATCACTGGAATGGGCATACAAGTATATTGTCTGACCAAGTTCAATAAATTTTATAACACCATTAAATGGAATAGAGAGCAATCTCCTCGTAACCTCAATCTGATGTGTTCCCATAGAATAAACAAAATCGAAGCCCCACGTATGGGAAAAGCCAATTCTCCCTCCTCTGCACTCGTTCATCCGAGGTATGCGATGATCCATCTGCCATTACATCGCATACCTGGCTTCCCAGGCCAGAGTGGAGTTAAATGAACATGAAATAAAATAAGGAATGTGTCGGAAATTCAGTTGAAATATCACAAAAGCAGAGGGTAACACGAGATAAAGTATCTCTAGGGTTGTTACGGGCTTAAGGTTAATCATAATAGCAAATAGAAATGGGCGCCATCAGCTGAATCCCTAGAAAACCACATCCTTCCTGGTTAAGCCTTAATTGAGACAAAGGATTGGGAAAACAACATCATCATCAGATCACAACTAAGAGAAAACAATATTTATTTAAACTTAATCAGTCAGACAGGAAAAGGAACACAAACGCTGCCTAAGAGTATGTTCGAATGTAAACGTGATGTTGTTATAGTCCTCAAAAATCGAACCATCTCTGTGCTATTTAAAATTATTTTTCATCCACATAAAAAAATAAAGATTACTAAAGTTCGCTTGAGTTCTTAGGGCCACCGTAGCACTATGTCTTTGCGTCACTGACATTTCGTTATCCCTGAGACCTAACTTTTCTTTAATTTAACATCAGTAATGTGGATGTCAAGAAATATAAATCTGTCTAACACAAAATACCCTAAAACACATATATTTAATTATTCACTCATTTCTATGGCTTAAATGGCATTAATCAATGTTGGAAATCCCAACAATTACTCCTTAAAATTAAACAATTAACTTATACACCATATTTACACTATTGCTGATCATTGCTTGGTTGTGAATCAAAGAAAACTTCATTATTCATCGGTCATCACCATCATTATCATGTCAAAAAAAAATGTTTCTGACATCAGTTCTCATCCCATCATTCGTTATATTCAAGTCAGAATAATTAATTAATTACCATCAGATCATTTAAATAAATATTATATTCATCAATTCATTAGATTATTCAATCATCCACACACTCTCATTTCGTTATCAGATTTAAATTAAATTATCTCAATCCATCCATTTAAATTGTTCAATTCATTAATTTAAGTTGCAATTCATCAATTTATTTAAATCATATCTCTTATTTTAATTTATTTAAATTTTACTGTCATCAGCTCCATTAATTAATTATCACCTTTTAATTCATTTATTCATCAACTATTTAATCACCTATTAATTTATTTTTTAATTCAGTTAATTTATTCAACTATCAATTTATTTAATTCATCGAGTTTATTCAACTTTTAATTCATCTGGTCAGATCATTAATATGTTTAAACTTCAGATTATTGTTCCATAAATTATTATTATTATGAGAAAATCTCGGATTATCAAAATTATTTATTTATTTAATTTCCTAAAAATTGTTTAATATAGGTTATAGAACGTTGTCTTAAAATTTTATCACTTCCAAGTTGTACCTCATATTTAATTATCATGCCAAAATAATACGTTGCCTTCACAAAATCACGTTGGATCTCACTATCCAAAACTACACCACTTAATCTCACTTTGTCAAATACCACATTTGAATACCATAATTATTCCAAATAACACCACAATTATTCAGCACACAGCATGAATCTCAAAAATATGCTAGGCTGCGTTCTACAACCTCATGTCTGCCTCAAAATTATCATTGGCAATATTGCAAACTTTTACCTGACAACCTCAAAAACACCTATCAAAAATACTTCACATAATCACGTTGCATGATCCACACAAAAATATAACTGGCTTCAGATGATTAACGCACAAAATCTACAAGAACTGTAATTAATCTTGTCATATCTAGACAACTTCTTAAACAATAGGAAAATTACCTTAGTAATCGTAATCCAATTCAAGATCTGGTTTAATTCAGAGCATAAATTCTCTTAAGATCCTCAAGATTTACTAAAAACACCAATGTGTTTTATTACCTCACATCAAAAATATCTAATAATGATCAGCCTCAAAATAAATTCTGACAATAAATAACTCATCTTACAAGATTCAATTACTTGAAATCCTTCTCATGGTATCAAATCACTCACAAAGAGTATCAAAAGTATTAACTGTTAAATGAATATACCCTCAAAAGAGTATTGCAACAAAATATTGGATTGGCAAAACAAGAATTACAAAGTGTAACCCTGCTGACATTTATTTTTAATTTATTTAACAAAATTCAACTAATATGTGACTGATAATTTATTGTTTAATCCTCTTACGGTCATAATTACACTCGGATGATAAAATGAGACCCTCGATTGGCAGGTAAGGTAAGTACCACCACACAGTTACTCAAAGTAACAGACCCCGCCTCGTAGGCTATGATGAAAAATCCCTAAAATGACAGGTAAGGTGGGTGCCACCACACAGTTACTCAAAGTAACAGACCCCGTCTCGAAGACTAATGAATAAGTGTACATGACTGGAATCAACAAGACTCTATTCGTCACATAAAAGCGAAATGCATTCACTTGAGTGAATAAAATTTAATATCACCAATCCAATAAAATAAAAAAATCCCTGCTGATGAATTATACATACTCGCTAGTATGCAATGAACTGACGAAAAATTCTAATTTTCCAATTGCCGATCACGAGTTCGAAACACTCGCTAAAAATATCCATAATCAAGAAATACTAACTCCACAGAAAATATAAAGACCAAAATCCTGTCTGATAAAGTCAACCAATGGTGAGAACGTTGGATAAATGTGCCTGCCATATCATATGGTAACACCATATTTTAGCAAATGGAGTGATAAAATAATTAAGCCATGTCGAAAAATAATAATAGTAGCACTCCTACCAAAAATATATACGAGTATGCCCAGTGTTCATGAAAAATCATATCAGTAAAGCCATAACTCTTACAATACCTTCATATTCCAGATGTTAATAGAATTCAAAGATCGTCGGTAATCCAAGTGTTTGTCACAGATTTCTCGCTAGATCGACGAAAACGCTGTATCACCCACTGAACTAACACCTGACTCCATCCAAGTGAATTTGATGTCATATTTATCCTCTTCGTTAGGAACCGAATCCATCGCTCTGAGCTGCCATCACGTCTCCGAATCCGCCTAGCACGACATGATGAACTGACGATTATCGATCATGGATATTATCCAAAATCCTCCACAAAAGTTCAATAACACACAATACCCCATACTCTCTTCGAATATGTCATGCCACTGTTCCATAAACTATTCGGTTGGCATTCGATAATAATGTTAGTCTTCACAGGGGCTGAATTGCACTGGTAGAAAAATTATGTAGCTTCAAAAGTGTACTGATATGTCAGACACCCTGTATCTGTATAACTGTATAACTGTTCATGATGTGTAACTATTATACTGCACGTGTCACTATTCACTAAGTTCATACGCTTACATATTTTAACTTGCCAAATGTAGTAATGTTGGAACGGCCCCATGGTCACCTTAAATATTTCGGTTCAAAAGCATTATGAAATATGCTGTAATAATGCTGAAATAAATTCAAGTCCATCTGAATGTCCATAATAAAAGGTGTATATAACTGTAACTGGACTGCACAATTGGACTGTTGAAATACAAGTCCTAACATCTCAAACATGACAAAATGTCAGTGTAATGTTGAACTCGTTGACTATCGCATGGTAACAAAATGTCGCCCACAGCACGACACGTTTCGCTTCACTGTCCATGTGTAATAT
Source organism: Meconema thalassinum (assembly GCA_946902985.2). Classification (NCBI taxonomy): domain Eukaryota; kingdom Metazoa; phylum Arthropoda; class Insecta; order Orthoptera; family Tettigoniidae; genus Meconema; species Meconema thalassinum. The sequence goes on from OX336391.1 coordinate 98,792,236, forward strand.
GAGGTTAAATACTGGCCTCATTATACTGCTTCGCTGTGCTGTTATACAATGAAAATGTAGCTTAAATAATGTTTCTCAATCCTAGTGTAATACTGCGTATTGCTTCGGTGAATTGTAAGATTGAAAAAAAACATTGCTGTTCCACGTGAATACGATTGCGATGTTGAAATAACATGTGTCTAAACACCGGCTTCCTTGCTAAAGTTAACGTCTTTCATTACTTGCCCTACGGACAGCATGTGCTCCAAAACCGATATCCTGATACTGCATTGCAGGCTTCGCCTAGCGACTCCCTCCTGCACGTAACTCTCCGTATTACACTGCCTTATAAACTGTTCTGTTATAGTACAACTTGATCCACTCAACTGGACTGCTGGAATACTTCTCTTCGCTAGTGTCACTGCACTCGGCGGTCTCGCCTTGACCTACCACGTGACTTCCTCCTTCCTTCCGCTGTCTGACGTCAGAGATCTAACCTCGAACACACTATCTTCAGCTATAAAGTCATAACATAACTTAAGGAGTTGTCGACCTTTCTTCAAGTTATTGTCAATAAGATTTCTTGATATTTCCGTCCCTTCTGAGGTTAGATAAGATTTTATTCCAAATTAATCTTTATAATCATCCAGTATTTCTGCCATAATTCCTTATGTTTGAGGGGTAGTGGCTCCATCACCCTCGGCCTCCTACGTCATTTCCTACCATTCTTCTGACTCGATCTGAGCGCTATCTTTTCTCCTTGCCCACAAATCTCAACTATGGCTCGATCACAACTGGCGTAGCCGATAGCCTCAACTAGGTATCAGGTACAGTACTTAAGACAGTAATCTATCCTATGGGTTAGGCTTGCTCCTACCCGCTTTCACTCGAAGTGTGTTATTTCTTTCCAATTTTTCAGCCTTTCATTCTCCTCTCTTATTTCATCGTTCTCCTCGTCGATTTGTCGGGCTAATTCCTTTAACTCATTGTAGTATCTCTTTAAACTACGTTCACACTCTAAATCTTCCCATTTCTTCTCCTTCTCCATTTCTGTTTATTCTTCATTTTCCGCCTGGGCTACTAAGGTTTGAATATGTCGTTCAAACTCTTCTGGAGGATGCTAAAGTTTCAAATTTACTGCATTCATGATCATCTTGTGATCCGTTACTAAATGCTGAACTTTATATGCATTGTTTTTGAGATCTTTAATTATCCTATAAGGACCATAATAATTCTTGCGAAACTTCTTGTAAACGCGATTCTCTGGTTCTGAGATCGCTGGTCGTTTTACGAGCACTAATTCACCTTCCAATAGTGGTCTATGGTATCGTTTATGACGATTTCTCTTTTGCCTTTTCTCCGCTTGAGCTTTCAGATGCTCATATGTTCTCCTGATCCTCAAGTTTCTACCTGTTTGTGCATCATTAATTGTGGGTAATATTTGATCCCATGGCCTTTCTGGTTGCTTGTCTAACTGTAACTTGACAGGTATCTCGCCTGTTGCTTCATGAATAGTGTTGTTAATGCAAAATTCAATAGTAGGCAAAATGTCAATCCACTTCCAATTTTCTTCGGAACAGTAGATTTTGCAGTATTCTTGCACTTACCTCATATCCCTTTCAACTAGATTTGCTTCAGGATGCCTAATGCTGGATAAAATTTGTGTTATCCCTAAATTTTCTAATTCTCTTCGGAATTCGACGCTTGTGAAACAACTTCCGTGATCAGAAATTAAATTTTCTGGCTTTCCCAGAACTGGAATTACTCTTTCCTTTAGTCTCTTGATGACCTGTTTGGTTGATGTCTTCTGAAAAGGAAATAACACTACCATTTTGGTAAACACATCCATTGATACCATTATGTGTTTATCACTTATTCTAGCTTTTGGTAAGGCCCAAACTTATCTATCGATAAGATCTGGCAAGGTCTTTCTGGTAAAAGTGGTATAGGCTTTTGTCTCATTAGAAAAGAATTCGGTTTAATTCTTTGGCATTTGTCACAGGTTTTTATGGTATGTCGTACCGTATCTCTTAACCTGGGCCATATAAAAGCTTCTTGCAACATGCCGACTGCTTTATCTACCCCCAAATGTCCAAAAGTTCTGTGTAGTAACCATACTAACTTCCTTTGCATCTCTGCTGGAATGATAATCCTCAATTTGGTATGATCATTATCTGCAAATTTATGTAAAAGTCCATTAAAATAACTGTAATCCATTGCAATTTTCTCCGCTTCGATGAATGCGTGTGATGCTCTATCAATCTTTCCCTCGAAGAAATCTATCAACATCCTCATCCATGGGTCTTGCTTTTGTTTTTGTCCAACTCTTCTTAATTCTTCTATGGTTCCTTGATCTTCATCATCAATTTGAATCGCAAGTGTTTCCTCTTCAGTTCCCGGATTTCGACTCAGAAAGTCCGGTACAATGTTTTCCTTTCCAGGGCAGTATTCTATCTCTACATCGTACTGCTGGATGTACAATGCCCATCGTATTAGTCGTTGACTGGACAAGTCGGTTTTCATTAAGAAAGTCAACGCCTTGTGACCTGTTCTTAAAATAATGGGAAATCCGTTAACTATTTTGCGCCAATACTGTAACTCGTACAATATTGCTAGAAGTTCGATTTCACTGACTGTGTAATTACGTTCATGAGGCTTTAATCTTCTCGACGCAAATGCGAGGTAATTTCTCTCGTTTGGTTTTCCTTCGTTTCCTGGTACAACATGGCTCCTATGCCTATCTGTGAAGCATCTGTTTGGATTATGAACTTTCCAGTGTAGTCGGGGTATCCTAATTTCACAAAATTTAATAGCATACATTTGGCCTTTATGAATGCATTCTCGCATTCTTCTGTCCACTTCCATTTTCCCCCCTTCTTGAGTAGATCTTGTAATGGTGATACGATTTTTATATAAGCAGGACAATGACTGCTGAAAAACCCTATAAGTCCTAAAAATTGTCTAACATTTTTGACTTTCAATGGTCTTGGAAAATTCTTAATAGACTCCAACATGCATGGGTTAGGTTGAACTCCATGTTGGTCTATGACGTGACCTAAAAATGTCACTTGCCTTAGGCAAAAATTTGATTTTTCAAATTTATTTTGAAGTTTGCTTGCTCCAGATCTTTGAGTAATTTCCTCAGTTTCTCTAAGTGTTCCGTTATTGTTTCTGACGTTAATAAAATATCGTCCAAATATCTAATAGTACAGGCTTTCAGTTCTTCCGAAAGATTCCTGTCTAAGGCCCTTATGAGCGCTGATCCTGCGGTCTTTATTCCAAAAGGTAATCTTCTAAAGCACATTGTTTGCTGATCAAATTGGAATCCTGTCATAAGTCTGGTCCTTTCTTACAATTCCAAATGATGGTAAGAACTCGTAAGATCGATGTTCGTGAATATCTTCTTTCCTTTGAATTTCCTTAAAATTTCTTTGATTCGAGGTGCCGATTAATTTCCTGGAATAATCCTTTGATTTAGATTTCTGGCATCTAGACGTACTTGCACTGATCCATCTGGTTTGTTGACTACCACCAACGGACTAACGTACGGTGTAGCAACTTTTTCAATCACTCCATCTTTCATATTTTTTTCTAAAGCTTCCTTTGTTTGCTTGTAATGCTTTTCCTCAACTGGATATGGTTTCTGACGGAACGGTGTCCAATCATTCACCTGGAAGGCATATTTAAAATTTTTGATTCTTCCTGGTTTGGAATCAAATACATTTCTTTGCTCTAGAACTATTTCTTTCAAAATCTCTTTATCTTCCAAAGATATTTTGACTTCTGTAAGCTTCTCTTCTAGGCATTCTTCAAATTCGACTTCTGCTTCTTTTTCTAAATCTGCAGCCAGTGTACTTAATCCTTTTTCTAACATGTAGACTTCTTCTTCTGTTACACTGTGACAAGATTCCTCTTTCATGTGCCAAATTTGTTCGCCTTCTATGTACTCTACTGTTTGTGACGAAATATCTATTTCTGAACCATGGCCTTCATTGCAAAATTTGATGCAATTTTGGGATAGATCTATAACAACCTTATGTTCTCTGATGAAGTCTATTCCCAGTATAATGTTATAAGGCAGTTTACTCACTAGTAAAAAGCTCTGAGATAGCCTTTGTTCTCCGATTTTCAATTCTAAAAATACCTGGTATTTACAGGCCAAACTTTTCTCTGGAATAATTCCTTTTATCTTCACTGTTGATATTGGGATCTTCAAAACTCGCCCTTTCCTTTCTAATTCATTAACCAGTGCTTGGGTTACCAGACAAACTGTCGACCCTGTGTCTAATAGACTTCTAACTAAAGTTCCTTCTATTCTGGTTAAAATAATTGGCAATTCTCGATTTACTACGACCGGTCCTTCTATGATCGCATCTATTAATTCTTCTGGTCTCGCGATCCAGTTTACTACTTGTATCGTGTTCCATCCTCCGACCTCTTCTTTCCTTAGCCCTTCAAATTTTGGCGTTATTGTATCTTGTTCTTCTCTTCTATTGTGCTCCTGCAGTTCTAACCTTTGGGCACCTTCTAAGTTGTGAATGTCTGGGGATGTTCTTTCATGCATGGCATCCTTCCACTGGACTTTCGGTTGTCTCTCATATTCTTCCCCTCGTTCGTCGTAGAACCATTGTGTAATTACACGACGTTCCTCTATTTCTGCCTGGTAATCTCTGTTTGCAATGGGGGCTGATAATTCCTTGGGTAATTCTGCTTCCAATTCTTACCCTGGTATGGTCTTCCACTGGGTGATCCTCTATTATTTGATCCCCTTTGATAGTATGATCTCGATTCGTTAGTCCCTTGATAACCATGACCTGAACTGTAGTTTCTTCCTCTATTGCCTCTATAATTATTTCCTCGGAAGTATCTTCTGCCGTTCCCTTGATACGGTGGATTCCATTCTTGTCTATTATTTGTCCAATTCTTCCATCTTCAGTACTGGTTGCTTTATCCATACTTGTTTCTTTCGCAACCACAGTCTGTGCTTTTGTGACATGGGCTTGTTCCACATTTCTATAGTGTCTCGGCGACATGTGCTGCGTTGTGTTAGCCAACTTACGTAGAATGCTTTCAATTTCTATCGCAGTTTTGGCGTTAGACGAAATTAGAAATCTTTGAATCTCAAATGGTAGTTGCTTGATGATTGCTAAGCACAGGTCATTTTCTGACGGTGCGCAATCTAGCTCTCGAAATTTTCAGAGTTGAGCCGTAAAATACTCCGAATAACGGGTTGGTGCATTGGTATTTTATTTTTTTGAATAGAGATCTAATCTTAGATTCTGCTGTACGTCAGCTGCCCAATATCACTTGAGAAAGGCTTCTCTAAATTCCTCTACGGTATCAAAAGTGTATCGGAAGCTTCTAAACCATAGAAGGCAATCACTTTCCATGAGCTTCTCGATGGATCTCAACTGACGTTCGGGTGCGACTCTAGTGTCTTTGAGATACTCGAAAACTTCTTTGAGCCAGTATTTTGGGGGTAATTAACGAAATGTTTCTCGAAAATTTCTTGGGTCTATCGGATTCAGGCTTGATAATTGTGATGACTTGGTTCTGTAACGCATTGTTGTTGTTAAATGGAGTTGATGTATGTAAGGGTGGCCCTGGTAGTTTGTATGGGCTTTCCTCTTCTTGGACCTTGTTAAAGATGTGCTGGGTTCCCGTTTCTCCCCAGTTGTTTCTCAAATGCTCAATACTTCCTCTATCCACTTGATTACTTCTCAGATTAACTTAAATCAAATGTCTTCATGGCGTCCAGTTGAGAGAGGAGTCCATCAGGGGTCAGTCCTTGGACCGCTCCTGTTTTCAATATATATAAACGACATTCCGTCATCAATCATTAAATGCAAACACCACCTATATGCTGATGATGTACAAATCTACCTGCATTCAGCACCAGAAAAACTATCGGAAGCAATCGGCACCTTTAATGAAGACTTAACTGAAATCTGTAACTGGACTCGCTTACATGGACTACGACTCAATGAGGCTAAACCCCAAGCAATCATAATCTCCCACCCGAAAATCCTCCTAAAACTAAGAAATGAACCCACATTACCAAAATTACGCTTGTGCAATTCCCCAATCGATTTCCGTGAGTCAGTTAAAGATCTAGGCGTTATTATAGATAAACATCTTTCCTGGACGCAGCACGTCTGCAATGTTTCCAGAAAAGTATTTTCCGCATTGAATTCACTTAGAAGATTCTGGAATATTTTCTCTCGTGTATTAAAGGAACGACTTGTTTCCTCCCTAATATTGCCTCATTTTGATTACTGTGATGTGGTATACAAAGATCTCACTGTTACTCTTAAAAACAAACTCCAACATGCACAAAATGCCTGTGTACGCTACATATTTAATTTACGGTACTATGACCATGTCACCCCCGCTTATGAGCAACTTAACTGGTTACGTCTAAATCAACGCCGCGAACTCCATTCTTTATGTATTCTTCAACAAATACTCTCAACTTCAACTCCAGCTTACCTGCACTCTCAGCTTCACCGCCTCTCGTACGAGCATACTCTTGGAACACGGTCAAAAACGACACACTCTTGCTGATACCCATACACCGCACAGTACGCTATACCAACTCCTTCGTTGTTGCTACTGCACGACTGTGGAACAATCTGCCTCGCTCTGTCAGAGGAGCAACCCCGTCCAGCTTCAAGCAGCGTTGCCAGCAGTACATACTCACTAAGTAAATGGAAGTTGAACTCAACATTTATGCTTATATTCTTACGTCGTATTACATATATTCAAACTTTCCAATTCTCACTTTCTCATTTACTCTCTATTTAGATATCTAAATAACCTCCTTCAGTAACGACTAATTATCTTCATCATCATCTTCATCACCATCATTAGTCTACTTTTTTTCAGTAGCCTATTTCCTTTACCTTACTGTAATTTTAAACTTACTCCTAAGTATCTTAGTTATTCACCCTAACAATGCAACAATTTACAGCCTACACCACCAAGCTAATCCAGTTTATATGTATTTTATATTGTATAAATATTGTAAAATTGTTAGATTTAAGTTGTATTTGTATATTATCAAGCTAATCCAATCATATGTATTTTATATTATATCAACATTGTAATATTGTTAGATTTAAGTTGTATTTGTATTGTTCATCATTTATTATTTGTATAATCTGGTTAGATGGAAGAGAGGGCCCAGTGGCCCTAATCTTGCCAGTCAAAATAAATCTATCTATCTAAATCTATCTATCTATTCGCTCCCTCTATAGCAATCATGCGGGTCTCCCTCTGGTTCATTCTGCCCTCCATTCTTTCTATTCTAGCGAACGATTCTTGTTCGATTTTCTCAATTCTGTCTTCGTTATTCTCAGTTCGTTTGCCTATTTCTGTTTGCTGCTGTTTCCAAACTTCCTGGAATATAGTCAGCTCATCAGTTACTTCTTTCTTCGTTTCGAGTATTTGTTTTCCCTTGCCCTCGTGTTTCACATTTATATCTTCATCTACCTCTTCCTAAAGGCTTTCGAAGTCTTTCTGTAGACTATTCTTTATTCCTTTTACCTCCTTGTCTAGGCTTTCCATGTCCTTTTGGGTCTTCTCTTGCGTTTTCAGCATGCGAGCTAAATCTCCTGGATTTTGTTATAATTTATTATGGGCTTCTCCTATGCTAACTTTCATTGGAATCCTTCCTTAAGGGTATTTAATTGAGATATATTTTCTTCAATTTGTGCCTCATGTTTTTAAATTAGTGTGCCCTGTGTTTTAATTTCTCCCACAATTGGCCTAATACGTTCCTCAATTCGTTTATCGTTTGTAGTGTCATGATCAACTAGCCTTTGCTCCACGTGTGCGAACATGCTATCCATTCGTGTGCCTAGACAATCTACATCTTTCCGCCTTTGATTTTCAAATTCATGCACTTTGATTGATAATATATCTTTATTCCCTCTAATTTTCGCCTGGATTCATCGCATTGTTACCTACTTTCATCTAGTTGTAAATAAACGTGTATTCTTAATTCCTCGATCTTTCCGTTTACACTGGTTATCTGCTCGCTTACGGATTTTGTAAGAGACTCGTTCATTTGTTCAAACTTTTCATCAATGATCTGTTTAGTTTTGCCCTCAATCTCATCTAAACGTGTGTTTACTTTCACTTGTGCGTCTGAGATTTGGTTTACATTAGTTTCAATTACACTTATGCTTAATTTCATGGGCTCGATTTGAGCTTGGAATTTTCTATCCCTTTCCCCCATTTGAACATGAATTTCATCAAGCTTAGTGATCATTTGAGTGTTTATTTCACTGAGCTTGCTGTCCATTTTATCGTTCACCTGATCTATTCTATCATTTACATTTCTTACTTCAGTGTTTACACTGCTAATTTCAGTTTTTACATTGTTTATTTCAATGTTTATTTTACTCATTTCGGTATTTAGGGTTTCAAAGTTCTGTTTGCATTCCAGATTACCCTTATTAATGTTATCTTGGACACAGTCTAATTGTCTCTCATTGTCCTCTATACTTTCCTGAAGCTTCTTTTGAAGCGTCATATCCACGGCTTCATTAATGCTCTCTTTTAATTCCAGAGCGTTTTTCTTTGTGTCCTCCCTCAAAAGGTCCAGGAGATTCTGCATCTCCACACTCATAGCTATTCTGATATCAATTATAATTTGAGAATCGATGGGCTACTCACATCCAAGAAATCAGTCAATCACATGAAATGACGTGACATTCGAGTGGCATATTTAAGTGTTGTGATTTAAAATTATTTAACATTTGAAGTTGCGAATGGGTAGGTTTGTACCTTAACCCGTTTGCACTTCCCTCCTTCAAAACTCCATGCAAGATATTCTGTTTTGTCAGATTCAAAAATTTTCAAAATTTTTTCAAAAAAAATCTTCTTGGAAAACTCGATTTTATCCTGGTTTTACATAAGGAAAACCCGCCTTACGTACCTGGGCGCTAAGAAATAAAAATTAGTGGTGGTACAGCTTAAGGTACCTCTTGGTCACCCAAGCGAGACAACAGCGAAACACAAGTTTTTCGAAAAACCATCTTGAGGGGTGGTTTTTACTGCCTATTTCCCCACGTTGGGCGCCAAGAAACAAAAAGATAGTGGTGGTAGGGGTCTAGCGTTTTATTTCAGAATTTATACTTGTGAATTTACGCTGGCCGCGGCCACTTTACCTATATCTGAGCTTTACTTCTAATTTTAATATTGACCGACTTATCTTGTGATCCAGTGCTCATATCATAGTATTATACTGCTCGAGTCCAAGCTCTATGAACTTGCGGGATGAGGAGAAAGAGCAGGGAAGGATCGGGCATGAAGAGAAGGATGTGCGAACAGCCCACCATGATATATGGTACTCCTTTCTAGTTCAATACTGCTAACATTCGGCTGTTTCTCAAACCACTGTTGTGTTGGGAATGAGTGAGTGAGTCACCGACCAATGTATTTGGTTCTGTACTATGCACGTACCAAGAAACCTCATCACTCGTCAACACCATTACTGATAATCCACGGTGCACATTCCTCTCAGGTTCACGCAGCTTAGCATCGAGCAGTACATACTTCCCCTGTACGCATTTCATATGGAAATGCTTAATCACGTGCTGGCTAGCTGTTGCCGTTCGGGGCATGTTACGTCCAACCCACAACGTGATTTCACATTTGATATGATAGCACTTTTTATAGGATCTACAAGACTAAATTGAAAACAAACATGTTTCAAAAGACATGAGTTAATTTTATAAAAACTCCCATGAAATATTACAAACAATTTACAAACATTTATATTTTGGAAAAATCCAAATGACAAAATATCAAATACATAATAAATTCATATAATCTTATATTATCGCGTTACCTTTCTTAGGTATCCTTCATAATTGAATATTCATCTATATTTCTTTCCGCAACATTTTATTTACTTAGACATAGAGCATGCCTATCATTTTATATTATTTTATCGAAGGCTTTTGCGGACATTTAACTATGTTATTCACATCCCTTCTGGGCTTTATTCATACTTTATTTACTTTAAATCTCTTTATAATAATTCATTTAAATTCTGTTACATTTATAAGTAAGCCTTAGTCTTCATAACAAATCAATACTTTTAAAACAAATACATGCCCATCCTCGAATTCACGTCCCATCACAAATCATTTCCATGCAGAAGGGTGGCTTATAAGTGATGTACCACATGTTATTATTTTACAATTTCAGTTACTTTACAAACTCAAATTTGAGTTAACCCGTTTGTTATTTCATACATTTCTTTAAGGCAGGAATCGAATATTTAATGATCAACTTATTTTTGACTACTATGGTCAAATATTGTCCGATTTTTACAAATTTAATGCGGGGATGATTCTCAAAAACCAACTAATTCAATTGTTTAATTCTCAAATTCATAGCACCTCTTATTAAAAAATTTGCATGTTCCGCTACCCACATTTAATATCCATTCAGCAACCCTTAACCTTTGTATACAAAGCTCCATTGTATTCTACCCCTCGAGTTTAGGAGCGGTCGGTCGGCAGCTTGACCTTCCTCGTTTAACGTGACTTATTACCTTCTTCTCGCCCCATTCATTGACTTTAAACTTTTAAATGTGTCATTCCCTTTAAAGCAAAGCGTATGAGGATCCAAGCTATCACATTACTTCATTAACAGTATCCCTTACTGACTCATATTCATTTCACTTTCCTTGTGACCCGTGCCATAATTTGAGATCATAAATCATTACCTTTCATTTCACATACTTTATTTGGTCGGTTAACAATGCGTCGTTGGCACAGTACAGGCCATGTGACTCTGGGCTCAAGGACACTCTGTGGCCCTCCAGTTGAAATCACATATCGTAGAAGCACTCGTACTCTCCGTATTCATACTTAGCAATTGCCCGGCGGGACTTAGATTGCAACACAATGCCCTTGCATCGAACCCCTGTTCGATCAAGCGGGTCAAACCTTCGCGCAAACAATACCAACAATTCTCAACTATAATGCCCTAGGCTCGAATCCCTGTTCGACCAAGCGGATCGAACCCTCGGGCAACAATATCGACGACTTTCCGACAATTATGCCTTTTATCTTATGCACGTCACTGGATATATTCACTTCATTTGCTAGCATTTACTTATAGGCCTATTTCGGCAACACAACTTTTATATACCTTGGATCGTCATCGCATCTCTAACATGTTGGCTCACATTAGCATTTTTACTTTACCGTGGCTCAATAGCTTATAATTTCATACATCATTTCTTTGGTGTACGATTACCACCTACTATTTTTAGCATATTAGCTTTATTACTTGCTGAATAGCGTTATTTTATCATCATATTAAGGTATCCCAATGATCCTTCAATTACTTTTATTATTCCACGTACTTCAATTATTTTACTTATTTAATAATTCAACTCGAGTTTATTATTATCATTATTTTTGATCAACATTCATTAATTCATTATTAATGTGCGGAATGTAATTTGTTTACTTTAACAATAATATCTCGGAGTATAAAACTCAACATTTCTTATTTTGGAGTGTAAAATTCAATATTTATTATTATCATTATTATTATTCAACGGTGCTTGTTTCATTTATGTTACTTTTATTTATTTGGCATACATTTTACTATCCATTTACGTTATTACATTCGATTCCTCCTTTCGGATCATTATTTCATCGTTATTTAGCCATTTTGACGGGCTTTCAATACTATTATTATTATTATCAATTTTGCATTTTTATCATTATTTTTAACATTTTTGCAAACCATCTTGGCGGTTGCCTTGTGACATCATAATATCATTTGATTACTCATTGTGCACACATTTCATACATAAATTCACTGAAATAGCATGTGATACATTCACTTTAATGTTATAAACATTTTTGACTCACCCACATTTCAGCTCATGACGTGATTTCTGGATGATTTCACCCACATAATTTCTTCAGCACATCATATTCATATTACAATAGACCATTTTTAACAGTTGGTCATCATATCGACACACGACAATATATCGATACATTTTCTTAACTTCACTTTTTAACACTTGTTAAACATAAATAAAAATTCACTTATTCACTATTTACAATCGATCACAGACCAATTATCAGCGTACAAATGGTGGAAAACAGCCTAGATGATTTCTCCCTGTACAGCTTTGAACGTGTGATTCTCCTATCTTCCTCCCTTTGGTAAGTCTCTCTTCCTATTACTACCGAGATCGTAATTGTCTCCTTCTTGAACCTCCTTCTAGATAGCTTTTTCTCTGCTTATTAATGTTCTATCTGTCCTTCTTCTATCGCGCTTTACTTTTCCTTCACCATTGCCTATCGCAATTTATAGTTCTCTTCCTACTGTAATCTTCCCTGAAGATCGTATAAAAATATTCTGACTATCGAACCTTCATCCTCTGACATTTCTCTTTGATAAATGTTCTTCAATTTAACTGTCTCTTTCTGCGCGCTGTAGCTCCTCTCTCTATACTCGGAGTTCCTCCCTCCTACAATGTCCTTATCTTTTCCGCACTTCGTTCTTAAATGTTCATAAGATGCTATCGCGTCTTCTGCCTTTACTTTGCCTGAGCTCGGCTTGGTTTCGAACCAATGCTACTTTGCTGACTTCGTTCGATTTAGTTACTGTCTATCGCACTTGATGTGTGTTTGTCTCTTGTGAGACTCGAACTATAGTGTCTCTGAATGTAGTTCTTACGATTTTCTCGCTGAATTGCACACTTAGTTCCCGAGGCTAGACCTAACTTGTTCGTACTTATTAATTTTTAAGTAACATGCCTATACAAAGGCTGTTAACCAACTAGCTAACTGCATATCGCACTCGAACTGTGGTCTTTGAAGATTCTTGTATAACCTGCTTCTAGCAAAGTCTATCTCTCGACTGATGAATTTTCATTATAACGTGACTGTACGTTATATCTGGTAGACTGAATCTGATGCGACGTGCACTTCTGCACGGCTTCTCGCAGACTGATGAGACTTCTGAATCTCCTCTGGCTTTCAGCCTATTTATTCATTTCTGTCCAGAAATTAGTTCCTTTCAAATTTGGGAGCTGAATTTTTGATTCCATGGCCTAATTGGTATTCTGCCCGAAGACAGGTCCGAGCCTCCTAAGTGGCTATCCTCAGCCGGAGTTTGCGTGCGGTAGGGTGGTCAGGGCCATTCCACTCCTCCTTATGTTGGCCAAGAGCGCGCAGTACCTTGAACCGGCATACCAGCCAAGTTCCGACCACGCCCAATGCTGCTTAACTGCGGAGTTCTCGTGAGATCCGGTGTTTCAAGGTGGCCAGGTTGTTGGCACGGTCAGTATATCCGTATTTTATTCTGTCGTTTGGCAAATAAATAAATACGGCAATCCAATAGCCTGCAATTGATTATACAATATTACAGTTCTATTAATATTCGGATACAGAAAATATAAATAATGATTGAAACTCAGTACAAATACTGAAATGGATTTATTAAGCCTGAAACCTTTCGTGGTGTGTACACAACATCTCGCCCAAGTTTCATCGCTATCGGGCGAATGGTATTTGAACGTATACGGGACTTAAGTGAAACGATTCGCACGTCGTCTCGCATTTCTTGAATCTACTCATGCGCTACCTGTTGTAAAATAGATTTACTAAGCCTGAAACCTTCCCTGGAGTGGACACAACATCTCACCCGAGTGTCATCGCTATCGGACGGATAGTATATGAACGCATATGGGATTTTGTTGAAACGCATCGCACGTCGTCGCTCATTTGTTGAATCTTCTCATGCACTGCCTGTTTCAAAATGGTTTTAGTAAGTCCTGGAGTGGACACAACATCTCACCCAAGTTTCATTGCTTCTCGACGGATTGTATATGAACGCATATGGAACTTTGTTGAAACGCATCGCTCGTCGTCTCTCATTTGTTGAGTCTACTCATGCGCTACCTGTTGTAAAATGGATATACTAAGCCAGAAACCTTCCCAGGAATGGACACAACATCTCACCCAAGTTGCATTGATATCGGACGAATGGTATATGAACGCATACGGGACTTTTTTGAAACGCCTCACGTGTCGTCGCTCATTTGTCGAATCTCCTCGAGCCCTGCCTATTGGGTCCAATTGGGAATCTAAACCATACAGGGACCCACTCAAACAAATTTATATGTTGTTTATTTTCTATGAGCCGTTATTGAAATGTCCAAACAATGCAAAGCTCTATGATGCAAGTGATTTGTGCATGTTTCGAAGCCTACGTCAAATACCAAGAATTCGACAACACCGCCATCTATGGTACAAAAACATAACTCAAAAAGTCAATGGTTCAAGAACTTTTGAGAAGAAACCACTGCCAAGAGAAGGAGCTTGGGAGAATTAGTGGGGATGGAAGACCCTGTTGTGGTGGGACTTTAGATTCCACTAAGGCTAGCGGTATCCATGACGACATTTTTCGTTTTGTTGACTGTACCTTGTGGTTCTAAAACTGTGTTCATCCTACATTTTGGTCGCTACGCCACCTACCGGGTCCAATTGTGAATCTAAACCATACAGGGACCGACCCTAATATACATCGAAAATTTTATCAAAATCGGTCCAGTCGCTTAGGAGGAGTTCAGTCACATACACACGTGTCGAAGAATTATATATATAAAGATATAGGTTTATATTATTCTGTCGTTTGGCATATCAATAAATACGGCAATCCAATAGCCGGCAATTGATTACACAATACTACAGTTCTATTAATATTCGGATACAGAAAAAATAAATAATGATTAGAACTCAGTACAAATCCTGAAAACCCATTTGAAAGTTCACAACCACTCAGAATACCTAACAGTGCTAGTTGTCGAAACTACAAGCATTACAACTGAAGCTATAATAATACAAACACTACGATACATAAAACAATGCTTTCCGAGTCTTTTAACACATTAATCTTCTTTCTTCTTTCTCTTTACATCATTCCAACTCCTATGTGAGGTCGATGTTTCTGACAGCTCTCCTCCATTTAACCCGGTCATGCACATCCTCTTCTGACAACTGTTTTCCTCTGAGGTCCTCCCGTACACAATCCATCCATCTTCAATCAGGTCTGCCTCGCATTCTCACTCCCTGTATTTGCATGTCTAGCATATTCCTCCCCACGTAGGATTCCTCCCTTCTTCTCACATGCCCGTACCATTTAAGTCGCTTTTCTTGTATCTTCTTAGATATTTCCACAACCTTCAATGTTCCTCTTATTTTGACATGTTCCACTCTATCACGCTTAGTCATTCCACACATCCACCTGAGCATTTTCATTTCCGTGACGTCAAGCCTGTTTGTGTGCGTTTTGCGTGCAGGCCATGTTTCAGAGCCATACAGCAATGCAGGTCTTACGACAGTTTTATATATTTTCCCCTTAACCTTAGGCTTGATCCTGCGGTCACAGAGCACTCCTGACATTTTCCTCCAGTTCATCCATTCTACCTGATTCCAGTGTGACACTTCCACATCTAGATTTCCATCTCCAGTCACCACTGAACCCAGGTATTTGAACTCATCCACCCTATTTAACATTTCCCCTTGCATTCTGATCTCACAGTCTTGATCTGTATTGAACCTCATGTACTCCGTATTCTTCCTGCTAATCCTGAGTCCTCTGTCTTCCAAGGCTGCCCTCCACTGTTCCAGTTTTCCCTCTATGACATCTTTGGAGGTACTAAACAACACAATGTCGTCTGCAAGCATTATGCACCAGGGGCTTGGTCTCTTAATTCACAAGACATTTCGTCCAGAATTAGGTCCAACAGATATGGACTTAAAGCCGAACCTTGGTGTAAACCTACTCGGACCGGAATCCAATCTGTAAGTCCAACACTGCTTCTAACCTGTGTTCTTGCTTCTTTGTACATTTAATGAACCAACTGCACGTACTTCTCTGGGACTCACTTTGCTCGTAAACATCTCCAGACTTCTCCCCGGGGCACCCGGTCATATGCTTTCTCTAGGTCCATGACCACATTAACACGCGTTAGAAATACTACTGCGTGTGCATTGCGTCTCACTGCCCGGTTGCCCGACTGTAATGACGTCATACATCCTATACGTCAATCGAATCAGGCTGGAAATTGACGACGTAAATTGCGAAGGCAAGCACGAGGCTTCCTTCCCAGGGTGCAAGTACATACAAAGCGCCATCAAACACCGGCAATTGAAGAACAAACGCTAGGCAAAACATATCCCATCTCTACTCTTCCTACAGCTAACACCTCCTCATGCTCATGCTCCACACGCCACTGCACTTACACAACTGCTGAGTCTACTTCAGCAACTCTCAGCTATCACCATGTAGGTACAACCAACTGCACGTGGCTAACTCATCAACACAAGACCCCGACCTCATGGTTTAATCTACCTGGGGAGTAAGAGACTATGCCAGCTCGCCCGGGATGATGAACCACGGTCCAGGGAACTCAAATTACACCAATATTCACTGAAAATTCGAACCCAATACATCACTTGAAGTCCGGTCGAGCGCGATCAGTCTCAGACGACTGACCTGCGTTTCGACTGGTATAGAGCCCAAAATTACACTCTGCTCGCACCAAAACCAATAAAATACAGCAAAGCCAGACTCCATTGACAACAAACAATCATAAAACAATAACATTTTCACTTGGAAATACATTTAAAATTCATTCAAAGCAGCCAGGCACAGCCATGCCCTGATTGGCTGCAACAAGACCCAAGCGGCCAATCAAGGAAAAGCGCTTCCAAATTCAAAGCCCCGCAATAAAACTTCATTTCTTGTTCTCACAACAATAACACAGTCAGATAACTCATTACATTGTTTTACTCGTCTCGCGGCTTCGCGGGGTATCTGCCCATGGGGTTGGCCACGGCCGACTTACTGGGGATGGCCACGACGGACTTACTCGAGATGGTGCCCTGTGGGTCGTGAGTTCGACTAAATTATCACTCATTCAATACACTCCATTTTCTTAACATTATTCCCCAATATAAAAGTGAGGCTTATTCAAAACAACTATTGTCTCTAATCAGACACCTACTAAAGGTCTATTCTTCTTCCATATTTCAAAAACCAACCTCCTAGAGGTCTCCCTTACTTCCTAAAGTCTTAATTTAAAAACTTAACAGATTCAGATCATTTTACATTATTATATTATTATTACCAAGCTCAAGCTGCCGCTGTAAACGAATATTAAACCATCCACACCATGGTGATCGGGGATGACAAGTAGCTATGCTCAGGGCCGTATTTCTAAATAGGCTAAGTAGGCTACAGCCTAGAGCGGCTAATTTTCAGGAGCGGCAGTTTGGCAATTCATTCAAAAGCTAAATTGAAGTATTTCAGTCGTTAATATTTTCCGTACGAATTTAAGAATAGAAGTTACTTAAAAATATGTTTTAGTCCTTATACAGTTCTTCCTGCATTAGAAGAGTTAAGAACTATCTGCAAACTAATGGGTGATATGAATAAAAGTGAGTATAAACTTCGAAGTATATACTTTGAGCATGAGCATCAGTTTTGAGTATATACTCGGTTTGTTATGAATAAAAGATCTTGAGTATCTACTACAATTTCCGGTCCTTTTGGAGTATATACTTCACTTGTGCCACGATGATACTCTCGTTTCGTCGACGCACGTTTAGTCAGTCAACTGTTTTACATGCCATTTGTTAATGCAAACCAGTCGTCTGCTGTAGACTTGTCTTGTTGATTAATTGAAAGTTCCTGGTTAATTGAAATGTCTGTTAGTGGGGATGAATAAGAGTCGTCCAGTTGCAAAACTCGTTTAATCCTCTTGTGAATAAGGATCATGTCGTAAAATTATTTAATATTTTATTTTACTTTATTTTATTAATCTTTTAAATTTTTATTTTGTTTTGTTTTATTTTATTTTACTATGTTTTAAATTGTTATTTTTTGTTTTGTTTTGTTTTATTTTATTTTTGTTTTTATTTTCTTTTGTTTATTTTGATTTTGTTTTGTTTGTTTTGTTTTACTTCAATTTGTTTTAATTTATTTTGAATTTCCAGGAAACATACACAAAAACAAAAACACGAAACAAAAAACAAGACACACAAAACAAAAAGCAAAAGCAGAAAACAAAAAACAAGAAACACAAAGCAAAAAGCAAAATTCAAAAACAAAAGCAAAAGCAGAGAACAAAAAACAAGAAACACAAAGCAAAATTCTGAAACAAAAGCAAAAGCAGAAAACAAAAAACAAGACATACAAAACAAAAAGCTAAATTCAAAAACAAAAGCAGAAAACAAAAAACAAGAAACGCAAAGCAAAAAGCAAAATTCAAAAACAAAAGCAAATGCAGAAAACAAACACAAAAACAAAACCAAGAAAGAAAAGCAAAAAGTAACATTCAAAAGCATAAGCACAAAGCAAACACTAAACCAAAAAGCAAAAAGTAGAAAACAACAAACACATAAGATACGGGAGGCAAAGTCCAGAGAAACGTCTCTCATGAAAATCATTCTTATTCACAAGTGGATTAAACGAGTTTTGCAACTGGATGACTCATATGATGATTATATCAAATGTTTCCGATTTGGGCTTTTTTAAGGATTGTCTGTAACTATCCTTCAGTATTTGACAAGCCTCAAACACCTAACTCGCGGAAGGAAAAAAGCGAATGTTTAAAAGCTTGAAAGATTCGCTACGCTGGAAACGTTGGCAAATGTATTACAGAAAGTCAAATACTGAAGAAAATAAATTGTTTTTTACAGCTTTTCCTCTTGTTTCCGTGTATTTGCCCAAAAAGTAATCAGAAAGCCATATAATATTATCTATCTTAAACCGGTATAATGATCTACAGTCCCACTCAGTAACCGTTCTAGCCCGCAAGTTGTTTACATCTACAAACATAACCTCAACCATCTTGAGATTAGACAGCTGAGCATGGTAATGGCCAAAATTCAGAAATTGTGAGTATATACTTCAGATTTGTAGCATATACTGTGCCCAACTCTAGGAATGGGTATTCCAAGATTCAGACACCTAGATATCAAGGGAAAGGCTGTAGTCGCTTTTGAAAGTTGAGATATTTGAATATCGCGCTACATTGCTTCTCGAAGCAATTGGAAAGAATATACCGATACTTGCATGTCAAGTGACGTAGCGAGTAATAGCAGAGGTCGAGGCTATTTATTGATTAAATAGTTAACCATGGAGTAGAGACTTGAGACTTGGATCAGATTACTGGCACGGCCAATTGAAAGAGAATGCAATTAGTATCAAGTAAATCGGACCAGGGATACCAGAGATATGAGGATTTCCAGATTTCAGCGTGATGACGCGTGACCCTGACAGTTTTGAAAAAAAGCCGGCTGGCCGAAGCATCGATAGCTCATTCCAACACAAGCACTTGCCGAGCAAGTTGCTGCTACGCTGAGTCAAGGCACATGGTTGCCGGATCTACGCAGAAGTAATTTTCAAAGTTGTGATAGTCACAAAAGTGCTGCGCTACGAGTTGGAACTTAGTAAGTTTCCGGCGAAGGAGAATCACTGAGGTGATTGATTTTTTCTATAGACACTGGTAGAAATATTTATGTTTCTACATGGACATATGCTAGACTTTGTCTAGAATTAGTACTTTGTCACAGTCCAGTAATAACCTAATACTTGGATATTTTTAATCCATTTCAGTCAGTTTTCATTTTTGTAACTGGTTAACCACTCCGATCTATCAGTACACTGAAGACCAGTCTATCACGGTGGTGTTCATTAGTCTACGCAAGGGAAACTACAGGTTGCTTAGCGCATGGTAGATGGTGTTAAACCATGCCCAGGGAACGATCTTCAGAACAGCCGTTGATTGCTTAGACAGTCATTGTTTTTCTTGTACTGATAAGATTACCGTGAGTTATGTTACAACTGACATATCTAAGAAGAGATCACTTAGATCTGACCCATTTAAACAAACTGTTATGGCTTTGATAGAAGCCCATATTAAAATAGAACAACAGTTAATTCAAACGTCAAGAGATACTACCACTATGTCTGACTAGACGGATTGTGGGTATATAATGGCGGCCGATACAAGGATTATACGTGCTTGTCCGATAGGGCATGTCTATGGATAGATCTGGTACAGACCAGGTTTACTACGCTTCAAGACCATCAAGAAATGTAAGCCACATTTGAATTATATTATGCCTAGCTAATTGGAACAAACTATTTTTCGGCAGATGACCAACACATTTATTAGCCTACTTTCGATTTTTGCAAAAAAATGAAAGTAGACTTATGAGATCAACACAGGACGAAAAAAGTGTGTCTGTCTGTGTGTGTGTATGTGTGTGTGTGAGTCTGTGTGTGTGTCTGTGTGTCTGTGTGTGTGTGAGTGTGTGTACTCTGAATGTCTGTCCCCCCCTATCAATTCGAACACGGTGAATGCGAATTGAACGAAATTTGGTACAAAGGTAGCACTAGCAAAGGACACCTCAGTGTCATGTTTTATATCGCCGCCATCTTGACGGAAACGTAATGGCGGCCACACAAATGTTCAAAGCTTAAATCAAATTACGACTAACCTAATCATCCGATCTCTACCAAATTTTGCAGCAAGATACCTTTATGGGGGGAGCATCCTTTGACCAAACTAATAAGTCATCAGCGTAATAGTTTGCGGATGGCGGCCATCTTTGTGTGAAAATCGATTCCCCCTATTAATTCGAACACGGTGCAACCGAATGGAACGAAATTTGGTACAGAGGTAGTACTAAAAAAAGGCACCTCAGTGTCATGTTTTATATCGCCGCCGTCTTGACGGAAACGTAATGGCGGCCACACAAATGTTCAAAGCTTAAATCAAATTACGATTAACCTAATCATCCGATCTCTACCAAATTTTGCAACAACATACCTTTATAGAGGAAGCATCCTTTGACCAAATAACTAGGTCATTAGCCTAATAGTTTGCGGATGGCGGCCATCTTTGTGTGAAAATCAATTCCCCCTATTAATTCAAACACGGTGAAACCAAATGGTACGAAATTTGGTACAGAGGTAGCACTAGCAAAGGGCACCTCAGTGTCATATTTTATATCGCCGCCATCTTGACAGAAACGTAATGGCGGCCACACGAATGTTCAAAGCTTAAATCAAATTACGATTAACCTAATCACCCGATCTCTACCAAATTTTGCAACTACATACCTTTATGGAGGGAGCATCCTTTGACCAATCTAATAGGTTATTAGCCTAATAGTTTGCGGGTGGCGGCCATCTTTATGTCAAAATTGATTCCCCCTATTAATTCGAACACGGTGGAACCGAATGGAACGAAATTTGGTACAGAGGTAGCACTAGCAAAGAGCACCTCAGTGTCATGTTTTATATCGCCGCCATCTTGACAGAAACGTAATGGCGGCCACACGAATGTTCAAAGCTTAAATCAAATTACGATTAACCTAATCATCCGATCTCTACCAAATTTTGCAACTACATACCTTTATGGAGGGAGCATCCATTGACCAATCTAATAGGTCATTCGCCTAATAGTTTGCGGATGGCGGCCATCTTTGTGTCAAAATCGATTCTCCCTATTAATTCAAACACAGTGAAACCTAATGGAACGAAATTTGGTACAGAGATAGCACTAGCAAAGGGCATCTCAGTGTCATGATTTATATCGCCGCCATATTGACAGAAACGTAATGGCGGCCACACAAATGTTCAAAGCTTAAATCAAATTACGATTAGCCTAATCATCCGATCTCTAGCAAATTTAGCAACAACATACCTTTATGGAGGGAGCATCCTTTGACCAAACTAATAGGTCATCAGCCTAATATTTTGCGGATGGCGGCCATCTTTGTGTGAAAATCGATTCCCCTTATCAATTCGAACACGGTGAAACCGAATGGAACGAAATTTGGTACAGAGGTAGCACTAGCAAAGGGCACCTCAGTGTCATGTTTTATATCACCGCTATCTTGACGGAAACGTAATCGCGGCCACCCAAATGTTAAAAGCTAAAATGTAATTACGACCAACCTAATAATCTAGTTTCTACCAAATTTTGCAACACCATATCTTAATGTGGGAAACATATTCAGACCAAACTGCAAGAACATCAGCCCAATAGTTTGCAGATGGTGGCCAAGTATGTGTGCAAATCGATTCCCCCTATCAATTCAAACACGGTGAAACCGAATTGAACGAAATTTGGTACAGAGGTAGCATTAGCAAAGGGCACCTCATATTCATGTTTAATATCCCTATAGCACGTTGTATTTCAACAAGCTACTACAACCAACATTCAATCATACTCCTTGAAAAGGACAAAGAGTTATAACAATACCCATGCATTTAGGAGAAAATAGGCTATATGTTCTTTACTGAACATCTTGTTTTTCTTCGTATTTAAATCTTGCAATGATTTACTCAAGACTTATTAGAGTTATTCTGAGTATTTTCAGCACTCAGAACAGTTTAGGATCGATGACCGAGCATAACGAAGATTTATTTGAATATTTCATATTTTTGGGAAATCACGGTAATCAGCCGATGTAACTGTAAAAGTTAATAATTATTTTTGTTGAGGAATGGATACTTTTTCCATATTCGAAGGTTCGAACATGTGGATTCTCACATAATGAGATGATAATTAAACACATTTAAAATGATATAACTAATAATAATAATAATAATCCACTAATAATAATAATAATAATTTTTATAATTTTTCTAAATAATTCTTGGATATTATATTTTATAATAATCATATGTATTGAGAGAGAGCTTATGAAGTAGTTTAATCATTTCTAGTTTGGAACAGGAGATTTTCCAAAGGAGAGTGGTTAGCGCAAGCCCGCATTCAACCAACATGTCAGTTCTGGTTGAACAGTTCATATTTGCAATGAGCAAAGTATATTTTTCAGATAACACGGAGAGGCATGAAATGGGAAGCAAATGATATTTGTATCAAATAGGATATTTTTGTATTTATATAAAATCATGACGTAAATACACTCGAAAGTGAAATAAAGCTTTTCATAAGTATGGTAAATTCACGGGTTGAACTGAATGGTAAAATAAAATAAACTTGTAAGTTTATTAATCTTCCAGTGTTGATAACAAGCAGAGGCTTGATTTATTGTATACATTTTGGGAAGAAAATTTATGTGTGTGAAGTAGTTGAAATGCCATTCCCAGGTGCGCATGTTTAAGTCGCAGGAATGAAGAGGTTTTTTCGAGCATCAATCAAATAGCAGGTTCGATGGCTCAGGTTTATAGTAGGAGTATTGGAACTACACATTTCGTCGTATGAATAACCCGAAGGTTATTTCTTAGAAACCATCAGTTCTTATTTCAACCTTGTTTACGAATTCCATTTAGACTTTGATTTTGCTAGAACCCGGATTTGTCATGATAGTAGTTTATTCTTCTTCAGAGGAAGGCCTTTGCCGTTGTTGTTGTTGTAATATTGTGTTCTTACACAAATAATAGAATGGGCCACTGCCAATTAAAAATAATTCTTTAACCACGAATAATTTGAAGGATATTTTCAATCCTAGTGCCATGAACTAAATGAATTTATAATGAAGCTACAATTCTTATTTCCGCATTCTGTCGAAGAATTGCAATTTGTGAAAATTACTAAAATGGCCATGAATATAAATATTTTTTTCATAATAATGATTCCAAGTGGAAAATTGAATAGTTGAATGGTTCAACAATTTATTGATCAAGTTGATGATTCAGAAATCATATATTTTGTTAGGAACTTGAAGTTCATAATCGAGTCACTTCTCGAATGTTTAATGTCAGAAGAACAATTAATTGCTGTTGTGCTTCGCACAGTTCTTCGATGCTATGCTCAAGGTCAGATACTTTTCAGATGTTGTTAATGTGTGTAAATAATGTGTGTTGATTCATGATAATGGTGTTTTTCGACAATATATTTTTGAAACTGGAAAAATAAGTGAAAGTTAGAATTCTATGAACATTTGTTCTACGAGTGTTGATATTGTGTAAAAATTCAAACAGTGATCTACGATATTTCCAGTAGAGACAATTAAATTTGAACTGGATTTAATCATAAATAATTTTGGAACACAGTCTACAGGACTGACATTCAGACTTGTGTTTCCAAAAAATGATTGTCAAATGTGTAAATAGGAGTGTGGGTCGCCACACGTGAATGATGCTGCTTTGAGCATCTTTGCAGTCAATTTTAACTTCAAAATAAACTGAGATAATTTTACTTGATGTGTTACGCCCAATTGAATCTCCTTCTATCCTTATTGTTGCATTGAGCCAAAAATCAGTAAAGCATTTTTTTATTTGATGTCGTTTTTGCGATTGCTTTAACCCATCTGGCGCTCCGGGATATTTTGATTCTCGTGCTGACTGATTATTGGTAAAATGCATATGTGGTCGTGCGGACTCCGGTCTAAACGGGCACATAAAATAAGATAGAGAGAGAAATGGCTTCGAACGTGGGGCTCGAGTTAGACACGGTCAATCGCATGCCGATTTGAAATTGTGATAATTTTTATAGATATTTTGGGAGTTGAGAGATGTGTGGTTTGGATGAATAAATTAGTAGGAAACCCAATTAGTGGGGAAAATTAAAAATTTAATTGGATTAATAATTAGAATGGGTTTGATTATTTTTGAGAATGGCTTAACCATTAGGGCGTCAAGTAAATTCAGTAGTAAACGTTCGATGACTGGACATACGCATTATTAGAATCCAGGTGGAGGATATTTGAGAACTTGCATATTTTTCTTGTGATATTGTGGTAAATGTAATTCGTAAAATTAGAGAATTTTGTTTTTCCATCACGTCGACATTAGGACAAATCTCATTTTATTATAGTGTTCCAATTAGCTATTCATATTTCTTGTTCTAGTTATAAGCTTGTGTTTGCCAATATTGTATACCCCTAAGTTTTGAATAATAATTGAAAATTATGGAAGAAATGATGAGAATGATGAGGAGTTTGGAGGAGAGTTCAAAAGAAGCTGGACTGCGTGTAGCATCCATTATGAAAGAAAATACTGAGGCTTTGGAAAGGAAACTTAAAGAAAATTCTGATTCTTTAAAAAATAAACTTAAAGAAAATTTGAATGATAAACTTAATGAAAATTCTGATTCTTTAGAAAATAAACTTAAAGAAAATTCTGATTCTTTAGAAAATAAACTTAAAGAAAATTCTGATTCTTTAGAAAATAAACTTAAAGAAAATTCTGAGTCTTTAGAAAATAAACTTAAAGAAAGTTTGAAGGATCAACTTAAAGAAAATTCTGATTCTTTAGAAAATAAACTTAAAGAAAGTTCTGATTCTTTAAAAAGTAATTTGAAAGAAAATTTAAATAGTAAATTTAATTCTATGGAAAGTAAATTTAAAGAGAATTCTGAAATTTTGAAAATGACACTTGAGAGTAAAATGAATAAATTATGCGAAAAAAACACACGAGCTCGAAATTTCATTAGCTACTAACGCAAGTTTAATGGACGAAAAATTTCGCGATGCCGATCTTCGATCTCAAAGCTTAGCTGATAGGATAGAACATGGTCTTAGGAAAGTTGGTGAAGACATGATCAACCTAGAAGTCAGAGTGAAGAAAGAGAGTAATGAGATGGGAATTCTAGTTGTTCAACGGTTGACAGAACAATTCAAAGAACTTGTAATGGGAGAAATGAGAGAAGGTGTGATTAATGAGTTGCAAACTGAAATTAAAACCACAGTTGTCAATGAAATTAAAGACACACTCAAGCTGGAGAACCAAGAGGGAATCAAGGAGATTAGGGAATCTTTGTCATCCCATATTCAAGTAATTTCCAAAGATATCCAAGCAACTCAGAAGGACATATCAGATATGACAGGGTCATTGAAAAGTCATGAGGCTGTTATGAACCAGATATCCATTGATGTTAAGGAGAATTGTAAAGAAACTGAAGCAATTAAGGAAATGGCAGAAGAAAACCAGAAGGAACTTGAGGCTATGAAAACTCAAATCAAGGACGAGAAACAGTCTGATCATATGTTGAAAATGCCAAATGTAAGGGGAAAGGAACAGATACAGATAAATCTAGGAGCAGCTAGCGAAACGGATAGTCAAAGACAGGATGAGGTCAGGACAGTATTTCAATCCAACCCCATAACTGTATTCAAGAATGTTGAGGATAAGCCTTCTAAATTTTCAGGGCGAGATTCTGTGACACCCGTGGAATTTTTGAGCGAAGCAGGGGATTACCTGAAAGATTCCAAGATCCCTAAAGAAAGACAGATCCGAGTGATAGGGAAGTTTTTGGAAGGTCCTGCACTTCTTTGGTTTAGAGCTTTTAGATCCACTCTAACCACTTTTGAGGAGTTTTCTCGTGGGTTATTGAAAAAGTTTTGGTCCCCGGACCCAACAGCAAGTCAGAGCAGAGTTATATTCGAAGAGATTCTCGACGTCACAACCTACTCGATACTCAACGTACTTTTCTGGGCAGCTTTCTAAACTTCAACATTTAGATCCGCCGATTCCAGATAACGAATTGATTACTGCGTTAATACGTCAGTTTCCAGCAGACGTCCAGAGGACTTTGATCGCTGCTGATATCTATAATATGGAGCAATTTGATGAAGTATTACAGAAGCTGGATCATACGAACGCTCAATTCTTCCATCAGAAGGGAGGAAAGAATAACAACGCTGTGTATGCTGTTATGGCTGATAGTTGTTCTCAAACACCTCGAGAGATTCGAGAGGGGCGAGAAGAGAAAACGCCGAGGGAAGATCCAAATAAGGGAGGATGGAACCAGTACAGTAACAGATACAGTTACAAGCCTTATGCGAGACCGGATGGTGGAAATCGATACAATACTCGATGGAGAAGGCCCAGGGATAATCAAGGAAGGTACCAGGAAAGAAGATACTATGGTAGAAACAACTACAATAACAGAGGGAATGTGGATACTCGTCAGTCCAATGAAGAGTTCAACAAGGAGACGAGGAAAAATTTGGGAGCAAGACACCAAGATAACTTGCAATTTTTGGAGCAGAGGCCCAATGAACCAGGTCCATCGGGAACACAACAATCCCGGGGGAATGGTAATGAAAAAAAAACAACTTCGAATTCACACTAGAAGATAGAATTTTGAACACTTTCACTTCCAGAATTATTAAATGGCAAGCAGAGGATGATGACTTAATTCAACAGAATGACGAACGGAAAGAAATGGGTACAAGAATTAGAATGCCAATCATATCATGCGAAGTATTCGGTATGCCTGTCGATACTTTGATTGATACTGGGGCTATGCTTTGTCTTGTGAGTGAGAAGCTTTATATTCTGTGGAAGCTCAAATAGAATTTAGAGGAGATTCCAGTATCAGGAATTAAGATCCAAGGAATAATACCCAATAAAATATCTCTGTGTAAAACACAATTATACTTATGTATTACGATTGGAGGACATGATTTCCGACATGTATTTGTTGTAATGAAGGACATGGCTTTTGACATGATATTGGGAGCAGATTTCATTCAGAAATATCAAGCAGTGATAGACATGAAGACAGAGACGATCAGATTCAAGAATACCGAAGAGATTAACTTCGAGGGAAAAGAAGAGGAAGACATCGAGAGAGATGCTCAATGGTCTCTGATTTTTCATGAAGCCGAAGGAAGAGAAGTCTACACTGAGAAGGAGTCCCCAGAACTAGGGAAGATTTTGGAAGAGTATCACGATATTTTTTATATTAAACCTGGTGAAATTGAAGATTTTGAATATTGTGGAAGTAAACAACAATGGAAGATACGAAATCGCTAATACACGAACTGGTAACATCGTGGGAACTTATAATGCATCGAATTTGAAGATTTATTATTCAAGAACCAGATGATTTAATGTGTAGATAGGAAAAATAAAAATTTTCCAATTTTTATTTTTTGCTAGGTGTGGGGTGGATGTGCCCAACTCTAGGAATGGGTATTCCAAGATTCAGACACCTAGATATCAAGGGAAAGGCTGTAGCCGCTTTTGAAAGTTGAGATATTTGAATATCGCGCTACATTGCTTCTCGAAACAATTGGAAAGAATATACCGATACTTGCATGTCAAGTGACGTAGCGAGTAATAGCAGAGGTCGAGGCTATTTATTGATTAAATAGTTAACCATGGAGTAGAGACTTGAGACTTGGATCAGATTACTGGCACGGCCAAATGAAAGAGAATGCAATTAGTATCAAGTAAATCGGACCAGGGATACCAGAGATATGAGGGTTTCCAGATTTCAGCCTGATAAAGCGTGACCCTGACAGTTTTGAATAAAAGCCGGCTGGCCGAAGCATCGATAGCTCATTCCAACACAAGCACTTGCCGAGCAAGTTGCTGCTACGCTGAGCCAAGGCACATGGTTGCCGGATCTACGCAGAAGTAATTTTCAAAGTTGTGATAGTCACAAAAGTGCTGCGCTACGATTTGGAACTTAGTAAGTTTCCGGCGAAGGAGAATCACTGAGGTGATTGATTTTTTCTATAGACACTGGTAGAAATATTTATGTTTCTACATGGACATATGCTAGACTTTGTCTAGAATTAGTACTTTGTCACAGTCCAGTAATAACCTAATACTTGGATATTTTTAATCCATTTCAGTCAGTTTTCATTTTTGTAACTGGTTAACCACTCCGATCTATCAGTACACTGAAGACCAGTCTATCACGGTGGTGTTCATTAGTCTACGCAAGGGAAACTACAGGTTGCTTAGCGCATGGTAGATGGTGTTAAACCATGCCCAGGGAACGATCTTCAGAACAGCCGTTGATTGCTTAGACTGTCAGTGTTTTTCTTGTACTGATAAGATTACCGTGAGTTATGTTACAACTGACATATCTAAGAAGAGATCACTTAGATCTGACCCCATTTAAACAAACTGTAATGGCTTTGATAGAAGCCCATATTAAAATAGAACAACAGTTAATTCAAACGTCAAGAGATACTACCACTATGTCTGACTAGACGGATTGTGGGTATATAATGGCGGCTGATACAAGGATTATACGTGCTTGTCCGATAGGGCATGTCTATGGATAGATCTGGTACAGACCAGGTTTACTACGCTTCAAGACCATCAAGAAATGTAAGCCACATTTGAATTATATTATGCCTAGCTAATTGGAACAAACTATTTTTCGGCAGATGACCAACACATTTATTTTTCTTCGTATTTAAATCTTGCAATGATTTACGCAAGTCTTATTAGAGTTATTCTGAGTATTTTCAGCACTCAGAACAGTTTAGGATCGATGACCGAGCATAACGAAGATTTATTTGAATATTTCATATTTTTGGGAAATCACGGTAATCAGCCGATGTAACTGTAAAAGTTAATAATTATTTTTGTTGAGGAATGGATACTTTTTCCATATTCGAAGGTTCGAACATGTGGATTCTCACATAATGAGATGATAATTAAACACATTTAAAATGATATAACTAATAATAATAATAATAATAATCCACTAATAATAATAATAATAATCCACTAATAATAATAATAATAATTTTTATAATTTTTCTAAATAATTCTTGGATATTATATTTTATAATAATCATATGTATTGAGAGAGAGCTTATGAAGTAGTTTAATCATTTCTAGTTTGGAACAGGAGATTTTCCAAAGGAGAGTGGTTAGCGCAAGCCCGCATTCAACCAACATGTCAGTTCTGGTTGAACAGTTCATATTTGCAATGAGCAAAGTATATTTTTCAGATAACACGGAGAGGCATGAAACGGGAAGCAAATGATATTTGTATCAAATAGGATATTTTTGTATTTATATAAAATCATGACGTAAATACACTCGAAAGTGAAATAAAGCTTTTCATAAGTATGGTAAATTCACGGGTTGAACTGAATGGTAAAATAAAATAAACTTGTAAGTTTATTAATCTTCCAGTGTTGATAACAAGCAGAGGCTTGATTTATTGTATAAATTTTGGGAAGAAAATTTATGTGTGTGAAGTAGTTGAAATGCCATTCCCAGGTGCGCATGTTTAAGTCGCAGGAATGAAGAGGTTTTTTCGAGCATCAATCAAATAGCAGGTTCGATGGCTCAGGTTTATAGTAGGAGCATTGGAACTACACATTTCGTCGTATGAATAACCCGAAGGTTATTTCTTAGAAACCATCAGTTCTTATTTCAACCTTGTTTACGAATTCCATTTAGACTTTGATTTTGCTAGAACCCGGATTTGTCATGATAGTAGTTTATTCTTCTTCAGAGGAAGACCTTTGCCGTTGTTGTTGTAATATTGTGTTCTTACACAAATAATAGAATGGGCCACTGCCAATTAAAAATAATTCTTTAACCACGAATAATTTGAAGGATATTTTCAATCCTAGTGCCATGAACTAAATGAATTTATAATGAAGCTACAATTCTTATTTCCGCATTCTGTCGAAGAATTGCAAGTTGTGAAAATTACTAAAATGGCCATGAATATAAATATTTTTTTCATAATAATGATTCCAAGTGGAAAATTGAATAGTTGAATGGTTCAACAATTTATTGATCAAGTTGATGATTCAGAAATCATATATTTTGTTAGGAACTTGAAGTTCATAATCGAGTCACTTCTCGAATGTTTAATGTCAGAAGAACAATTAATTGCTGTTGTGCTTCGCACAGTTCTTCGATGCTATGCTCAAGGTCAGATACTTTTCATATGTTGTTAATGTGTGTAAATAATGTGTGTTGATTCATGATAATAGTGTTTTTCGACAATATATTTTTGAAACTGGAAAAATAAGTGAAAGTTAGAATTCTATGAACATTTGTTCTACGAGTGTTGATATTGTGTAAAAATTCAAACAGTGATCTACGATATTTCCAGTAGAGACAATTAAATTTGAACTGGATTTAATCATAAATAATTTTGGAACACAGTCTACAGGACTGACATTCAGACTTGTGTTTCCAAAAAATGATTGTCAAATGTGTAAATAGGAGTGTGGGTCGCCACACGTGAATGATGCTGCTTTGAGCATCTTTGCAGTCAATTTTAACTTCAAAATAAACTGAGATAATTTTACATGATGTGTTACGCCCAATTGAATCTCCTTCTATCCTTATTGTTGCATTGAGCCAAAAATCAGTAGAGCATTTTTTTATTTGATGTCGTTTTTGCGATTGCTTTAACCCATCTGGCGCTCCGGGATATTTTGATTCTCGTGCTGACTGATTATTGGTAAAATGCATATGTGGTCGTGCGGACTCCGGTCTAAACGGGCACAATACTCCTTTTATTCATACCACATTGGAGTATAAACTCACTAACGGAGTATTTACTCCCACCCTTGAGTATGTACTTCTCAGTGAGTCTAAACTTCAACTTTTTATTCATACCATTCTGAGTTTATACTACAAAATTGTTGAGCATGAGCATATACTCCGTTTTATTCATATCACCCAGTATTTCTGAAATACGGTTAAACTCACTTTCATTACTTTGTATTGAGGCAAATACAACAAAACACTTATTAACGAGTTTGCCATTAAGAAATCTCGTAAGAAAGCTCTGTAAATTTGAACACGAAGATTACGTGGGGTGAATTGTTTTAGAAAAGTTTGTATATTTGTCAAAAAATAAAGCAGTAGGCCTAATTAACTACATTTTGTGCAATTTCATTTCACCATGTAGCACAACTTAATTCAAATTGAACACAGTTCTTCAATTACGCAAAAGACAGTCATTAGCATTACAATATGTGTAAAATAGTGATCACTGATCTCCAAGAACAAATTAATAAATTAAGTTCGAAACCCATTTCAATTTTTAATGAATCATTATAACAATTATTATGTAAGTCATTAAATTTGTAGTTTTATCTAAACTAAATGAACTTTATGTTTAAAAAAGATGAAAACGCCAATGAACTTTACCCTTCTGTATTATAAAACAAATGTATTAAGCAAATATGAACTATAGAGGTGGCGGCAAATGGACTCTAGTCTACAGGCGGCATACTCCTGGCTATGCTCCATCTAGCATAATAAGCGAACATCATCCCTAACTGCAGTGAACTAAAGAGCGAAGTAGCGACGGTCAATAGCTAAGTCAATTCCCGAAATAATAAATCCCTATAAGTCATTATGCGAATATTAACTCAGATCCCCCATTGTTAAACCCCTTGACCAAGTCAAATTAAATAATAATATGTATTTTTAGCCTATTTTCAATTTTGAAAAAATAGACTTATGAGATCACCTTTTGTCCGTGTGTGGGTGCGTGTGTGTGTGTGTGTGTGTGTGTGTGTGTGTGTGAGGTGTGTGTGTGTGTCCCCCCCTAATAAAATCTAAACGCCTGGAGCGATTTCAATGAAACTCAGTAAGTTCATAGCACTATTCCCGGCGACCTCGACCGTGCCCTTCAAATATTGTTACATCTCACCAATTCAACATGGCGGCTGTGCGAAATATTTCACTAGCATTCAATATCTCCGAAACTATTACCGATATCGCCCTGAAATTGTGTACGGTGAAATAGGGCACCACTAGACGTTCACCTATGAGACTTTCAATAACCTGGTGCCTACAAAACCAACATGGCGGCCAAGCGAAGTTGAGACTTTTAAATAGACTTTTCTTGCGATTTAACTATCCAAACCTAATGAAACTTGGTACAGCAAATGCTTATATACATTGCAATGCACCGCAATCTATTTTAGTTCAATTGTTTACATAACCTCAAAATGGCGGCTGTGCGAAATATTTCACTGACACTCTATATCTCCGAAACTATTACAGATATCACCCTGCAATTTTGTACGATGATAAAGGGTACTGATACAAGTTTACCTATGTATATTTCATAAACCTGGTAAGTACAAAACGAACATGGCGACCAAGCGAATTTGAAATATTTTAATAGACTTTTCTCGTGATTTAACTCTCTGAGCGCTGTGAAATGTGGTACAGTAAATGATTTTGCAGATTGTAATGCACTGCCATCTAATTTAATTCAATTGTTTACATAGCCTCAAGATGGTGGCTGTGCGAAATTTTAAATTAAGTTTTTATTTCTTGTGTCGTAATCATGCGATCGAAGTGAAAGTTTGAATAATGAACCTAGGCAATAATTGTCGTTGAATGGTACATAACTCTACGGCCTATACATATAACAATCCTAAATGGCGAGCTTCCGAAATATTTAGACGGCTCTCAATATCTATGAATCTTTTACAGCAACCAAACTGATTTTTTTTATGTTCATAGAGACTATGAACATATGTTCACCTATAGGACTTTCAGTAACCTAGTGAACACAAATCCAACATGGCGTCGACGCAAAGTATAAATATTTAAATGGACGTTTCTCGCGAATTAACTATCCGAGTGCCATGAAACGTTGCACGTTAAATGCTTATACAAATGTTGATCCACTGGCATCTAATTTATTTCAGTTGTTTGCATAATCACAAAATGGCTGCTGTGCGTAATTTTAGAATCTCGTTTTTACTTCTTGTGTTCTAATCATGCGATTGCAGTTTGAATACCACACGTACACAATAATCTTAATGTAATAGTACAAAAATAAAAATCCAACCTGGCGACCATCTGAAATATTTAGACGGTTCTCAATATCTACGAATCTGTTACAGCATTTAGACTGAAATTTTGTATGTTGATGGAGGCAATTAACATGAGCAGGTTATATGAAAATAGGCTGTATAGTTCTTCACGGAACTACTTGTTTAAATATTAATCACTTCAGAGAAGCCTCCGTGGCTTAGGCGGTAGCACGCTGGCCTCTCACCGCTGGATCCATGGTTCAAATCCCGGTCACTCCATGTGAGATTTGTGCTGGACAAAGCGGAGGCAGGCAGGTTTTTCTCCGGGTACTCCGGTTTTCCCTGCCACAAATTTAATTCCAGCAACACTCTCCACTATCATTTCATTTCATATGTCATTCATTTAATCATTGCCCCAGGGGAGTGCGACAGGCTTCGGCAGCCGGCACAGTTCATATCCTCGCCGCTAGATGGGAGCTTCATTCATTCCATCCCTGACCCGGTCGGTCGACTGGAATCAGGCTGCGGATTTTCATTTCAATCACTTCAGAAAAATTTATTTATTAATCTAAACACCTTTTTAGTCCAAATTAGATTCAAATCCAGGCAGAGGAGCGTTTGCTGCACCGGTACCTGGCACATAACACAGCCATGGTTAGCTCGCTTCGCGACTATGTCATTTTAGACTAGTGCGAAATTGACGATGGCCACGTGCCAACCCATAACAAATAGACCAAACAGACATCCAGGCCAATGTGCCAATTCTCTGCACAAGTGGAATAAAGTACCTTGTGATTGTGGCACCGAAAAACAAACTGTGCGCCATATAGTTCAGGAGTGTCCTCCGGGAGCTTTCGCTGGCGATCCAACGGATTTCCTGGTGATGACGGTGAGATTCGTGACCTGGATATTAGTTTGTATGCTAACTGTAATAATTTGTAATTAGTGACGTCATGCGCTAAATAAAATAAATAAATTCAGGAAACATTCGAAGTTATAGCCGAAACTCGAAATGTTCATACAGAAATATGAGATTGTGACGATAAAGAGAATCTGCAGTGTAATGTGACGCATGAAACAATGGTAAGGTCAACTTAGATGGCCGCTATGTCTGCTGATGATGAAACAGTATCATCAGATACCACCTGGACAGATCATGTCGGATAAGATAAGATGCGAAGAATGACCACTTGTCCTGAATACATTTATATAGCACACTGGGCTCGAAGGGACATCAATCAGTTCTCAGCCATGGCTTCCTTCAGTATGGCTTCATTCTGCTGCCTGCTGGTCCTCGCGACAGCACCGGCAGTGCTGGGTGACATTCAGAAGGCAGTGACTGCCGTCCATGCCGCGACAAACTCCAGAGGCATACTCAGCCAACTTCACACGGCCATCAACACCAAGGCGCTGCCCATTGACATACCAATGTGTGGAGGCAAATACGACGATCTTCCACTAAGCGAGACGTGTGCAAACCACATGCGTCTGTACAAACAGGGCTTCCCCAGCGAGTCCTGGACAATGACCAGTGAGTATATCATGTTTGGTTTTTACTACCGGTGGTAATATTTAACAAAGTAATATGATTATTGTAAGTGGGGCCATTGCGCGGCAAATATATACATGAACTTAATAAGTATTACAAACAACAATATGCAGCATCTCATTAACAACGCTCAAAAGCAGAATAGCTCGGTGATAATTACTGATGTAAATATAAATAACCTCTGGTACTACAGCCCATGAAGGGTCTAGTCCTACCAAGCGACCGCTGCCCAGTCATTTGGCCTGCAGATATTGGGGTGACGCGTGGTCAGCGCATCGGGTCCCCTCGCCCGTTAATTTTGGTTTACGTGACCGGGGCGCTGCCTCACTGTCAGACAGCTACTCAATTGTCCTAAAGAGTCTGAGTGCACCCCGTTCAAGCCCTCACGTCGGTTTCTAAAATCCCTGAAGGAGCCGGGAATTGAACCCGTGGCCTCCGGGTGAGAGGCAGTTGTGCTACCCCAACACCACAGGGCAGGCAATTACTGATGTACTCACTAGTTAAAAGAAAACATCTAAAATTAGCCCTAAAATATCTTGAACTCACACAACACATAGTCTATCTTCAGTCTGTTGGTAGACACATACTAAGACACCCAGGAATAGCAAGCTTAGTTATGGAGGGAAAGGTCGAGGACAAGAACTGTAGGGGTAGACCAAGGTTAGAATGTGTTAAACAGATTGCCTCGGATGTAGGGTGTGGTAGATATGAAGTAATGAAACGATTAGCTCAGGACAGGGAGGCATGGAGGGCTGCATCAAACCAGTCAAAAGACTGAAGACTCAAGCACAATTACAATATCAAGAACCGGTCGTAATCGAACCCGAGACTATTGGGGCAAAAGCCAATCAGCCCTGGGGATGAACTTCCCCATATAACACCTTGATATTGTAGTGCGAAATCTTGTGCTTGGGTATATTTAAAACCCTTCATTGTCACCCTCTCACCGCTGTGTCCGTGGTTCAAATCCCGGTCACTCCATGTGAGATCGGTGCTGGACAAAATGGAGGCAGACAGGTTTTTCTCCGGGTACTCCGGTTTTCCCTGTCAAACATCTCATTCCAGCAACACTCTCCACTATCATTTCATTTCATCTGTCATTCATTTAATTCTGGCCTGCGAGGAGTGCGACGGGCTTCGGCAGCCGGCACAGTTCATATCCTCGCCGCTTGATGGGGGCTTCATTCAATCCATTCCTGACCCTGTCGGTCAACTGGAAGCAGGCTGTGGATTTTCATTTTCATTGTCACCTATGATTCAATATGTCTGGTTCTGCCTTCCGCGGCCAGCCAGGAAATTTCTTCATGGAAAGCGAGGCCCAAGATCCATGAGACTATTTCTAAGGTAGCACATGTGATGTCTTGAGTTTTGTAGAACCTCTCCATGCGTGCACGAGGAAAAATGTCAACCTCGACATAAACCCCTTAAAGCAATTTTTAAGAAAGCCTTTAAGATGTTCGTCTCCTTGTTTCAGTGTGTGATTCCTCGACTAAAATTCCCGAAGGACTTTTAACGGGAAACTTGCAGAGCCTAGGAAATTTTGATGAATGTATCGACCTTCGTAACTTGAATTCATCCGATGGAGATTTCCACGGTCAATACTGCCTCGCGACGATGAAGATCACCGTCCCTACAAATCCTGCAACAAGACAAGTAAGTGTTGATTTAGGGTGTACTCACTGACTTCGGGGAAACCTTGTGCATGTACTTGCCAACCTACGTCAGGCATCTCAAGTCACATA
Source organism: Meconema thalassinum (assembly GCA_946902985.2). Classification (NCBI taxonomy): domain Eukaryota; kingdom Metazoa; phylum Arthropoda; class Insecta; order Orthoptera; family Tettigoniidae; genus Meconema; species Meconema thalassinum. Next base: position 98,829,051 of record OX336391.1, read on the forward strand.
ACAAGTACGCAGGAAGGGCAAACTAAACACCCCTTCCTCACCTGCCACGGGCACCCGTAGCCCTATACGTTTATGTTGCTATCAAGCACATTCATCATGAATATACCAGGTGAGTTAGCCGTGGTCGTTGCGGCATGACTGCTGGCAGTCGCTCACATCCGGGTGGCGAGGAGGTTCGAATACCCTCGCCGGCAACCTTGAAGATGGTCTTCTGTAGTTTCCCATCTTCCTTCCAGGCAAATGCCGGGGTTGGTACCTAACTATAGGCCACAGCCGCTACCTTCCAACTCCTCGTCCTTACATTCCAACTTCCCTCCCCAACGGTACTTGTTGCTCACCCACTGGGTGTCCGCCTCGAACAGCTACAAAACTGCGAGCCTAACATGTCCTCGGACACTCCCGGCACTAAAAGCCGTAATCTAAAAAAATCATGAATATCCTGCATTATTTGTATCGACATACTGCACATGTTGAAACTAGCAAAAGATGAAGCGAGATAGGAAGTATATCGATGCTTTTGAGCTCTGGTGTTGGAGAAGGATACTGCGTATTCCTTGGACAGCCAAGAAGACAAATGTGTGGGTAATTTTAAAAATCAAACCAGATCTGTGTTTTGAAGCATTGATAACAAGATTACAGCTGTCATATTTTGGACACATTATGAGGCGTTCTGATTCGTTGTGCAATTAATTCTGCTTGGAAAGGTGGAAGGCTCTTGGAGACGAGGGCGGCCAGCATTGAGATGGATCGACTCCATCAAATCCAACATTAATATGTCACTGAAGGATCGGAAGTATATGGCTGAAGACCGAATCATATGGAGACAGTCCATCCATGCAGTCGCTAGGAGTCGACGCCGACTTCATGGCACCTGCTCTTCATCAATTACTGACAAAGATTACAAGGTGGTTCCTCATTCATGAGGCAGATGATGCCACTCAAGGTAGTCAAATGCTTGCCCTCTTCCTGTGGACCAAACATCAATGTCATCAGCCCCTATCTGTTTGTATTTGCAGGGTCTGGGAGGTTCCGGAATGATGATGCAGTTGATGCCACTCAAGGTCGCCAAGTGCTTGCCGTCTTCCTGTGGACGGAACGACACTCAGAGAATGGTAGAGAAGGATTATAATCTGCTTAAAATGATTCTCCCTTTGATGAACATGGGCAATGTCGATATCAGCTTCGAGGTGCAGGAGTTCGACTGTCAGACCGCGGACCAGCCAGAGTACACGACCGGGGACTGGGTGGCTATGTGAGTTAATGTTATTATTATTATTATTCTTATTATACTACAGTAAAACCTGACTAAGGCGGACCCTTTGTATACCAGAAACCTGGACAAACGGAAAACGAAATTCGGTATGCAAGTATTTTCTATGTAAAATGACACTGTAAACCGGAAAACTGCCTAAAGTGGAAAAGGAAGGAAATTCCGGAACCGTAGGCATAAAGAACCTTACTAAGACGGATTATCTTATCCATAATACAAATCTATGTACCGTATTAAATTTTGAGCGCGACTGTACTTGCACAAAAATTCTAGGAAACATTAACGACTGAAGACATTCAAAGTGCTGCCGAAAACAGCAGGTGCGACGTCGTGGAAGAAATTGACGACGACGACCACAAAGGCAACTAAAGGGGGCTAAGATAAACACTTCTGGAGACGCACTATCTGTTGTGAGCGATTTTCAGCAATTTGCAGCTTCCAAGAAAGTTCCAGAACTCCTGGAATTAATGCAGGATGCAAAGGAGATCATACAACGTTCTCTTGTAAAGGTGTCACGACAATGCACTTTGAAAGATATGTGGAAACAAAGAAACGAGCAGAGAAACTGACATTTTTCTACCCAAGTTGAAAATACAGTGTAATAAGTGCGTTCAAAAAGTAACGAGCCGGAGGCTGGAATGCGCAAACCGGTGACGACATCGGCTAATTGTGGCGTGTGTAACGAGGTGTTGTTACGACCAAAGCGTGGAAGGACACAGACCGTCGCTAGAAGGCACGCGTGCACGTCACGTGACGATACAAAGCGAACAGCAGCATGCATCAATCGTCCAACCAAGACCAAGACAGTGGGCCATTCGACATGCTTCCTGGTGTGGCACTCACTTTCCGCAAGTGCAGTCGTTCCTTCATGATGGTGTGCACACTTCCGACGCTCAATCCGACCACGGCGGCTATGGCGTTCGCTGTCGCTCGGCGGTCCTGGGTAATGAGTGTATCAACCAGCTGGACGTTGTCATCGGTAATGCAGGGGGGTGCCCCAGACCGGGCATCATCGGCTAACGACACCCGTCCTTCCCTGAAGCGCTTGTGCCACGCCTTGACCCTTGCAAGGGACATGCACTGTTCGCCGTACACTAGTGACATTCGGCGATGAATGTCCGTTCCCCCTACTCCTTTCGCTGTCAGAAACCGAACAACAACTCTTTGCTCTTCGTTTAACGCCTGCATGTCACTGTTTGCGATGCGACTGTCAGCATTGGACGAATGATGCATGCTGCTGCTCGCTTTGTATCGTCTAGCGACGCGCTGTGACCTTCCACGCTCTGGTCAGACCCACACCTCGTTACACAAGCCACAATTAGCCGATGTCGTCACGGGTTTGCGCATTACAGCCTCCGACTCGTTACTTTTTGAACGCGCCTTATACATGTGAACCTATTTTCTGTCTATTTACAGACCTATATTTTAAATTATTATTTCATTGTAATCCTAGGCGATAATACGGTATTTCCTTGTAGTGTATGTTGTCTTATTAACACCCAACCCTTTGTAAAACGGAAACCTGTGAAAACTTAAGAATAAATCCGGAAAGATTGCGTTCCGCTTTAGGTTGGTTTCACTGTGACTGAATTAGAGACAAGTGCAGTTTGTAATGTTGGTAATGGTTCATACTATGTCTCGTACTTCCAGCGGTGTTCTCATCTTCTTCGGAGTCCTTGTGGTTCTCAGCACCTGCTACGATGTTCTGAAGAAGGACGCAGGTATGTTGAGTTATGCCATTTACTGTATTCTTAAATTCTCCGCCTCGTTGCGCAGTGGCTAGCATTCTTGGCTGTCACCCGGGTTCGATTCCCGGCTCTGGCAAGAAATTTAATTCTAGTCCGAGGGCTGGAATTGTTACTACGTTATGGCCACGGCAGCCTCCTTCCCAATCCTCACCTGCATTACAAATACACTCACTACTACAGACACTCCAATAACACTGGTTATCAGATGTTTTTTTAAAAGATATATACACCCGAGTACACAGGGTTAAATGACAACGATGTTGCAAAGTCCCCTAAATGAGTTAATGACAACATTTACTCTTAAATCCCTCAGTATGGCTTCCTTCGGCTGGCAAGTGAAGCCAGCGGGCCCATGTCATAGATGTATGGCATATAAAGGAACCTTCCACTAACTACAATTGTGTGAAGCTGAATTTGCAGGTTAGAGTTGATTAACGCTTAAAGTTCCAATGTTCGCTGCCAGGTGATGGTTGTGGTGGCACTAGTATCCAAATTCTCAGCCAGATATCGTTGATGGTAGTATTTGGTAGCAGAGGTAAGAACTACTTGAAATTGATCGTGTGCAGTCCTTACATGAATTACGTATAACACACACTACCACACCAGTTATCAGACAGATTCTACACACACCCAAAGTACACGGGGCTACATGACCGCCTTGTCGCAGCTCCTAAACTGAGGAACCAACCAGTCATCACACGACATCATCATCTAAAGCAGAGGTGTCCACACAGCGAGCGATGGAGAGCCAATACTACTGTCTCTCTCGCTCGCTTTCCCGTCTCACTCCCTCTCGTACTGCCTTCACTTGTGTTGTGGTTGATCGGTCGAACGTCAAACGGTATTCTGTATGTTGTAAACATGAAAAAAAATTGAAACGAAACGAAAACAAGGAGAAACCCAATAATGGGACCGAAATTGCAATGCCTTAAATGAATTTCATGGTACGTTAACAGTATTTGTGGCTGCTTTAATGCTAAGCACGCAATCTGAAAGTATTTGTACTCAGAGAAACGCACGAAACAGAATGTAGATGTGTCAGACAACCTACACATTGGATGAACAGTATGTCTCTTTACATTACGTCTGGTGCGCTAGCGAACCCAACTTGACTCGATCAGCCCAGCCATGAGAAGCAGGAACCAGCCTGCCGGCGTGCGGCGCGATTTCCAAGCCTCTGTTCTCCAAGGATTTTCTCCAGTTTTCCAGGCTCCCTTCCAGTTCTCTCCTACTGGTGCTGCACGAAACTCCCATCACTAGATTGAATATGCGGACCCCTGACTGAACCCAACCCGAACAGTATTCAATTTCATTCTCTGTCTGTTTGTTTATATCAATGACCTGGAAGTTTATTCTATGAGTGTAACCAAAGCCAGTCTGTTTATTCAGTCTTTGACTCTCAATTGCATTGTGTGGGTGTTTTGAATCTAAATTACATTACTTAAAAATTTTGTAAGCATTTTCAATTTCAATTGCGTTTTATAAGCATTTTCAATTTCCAATTGCATTTTGTGAGTATTCTTAATCTGAAATGGGCTTTTTCAATCTAAATTACATTGCGTATTTTCAGTTTAAATTGCATTTTGTTAATATCTTAAACCCCAATTGCATTTTGAACGTATTTTCAATCTCATTTGCGTTTTGTAAGTATATTGAATTTGAATTGCATTTTGTAAGGATTTTTTACTTTACATTGCTTTTTTTCGTATTTTGAATCTAAACTACATTTTGTCCGTACTTTTTCAATCTATTCCATTTGTGAGTATTTTCCTTCTAAATTCCCTTTTGTAAGTACAGGGAGCTGCAAAAAGATCTGACGGTTTTAAAATCACAACAACACAAACATTTTAAATGATACAAACTCTTTTATTACTTATAATAGCAAGGTGTACATGCCAATTAATTGAAAACATGAAAGAACAATAGATTTTAACTTTTAAGATTTGAAGAAAACGTCTTTCAAATGATGCCCATCTTTTGCCATGCATTCTTCCAGTCTTGCACTGAAGCTTTGCATAGTCATTAGGCTTCAACTGCTGGACAATAACCATTTTATACGGATGAAAATGCAAATCGAAACGCAATATTCGTCTCACTGTTCGATCAGACATTTGCAAAGCAGCAGATTGTTTACGAGCCGGCCGCCGTGGACTGGTTTCCACAGCTTGTCACACTCGTTCAACATTTTCTGGTGTCCTGGCTGATCTTGGACGGCCTGTCGACGTACGTTTTAAGGCTGAACCTGTTGCTCTAAAATTACTCACCCATAACAAAATTGTGTTACGAGATGGAACGCGTCCTCTTCGACTCGCTCAGCCGTACGATGACATAAACCGTCAGATCTTTTTGCCGCTCCCTGTATTATCACTCTCCATTTTGTGAGTCATTTCAATCTGAGTTACATTTTGTAAGCGTTTTCAGTCTCACTTAATTTTCGTTCTGGTTCCCATTTCATTATCATTTTCGCTATCACCCAGACCATTAGGGGCCGATAACCTAGATGTTAGGCCCCTTAAAACAGCAATTATCATCATCGTCATATGTTTATTCAGTCGTATGAAGGTGGCAAAATGATCAAAGAATAATTTCGCTAAAGAATGTACAAATGAAATGGGATTTGACTCTTGTTACAGCTGACCGAAGCAACCTGCTGCTGGCCTTCTCCGTGTACAGTAACGGCAGGAAGCTTCTAGCCACCACCAGTTCCGGGGACACTCTCCACTGTCTGCACGGGATCAGGTTCCTCAGCATGGCCTGGGTCGTCTTCGGACATCGCTACATGGATGGGGTCCTAGCGCCTGCCCAGAACTATCTCACTTACTTGGCAGACGTAAGTTATTGCAAAACACTTAATAGCGCTTTCAAATGCAAAACATGCCTTATCCACCCTGTCGGAAACAAGACACAACTTAGCGAAACGGTCAAGCTAGATAAAAAAAGGGGGGGGGGGGGGGAATAGCGGTTGTTAATAGGTAAATGTTACCTGGATCAGGAGTACTATGTACTTTTTTTCTGCAATAAACCTAGGCCGGTATGCGCGGCAGTATTAAAGGTGCCGGGACGTCTTCAATAGACCGGGCAGCGCTTAATTCGAATGACTTTTTAGTACACACGTGACGAAGACAGTTCCACGGTCTTTAATAGTTGTAGATCTTCCTGTATTCAATAACATACATTCTTATTTAGATATGGCAACGTCACACAAATAAACATTGCACTCACCTCAGGAAGCACATAGGAACAAAGGGGGCATAAAGGAAAAAACAGTTTCATCCAGTTAACACTCGGGTTCAGTCGACCAAAACTGGTGTTAGAGTGAACACCAAATTGCTCGAAGTCCCAGCCAGGAAGACAACCGGATAAGTATCAGCCTGTATTATTACAGCATAACCATAGTTGATTTTTTATAACCATATAATCACCCCAAACAAACTACAGATTTGTATCACCATTTTAGCATTTCACCTAACATTAGATATACTACATTTAGCATACACCGACAGTTGCATTACCAATACTGCAACTAAATAATTGTACATATTGTAAATATTTTTCGCCTGTATTCTCAAACATAGATGTTATAGCCTAAGTGTAATGATCTGATGATGATCGCTTGATGATCGAAACTGGTCATCCTAGTGTATTTATTAATCTCATGTAATTTATTTCAGGATTAGGGCATAATCCAGCTCTTTTTGGGTACATTCGTGTTGACCGACTGAAAAGCACCAAACTTTTGCTTAATCCAATTTGAACAAGTACCGGGTCATTATCTTAGTGCGCCCCGACAAACACGGCAAGCTAAGCTGGCTGTGACTGGCGCAGATCGTGGGCGCGCGTACACGGTTAAGTCAGTTGTGGTGCGCACTTTTACTCTTTTACCAAACATGTTCAATAATGTGTACTTACATTGCTCATAGCCGATGCTGAAAATGTCCTCCCTCTCTTGCAACACATGCCTGACATCTTCTGATGAAAGAATGGACAACATTCACATCAATATTTTGTCTGTTTACTTTTTATTATCTACGGAGCCAGTTTACTTGAATCGTTCAGTGAGCCTCCTAATTGTACTGGCATTAGGCAGAGGTCTTCCTGGAAACACGATTCGAAATTTTCGTCTTGTTTCAGAGAACTCGCTAAACGACATGAGTCAGTGGAGTGGGGTATTGTGAGGTCCGCACCTGGCCAGCCAAATGACGCAATAGTTTGCCGTGGTCCAATCATTTGGCTGGCCAGGTGCGGACCTCACAATACCCCACTCCACTGACTCATATCGTTAGTTCACACGTCTTTCGTCATTCATATGGACGTGTATATGCAAAGCTTAGACGTTAGTGTTGCACGTTTATTGAGTATTGCGATTACTGTGAACTGAACTTAAACAGTACATAAGAGATGAAATCGAAACCATCAATGCTGTGGAACTTCAGAATGTTGTCCATTCTGTTGTTCCATAAAAACTGAATAGCCTATTTTCATATATTCTACAAGTCTATTGCAATTAAACACTCTCCCGCCTACTGAATAGCTCTTACAGTAGCACACGACCTACATTGCGATATCACTATCAAACTCAAAGCTCAATAACCGAACGTTGTATTCAAATCGGACTGCAGAATATAGGATCCTGTACTGGTGCACTTAGTAGCTGAATAATAAATATTGCTTATTCACGAGTGAACCTTTAAACCCGTCACAATATTGTGTGTGATCCTAAAATGCCTTCTTGTTACGTTCTACAGTTTCTTCCTGACTGGAAGTACTTGTTCGTCACCAACGGGCATCTCTCCGTGGACACATTCTTCTTTTTGAGCGGGCTGTTGGCTGCCTACATTTTCTTCAGACAGGTTCCCAAGACGGGGTCGTTCAACATCCTGCTTTACTACGTACATAGATACATCCGGTGAGTGTCTAACATTGTGCATTACTACGTACATAGATACATCCGGTGAGTATCTAACATTGTGGATTATTAAATCTATGGCCTGTTGCTGTCTTTTCAATTTTCAATATTTTGGTTGGCACAGGCTAGAGCTTAATGACTGTGATGATATGGTTGTTGTTGTTGTTTGAGTCTTCAGTCTTTCGACTGGTTTGATGCAGCTCTCCATGCTTCCCTGTCCTGAGCTAATGATTTCATCCCTACATTGCAACCACACCCTACATCCGAGGCAATCTGTTTAACATATTATAACCTTAGTCTACCCCTACAGTTCTTGTCCTCGACCCTTCCTTCCATAACTAAGCTTGCTATTCCTGGATGTCTTAGTATGTATCCTACTAACCTATCTCTTCTCTTCATTAGCAGTCGGCAGAAACATCTCTCCTCTCCCACTCGTCTTAATACCTCTTCATTCGTAACCCTATCTACCCATCTGATCTTCATCATTCTTCTGTAACAACACATTTCAAACGCTTCAATTCTCCTCTTTTCTGCTGCTCCTACAGTCAAAGGTTTACTTCCGTATAGGCAAAGGCATTCAAAAATGACTTCCTAATACCTAAATCTATATTCGATGTCAACAGATTCCTTCTCTGTAGAAATGCTTTCGTTGCCTGCACAAACCTACTTTTTATATCCTCTTTGCTTCGTCCATCATTTGTAATTTTGCTTCCTATGTAACAGAAGTGGCCTACTTCCTTTAGCTTTTCACCTGCCAATTCGACATCCTAATGGGTTTCTGATTTCTTTCGACTGCATTCCAAAATTTTTGTTTTACATTTATTAATGAATTCCTTCCTCAAGACGGAGTGCAAACCAGTTAAAAACTGGTGTGTCGGCCAAGATGACGATGTCATCAGCAAATCTCAGAGTTGAAATGATTTCTCCTTGAATCTTTACTCTTCCTTTGAATTTATCTCCAATTTCCTTCATTGCTTGTTGAATGTATAGATTGAAAAGTATGGAATAGTACATGGATATGAGGGTGGTCTACAATCTATACAGAAACCAGACTGCTTGTGAATTGTGGGTTGCTAAGTATTGCGTATGGGACACGGCAATTGTGTGAGGTAAAGGTGCTACTCATTCGATCAGTGCTGCTGCATTGACCCAGTGGGAAAGAAGTGCCAAGATACTTCACACCTCATCCACGGAATCTGTGCAGTAGGTTTGAACATGCCGTCACACGGAGGAAGTGAAAAGTGAATGCGATGGGTGGAGCTTGGCAGCCCAGCCATTGCGAGAGTTGCCTGTAGCCAAGCGCATCGCGCCTCATTGGCCAGTCAGCCGAGTCACTCCTGAGCGCAGACTACGTGTTTCCACACTGGCACTTCTGGGTAGATTATTGGCTGAGGAATAACCTACCCACCAAGGGAAGATGATTAAGAAAAGGAGGTGGGTTTCGGACTGGAGAAAAAGGATAGAAAGATGGGAGGAGAGTCCCACAAAAGTTATAAATTTAACCTTAAATGCACTTAGAGGCGGTTGCCACTGCAAATCCGCTCTCTGATACCTAAAGTGGGTACGGGCTTGGTCGAAGCTGACGGGAACCGCAGCTAAGACTTGGGCGGTTTGCCAGAGAAAGGCTTTAGTGTATTTCCTCTCAAGCATGTATCTGCATAGAACATTCCATCGGTGGAAGAAAGTTAACTATTGAGCTTTTAATTCAGAAGTGAGATTCTTCAATTTTAAACAGTATTCTCACAAGTGAGTGAAAATGCATGACGACAGGACTTGTAGATCAAGTGCAGAATCTGGAAGGTTCCAGAACGATCTTAATAGAAGAATGGGGCCAAAGTTAATACAACGGAGGAACTAGCTTGGTAATTTTATAGACAGCGGGTAATCAATAATCTCCCACGGTGTGAGAAGATTTCTCATTTGACAAGCATAAGAAATGCTGCCTTTCACAAAGATTGGCTTAAATGGACAGAAGTCCAACATGGAAAATCCCACGAAGGATGATTTTCCCCAAAATATAGTAATTTCACACTGCCTATAAAATAATAGTTAAATGCATGTAGAAGTTAAAACCATGAGGATGAGGTTAAAACTTGAAGTTTGTACTTAACTTGATTTCATGTCGAAGGTGAAGTTCCCCTTGACGATATCTAATGTGCCAACATGGCGTAGAACGTAGAGAGTGTCTCTTGGTTTGAGGAGACTGGCTCGAGTTGAGCCTTGACTGACCGAGTTAACTGCCGACTTAGAAGTGAGACCTGCTCAGCGAAGCACAGAGGGTCCTAGGAAGGGAAAAGAGTGGGGGTAGGAAACAAAAGGTATACATATCAGAATAACCAACATAAGAAATTAAATTCTCTTGAGGAGATGGTCTTCAAAGAGTTGATAGCAGGCGATACTAGCACAGCATGGTGAGTGAAAAAGTAGACGAAGTTCTCTTGCTCATGGAGATAATAGCTGGCGATGGCAGCAAAATCTGGTGGCTAGATGGAGAAGGAATTCCTCTTGCACGAGGAAGAGTTGAGGAGCTTCAGAGATTCGCTGCTAGATGACGCTAGGTGGGTCATGGAAGATATATATCTAGAACAGACTCATAAAAGATATAAGCGACATGAACACCAAAGAGAAAATAGAAGATCACTGTTGGTGTTTGACAAAGAGGAAGGAATAAACATGCAAAAGCATTAAAAATTATATTCTCTCGTACCGTGTATTCCAAGAATACACCAACTTCGCAGATTGCTTGGACGGAGTACAGCATGGCTAATGCGGGTATTAAAAGGCAGTAGCTCTACCGCAAAAGATATAGGATATTTGACCCTTTTGAGGCCAATCTTGGAATACGGCTCAGCGGTTTGTGACCCATATTAGATAGGCAGTGCCGGATTAATGTAAAAGGAGGCCCAAGTCCTTCAGATTTTTGGGGCCCCTTTATTTTTTTCAAATAATTTTTATTTTTTAGCACCAGTACATTTAATAAAGTACATACAAGTGCTCTTTTTCTCAAGATGAATAATACACTATTTATTAAATCATACATAGGCCTACATATACATACATTTCAATTGAAATGATCATCGTTATTTGAAAACATTTCAGATGATTTGATGAACAATTTAATTTTACTTCTGTAAAATGTAATCAAAATATTTGTTTCTGTTTTTCGCTCAATGAAATCAATTTCCCGCAGAACATCTGACTCGATATACATTAAACTTTGCATGTCTAATCTTTCTTGTGCCATGATACTCCTTTGCGCACTTTTGATCCGTTTCAATTTTGAAAACGAACGCTCCTCAGAACAGTTCGTTATCATGAGGGTCAGGAAATGCGAAAAGCAATTTCAACGTTCGGAAAAACAGACTCAAGCTTGTCTCGAATAAGAATTTCGTTAAGTTAAGAATGAGTGAACTCAGTTTTTAAAGGAAATTGTAATTTAATATAATGCTGAAACTGTCTCAGTTATGGATAACATTTATCCAAATCTTCGGAATAAAATTGAACTAAATTAGAAATTGCTTGGGGGCCCCAGAAAATTGGGGGCCCTAGGCCTGGGCCTAGTCGGGCCTAATGGGTAATCTAGCACTGCAGGTAGGGCTCATCATTGAGCTGGAGATGGCACAAAGGAAGGCTGCTAGGTTTGTGCTCAACGATTTTTATCCTAGAAGTAGTGTTCCTCGAATGATAGAAATACTAGGGTGGGAATCTCTGGAAGATAGAAGGACGCTATGTTTAACACTTACACTAATCGGCCAGCATGGGGAGAACTAAGCATACGCTGGGAAATCCCACCTACCTGAGCAGGGTAGAGTTAAGGTCCGACCACAGCGTACTTCACACTGACTACAGTATATCATAGCTCTGTTACATTTCAGATTGACTCCTGCGCTGGCTATCATGATCATGCTGGAGGTCTCTTTGTGGCGATACGCTGGTTCAGGTCCTATCTGGCCCTCAATGAAACATGCTGACACAAACAGCTGTGAAGAAAAGTGGTGGATAAATTTGCTGTACGTTCAAAACTACGTAAAACTTGATACACAGGTGCGTATCTCAAGTTAGATCTTGTTAGCAGATAAGAGGGCAACATTATTCAATATTTCTCATGACTATCATCGTATCTTTATTGACTGACCATTATTCTTGTGGAAAATGTTAACTCAAGTAATGTAATATTATTTCGAAATTAATTAATTTCAGCAACTTCAAGCTTATGGCATGTGATTGACGTTTCGCGCACGGGAGATATCAGACATGTGATAGGCGTTTTGCGCTGGGGTGGAGTTAGGATGGTAACCCCTATGAGGTCAGACATGTGATGGGCGTTTTGCGCCTGGGTGGAGTCAGGATGGTAACCCCTATGAGACTCGACTTGTGATGGGCGTTTTGCGCCTGGGTGGATCAGGATGGTAACCCCTACAGTATGAGATCTGACATGTGATGGGCGTTTTGCGCCTGTGTGGAGTTAGGATGGTAACCCCAATAGATCAGACATGTGATGGGCGTTTTGCGCCTGGGTGGAGTTAGGATGGTAACCCCTATGAGATCAGATATTTGTTGGACGTTTTGCACCTGGGTGGAGACAGAATGTTAACCCCTATGAGATCAGATATGTGTTGGACGTTTTGCGCCTGGGTGGAGTCAGAATGGTAACCCCTATGAGATCAGATATGTGCTGGACGTTTTGCGCCTGGGTTGAGTCAGGACAGTAACCTCTATGAGATCAGACATATGATGGGCGTTTTGCGCCTGGTTGGAGTCAGGATGGTACCCCTATGAGATCAGACATGTGTTGTACGTTTTGCGCCTGGGTAGAGTCACGATGGTAACCCTTATCATATCAGACATGCGATGGGAGTTTTTCGCCTGGGTGGAGTCAGGATGGTACCCCTATGAGATAAGATGTGTTGGACGTTTTGCGCCTGGGTGGAGTCAGGATGGTAACCACAATGAGATCAGACACGTGTTGTACGTTTTGCGCCTGTGTAGAGTCAGGATGGTAACCCCTATGAGATCTGATATGTGTTGGACGTTTTGCGCCTGGGTAGAGTCAGGATGGTAACCCCTATGAGATCAGACATGCGATGGCCGTTTTGCGCCTGGGTGGAATCAGACTGGTAACCCCTATGAGATCAGATATGTGATGGGCGTTTTGCGCCTGGGTGGATCAGGATGGTAACCCCTATGAGATCAGACATATGATGGGCGTTTTGCGCCCGGGTGGAGTCAGGATGGGAACCACAATGAGATCAGACATGTGTTGTACGTTTTGCGCCTGGGTAGAGTAAGGATGGTACCCCTATGAGATCAGATATGTGATGGGCGTTTTGCGCCTGGGTGGAGTCAGGATGGTAACCCCTATGAGATTCGACTTGTGATGGGCGTTTAGCGCCTGGGTGGATCAGGATGGTAACCCCTATGAGATCTGACATGTGATGGGTGTTTTGCGCCTGTGTGGAGTTACGATGGTAACCCCAATAGATCAGACATGTGATGGGCGTTTTTCGCCTGGGTGGAGATAGGATGGTAACCCCTATGAGATCAGATATGTGTTGGACGATTTGCGCCTGGGTGGAGACAGAATGGTAACCCCTATGAGATCAGATATGTGTTGGACGTTTTGCGCCTGGGTGGAGTTAGAATGGTAACACCTATGAGATCAGATATGTGCTGGACGTTTTGCGTCTGGGTGGAGTCAGGACAGTAACCTCTATGAGATCAGACATACGATGGGCGTTTTGCGCCTGGTTGGAGTCAGGATGGTACCCCTATGAGATCACACATGTGTTGTACGTTTTGCTCCTGGGTAGAGTCAGGATGGTAACTCTTATCATATCAGACATGCGATGGGCGTTCTTCGTCTGGGTGGAGTCAGGGTGGTACCCCTATGAGATCAGATGTGTTGGACGTTTTGCGCCTGGGTGGTGTCAGGATGGTAACCACAATGAGATCAGACATGTGTTGTACGTTTTGCGCCTGTGTAGAGTCAGGATGGTAACCCCTATGAGATCTGATATGTGATGACGTTTTGCGCCTGGGTAGAGTCAGGATGGTAACCCCTATGAGATCAGACATGCGATGGCCGTTTTGCGCCTGAGTGGAGTCAGACTGGTAACCCCTATGAGATCAGATATGTGATGGGCGTTTTGCGCCTGGGTGGATCAGGATGGTAACCCCTATGAGATCAGACATGTGATGGGCGTTTTGCGCCCGGTTGGAGTGAGGATGGGAACCACAATGAGATCAGACATGTGTTGTACGTTTTGCGCCTGGTTGGAGTCAGGATGGTAACCCCTATGAGTTCAGTCATGTGATGGGCGTTTTGCGCCTGGGTGGAGTCAGGATGGTAACCCCTACGAGATCAGACATGTGATGGGCGTTTTGCGCCTGGGTGGAGTCAGGATGGTAACCCCTATGAGATCAGACAAGTGATGGGCGTTTTACGCCTGGGTGGAGTCAGGATGGTAACCACTATGAGATCAGACATGTGATGGGCGTTTTGCGCTCTGGGGGAGTCAGGATGGGAACCACAATGAGATCAGACATGTGATGGGCGTTTTGCGCCTGGGTGGAGTCAGGATGGGAACCACAATGAGATCAGACATGTGATGGGCGTTTTGCGCCTGGTTGGAGTCAGGATGGTACCCCTATGAGATCACATATGTGTTGGACGTTTTGCGCCTATGTGGAGTCAGGATGGGAACCACAATGAGATCGAAACCCTTCATCATGTCTCAGGCGTGGGTGAACCTCCTTACACCATATAAATTGTCGTCAGAGTGGTACTTAACTTCTCATGAGGAGGTATCTGTGATCACTGAAGGTGGGAGCATGGAAGGTAGCTCACTGGCGTACAAAGTCGAAGATGGCGAGTTCAAGTCCCGCTGGTGGTCAGATATTATAATTCTCTTCAACTCTTTGAGCATTGCACGACCTAATAAATGAAGGATTTGTAGAAAATTCGTACATTTATACTTATCATTGTCGAAGGAGAGGTACCGTATGTTAAACAAGTGGGGTTGTGTGTTGCAGTGTCTCGGACAGAGCTGGTTCCTTGCGGTCGACATGCAGTTACATTGGCTGTCCCCTATCATCCTCGTCCCCATGTGGAAGTGGCCAGTATTTGGGTGGATCCTGTGGGCAGCGCTCATGGTGGGAGGATTCGTCACCAACTTCATGATATCCTGGAACCATGAATTCTCCGGCAGTTATTTAGGTGCAACGCTGTAAGTACCACGGACATTATTTATTTATTTATTTATTTATTTATTTATTTATTTATTTATTTATTTATTTATTTATTTATTTATTTATTTATTTATTTATTTATTTATTTATTTATCTATCTATTTATTTACTTACTTACGAAAACATCTAGAAGGATTTGCCTACCAATTAGGTAGACTTTCCTCAGAAACTAGTGGTCACATTACATAAAAATTCCTATGAACGATTTGTAAGAACCTATCTGACGCAGTCGGTTATTATTTATCGTATGGCTTTTAGTGCCGGGAGTGTCCCAGGACATGTTCCGCTCGCCTGAGTCTGTAGCTGCTTCCAGCGGACACCCTTAGGGTGAGCTACAAGTGCCGTTCAATTTCAAGTAGTTCCTACTTTCGCTACCAGATATCAATGATACCTAGTGGTGAAAGTTGGAACCTAACAATTTAGCTTTACACAAGTTTAGTCTGTGGAAGGATCTTTTAGATGCCATAAATCTATGACATGGGACCGCCGGCTTGACTTCCCCTCCGAAGGAAGGTTTGAAATATTCAGTTAAAATCCTCGTCTTCTGATGTTTAAAATATAATTCTTCTGTAATCGTATCGGCCAACTAAGGACCACGTTATTTCAACTGGCTTCTCTGGGCTTTGATCTTTGCCCAGTGTTCCTTCATACGTTGCCGGTGTTGCTCTTTTCTTTCTTCCGTCCACATCTTCCCCGTCTTCAACTTCGGATTTCTTGAAAACTCTGGTGGTCGTGTAGTTTCTTCCTGAGGGAATTGCGTTCTTGAATATCCCCACAGGTAATTTCCATCTCTTGCAGGTCACTTTCCTCCTCTTCGAACCAGGCTGGCTTGGCCTTCTTATTTTTAAAATAGTTTAAGATCCGGTTCGTCAATCGTGTGGGTTTCATTCTAAGCAAGTGGCCATAAAATGCAATCCTCCTTTTCCTCATTACATCAGAGATCTTCTGGACATGAATATACAGCTCATAATTATGCCGTCGTCTATATTCACCGTTGTCTTTAATCTGGCCAAGAATTTTTCTCAAGATCTTTCTTTCCTTGATCTCCAATTTTTCTACCAGGCCTTTCTTGTTCATG
This sequence comes from Meconema thalassinum, assembly GCA_946902985.2. NCBI lineage: Eukaryota > Metazoa > Arthropoda > Insecta > Orthoptera > Tettigoniidae > Meconema > Meconema thalassinum. The sequence goes on from OX336391.1 coordinate 98,845,301, forward strand.
GTGAAGCATTCCGCTGCGTACAGAGCCTCTGATCGTATGACAGTGCAATAATGCCTAAGTTTTGCGTTCAGGGATATTGACTTTTTGTTGTATACGTCCTTGGTGAGTTGGTACGCCATTTCCATTTTGTTCATGCGCGAAGTGAAGGTTTCTTTCTCACATACGTTGGGATCTACCCACTCGCCAAGATATTTAAACTTATCTGTCCGTTTGATTTTCCCCTGGTTTACTTTTAGCTCCCTTGATGCTGGCTTGATGTTAGTTATGAAGTGTGTTTTCTCCAAAGAGATCTGAAGACCAATATTTGTTGCCTGTACCTTCAGCTGGTTAATTTGTTTTGTGGCCATGTCTAAAGAGTCGGAGAAAATTGCAAGATCATCTGCAAAAGCTAGGCAATCAATAGAAAGTTTCATGTTCTTGTAACCCAGTCGTACTCCATTTTGGATCCCATCGTTCATTTCTTTGCGCCACTCGCGGATGACTTTTTCAAGTGCACAGTTGAAGAGCAGGGATAAAACCCATCTCCCTGCCTAACTCCTGTCTTAATTTCGAAAGAGTCTGAAATTTCTCCTCCGAACTTGACTCTGGAGGTTGTGTTAGCTAAGGTCTGTTGAATGATTGCCCTGGTTTTATTATCCAATCCAAATTCCTTTATAATTTGAATAAGAGCTATTCTATCAATCGAATCATAGGCCTTCTTGAAGTCGACGAAGGTTACCACAAATTTCTTGTTCCTTTTCTTCAGATAGAAAAGGATGGATTTCAGATTCATAATTTGTTCGGCACATGAGCGCTCTCTCCTGAACCCTCCTTGGTACACTCCTAATTGTGGATCAAGTTGTTGTTCTGCCCTAATCTGCAGAGCTTTTGAAATAATTTCGTAAGTTATCAGTAGGAGGGAAATGCCGCGGTAGATGTTAACGTCCGTTTTGCCACCTTTCTTATGCAGGGGGTGAATCGAGGCACTGGACACTGTTATGAATATAATCATCATAATGTTTCACCGGCTGTGTTGTAGACAAGTGTGTTGACAACGACAAAATATATCAGATCTGTATCGTAACAAGGTTTGAGAAAAATGCACCTGAATAAAGAAAAGATTTCTTTTTTTGGAAAACACAATGAACTAAAACGTGGTGTATTACTTACATAATCATGTTTGTTAAGGCTCCTCAATTCTGATTATGATATTTTATTGAGATATTTTGTAACGGGGACGACAAAATGGAATTTGAATACAAACGTTTTTAACGTAATTTTCATCAGCAAATTCCAGTGTTCTTAAGAAACGTGCTTACTTATTACGATTACTGAATAATGTTGCAGGACTCTTTAGCCTTAACAGTAACAAATAGAAATAACATAACGTAACAGTAGCCTAATTAAGAGAGAGTATAACGGAGCACATTGTGATCTTGTTGCAGGAATGAAGATCCAATGGCCTTCATGAAGCTAATGTATTGGCCCGTCTGGACCAGATTCATGGCCTATCTAGTGGGCATTGCTTTCGGCTACCTGCTGGTGGACATCAAGAAGAAAGGACGCAAGATTCAGTTCTCTAAGGTAGGTGCACAAAGTGGCGTGTTACTATGGTAACTCTAGTATACCACTGCACTACCGCCTTTGTGTTCTGTTCTGTTCTTATTAAGAAATGTTGAGGCTAGTTTCCAACTTTCTAATTGCCTTATTCTCAAAAGCTTTTACCAGGAACTAATCGCAGCGATGCTCTTCAAGACTCTGTCCTCACTTTGACACAGGCTTTTTCAAAATAAATGTCCTAGGACACGTTCTGCTCGCCTGAGTCTGTAGCTGCTTTCAGCGGACACCCTTAGGGTGAGCTACAAATTCCGTTCAATTTCAAGTAGTTCCAACTTTCACTACCAGATATCAATGATACCTAGTGGTGAACGTTGGAACTTTGATAGAGCGTTCCGACGAAATCTAGCCTAACAATTTAGCTTCACACAAGTTTAGTCTGTGTAAGGATCTTTTACATACCATAAATCTATGACATGGGATTGACGGCTTTACTTCCCCTCCGAAGGAAGGCATACTGAAGAATTTTTAACGCTCTTAAAAAATCCGACGGCTTCGGCCGGGTTTGACCCCACGATCTTGGGAACAGCAGTTCAGCATGCTACCGACCATGCCATAGAAACCGTAATGATGATGATAGGCTCACTCGCTAACGAGTATGATGTCTTCTTTGGGACTATACGCTTCAATGTCTGTGGGTCCTCTGCGACGGTGTATGCTTCGATGGACTGCAGGTGCTCAGTTCGTCGTGTCTCTTCAATATAAAAGGGTTCTTTTACGAATTCATATACAATACTTGGCGTGATAGGAAGAGAGCCTTATTGAAGGTACGTGGCTTTTACCTTCTCTATCTGTAGAATAATAATAATAATAATAATAATAATAATAATAATAATAATAATAATAATATCGTATGGCCTCAATTGCTGGGTGCAAGCTTTCTAATTTGACACCCAGAGGGTAGCTTGCATGTTGAATTTCGTTGTTTCTTGAATTACTATTAAAGTCAAGGAGGTTAGATATCTAAGCTCCTTGAACACCATAGCGCTTTCTAGTAGAGAAATGAGGAACTTTGTGTTGGCGGAAACTCCCGAGATTAATTTTGCCATATGAACACGTCCTACTGAATTCAAATGGGTTCTTTGAAATGCCAACTTCGAATGTCATGCGTGTCGTATTTTTGCCGCCTTTCAAAAAAAAATCACTTACCAAGGCCAGGAGCGAACCTGCAATCTTGGGGTTAGTAGACCGACACGCTATCCACTCATCCGCTCTGGTAAGCTCTCTATCTGTAGAAGATTTTTTTTTATAGCTGAGTCCATATGTTGTTTAAACCATATGTGATGATCGGCGTGATATTTAATTTGGGCAGTGCTAGTGCTGTATCCAGAGACAATCTTTGTATGAGGTTGATGTCATTCATAGTTAGTATTGCCGATGTTGTTTATTCACGATGTGCTTGCTGAAGACTGTTCCGCGTGTCTGGAAGCTAACCCCCAATTACTCGAAGTGGTTTACACGTTGTAACTTATTATTATTGACGAAAATATTATCTTTCGATATGGTTCGCCCTCCTTTCCTGAAAACCACAGAAACCGTTTTGCTTTCATTGATGTGAAGTTCACTTACCTTAGCCCATTCTACCATGAATCTTTCTAAGATTGCATATCTTAAGCAGCTCTTTCCTGAACATTTTCATCTGGTAAAACTAAACTGAAGTACATTTTGAAAACCAGACGTGTGAAAATATAACTCACACAAGGGGAAATTACTTCTAAACATTTCAGCTTTCGGTGATGTAAAGTTCCAAAATAAAGGGAAATGTTGTATCTAGAAAAGCATTTTAGGGAGAAATGGGATATAAACATCTTTCCGGTTTTTAGAACACGCCAGTAGCATAGGATTCCTCCCCTTCCATTTGAAACTCTAGCAACCGTTTTGCTGTTGTTCCATGTCACTTTGCTCTTGCTTCTAAAGTAGCCTCTTTTTTAAAGTTTTTTTATATCTATCGTCTAATAGAAGTAAAAATGTACTTTGGTGTGTTAACTAACATCACGCACGATTGTGGGAAATTATCCTCAGGGAGGAGATGTGTTGCACCATCAGAAAGCTGAAAGCCCGTAGATGAATTAGGACAAAAAACTAAAAAAAATTGATGATTCTGCGCATTCCGGAGCCCCTCAAGGATTTAAAGGCAGTTACTTAACCGTGGATTATTTCAATAATATCAAGGTTTTGAGGCCATATTGAATTGGGATTAATTGCTTCAGATGAGTGAAACAGACTCCAACGTAATTAAGAAGTATCAGTGTTCTTGATGTAACTAAAATATCTTCGAAAACTATCACAACGAATTATGTAGCCTCACGTTGCCAAGAAAATCGATAGTGTCGATATAATCGATCGATAAGGAATATTTTCCAGCAAGACATTGCGGTAATATTTAAAAAGTACAGACTCCATGCCACTGCTGTAGAAAGTAAACGATATACCACACATTAAATAGCATTCATAAGAATTGATTATGATACAATCGCGCGCGAACACAACTCACATTGTTGCCGGTAGTACGGCTATTATTCGTCCCGCCAATGGAAATTAAAATTATGCTATAAATATTACAAAACATCAACACAAGGCTCAAGTCCATTTACTGCCCCCTCAATAGTTCATATTTGCTTAATACATTTGTTTTATACAACAAAAGGATAACGTTCATTGGCGTTTTCATCTTTTATAAAAATAAAGTTAATTTAATTAGATAAAACTACAATTTTAATGGCTTACAGAATAAATGTTATAGGCTAATGAATTTAGTTATCTAATTGTTTTTTTACTTACTGCTCTTAATATTCGTCATAAAATGAAATTGGTTTCGAACTTAATTTATTAATTTGTTCCTGGAGATCAGTGATCACTATTTTACACATATTTATATATTGTAATGCTAAAGACTATCCTTTGCGTAATTGAAGAACTGTGTTGAATTTGAATTAAGTTGAGCTTCATGGTGAAATGAAATTGCACAAAATGTAGTTAATTACAGGCTTATTTGTTGAAAAATATACAGACTTTTCTAAAACAATTCACCTAACGGAATCTTGATGTTCAAATTTACATAGCTTTCTGACGAGATTTCTTAATGGCAAACTCGTTAATAATGTCTTCCTTCATATAAAAGTGTGTTGGTTGTATTTGCCTCAATAAAAAGTAATGAAAGTGAGTTTAACCGTATTTCAGAAATACTAGTTCGCAGATAGTTCCTAACTCTTCTAAGGCAGGAAAAATTGTAAAAGGACTAAAACATATTTTTTAAGTAACATACTGAATATTCTTAAATTCGTACGAAAAATATTATTAACGTCTGAAATACTTAATTTTAACTTTTGAATGAATTGCCAAACTGCCGCCCCTGAAAATTTGCCGCTCTAGGTTGCAGCCTACTTAGTCTATTTAGAAATACGGCGCTGTTTAAAAGACTGACGCAGCAGGAGTCGCTATATCAAAAAGCAAATTGTTTTTGGTAAATGTTTGCACGAGTGTGAAGTGCTTCCGCGTCCCAACAGGTTCTCGCCTCGCGCAAGTGCAGGCCATATCAACCATCCCTCAACTAAAAGCCTTTTTATTTTATTTTCAAACGCCTGCTGCGGTGCCCTTTATAATCTATTGTTAAGTATAGTTGAGCAAGATATGGCGTAGGCAGAGGTCAGAATGGATAACCGCGACCAAACTTTTTCCAATCAGTAATTCAAACGACCATGGTAATGAGACAGGTGAGACGTTAGAACCTCCACTTATCACTACCAGAAGGGTTTATGACAAAACAACCAATGCCAGATTGTTTTTTATATTTTTACGAGGACAATAAATGCCAACTTTCATCATCAACAACCTATACAAACTGTTGGCTTCGTAAGTACAAATGTGTGAATTGCTTTTCAGGTTTTATTGTTAAAAGATCTCATATTCAGACAGTTCTCCTGAACATTTTATATTCTTGACATTGAATGGTTTAGCCACACACCTTTCATAATTGTTTACATCGATATTCCCAACTGTGAAGCGGGATAGAACTTCTCTTCATCTGGGCTCTGAAAAGTTTCCTCTGTTCTTCCGACCATGATTTCTTGGTCCTGGTAGTAATTCTCTTAGAGCAATGATGGTTATTGACTAATGTTCTTGGTCCTGGTAGTAATACTCTAAGAGCAATGATGGTTATTGAATAATGTTCTTGGTCCTGGTAGTAATCCTCTCGAGGCAATGATGGTTATTGACTCATGTTCTTGGTCCTGGTAGTAATTCTCTCAGAGCAATGATGGTTATTGACTAATGTTCTTGATCCTGTTAGTAATTCTCACAGAGCAATGATGGTTATTGACTAATGTTCTTGGCCCTGGTAGTAATTCTCTCAGAGCAATGATGGTTATTGACTAATGTTCTTGGTCCTGTTAGTAATTCTCTCAGAGCTATAATGGTTATTCACTAATGTTCTTGGTCCTGGCAGTAATTCTCTCAGAGCAATAATGGTTATTCACTAATGTTCTTGGTCCTGGTAGTAATGCTCTCAGAGCAATGATGGTTATTCACTAATGTTCTTAGTCCCGGTAGTAATTCTCTCAGAGCAATGATGGTTATTGGCTAATGTTCTTGGTAATGGTAGCAATTCTCTCAGAACAATGATGGTTATTGCCTAAAGTTCTTGGTCCTGGTAGTAATTCTCTCAGAGCAATGATGGTTATTGACAAATGTTTTTGGACATGGTAGTAATTCTCTCAGAGAAATGATGTTTATACATTAATGTTCTTGGTCCTGGTAGTAATTCTCTCAGAGCAATGATGGTCATTGACTAATGTTTTTGGTCCTGGTAGTAATTCTCTCAGAGCAATGATGGTTATTGAATAATGTTCTTGGCCCTGGTAGTAATTCTCTCAGAGCAATGATGGTTATTGACTAATGTTCTTTGTCCTGGTAGTAATTCTCTCAGAGCAATGATGGTTACTCGCTAATGTTCTTGGTCCTGGTAGTAATTCTCTCTGAGCAATGATGGTTATTGACTAATGTTCTTGGCCCTAGTAGTAATTCTCTCAGAGCAATAATGGTTATTGACTAATGTTCTTTGTCCTGGTAGTAATTCTCTCAGAGCAATGATGGTTATTGACTACTGTTCTTGGTCCTGGTAGTAATAGTCTCAGAGCAATGTTGGTTATTGACTAATGTTCTTGGTCCCGGTAGTAATTCTCTCAGAGCAATGATGGTTATTAACTAATGTTCTTGGTCCTGGTAGTAATTCTCTCAGAGCAATGATGGTTATTGACTAATGTTCTTGGCCCTGGTAGTAATTCTCTCAGATGAATGATGGTTATTGACTAATGTTCTTGGCCCTGGTAGTAATTCTCTCAGAGCAATGATGGTTATTCACTAATGTTCTTAGTCCCGGTAGTAATTCTCTCATAGCAATGATGGTTATTGACTAATGTACTTGGCCCTGGTAGTAATTCTCTCAGAGCAATGATGGTTATTGACTTATGTTCTTGGCCCTGGTAGTAATTCTCTCAGAGCAATGATGGTTATTGGCTAATGTTCTTGGCCCTGGTAGTAATTCTCTCAGATGAATGATGGTTATTGACTAATGTTCTTGGCCCTGGTAGTAATGCTCTCAGAGCAATGATGGTTATTCACTAATGTTCTTAGTCCCGGTAGTAATTCTCTCAGAGCAATGATGGTTATTGGCTAATGTTCTTGGTAATGGTAGCAATTCTCTCAGAACAATGATGGTTATTGCCTAAAGTTCTTGGTCCTGGTAGTAATTCTCTCAGAGCAATGATGGTTATTGACTTATGATCTTGGCCTGGGTAGTAATTCTCTCAGCGCAATGATGGTTATTGACTAATATTCTTGGTCCTGGTAGTAATTCTCTCAGAGCAATGATGGTTATTGACAAATGTTCTTGGGCATGGTAGTAATTCTCTCAGAGAAATGATGTTTATACATTAATGTTCTTGGTCCTGGTAGTAATTCTCTCAGAGCAATGATGGTCATTGACTAATGTTTTTGGTCCTGGTAGTAATTCTCTCAGAGCAATGATGGTTATTGAATAATGTTCTTGGCCCTGGTAGTAATTCTCTCAGAGCAATGATGGTTATTGACTAATGTTCTTTGTCCTGGTAGTAATTCTCTCAGAGCAATGATGGTTACTCGCTAATGTTCTTGGTCCTGGTAGTAATTCTCTCTGAGCAATGATGGTTATTGACTAATGTTCTTGGCCCTAGTAGTAATTCTCTCAGAGCAATGATGGTTATTGACTAATGTTCTTTGTCCTGGTAGTAATTCTCTCAGATCAATGATGGTTATTGACTACTGTTCTTGGTCCTGGTAGTAATAGTCTCAGAGCAATGTTGGTTATTGACTAATGTTCTTGGTCCCGGTAGTAATTCTCTCAGAGCAATGATGGTTATTAACTAATGTTCTTGGTCCTGGTAGTAATTCTCTCAGAGCAATGATGGTTATTGACTAATGTTCTTGGCCCTGGTAGTAATTCTCTCAGATGAATGATGGTTATTGACTAATGTTCTTGGCCCTGGTAGTAATTCTCTCAGAGCAATGATGGTTATTCACTAATGTTGTTGGTCCTGGTAGTAATTCTCTCATAGCAATGATGGTTATTGACTAATGTACTTGGCCCTGGTAGTAATTCTCTCAGAGCAATGATGGTTATTGACTTATGTTCTTGGCCCTGGTAGTAATTCTCTCAGAGCAATGATGGTTATTGGCTAATGTTCTTGGCCCTGGTATTAATTCTCTCATAGCAATGATGGTTATTCACTAATGTTCTTGTTCCTGGTAGTAATTCTCTCAGAGCAATGATGGTTATTGACTAATGTACTTGGTCCTGGTAGTAATTCTCTCAGAGCAATGATGGTTATTGACTAATGTCCTTGGTCCTGGTAGTAATTCTCTCAGAACAATGATGGTTATTCACTAATGTTCTTGGTCCTGGTATTAATTCTCTCATAGCAATGATGGTTATTCACTAATGTTCTTGTTCCTGGTAGTAATTCTCTCAGAGCAATGATGGTTATTGACTAATGTACTTGGTCCTGGTAGTAATTCTCTCAGAGCAATGATGGTTATTGACTAATGTCCTTGGTCCTGGTAGTAATTCTCTCAGAACAATGATGGTTATTGACTGATGTTCTTGGTCCTGTAGTAATTCTATCAGAGCAATGATGGTTATTGACTAATGTTCTTTGTCCTGGTAGTAATTCTCTCAGAGAAATGATGGTTATTGACTATGTTCTTGGTCCTTGTAGTAATTTTCTATTGACTACTGTTCTTGGTCCTGGTAGTAATTCTATCAGAACAATGATGGTTATTGACTAATGTTCTTGGTCCTGGTAGTAATTCTCTCCGAGCAATTGACTAATGTTCTTGGTCCTGGTAGTAATTCTCTCAGAACAATGGCGGTTATTGACTAATGTTCTTTGTCCTGGTAGTAATTTTCTGAGAGCAATGATGGTTATTGACTAATGTTCTTGGTCCTTGTAGTAATTCTCTATTGACTAATATTCTTGGTCCTGGTAGTAATTCTATCAGAACAATGATGGTTATTGACTAATGTTCTTGGTCCTGGTAGTAATTCTCTCCGAGCAATTGACTAATGTTATTGGTCCTGGTAGTAATTCTCTCAGAACAATGACGGTTATTGACTGATGTTCTTTGTCCTGGTAATAATTCTCTCAGATGAATGATGGCTATTGACTAATGTTCTTGGCCCTGGTAGTAATTCTCTCAGAGCAATTATGGTTATTCACTGATGTTCTTGGCCCTGGTAGTAATTCTTTCAGATCAATGATGGTTATTGACTAATGTTCTTGGTGCTGGTAGTAATTCTCTCAGAGCAATGATGGTTATTCACTAATGTTCTTGGTCCTGGTAGTAATTCTCTCAGAGCTATGATGGGTATTGCCTAATGTTCTTGGTCATGGTAGTAATTATCTCAGAACAATGATGGTTATTGCCTAATGTTCTTGGTCCTGGTAGTAATTCTCTCAGAGCAATGATGGTTATTTACTAATGTTCTTGGTCCTGGTAGTAATTCTCTCAGAGCAATGATGGTTATTGACTAATGTTCTTTGTCTGGTAGTAATTCTCTCAGAGCAATGATGGTTATTGCCTAATGTTCTTGGTCCTGGTAGTAATTCTCTCAGAGCAATGATGGTTATTGACTAATGTTCTGAACTGGAGTAAAATTCCGTCCGCAATGACAATTTCTTGAAGTTCTTTTTCTACGTCACTAAGCCTTCATTGATTTATTTATTTATTTATTTATTTATTTAATGTCTTCGGTAGTGGCGAAGTTAGGGCTCATGGCCCTCTCTTACACTTAACCAAGAAATATGGTACCAGTACATAGCTTATGACAATTTGGAAAATACAAAAAACATTATGATGATAATAAATTAATTATGCTAATACTAATATTAGTAAAAAGGCACATGAATAATGATAGTAATAATTATAACAATACAAATAATAATAATAATCACAATGTCACAGACCTTACTATAATATCCTAGATATAATCCTAGCTCAGTCATACGTCCTATCATCCATCACCATTCACACGGGGCAATCAGCAGTATTCAACAGGTATTCTCGGCATGCGGCCTTAAATTTATTTATTGTTGTGGAATTTCTGATATCGGGAGGAGTTGAATTCCATAGTCGAGACCCAGCTACAACAAAAGAGCGGTTAAACATGGATGAGTGGTTGATGGGGATGGCGAGGGAAGAGCCAGATCGAGTGCTTCGATTATGATATGAGGACAAGTAACTAAATTTTGATGACATGTACGTGGGGGTGTTTTCATGCAGAAATCGATAGATGGATGTCAACAAGTGAAATTTACGGCGTTTATCAGGTTTAAGCCATGAAATAGCACGGTAGCTTGGGGTTATGTGGGCATCGTATCTTAGATTGAAAGCGAACCGAAGACAAGAGTTCAATGCTTGTTGGAGTTTCATTGTTTGTCCATGAGTCGCGTCAACGTGAACGATGTCACAGTAGTCTAGAATTGGTAGTATTAGTGTCTGGATGAGTTTAATCTGAATGTCTAGTGGTAAAATATTCTTATGGCGCACGAGTTGGTGAAGGGATGCGTATATCTTTTTACGTGTATTTCTTATATGAGGTGACCAGTCAAGAGTTTCAGTTAAGGTTAACCCAAGGTTCCTTACTTCTTTACTAAAGGGGATGGTGATTGAATTCAGTGTTACTGGAGGCACAACGTAGTTGTTTTTTAATGAGTTTAGTAACTTATGAGAGCCGATGATGATAGTTTGGGTTTTCTTAGGAATGAGCAGGAGAGAGTTGTCATCGGCGTATACACTAAGTTGATGGATATCAGTGTTTATATCCCTTATTGCATTTGATATATTGTTGATACTAGTGTGGCAATATATTTGGAGATCATCTGCATAAAGATGATATTTATTATAGTTAATTGTGGAGGAGATATCGTTGATATAGAGCACGAAAAGTAGGGGCCCAAGGACCGAACCTTGGGGGGTTCCTGCCTTTTTCTGACGCCACTGTGAGGTGGTGTCCTGTACAATCACACGCTGATTTCGACCCGTTAGGTAAGCAGAGAAAAAATTTATGGCTTCGGAGCCAAGAAGGGATTTTAGCTTCTTCAATAGGGTCGGTATATCTATGGTGTCAAATGCTCTGCTGAAATCGAGGAGTGTGAGTATTGTTACTTGTCTTTGGTCCATTGCTTGTCTGATGTCATCAGTCACCTTAAGTAAGGCAGTAGCTGTGCTGTGGCCCTTCTTGAAACCAGACTGGAGTGGATCAAGTAGAGAGTGAGTGTTCAAATATTCCAGTATTTGAGTTTGTACTAACCGTTCCAGTACTTTGGAGAGAGCAGGGAGAATAGATACAGGGCGGTAGTCGGACGGTAACAGTGGGCAAGGTATCTTAGGAAAAGGGATCACGTTGGCGTATTTCCAGATAGAAGGCAGTATGCCATTGTTTAAACAGTAATTAAAAATGTGTGTGAGAATGGGGAGAACAGCACCAATAATGTAATGTATAAATTTTATAGGTATATCATCAATCCCGCTCGCCTGGGATCTAATGGAATACAACACTCTCTTAACTTAATTAGTGCTTAAGTTACGAAATGAAAAGCTGGGTCGATCTGTTGGTGGAAATGATGGGCCGTGACTGGCAGCGTTATTTGGGCTGGATTGCGTATCTGCATCCGTGAAATATGCATTTAGCTCGTCTAGTGGAATGTCAGGTATAGGGAGTTGCTCCTGGTTTTTTCCTATGCCCAAAGCACCGAGTTGTTTCCACGCTCTAGCCGTGTTTAGTCGGCAGGTTGTATCACGAACATACTTAAATTTAAGATTACGTAAAGTTTGCTTAATTTGGTTTCGAAGTACTCGGTACTTTTCAAAATCATTTGGTAGACCAGAACGTTTGTATTGTCTGAAAAGATTATCTCTACGGGACATCATTTTCTTGACTTCCGGAGTTAACCACGGCTTAGGTTTACGAGAAATCCTTATCTTTCTCCTGGGCGCATGTTTGTTGTATAGTGCATGTATTAATAGATTAAACTTGTTTACTTTTTCGTCAATGTCGTCCAGTCTCAATATGTCATTCCACGGAAGACTGTAGGCATCATATTTCAGTTGTACCGCGTCTATGTCCTTTATATTTCTGCATGTAACATATTTAGTCCTGTACTTTGGAACGCGGAGCGAATACGCTAAGTATATTAAGTCATGGGTGGATATAGCCGGCACTGGTATTTGACCATGAGTCACTACTTTCTGTGGGTTATTTGTTATGATGAGATCAATTAGTGTATGTGAAGTGTAGCTTACTGTGCTTACGAAGTTAGTTGGCTCGAGAGGAAGTATCGTCATGTCACAGGAGGAAAATAGATCTTCAAGTTTCTTTGCTTTGTATGTTTTGGTTAGTAAGTTAGTGTTAAAATCTCCTAAAATAATGACATGTTCGTAAGATGGCAGCAAATTAAGCAGACTAGTTTCAAACTCGGAAATGTATGATACAGTAGGTGGGCGATAGACAATACATATCAATACTTTCAGCTCACTCAGTGTTACCTCAACAAACATGAACTCCGTCCTCAGTATCTCAACGGACGATGATGAACAAATAACCCTGCTTTTCAGATCATCTCTGCAATAAAGGGCAACACCGCCTCCCATCCTATCGGCTCGATCATGGCGAAGGAGATGATATCCTTCAAGCTGAACCACACAATTCGGAAGTGATTCAGACAACCAACTCTCAGATATTCCTATTACATGAACATTGTTTTCACAGAATATTGCTGTAATCTCATCTATGTGTGCTGGTAAGCTTTGGCTATTCAGGTGGCAGCAATGTAAGGTTCTAGGACAGTTTGAAAATGCTTGCTTTAACTTAGTACCAGCGTGCGCTGGTGAAGGTGGAGGGAGGGGAGAATTTCTATTGTACGAGCCTCGGTCATTGCCCGAGGGTGAATTGGCTCCTACAAGGACAGCAGAACTATTTCTAAATGGCATGCTCACAAGGTCAAGAACTTACCGTAACGGTACCTCGACTTCCTGATGAAACTAACAGCTGACTGCCTAAATACTAAACACACACACACATTCACACACACAAACCTAATGTAACTTCTAGTACACATGTCTATGAACTTATTCCATTTCCTTCACCTAGCCTATTAATGTGCAACTTTAGTTCCGCAGGTGTGTTAATATTTAGTTTTCTGCCATTGTTGAGGTGGACAACAATTCGGCCGTCTTGTGTGGATACATTACGTAATCCCCAAAAGTCCCGTGCTTTTCTTAAGATGTCCTTCCTAGTTGCAGTAAGGGATTCTGTTATTAACAGTGATGTGCCTTTGAGCAGTCGCTTGGCGCGCCAAACACGATCTCGTTGGTGGTATCGTACGAACTTTATTATTATAGGCCTACTCCCTGAGGCCACGATTCCTGCAGCAGTACTTGGCTGGCGACCCAGTCTGTGACATCGGTCTATACTGTCCATTTGCAGAGTCACATTTGGTTTCCCTGAGAGTGTTTCGATAGCTTTCGCGTAGACGTCCTCGTTGGGAGTTTCACGTACTCCGTGGAGGAGAAGGCAGTTTCTCCGACTGTACTGCTCTGCCTCATCTTGCTGGATGTCCTGCTTCTCGAGATGCTCCTGGACGAGGATTACCTCTTTCTTCATCTCGTCCAGTTCCGCAGTAATTACTTCTCGGAAGTCCTTAAAGTCTGACGCGAGAACATTCAGGGTGTCGCTGGGGTTGGTAGCACTGATCGTGGAGGCCTCCATAGCTTGCTCCAAGCGAGCTTGGAATTCAGCCATCCGCTTTTCAAACTTACTCACACGCTCGTTTACTGCCTTTAGGGTCATACTTTTATATTAATCACTCAACAAAAGCTTGTTCAAATAAATAAGCACACTGAGGACACTGATAAATGATACTTAACTGGCTGTTTTGGCTGGTGACTTGCGGAGCACTTTTACACTCGGTATGTAGTAGGCGCCATGCGAGGTTGAGAATTCTGAGAATGTGACCTTAGAACTTCAATCGCCTTTTCCTGAAGGTATCGGTGATCTTTTCCGCATGCTGATAAAGCTCCTGGCCGGCCCCGTGGTGTTGGGGTAGCGCGTCTGCCTCTCACCCGGAGGCCCCTGGTTCGATTCCCGGCTCCGTCAGGGATTTTAGAAACTGACGTGAGGGCTGGAACGGGGTGCACTCAGCCTCATGAGGACAATTGTGTAGCTGTCTGACAGTGAGGCAGCGCGCCGATCACGAAAACCAAGATTAACGGCCGAGGGGACCCGATGCGCTGATCACGCGTCACCCCAATATCCGCAGTCCAAAAGGCTGGGCAGCGGTCGCATAGTAGGCTTAGGCCCTTCACGGACTGTAGTGCCAGGGGTTATTATTATGATAAAGCTCCTGAGAAATCCGTTACATCCATATTCCTTCTGAGCAGATTGGACCAAGGATTTTCCTTCCTTGTTTCTCCAATGATGATGGGTTCCGGAGGTTTGATTACTGTGGAGTAATGTCCTAAATTTGCGTTCTTCGAAATTGATATTTTGTTGTATCTCTTCCAGCTGATTCTATAGGCCTTCTCTAATTTTGAAATTCTCTCTTTGTTTAACACACGATTCAAACCCCATGGCTGAATTATTTCTCCTAAATACTTGAATTTATTTACTTGATGATATTTTCCGAATGTGGTCTTAAGAAGTTTCCCATCTACTGCAGATAACGAGCGGATCCTTCCATGTATTGAGTTTCTTCATATGATATTTGGAGACTGGTCTTTGCAACAATTCTGTGAAGCCATTCAAGAGCTGAACTGTGCTGTGCCTATTGCTAGAAAGAATAGCAAGATCATATGCAGGGGCCAAACTCTGCAGATGAATTTTGTTTTTGAGCTGTCGACCATTGGTTATTCCTTTTGTTTCATTTTCCATATATTATTATTATTGTTATTATGTTATGGTAAATCAACTCTGGCTACGTTTTTGGTGATTGGTTTTCTATGTTTGCCTGGCATTTAAGCACCCTGTAATGCCAACTGACTGCGCAAGGATTAGAGACTAACATTCAGCCTTACAAAGCCTCATGGCGGGAGCGCCAAATTGAGCCCTCCAAGAGTTTAGTGCTTTTCAGTTGGTCAACACGAATGTGCCCAAAAGAGCTCGGTTATGCCCTAATCCTGAAATAAATTACATGAGATTAATAAATACACTAGGATGACCAGTTTCGATCGTCAAGCGATCATCATCATATCCATTTCACTTAGGCTATAAAATCTATGTTTGAAAACACAGGTGAAAATATTTACAATATGTACAATTATTTAGTTGCAGTACTGGTAATGCTAAATGTAGTAGGCTATATATGATGTTAGGTGAAATGCTAAATGGTGATAGATATCCGGAGTTTGTAATTTGGAGTGATTATATGGTTGTAAAAATCAACTATGTAATATTACAGACTACTACTTATCTGGTTGTCTTCCTTGCTGGAGTTGCGCGCAGTTTTCGTGTTCACTGTTACTCCAGGTGTGGTCGACTGAGATCTTCTGTTATCTCAACGACACGGGTTTTTCCCTTTTCTTCCCCCAGTTCATATGTGGTGTGCGGAGTCATTGCGATGTGTTTATGTGAGGTGTTGCCAACCAGCCCTCCAGTTGAGTGACGGGAAGCTACACCCATTGCTGATGACCTGTTTCAGCCGGTGGCGCTACTGCTGTGGCTCATAGCAGGTGGCATCATGCTGTTTATTCTCTGCATCGTCCACATCTTCCAACAGGATGACTACGAGTTCGAACCCGTGACGTCAGCACTCTACAATGCTGTGAACAGACCGGCTTGGGCGCTGGGAATAGGAATGGTGGTCTTCCTGTGCGCTACAGGACACGGAGGTGAGGTTACCAGCAGAGCTGGATTTAAGAGTATGCCGCCTATAGGCTCAAGTCCATTTTCTGCCCCCTCTATGGTTCATATTTGCTTAATACATTTGTTTTATACAACAAAGGGTAGAGGTCATTGGCGTTTTCAACTTTTTTAAACAGTAAGTTCATTTAGTTTATATAAAAATACAATTTTAATGCTTTACATAATAAATGTTAGAATGAAATTAGTTATCTACTTCTTTTTTTACGTCTTTAAAGATTCGTTAAAAATGAAATGGGTTTCAAACTTCATTAATTAATTTCTTCTTGGAGATCAGTGATCACTATTTTACACATATTTTTATATTATAATACTAATGACTATCTTTTGCGTAATTGAAGAACTGTGTTCAATTTTTATAAAGTTGTCCTACACGGTGAAATAAAATTACACAAAATGTAGTCAATTACTGGTTTATTTGTTGAAAAATATACAAACTTCTCTAAAACAACTCAACCCACCTAATCTTGATGTTCAAATGTACATAGATTTGTTAATGGCAAACTCGTTAATAATGTATTCATATGAAAGTGTTTTTGTTGTATTTGTGAATTTGTATTATGTTATAGCTTTAGAAAGTAGGCTATGTAGAAGGACTAAAACATATTTTTAAGTAACATATATTCTTAAATTCGTACGGAAAATATTATTAACTTCTGAAATACTTCATCTTAGCTTTTGAATGAATTGCCAAACTGCCGCCCCTGAACATTTGCCGCTCCAGGCTGCAGCCTACTTAGCCTATTTAGAAATACGGCCCTGGGTACCAGGAGCATTCCAAGGATATTTTTGGAAGGACGGCAGAATCCACACATTTACAAAATCATCATCCGAGATGTTAAAATGACATAGAAATGATCAAGATATCCCGATTGCTCATTGACAATGTAATTATAATAACATTTATGTTCGACGATGCCGAAATGTAAATATTATATGTCAGAAAGCTATATCATAATGAGGATAATTATAACACTATTTTTCATTATGAAACAGTTTCTCCCACCAATCAGAGCTCAAGAAACAGTTGTGTGACCAATTAGGTAATGATAGCATTGCATCTGCACTGACTTCCACGGCCTTCTATTTTAAATTTCACTGCGTGGATAAAGTGTCAGAGTGGGGTATTTGAAAAGGCCATGGTCAAATACAAGGTATTCTCTGTGTCTCATGCACTCTGTTCAGTACATAAAACTGGTGAATTCTCGACAAATATTTATGAATATTTATGTTCGAACATAAAATAGTTATAATTATCGTCAAACATAAACAGTCGTAAGCAACTCGCCTATAATGGTAATTAAGACACTCGCTTCACTCGTTTTATAAACATACTCGTGTGTTAATTATTGCCATTATAGGCTCGTTGCATAATGTACTACAGTGTCTTTATATTTGCCTGGCAAGGACATTCTTGCTCACGCGCTCCGCCTGTGACGGCTCAGTTGTGGGCTGCCGAGCGCAGAATACGGTGCTTAAAGTCAGTAACATGCATTTTTACTCACCATGTTTACAGTAGATGCTGAAAATGTTCCCCAACTGCTGCCAAATATAATCTGCATCTCCTTATGAAGTTTCCGGTTACTCCGGTTAATTTAGCTTCAGGAAGGAAATAACGACCTTTACATCTATTTTTATTGTTAACTGAACCTGAACGTTGAATCTGTCAGCCAGTTGTTTTATTGTCCGATTCATAGGAATGGGTCTCCCTGGAAATTTCACTCGAAACTGTTGTCTTTTTCTAGCCCACGATTTCCTGCACTTTATGTACGTATTGTGCAGATATATACGATCAAGTAACGAATATTTCACATAAGGCATTACAGCACTACACACAATCACAATACAATACGATATTCAGTACACAGTAGCTTTATAAAACACCCAATCAGCTCGGAGCTCACACGTCTGCCGTAGCAAGAGCGTGGGAATACGGCCGGAGACCGCACGCGCCAACCTGTAACAGCCGGCTAAGGTCGAGCGGAATTGCCTTGCCAAGCAAAAATAAAGACCCTCAATATATTACGTGGTACATTAAACCCGTACCGTGACCTTCCTCGGCGTAATTTAAGACATGTAAATGTGCAAGAATATACTTTATATAAATTTGCTATCAAACATTCTAAAAATATTCTTCGTACAAAAGCTCACACGAATAAAAACAGATTTGTTACAAAATTGCTTAAGTTAAATAAGAAAAGCATGAAAAATATAAGTAAGTGTTGATATAAACTGCGCGGAAGAGAGGAGATGTGGATGTGAATCTATATCAGTGGCAATAGCGAGGTTTGAACTGATAGTTTGGTACGAGTTTGCGAAGTAATGGATAAATAATGGAATGAAAACGTTGGAAAAAGTGTTACGAGGAAATGTTTTGAATGGACCTTGAGTGTTTGGGCCGTTAGGGATTTCCATTCCAACATGCTCGGTACTAGCTACGAGGGCAGATCAAAAAATAAGTTGCACTTCCCAGTTATGGCCATTTATTACACCACCTATACAACACCAACACGCCTATAACGACATACAATGTAACGTCACTTTTCCACATAGTTCCCAAGAGACTCCAAACATTTCTGCGAACGCACAACCAACTTGTCAATGCCGGATGCATAGAAAGTTCCTCCAGCGTTCTGCAACCACACGAAGACAGCGGCCTTCACCTCCTCGTCGGTCTGGAAACGTCGACCACCTGTCTAATGATCGCATTCACACTCTTGACATTTGCACGGGTCCTGGACGTTGCGGGTCTGCCCTCGCGATATCCGAGCGTCCGGCTTCGAATTGCTGACACCACTTTACGATCCCTTGCCGGGAAATGGCCCGCTCCCCATACACAGCACTAATTTCACGATGAATGTCCGTGCAATTCTTCCTTTTGGCCCATAGGAATCGGATTGTCGCACGCACCTCATATTTGGAGTGAACGTCCAGTCGACGCGCCATTGCATTTGGCCGCTATTCACTCCATACAATACGAGACACCAAAGGACCTGCCTAAGGGACGTGGGGGCAATGTCCGTCCCTTTCTCCGCTAAGTCCACGTTTCCGACAAACAGCGCGCTGCTGCAGCGCGTTACTGCAACAAACGTTTTGATCCACCTTCGTACCTCCCATTGATTTATATGAGAAATTCGCCACATAATTTCGGAGCCTCGCAGTTCAATCCGGTGGCTGATTTTCCCCATATTGCCCTCTTATAGTACAACGATTGCGTCCACAAAGTTTCAAGATAGGTTTAGACCTGCCTTACCTGATTCTTCCCTTCTTAGACGCATATTGCTCGTACTCAATGTACACAACATGACGTAATAGTTGAAAGCAAATCTGGGAATCAATATTCATTGTCGCAGGTTTCGCCAACACATTCTTGTCGTGGGAGTGGTTCCAGGTGCTCAGCAGACTGTCCTACTCTGTCTACTTGGTCCACCAGACGCTGCAACTATCTCAGTACGCCTCCATACGTGTGCCCGTTCATCTGGACGACTTGTATGTGGTAAGCAAGAGACAAAGACCTATTTCATAGTGTGCTGTAGTTGGTGAATGGCTTGTGACAGATGTTTTGGTTTAAGAGTGTCAATATCAAAGTCAACAGTCTCATAAGTGATGAAGTAAGAGTTTAGACTAGCATTCACATTTGGTCAAAATTGGATAAAGATGATATTAAGGGAGAGTATTTGGAATAGGAATAGATGCTTTAGAAATGATTGAGGACTGTCCAGCTCTTGTACAGCCAACTGAGACTACACAACCTTATGCACCTTTCTTCATTCTGAGGGCGGTAACTTATTTAAATAGTTAACGCCCGTATTGGAGCATTTAAATCCAACCAAAGACAGTTAAGTCAACTACGGATTGACAGGGAATTTAGTGTTCAACCTCTCCCAAAACCTCCTCGTTCTGACTGCCCTTTGATCATCAGATATGTCATACGATTTTCGTTGATTAACCTTGAGTGTAAGTCTTATTTGTTTGTTCTTCAGAATCCATTTTACTTCTCTATTTGTAATTTGTTGCAATCGAGATTATGTTAAATTTCTTTGAACCAATTATTATTGTAAACATACGAGCTTCCTTCCTCTTTCTCTTTGGAAGTACTCTCTCAATGGAACACAGACTCCTATGCTTTAAACTCATTG
Organism: Meconema thalassinum; assembly: GCA_946902985.2. Classification (NCBI taxonomy): domain Eukaryota; kingdom Metazoa; phylum Arthropoda; class Insecta; order Orthoptera; family Tettigoniidae; genus Meconema; species Meconema thalassinum. Next base: position 98,865,485 of record OX336391.1, read on the forward strand.
GAAGTACGGTTGTCTTCTATGAAACGCAGACACCTTTGCTTTAAGACTCTTTGGAAGTACGCTCTTCAATGAAACACAGACACCTCTTATGGCTCTTTGCAAGTACTCCCTTCAATGAAACACAGACACCATTCTCTTAAGACTCTTTGGAAGTACGCTCTTCAAAAAACTACAGACATTTATGCGTGAAGGCTCTTTGGAAGTACTCTCTTCGATGAAACACAGACACCTCTTAAGACTCTTTGGAAGTACGTTCTTCAATGAAACACAGACACCTCTTAAGACTCTTTGGAAGTACGCTCTTCAATGAAACACAGACAACTCTTAAGACTCTTTGTAAGTACGCTCTTCAATGAAACACAGACACCTATGCTTTAAGGCTCTTTGGAAGTGTGCTCTTCAATGGAACACAGGAACCATTCTTTTAAGACTCTTTAGACGTACTCTCTTCAGTGAAACAGACACATTTGCTTTCGGAAACCAAATTCCAAATCTAAATATTTTATCCAAATATCAATAGTCCCCCCCCTTTTGAGCTGACCTTCGCCATTCACCTCTCTTCTCCCATGTTTATAAGAATGTTTTGACTTTTATGATTTTAAAGCACGCGTTAAATCTCCACTACAACGTAGACCTCAGGCAGTTACACATCTGTTAATTAAGGGCCATTTACATTTACATTTTCATTTTGTTTTTCGAAAATAACTTCCTAGAATCCGTGGAATATTCAGTTAGCAAACAAGGGGCAACGATTCCCAGGCTGGCGTCAGAGATGTATCATGGGCAAGTGAGAGTTAAAGTGTCCCTCAATAGCTCAGTGGTCAAGAGAGTCAGTGGTCCTGGAATTGAATCCCGCAAGGTTCAGGTTTGCTAATTCTCCATGTCCCATTTCCATGGCTTGCACTCTGTTATAAATTACGCTTACAAGTATTCATTTGTCACTTCTGAAGGTTTGCTCTCTGATTAAAGGTCGCTCATTACTTCGGAGACCTCGCGCTCGCCCTGCTGTTGGCGATCCCCATGTCTCTGGTGTTTGAGTCTCCATTCATCGTCCTCGAGAAGGAACTACTCGGTGAGTGTCTCCATAGAGACGTCAGCATGAAACTCCCCAACCATGACGTCAAGACTGGGAAGGCAACATAAACAGTCCTAACCATGACGTCATGATTGGGAAGGCAACAGAAATAGTCCTAACAATGACGTCATGACTAGGAAGACAACAGAAATAGTCCTAACCATGACGTCATGATTAGATAGGCAACATTAACAGTCCTAACCATGACGTCATGACTAGTAAGGCAACATAAATAGTCCTAACCATGACGGCATGACTAGGAAGACAACAGAAATAGTCCTAACCATGACGTCATGATTAGGAAGGCAACATAAACAGTCCTAACCCAGGCGTCATGCCTGGGAAAGCAAAATAAATAGTCCTAACCATAGCGACATGACTGGGAGGGCAACATAAATAGTCCTAACCATAAGGTCATGATTAGAAAGACAACATAAACACTCCTAACCATGACGTCATGACTAGGGCGACATAAACAGTCCTAACCATAACGTCACGATTAGAAAGGCAACATAAACAGTCCTAACCATGACTTCAAGACTGGGAAGGCAAAATAAATAGTTCCAACCATGACGTCATGACTAGGAAGGCAACAGAAATAGTCCTAAACATGAAGTCATGATTAGATAGGCAACATAAACACTCCTAACCATGACGTCATGACTGGGAAGGTGACATAAACAGTCCTAACCATGACGTCATGATTAGAAAGGCAACATAAACACTCCTAACCATGACGTCATGACTGGGAAGGCGACATAAACAGTCCTAACCATGACGCCATGATTAGAAAGGCAACATAAACACTCCTAACCATAACATCATGATTAGAAAGACAACATAAACACTCCTAACCATGACGTCATGACTAGGAAGGCGACATAAACAGTCCTAACCATGACGTTATGACTAGGAAGGCGACATAAACAGTCCTAACCATGACGTCATGATTAGGAAGGCGACATAAACAGTCCTGACCATGACGTCATGACTAGGAAGGCGACATAAATAGTCCTACCCATGACGTTATGATTAGGAAGGCGACATAAACAGTCCTAACCATGACGTCATGACTAGGAAGGCGACATAAACAGTCCTAACCATGACGTCATGACTAGGAAGGCGACATAAACAGTCCTAACCATGACGTCATGACTAGGAAATCAACATAAATAGTCCTACCCATGACGTTATGATTAGGAGGGAAACATAAACAGTCCTAACCATGGCGTCATGACTAGGATACACTAATTTCAGGTTATTTTTCACATATTCCAGTGATTGGAATGATTTTTGGGTTGACCGACTGATTGTTACAATATTAATATTGTTAAATTACTTGTGGCTTTATTGTAACTTTGCAACCCGGGGCTACGGCCCATTACAGAAATACATATATCTATCTATAAGGACAAGAAACAAAGTCAGGATAATGAAGGAATCTGCTCATACTGTAGAAACAAAGATAAGGTCGATTCTTAGTCATTTCTCAGCTAAATGGCCAAGTTTTGGGCAAAAATAATACAACTGAGTATAATATGATTGTATATTTCGATCACGAGAATAATAACAATAATAGTCATGTTATGATCAAATGTAGGTCTATAAGCAGAGCCAAGATAGACTATCTCACTCCAGCAATAATGGTTAATCATTTTTCTGTTCAGGAGGAAAGAAGCCGGCCCCGAAGCCCGCTGCTGAACCCCAGGCTATTGCCAGCTCAGCACCGGACCAACAGAAGGATGTCGACACCCCTCAAGACCTTGTCGAAGACAAGACTCCCGAGGGTGCGGTGTGACCAACAAACTATTCACCTTATTTATTTATAACCCGTTTTCGTTGAAATGTGATTGAGATAAGAGAACGGAACTTTGTTTATCTGGGTGGAAACACGCGAACAGTGTTTCATCCCGTGGACATTATAAACGTAGTTTCGTAATGTGCTTATTCGAAATCTTTTTGCTCCGAGCCGTCCTATGAGGGTAACTTCTTTTCAGCTTGAAACTGTGTTCCAATCTAAGTTATCAAGTTTGTTTTTACTCAAAGAACTTGATCTTTTTATAATTTTTGATGTTTGTATTCCGTATATATTGTTTAGTTTTATACTATTAGTTGTATATAATTTTATTTATATTAGGTGGTTTCCATATTTGCGCATCCATCAATACATTTTTAAATAAACTAAATTTGTGTCCTAAACTGTCTTACCAGTGGCTGATGACTTCGCTGTTCCTCCCTTTAAAAAAATAACTAAGTTGAATCCTGGCACGGAGTAATCGACTTCTTTTAAATCTCCAATGACTGCCAGTGACTTTGAGGAATCAAACGTAGGGAATCCTGTTCCTGAGTGTGAGTCCTCTCTTTTTGTAGACATGTTTGAAATGTGTGGATCTGAAAAGTTGAGTTCGTTACAACTTACAAACGAGGAGGAGTTGCTATGGTCTAACGCAGACCACGCAGAGGAACTCCCCAAAATATCTATTTCAGGTAAACATGTCAGAAACCATCTTGACAAAATATAATATAATATTTATCATCTTGGATGTTCAAAAGGAAACTTAGCCTCGAACGAAACCCGTACGAGAAGCACGCTTCGGAGAGGAAGTACAACATTGTGTGTAATAAAGTCTTATGTACAGTTTTATGTTCAATGTTAATTTATGTTTTGTACAAATAAAAGTATGATGAAATTATTAGATATTTTGTAATTTACCTTCCTGTGTTCATCATAGAGGGAGGAGTGAAAGTTAGATGTACCCATTATCGGCTTGTCAGTTTGGCAACACCGTAAAACTGTAAGGTGAGAGAATTAGATTGTAAAAGATGGCGTAGAAAGAAGATGACGTCACGTTATCACTCAGAATAATGTTAAGTTCCAACTATTTTCAGCATTCTCGCAGAATGGTAGACCTTACTGGTGTATTCTACACACATCAAAAAAAGTTTTGCATCACCTCGGTTCCCAGATCTCCGGCATATAGACGTTGACTGTGTATATTGTATCCAAGATACAGTCCCTTTGACTGTTCATAGATGTCACTAAAACTGCTCAAAGATGTAAACAACCATGCATGAGCAGGGCCTATTAGACGGAGGGGGTACGACAGCCGATCAGTTCCAGTCATTCCACCAGGACGAAGGTACGCTGCTCATGTTGTCTGTAGTTCTACCATGCCTAGAAGGTCAATACCGCAGTTCGATCGCGTCCGCATTGTTACTTTGTGTCAAGAAGGGCTCTCAACAAGGGAAGTTTCCAGGCGTCTCAGAGTGAACCAAAGCGATGTTGTTCGGACATGGAGGAGGTACAGAGATACAGGAACTGTCGATGACAGGCCTCGCTCAGGCCGCCCAAGGGCTACTACTGTAGTGGATGACCGCTACTTACGGATTGCCGCTCGGAGGAACCCTGACAGCAATGCCACCATGTTGAATAATGCGTTTCGTTCAGCCACAGGACGTCGTGTTTCAACTCAAACTGTGCGCAATAGGCTGCACGATGCGCAACTTCACTCCCGACGTCCATGGAGAGGTCCAGCTTTGCAACCCCGACACCATGCAGCGCGGTACAGATGGGCCCAACAACATGCTGAATGGACCCCACGGAATTGGCATCACGTTCTCTTCACCGATGAGTGTCGCATATGCCTTCAACCAGACAATCGTCGGAGACGTGTTTGGAGGCACCCTGGTCAGGCTGAACGTCTTAGACACACTGTCCAGCGAGTGCAGCAAGGTGGTGGTTCCCTGATGTTTTGGGGTGGCATTATGTGGGGCCGACGTACGCCACTGGTGGTCATGGAAGGCTCCGAAACGGCTTTACGATACCTGAATGACATCCTCCGACCCATAGTGCAACCATATCGGCAGAATATTGGAGAGGCATTTGTCTTCATGGACGACAATTCTCGACCTCATCGTGCACATCTTGTGAATGCGTTCCTTCAAGATAACGACATCGCTCGACTACAGTGGCCAGCATGTTCGCCAGACATGAACCCTATCGAACATGCCTGGGATATGTTGAAAAGGGCTGTTTATGGACGTCTTGACCCACCAACCACTCTGAGAGATTTACGCCGAATTGTCGTTGAGGAGTGGGACAATTTGGACCAACAGTGTCTTGATGAACTTGTGGATAGTATGCCACGACGAATACAGGCATGCATCAATGCAAGAGGACGTGCTACTGGGTATTAGAGGTAGTGGTGTGTACTGCAATCTGGACCACAAATGCTGAAAGTCTAGCTGTATGATGGTACAACATGCAATGTGTGGGTCTCATGAGCAATAAAACGAGCTGAAATGTTGTTTGTGTTGATCTCTATACCCTTTGTATTTAAAGGTTCCGGAACTCTTGGAACCGAGGTGATGAAAAACTTTTTTTGATGTGTGTATTATATAAAACAAAGTGACCTGACTGGCTGACTCACAGACTCATCATCGCCCAGCCAAAACTAGTAATGTTAGAAACATGAAATTTTGGGGATATGTTCGTTGTATGTCGTAAACGCCCATTAAGGAAGGATTTTTAGATATTCAGGTTCTAAAGGGGGTGTTAAAGGGGTAGACCTGCATTTCATTGAATAACAATATCTGCCGATTGGCTTCATTGGGGGTTGTGATACTTGGAATATAAACTCATCATTAAAATGAGAAGACGCGTGTCTGAGGGTTTTTCGATGTGGTGTATATTATGAGGTGAAAGGGGTGAAAAGTGGGGGTTGAAGGATTCCTAACGGAGCGTGTATCTCTTATACGACATAAGCGAGGAGATTGGAACTCCTCGAAAAAAAAATCAGCTTAAAAATAAGTAAATAGGTGTTCGACGGTTTTTTCATAAATTCAATTTAAGGGCCCATGGAGAAGGGTGAAATTCTGGGGAAAAAACGTCCACTAAGGAAGGATTTTTGGATATTCACTCATCATCTCCCAACCAAACCTATTGCAGTTAGAAACATGAAATTTTGGGGATATGTTCGTTGTATGTCTAAAACGTCCACTAAGGATGTATTTTCGGATATTCATGTTCTAAAGGGGCGTTAAGGGGGTTTAAACCTGTATTTCATTGAATAACAATATCTCAAGAGTGGTTCCATATGGGGCAGTGATATTCGGCATCTAAACTAATCATTAACAAGTAGTTCCGTGAAGAACTAAATAGCCTATTTTCATATATCCTACTAATATTAATTGACTCTATCAACATACAAATTGTCAGTTTGATTGCTGTAATAGATTCGTAGATATTGAGAACCGTCTAAATATTCTGGATGGTCACCATGTTGGATTTTTATATTATAGGCCTTATATTTATGTACTATTACATGGAGATTATTGTGTAGGTGTTTTATTCAAACTTCAATCGCATGATTAGGAGACAAGAAATAAAAGAGGGATTTTAAAATTTCGCTCTGCCGCCATCTTGTGGTTATGAAAATAATTTAATGAATTAGATGGCGGTCGATTAAAATTTGCATAAGGATATACGGAATCAAGTTTCACTGCGCTCGGATGGTTAAAACGCAAGAAACGTCCATTTGAATATTTAAATTTCGCGTCGCCGCCATTTGTGCTCGCCAGGTCCCATAGGTGAACTTATGCTTATAGCATCTATACACTTACAAAATTTCACTTTGATTGCTGTAGTAGATTAATAGATATTGAGAACCGTCTAAATATTTCGGATGGTTGCCATGTTGGATTTTAATATATGTAGGCCATAGAGTTATGTACTATTAGATGATGATTATTGTATACATTCATTATGCAAATGTTGATTTCGATCGCATGATTAGAACACAAGAAATAAAAACTTAATTTTCGAAATTCGCACAGCCACCATAATGAGGTTATATAAACAATTGAGCTTAATTAGATACCAGTGCATTACAATGTGTATAAGCATTTGCTGTACGAAGTTTGATTGCGTTTGAATCATTAAATCGCGAGAAAAGTCTATTTAAAACTTTCAAATTCGCTTGGTCGCCATGTTAGTTTTGTAGTTAACCGGTTTTTGAAAGACTCATAGATGAACTTCCAGTAGTGCTCTTTATCTCCGTACCAAATTTCATGGTGATACCGGTGATAGTTTAAGAGATATAGAATGCAAGTGAAATATTTCGCACAGCCGCCATTTTGAGGTTATGTAAACAATTGAACATAGTTAGATGTCAGTGCATTACAATTTGTATAAACATATACCATGACGAATAGAATACATAGTGTTATCACTGACCGAGTTCAACCGCGCCCCGCTCGGCTAGCGCTAGCGGCGCAGATCCCCAACGCTACACAGTCAGTTGTTCAAAAGTGGGATACGCGCTGGGCTACGTAACCCTATTTACGAAGGCTACGGTTACGCTGATTGCAACTAATTGTTTGTTTAGGTTAGACTTATGAATAATACTGTCGAAAAGTTATTATTAATATTCTCAGTCCCCATGTAGAACTATCTTTTAAAACCCTCTGACAGCTCCATGGTTCGTTTTTGTTTTAATATCTAGCCAACAGTTCAAGTATTGACCTTATCGTCTCGTGACATCTTACACCTAACCTTAGTAAGCATTTTCCTAGAGTTGAGGAATGACGTGCCAAAAAATAACTCTACACGTGTAACAATTTGTCAGCGTGGGATTGATAGTACCAGCGCTCCCAACATCAGTAAGGAGATTGCGCCTTACGAAAACCTAAGGATGCAGATGAAGCGTGTCGCCTTCTGTTAAAAGATAACGAATAGTTAGTCCATGATTCAGTAATTTCAAAGGAATGTGTGACTCTTGATACTGAAGACAAAGTTGAAACAAATTCCGAAGATCAGGAAGATGGTAACGGAGGCGAAGAATTGGATGGTCGTTTATTTTATTGGCAGGTTGGCCATTATTGTTATTATATGTCCGTCTCATTCTTGGCTATGACCGCGGAGGTCGGGGTTTGATTCCCAGCTCTATCAATAAATGTAATACTGGTCTGAGGGCTGGAACGTTGTTCACTCAGCCTCGTGAAGCAAAACTGATAAGAGACGCGTTCGATTCCTATCTCAGCTATCCTGGATGTGGTTTTCCGTGGTTTCCCACTTCTCCTCCAGGCAAATACCGGGGTGGCACCTAACTGAAGGCCACGGCCGTTTCCTACCCAAATCCTACCTCAATTCCAAATACACACACTACTACAGACAACATAATGACACAGGTTATCAGACAAATTCTAAATACACCCAAGCTCTCGGGGCTACATGACCATGATGTCGTTAAGTCCCTAAAGAATCAGTAACTATTATTATTTTAGGCCTATTATTATTAAGACGGATTATACAGGGTGTATTTGATATGATGGAAGTCCTTTACACTGGTGATAGAAGATGGTATTCTAAGCAAATATCTTCATGAACTTAAGTCGGATCTTAATTAGTGTAGGTGGAATTAAATCACAAAAATCGTCGGTCAATGTCTTGGAAACGGGCTTTCACTCCGTTCCCCTCAGCAGCACAGCTGACTTCTCCCCGTCCCCTCCCCTCCCACGCTGAGGAATGTTGATAAGAGTCTGAAGTTGAGTGACCTCCTCGTCTTGTCTGCCAATGACATTGAAATACACAAACCGAGCCTATGAACAGCTGTTCCACACCTTCATGGGGAGTGGCTACATGACTAGTGCTGGTGGATCTGTCTAGGATTTTGCCAGCTTCATGGACTATGCATAGAAAATAGAAATCCTAAAGATTTGGTAAATTAATTTAAGGAACTGTTGGTCTATCTTTGTGTGAAGATAGTGCAACAACTGTAATAAAAATATTAATTATACTAATAATAGTAATAATAGGCTTTTAGACACACTAACTTATTTTATGTTTCTTTTTGGTATGTCGAGTTGCCAGACTTTAATGTACGTAGGATTTCTTGTATGTGCCATGAAATCCATCGACATGATCGTATTAGATCCCATTCATTTACTACATGACTGAACGTAGATCGCACCCTCGGAAAGGTTAGCACTCTACCACCAGAACTACACACACTGACTCTTATTATTATTATCAGACTATTATTATTATCCTATTATTATTATTATTATTTATTTATTTATTTATTTATGTTACGCCCTCATTGGAGCACTCAAACAAAACAAGTATATACATGTCTCAAAAAACAATATTAAAGATTCAGCTTTTTATTTTTCTTTATTTCCCAAAACATTTTCATTCTAGTCGACCTTGCTGCTCTCTCTGCATCGCTTATGGTGTAAGTTTTGCGGGTAAAGGTTTTTAAGGGAAGTCGGATGTTCTTGTTTTTCAAGATATTCTTCTCATCTTTGTTAGCAATTTGGGACATTGTCAAGCCGAGTTCATCCAGATCATTTTGAATTTCCATAAACCAAGAGTTCTTTGTTTTACTTTTGACAAAATAATTAAATAATACTTTTAATTGTCTGGTATCCGGCAGGCGTGAGATATGACCAAAAAAAATCGCCTTTTTCGCATAGTATCGACTATAGACTCAGTTTCTTTATAAACCACTTCATTTGGTAATAAACGCCATTATTATTATAACACTGTATTATAACAATGTATTTGTATTTTAATTTCATTTTCGTGTATTTTCATATGTATGTACATTGTTGATTGACCAATAAATCAACACCCCCCTTCTCCAGTTTATGGCCACCCCAGGGCTGGAGATGGTATGGGACAGTTCACAATATGTACATGTGGTACCGTACTAGTATTAAATCTTGGAAGTAGTTTTCCATGGGTTCCCACTTCTACCCCAGGCAAATGCCGGGATTCTTCCTAACTTAAGGCCACGGCCGCCTTCTTCTCAATAACCATAACCACTGGCAGTGCAGCCAATGAAGAGCCTAGGCCTACCAAGCAACCGCTGCCCAGCCATTTGACCTGCAGGTATTAGGGTGACCCGTGGTCAGTGCATCGGGTCCCCTCGGCCATTAATCTTGATTTTCCTGACTGGGGCACTGCCTCACTGTCAGACAGCGACTCAATTGCCCTCACGAGGCTTAGTGCACCGCGTTCCAGCCCTCACGCCAGTTTCTAATATCCCTGATGGAGCCGGGAATCGAACCCAGGGCCTCCGGGTGAGAGGCAGTTGCACTGCCCCAACACCACAGGGCCGGCGCCTTCTTCCGAATCCTCACCTGAATTACAAATACCCACATTACCACAGAAACCACAAAAACACAGGTTATCACACAAATTCTACCCACACCCAGCTTCATGGGGCTAAATGACCAAAATCGCCAAGCCTCTCAAACAAAACATCAAGTATTTTACTTCCGTCTTAAATGCCTAGTTCTGAACAGAATACGGGATGTCGGAATTTTGTCACACTGTATTTCATTAAAGTGTCGGACGGCAATGACACTTACAAAGTAGGCTACACAATACTACCGGTCATAACGTCCCAAGACATTGCGTGCAATTTCAACAACAACAACAACAACAACAGCAACAACAACAACAACAGCAATACAAACTTTCTTACGAGACGGGTATCGCTCGCTCCTCGTAACAGCTGATACCTCCCCTCAACCAGTAAGGTCAACGCTCCGATTACGTATCAACTTCTCCTCCGCGCATCGCCCCACCTAGCCCCGCCCCGTTTACCCCAGTCTGCTGCCTCACCTTCTGTTTGAAGAATTTCGGAAATTCCTAAAAACATTGACTTTTTAATGATAAATTTTCAATTTAAAGATAGGTGACAATTTTTTTACCTAGGAAGCTTACAATAGTCTCTTCTATCACTAGTGTAACGGACTTCCATCATATCAAATACACCCTGTATATATTTCGTTGTAGGCAAGGATGGCACGAAGTAGAACACGTAACCATGGAAGGCTGCCTCCATTCCGCATCCTACTGGGCGCCTTCTGTGATTTTACATCAGTGGATAAATATTTCGGTAAATTTTGAAAAATGTGAGGTACTGATCCTGGTTGAAATTTCCTCTTCACTCGAGGAATTTCCACGTTCTCACAGTTCACTACGAAACAGTCCACCTTTATAACCTCCGAAAAACGCACGTCACAGATTCTAATTTTGATCGACAATCGCTTATCTTTCCGCGGAATAACTCTCGCCCATTTCGCAAACAGATTCGTTTCCTTTGCGGTGTGAAAAAATGTCTACCATCAGATTTTCTTCCCAACCCGATTCACATCCAAGAATGAAACAGTACGACATTTTCCCGAAACGGCAGAAAATTTAGTTGTTTGCACACACAAAGCGCTGCACAGACATTCGTGAACTATTACAAAGAAACAAATTCCCTCGCATAATATGACTTCTCGCGCACAGGATATTACAGTACCAACCTCGTGGGTTACTGTCACACCTGCTTATGGTTCGGCGCGACTTCCGCGCCACACACTGGCTGGACCATGAACTACAATGCTTAAGGAGCGGAGTGATGACACTGTTTATTTCTATTGGCCATGCATATACTGTACCAAGTTTTATTGCGTTTGCTTGGTTGAATCGCGAGAAACGTCTATTTAAAAGTCGCAACTTCGCTTGGCCACCATGTTGGTTTTTTAGTTACCAGGTTTTCAAAAGTGACATAGGTGAATTTCTAGTAGTTTCCTTTTTTCACCGTACAGAATTCCAGGGTGATATCGGTAATAGTTTCGGAGATATTGAATGCTGGTGAAATATTTCGCACAGCCGCCATGTTGGATTGGTGAGACGTAACAAAATTTGAAGGGCACGGTCGGATTCGCGCGGAACAGTACTATGAACTTACCAAGTTCAATTGAAATCTCTCCAGCCGTTTAGAAGTTATTAGGGGGGGGGCACACAAAAATCCTCACACACACACACGCGCACACACAGACAGACACACGGACAAAAGGTGATCTCAAAAGCCTATTTTTTTTTCAAAAATGAAAATAGGCTAAAAATAATCAGACACGTGCCTAAGGTTTTTTCCATGTATTGCATGTATTGTACATTGTGAGGCGAAAGTGGTGAAAAGTGGGGGTTGAAGGATCAGCTTAATAGATAAGTGAATAAGTGTTCGACCAGTTTTCATAAATCCAATTTAAGGGGCCCATGGGGAGGGGTGAAATTCTGGAAAAAAATACAAAAGAAAGTATCCTGACTGACTGACTCATCATCGCCCAGCCAAAACTATTGATGTTAGAAACATGAATTTTTTGGGATATATTCATTGTACGTCAAAACCGTCCTGTAAGGAAGGATTTTTGGATATTCAGGTTCTAAAGGGGTGTTAAGGGGGGGGGGGGGGCGGGGGGTAAAACCTGCATTTCATTGAATAACAATATTTCACGAGTGGTTTCATTTGGGGATGTGATACTCGGCATATAAACTAATCATTTACAAGTAGTTCCGTGAAGAACTATACAGCCTATTTTCATATATCCTACTTATATTAACTGCCACTATCAACATACAAAATTTCAGTTTGATTGCGGTAATAGATTCGTAGATATTGAGTGCCGACTAAATATTTCGGATGGTCGCCATGTTGGATTTTATATATGTAGGTACTAGAGTTATGTAATGTTACATGAAGATTATTGTGTACGTGTAGTATTCAAACTTCAATCGCATGATTGGGACACAAGAAGTAAAAACGAGATTTTAAAATTTCGCACAGCTGCCATCTTGTGGTTATGGAAACAATTGTAATAAATTAGATGCCAATGGATTAAAATTCGTAAAAGGATTTACTGTCCCAAGTTTCACTGCACTCGGTTGGTTAAATTGCGAGAAACGTCCATGTGAATATTTATACTTCGCGTCGCTGCCATGTTGGATTTGTGATCTTCAGGTTATTTAAAGTCCCATAGGCGAACTTAAGTTCATAGCCCCTCTGAACATAAAAAATCAGTTTGATTGCTATAATAGATCCGTATATATTCAGAGTCGTCTGAATATTTCGGATGGTCGCCATGTTGGATTGTTAAATGTTTAGGCCATAGAGTCATGTACCATTGAAGGAAAATTATTGCGTAGGTTCATTATTCAAACTTTCACTTCGATCGCTTGATTACGACACAAGAAATAAAAACTTTAATTTTAAAATTCGCACAGCCGCCATCTTGAGGTTATGTAAACAATTGAAGTAAATTAGATACCAGTGCATTACAATGTGTATAAACATTTCCTGTACCGGATTTCATTGCGTTTGGAACATTAAATCGCGAGAAAAGGTCTATTTAAAAATTTCAAATTCGCTTGGCCGCCATGTTCGTATTGTAGTTAACCGCTTTTTGAAAGTCTTATATGTGAACTTTCAATAGTACCCTTTATCTCCGTATAAAATTTCAGGGTGATACAGCTAATAGTTTCAGAGATATAGAATGCCGGTGAAATATTTCGCACATCCGCCATCTTGTGGTTATATAAAAAATTGAACCAAGTTTGATGTCGGTGCATTACAATGTGTATAAACATATACTATACCAACTTTTATTGCATTTGGTTGGTTAAATCGCGAGAAACGTCTATTTAAAAGTCGCGAATTCGCGTGGCCGCCATGTTGGTTTTGTAGTTACCAGGTTTTCAAAAGCCACATAGGGGAACTTCTAGTAGTTTCCTTTACCACCGTAATAAATTCCAGGGTGATATCGGTAATAGTTTCGGAGATATTGAATGCTGGTGAAATATTTCGCACAGCCGCCATGTTGGATTGGTGAGACGTAACAAAATTTGAAGGGCACGGTCGAGGTCGCCCGGAATAGTACTATGAACTTACCGAGTTTCATTGAAATCGCTGCAGCCGTTTAAAAGTTATTTGGGGGACACACACACACACACCTCACACACACACACACACACACACGCGCACACACACACGGACAAAAGGTGATCTCATAAGCCTATTTATTCAAAATTGAAAATAGGCTAAAAATAGGCAGACACATGTTTAAGGGTTTCTTGATGTGGTGTAAATTAAGGGGTGAAAGGGGGTGAAGGATTCCTAACGGAGCGTGTATCTCTTAAAGGGCATAGGCGAGAAGTTCGAAACTCAAGGGATAAACATCAGCTTAAAAACAAGATGTTCAGTAAAGAACATATAGCCTACTTTCTCCTAAATGCATGGGTATTGTTATAACTCTTTGTCCTTTTCAAGGAGTATGATTGAATGTTGGTTGTAGTAGCTTGTTGAAATACAACGTGCTATAGGGATATTAAACATGAATATGAGGTACCCTTTGCTAGTGCTACCTCTGTACCAAATTTCGTTCAATTCGGTTTCACCGTGTTTGAATTGATAGGGGGAATCGATTTGCACACATACTTTGCCACCATCTGCAAACTATTGGGCTGATTTTCTTGCAGTTTGGTCTGAATATGTTACCCACATAAAGATATAGTGTTGCAAAATTTGGTAGAGACTACATTATTAGGTTGGTCGTAATTACATTTTAGCTTTTAACATTTGGGTGGCCGCGATTACGTTTCCGTCAAGATAGCGGTGATATAAAACATTACACTGAGTTGCCCTTTGTTAGTGCTACCTCTGTACCAAATTTCGTTCCATTCGGTTTCACCGTGTTCGAATTGATAAGGGGAATCGATTTTCACACAAAGATGGCCGCCATCCGCAAACTATTAGGCTAATGGCCTATTAGATTGGTCAAAGGATGCTCCCTCCATAAAGGTATGTTGTTGCAAAGTTTCGTAGAGATCGGATGGTTATGTTAGTCGTAATTTGATTTAAGCTTTAAACATTTGTGTGGCCGCCATTACGTTTCTGTCAATATGGTGGCGATATAAATCATGACACTGAGATGCCCTTTGCTAGTGCTATCTCTGTACCAAATATCGTTCCATTCGGTTTCACCGTGTTTGAATTAATAGGGGGAATCGATTTTGACACAAAGATGGCCGGCATCCGCAAACTATTAGGCGAATGACCTATTAGATTGGTCAAAGGATGCTCCCTCCATAAAGGTATGTAGTTGCAAAATTTGGTAGAGATCGGATGATTAGGTTAATCGTAATTTGATGTAAGCTTTGAACATTCGTGTGGCCGCCATTACGTTTCAGTCAAGATGGCGGCGATATAAAACATGACACTGAGGTGCCCTTTGCTAGTGCTACCTCTGTACCAAATTTCGTTCCATTCGGTTCCACCGTGTTCGAATTAATAGGGGGAATCAATTTTGACATAAAGATGGCCGCCACCCGCAAACTATTAGGCTAATAACCTATTAGATTGGTCAAAGGATGTTCCCTCCATAAAGGAATGTTGTTGCAAAGATTGGTAGAGATCGGATGGTTATGTTAGTCGTAATTTAACTTAAGCTTTGAACATTTGTGTGGCCGCCATTACGTTTCTGTCAAGATGGCGGCGATATAAAACATGACACTGAGGTGCCCTTTGCTAGTGCTACCTCTGTACCAAATTTCATTCATTCGGTTCCACCGTGTTCGAATTAATAGGGGGAATCAATGTTGACATAAAAATGGCCGCCATCCGCAAACTATTGGGCTAATAACCTATTAGATTGGTCAAAGGATGCTCCCTCCATAAAGGAATGTTGTTGCATAGTTTGGTAGAGATCGGATGGTTATGTTAGTCGTAATTTAACTTAAGCTTTGAACATTTGTGTGGCCGCCATTACGTTTCTGTCAAGATGGCGGCGATATAAAACATGACACTGAGGTGCCCTTTGCTAGTGCTACCTCTGTACCAAATTTCATTCATTCGGTTCCACCGTGTTCGAATTAATAGGGGGAATCAATTTTGATATAAAGATGGCCGCCATCCGCAAACTATTAGGCTAATAACCTATTAGATTGGTCAAAGGATGCTCCCTCCATAAAGTAACGTTGTTGCAAAGTTTGGTAGAGATCGGATGGTTATGTTAGTCGTAATTCAACTTAAGATTTGAACATTTGTGTGGCCGCCATTACGTTTCTGTCAATATGGCGGCGATATAAAACATGACACTGAGATGCCCTTTGCTAGTGCTACCTCTGTACCAAATTTCGTTCCATTCGGTTTCACCGTGTTTGAATTAATAGGGGGAATTGATTTTCACACAAAGATGGCCGCCATCCGCAAACTATAAGGCTAATGACCTAGTCATTCGGTCAAAGGATGCTTCCTCTATAAAGGTATGTTGTTGCAAAATTTGGTAGAGATCGGATGATTAGGTTAATCGTAATTTTATTTAAGCTTTGAACATTTGCGTGGCCGCCATTACGTTTCCGTCAAGATGGCGGCGATATAAAACATGACACTGAGGTGCCTTTTGTTGGTACTACCTCTGTACCAAATTTCGTTCCATTCGGTTGCACCGTGTTCGAATTAATAGGGGGAATCGATTTTCACACAAAGATGGCCGCCATCCGCAAACTATTACGCTGATAACCTATTAGTTTGGTCAAAGGATGCTCCCCCCATAAAGGTATGTTTTTGCAAAATTTGGTAGAGATCGGATGATTAGGTTAGTCGTAATTTTATTTAAGCTTTGAACATTTGCGTGGCCGCCATTACGTTTCCGTCAAGATGGCGGCGATATAAAACATGACACTGAGGTGCCTTTTGTTAGTACTACCTCTGTACCAAATTTCGTTCCATTCGGTTGCCCCGTGTTCGAATTAATAGGGGGAATCGATTTCCACACAAAGATGGCCGCCATCCGCAAACTATTAGGCTGATGGCTTATTGGTTTGGTCAAAGGATGCTCCCCCCATAAAGGTATTTTGTTGCAAAATTTGGTAGAGATCGGATGATTAGGTTAGTCGTAATTTGATTTAAGCTTTGAACATTTGTGTGGCCGCCATTACGTTTCCGCCAAGATGGCGGCGATATAAAACATGACACTGAGGTGTCCTTTGCTAGTGCTACCTTTGTACCAAATTTCGTTCAATTCGCATTCACCGTGTTCGAATTGATAGGGGGGGACAGACATTCAGAGTACACACACTCACACACACACAGACACACACACACACACACAGACTCACACACACACATACACACACACACACAGTCTCACACACACACATACACACACACAGACAGACACACTTTTTTTCGCCCTGTGTTGATCTCATAAGTTCATTTTTTGCAAAAATCGAAAGTAGGCTAATAAGTAAATAGGATTTCGACAGTTTTTTCATAAATTCTATTTAAGGGTCCATGCGGAGGGGGGAAATTCTGAAAAAATAAATGAAAGAATATGTCCTGACTGACTCACTCACTCATCACCGCCCAGCCAAAACTATTCAAGTTAGAAACATGACATTTTGGGCATATGTTCGTTGTATGTTGAAAACGTCCACTAAGGAAGGAGTTTTTAATTCAGGTTCTAAAGGGCCGTTAAGGGGGGTAAACGTGCATTTCATTGAAGAACAATATTTTACGAGTGGTTTCATTTGGGGATGTAATACTTGGCATAAAAACTAATCATTAAAAATAAGCAGACACGTGTCTAATGATTTTTCGATGTGGTGTACAGGGTCTTACATATAAAGTAAGAACGCCAAGCGGCGGGTTTGTTATCCGCTACCGTGGTGGCCTTGGCCGAGCTTGCGGTGCGCCGTGGCCCCCTACTTTAAGCGTGTGTACAATCCTATATGAAATATTACCTTATAAGAGATGCTGGAAGTGTCGTCCTTCCTGGGTAATGCAGGCATTGTATCTGGTAACCACATTCTGGCTGACGTGAGTGAGTTCTGCCACTCTAATGTTTCTGATTTTTTATTTTCTGTACCTAATTGAGCACCGAGCCAGTAGTGTCAAACTTATTTTCAATTACGTGAATCTGTGCTAGTGAAGGTGGCAGTCATAGGAAAATTGCTGAACAAATGCATCACGTACCCGCCGAGCCGACTCGTACTTAAAATGAGGTTTACTTACAAAAATACGATGTTGTAATGATAAATGTCTCACCATGTTAGCATCTGAGGTTCAGACTGGCGACTGAACAACTGCACGCTTATTGCAAGGTCAAATATGTACTATGCCCGCGCTTTCAATACTACAGCAGGGGGCCGTGGCGCGCCACAAGCTCAGCCAAGGCCACTGCAGCAACGCATAACAAATCCGCCGCTCGCCGTTCTTACTTTATATGAAAGACCCTGTATATTATGAGGTGAAAGGGATAAAAAGTGGGGGTTGAAGGATTCCTAACGGAGCGTGTATCTCTTAAACGACATAAGCGAGGAGTTTGAAACTGAGAGCAAAACAATCAGCTTAAAATAAGTAAATAGGTGTTCGACCGTTTTTTTTCATAAATCCAATAAAGGGGATCATAAAGGGGGGGGGGTGGCGATGGGAAATTCTGGATGAAAAACGTCGACTAAGGGAAGAATTTTTGTATATTCACTCATCATCGATAAGCCAAAACTATTTAAGTTAGAAACATGAAATTTTGTGGTAATTTTTGTTGTATGTTGAAAACGTCTACTATGGAAGGATTTTCGGATATTCAGGTTCTAAAAGGGGGTTAAGGCGGTTCAACTTGCATTTCATTGAATAGCAATATCTCACGAGTGGTTTCATTTGGAGCATATTGACTAATGAAACAAAAATAAGCAGACACCTGTCTAAGGATTTTTCGAGGTGGTTTATACTGTATTATGAGGTAAAAGGGGGGAATTTTGGCCGTGGAGGTTTTTATTTGTGTAATTTTATTATGTGAATTGTTTTTCCACAGGAATTTAGGTAAATGGATTTTGTGTTTACTCAGTGTGTTAAATATACCTTATCTCATTTATTTCCTATTTATTTTTGTGCTCGGAAACAGTGTTTTGATTTTAGGTTGCATTTTGTACTTGCTTTGCGACGTGACGTTGGGGAGATTCTGATATTTAAGTGCCATTGTTGTCTTATATTGATTTTTGGCTGATTGTTTACGGTCTTTATCAAATTATTATCATTATTAATATTCAAAATTGAACCATAAGTCAGTCGTAGCAATCATGATTGAGACGTTGCTAATTGCACTCTTTACAACTACAATATTCGCGGGCGAAGCCGCGAGGGTAATGCTAGCCTCTCTATATATATATCAAATGAAAGTTTGTCGGTTTTTTCTGAATTTCCACGGAAGTTTGAGTTATTAACGCGTTTCAGGCTAGTTTATGACGTTTGCGCGCAAAAACAAAATTTTTGTCTGTCTGTCTGCTTGTCTGTTTGTCTGTGTACAAATTTGCACGCGCATCACTCGAGAACGGCTGAGTGGATCAACGTAAAATTTGGTACAGAAGTCCATCAGAGGCACGAAAGTAAACACTGATGTAACTCTTCTCCATACCTCTCTTAAAAGAGGGCCTACCCCCTTAAAATGCATTCTGAAATGGGCGTAGAAAAACGAGACAAAGCTCATTTTCAGCGTCTCAATGTGAGGAACAAAACTCGGGAGCCCTACGGGCCCCGAAAACCATATTTTAAGGTCCTAAAACCAACAGTTTTTGAGATATACCCAGAAAACTAATTTCATTAGCTATTGAAAGAATGCAAGCCGGTAACCATGGCAACACAATCTCAGAAGTCCTATTTCTGTACGATGCAATGCCATTCCATTTATTACATTACTGTGAACGTTCGCAAACGGCTATAAAGTTGTCATGGAACCAACTTAAGCTGTAAAATTCATCAATACCTATATAATGCGTTTGAGTGGGTCAAGGGGTACTCAAGGTCTATGATATCCCTATACCTATGTTATTAAATTATTATTATGATTATTATTATATTATGGCGTACAAGGACTAGCAAAACTCATTTTCAGCCCCTCAGTGGCTCGGAGATATTCCCAGAAAACTAAGTTCATTTAATAAACTAATAAAGACCATCTCGTGGCGCAGTGGCTAGCATTGTTGGCTGTCACCCCGAAGTACCGGGTTCGATCCCCGGCTCTGCCAAGAATGTATAAGTCTTGGTATGGTCTGGTACGGGGTCTCCCAGCCTCGTGATGCAAAATGGGAACCTGCCGAATGCTATGGTAGGAGGAGTGGAAAGGAACTGGCCACCCTATCACACGCAAACTCCGGCTCGGGATGCCTGGTTAGTGATCCCTTGACTTAGTCAAGGGCTCTTATTCAGGTCGCCTACGTCCCTTGAGGGGATATGGCACTCTTTTATTTATAAACTAATAAATAGATGACGAGTACAGAAGAAGACCAAATCAGGAGCTATATAGATATACTGAGAAAATCACAGATGTGGCCAGGAAGAGACGCCTGGCTTTCTATGGACATGTCTCATGGATGAACCCAACAACACTAACAAACCGGCTTCTCAACTACAGGGGGAAGAGAAAGAGCGTGACACCGTCGCTAACAGTAGTTAACAAGGATATTCAAGAACTGAAAATAATGAAAAGTGATATTAGAAGCCGATCACATCTCAGAAAGATACTTACCAGAAGTGTTTTCAGGACAGACCACCCTGTAAGAAAACCGGCATCATCTGGACAAAAGATAGGAAGGAGAAACATAGCCAGAGAATGCGCGAATATTGGGCAAACATCAAGTCCCTCGCCAAGCTGAAAAGTTGAACGTCGTGGTCCTTAGCTGGCCCATCCGGAAGAAGATGAACAAGAAGAAATTAATGAAGTAATGCAAGCCGGTAACCATGACAACAGTGTCACAAGAGGTGACATCCAACTTTCCATCTATTTCTGTAAGAAGCAAAGCCACTCAATTTATTACATTTCTGTTAAAGTTTGCAAATGGCTATAAGGTTATCGTGGAAACAAACATAGACTGTAAAATTCAACAATTCGATTAAGGGGGTCAAGGGGTACTCTAGAATTTTTGCACGTGACTTACAAGTGCTATATGCGATATGTTGTGCAGAAGGTCTATTATATTTCCGAACAGCAACATTATTTTCAAAAATTCCTGAATTGGAATAGTGTTTTTTTTGCAGCTTTTGGGAATTTGGGCCTTTGTATGCTAAAAATCCCGAATTTTCATGCACCACGAGCCTTTATAAATTGTTAAAGGGGTCATCCTGGGGATGGGGACTTTCCACAACGGTGAGGGTCAATTTTAATTTAACATATATTGCGTTTCGTCTACGAGGCTTTCAATATTATTTTCACGTCAGGAAGTACACGTTAGGTGAATTTAGTTTGAGAGCATATTTTAAGTCATCATTTTTTTGTCGACAAGCGGGTTCATCGTAAAGATGATTGTGTTTGATACTGTGTGGTTGAATATATCTTTATGTTTATGTACGCCTATAATTCATGTTCGGGTGCTTGGAGCATCGTAAAATTAGGTATTGTAACCATGAGTCAATACACCAATCATTTAGAAAACTCTTCAACGTACATCTCAAAGAAGGGTGGGTATAAGGAACAACTCTTCAAAATACATGCTAAAATAGGCGAAAAATAAAAATTATCCTACAAGGACGACCAAAGCATATGTTGCGCTTCTCAATGTGTGACACAAAACTAGGGAGTCTATAAAGGGTCTCCAAAAAAACACATTTTACGGCCCTTAAATTAACAGTGTCTGCGATATACCAAGAAACTAACTTCGTTCTGATAAACTTATGAAGGAATGACAAGCCCCTAACCATTGGAACAGTATCTCTATAGAAATAGAAATGGGCAGTTTGCTAGCAGTCTGGGAGACTGCCGGGGCTTTGAAGTATGCAGAAGAGTATCCAATTCGGATGCGGTTGCTTTACCGTATATACCAGCTGACGATCACCTCTTCCTTATGAATTAGCCAAAGTAATACATCCATGGCGTAACGACGAAGTAGCGCAGCGGCTAATGATGAAGTGCAGAGCAGCGTTGCTACATTATTATCGTGACGTAGCAGCATGTAGATAATAATCTGCGTGATGATGTGTAGCGTTACGATGAGAATGTGCAGAGAATGCGATAATGGGCTGAAGCTAGCACATTATATAGTGGCCATGAATCTTCCATAAGATCATGACCTCGTGACAAAATGGAGGCTTGCCATAGGTCGCCCGAAGAGCCACAGTGACGTAACTTGACACCGGCAGACTGCAGTGACCTGGTGCACGCCAGTTTGAAATATGTGCCGGAAGGTGTGAGACGGCAACACTCGAAGGTAAGGTCTTAAAGATACGATACATATGTTAAGCTTACATAATTTTGTCTGATTACGATGAATAATAAACTAATTAACACTGGTTTGGAGGTTTTATGAGAGCGAAAATAAAATGACAGTACAAATGGACCGTCACGAAAGAGAAATGAAACATACTTGAATAATTGGTTAAATGTCACGATATTGAAATGTTTTCCACACTTTAAATAAATTCATAGCTATATGAAACTCTAGAATTGTCACCTTTGATAAATATTTAGCCATTCACTGATACGTCGAAATTTTGATTACAAAATATATGATACTAGCAGAAGTACCCGTTCTTCGAACGGCTTTTAGTACTTGCTGGCCTAAATCATTAATATATATAATCACACCTTCCTAATGTAGTTATGTTATTTCCATGTTACCAACTACATCTGTAGATTACATGCATTTTCATTCACCAAATTATCAGAGGTAGGAAAGTGAAAATCCTTAGCCTGCTTTCAGTCGACCGACCGGTCAGGGAATGGAATGAATGAAACCCCAATCTAGCAGCAAGGATATGAACTGTGCTGGCTGCCGAAGCCTGTCGCACTCCCCTGGGGCAATGATTAAATGAATGACGGATGAAATGAAATGATAGTGGAGATTGTTGCTGGAATGAAATTGTGACAGGGAAAACCGGAGTACCCGGAGAAAAGCCTGTCTGCCTCCGCTTTGTAGGTGAGAAAGTGCGTTTATATATTGGAAATAAATATCAGCTTCTATGTAGTAAAAGTTAAATAACCTGTCTTAAATATTGAATTCCTAACGTTTAACGTCTTCATACTATATTTAAATATATAGGCCTAAACATTATGCTAAAAATACATCAAACTTGATAGAAATTATCATATCCGCAATAAGTAATGTTGCGGAAACTACGTACCATGTCATGATAAAGAGTAACAGTAACGGAACAAACTTCAATCATCCCCAGTAATAATAACAAAAACAAATTAATCACAGAAAAATTTTCTAAGTTCATGCCGTGTCTTGTGGGAGATTACTCCTAGTAACTCCGAGATGGTTCATCAGCGGGCTCTTGTGGTCTATTTGCGGACTATCAAAGGAGAAGCAATCTGTATGATACCCCAATTCTTATTTAGAACACCTCTGCAACTTTACTGCTAAACGCTAAAACCGTCTTTCACCTCCCTATAACTTTTCTAGTTTTACGCCGAGTTTTGTGCGTTTTTTTTATTGGCCGTGAGAGGCAAAATACCAACTTTCTTGAAATAAATTTGCCCAGTTTTGCAGTAAGATTAATATGAACACTAAATAAACTAATGTGACAGTCGTTAGTCTTCAACACATTCGGCTGTGAATTAGGGTTTCTGATCATGGTAAAAAACGACAAAAATCAGATAAATATTGGCAAACTGAAATATTCATTTAACGAAAAACAAATCGATGAAAAGGATGAAAGCATACCGTGCAAAGTAGAAAGCATTGTAACATTGTGAAACAGCGTGAAGAACCAAATACTCACATACAATAACCGGCACAAAGAGTATAAAATTAGACTCAAAATCACGATCGTTTTGGACTCCAAAAACGACTTCTATAAATAAAACAGTTAATGTAGAGACTAACATAGACTAACATCGCTCGGCGTTGACGCTGTTTTATAAGACATATTTAGGTTTTACTCGCTAACCGTTGGAGATACACGAAAAGTGATAAGGACCTTTCGGATAGAAAATTAAATTTTAAAGCTCGTAGTGCCATCAAAGGTTTGTTATATCTTAGCGTTCTCTTTTTATTTGAAATGGAAATATGAAAATAGTCGCCAGTTTTCAATAGTGCAAAATATCAAAATCAAAAGTATCCTACATGTAAACCTGGTGAATCAGCTACATCCATGCAAAATTTCATTTAAATAGGACCAGTGGATCTTGCGTTATTGAGTAACACACAGACAGACAGAAAGACACACACCATCTCATTTTTAGCCTACTTTCGATTTTTGCAAAAAATGAAAGTAGACTTATGAGATCAACACAGGGCGAAAAATTGTGTGTCTGTCTGTGTGTGTGTATGTGTGTGAGTCTGTGTGTGTGTGTGTGTGTGTGTGAGTGTGTGTACTCTGAATGTCTGCCCCCCCCTATCAATTCGAACACGGTGAAACCGAATTGAACGAAATTTGGTACAGAGGTAGCACTAGCAAAGGGCACCTCAGTGTCATATTTTATATCGCCGCCATCTTTACCAAAACTGAATGGCGGCCACTCAAACGTTCAAAATGTAAAATCAAATTACGGCTAAACTGATCATCCGATCGCTACCAAATTTGGTGACAACATACCTTTATATAGGACGCGTCTTTCATCCAAACTTCAAGGTCATCGGCCGTGCCATTTCAGGATGGCGGCCGTGTGAATTATGCAACCATTATAATCAATAGCTTAAGACCCACCAATTCCGATTATCGAGCCTAGGGTGGTTTAAGCTATCCTGAAGGTCGTTATCCGTTATTTATTATAATTTAATATTATAATATTATACTGTATGAGTGGCTTAAAAGAGCTGAGCGTCTCTGCCATACGACAAGATGGCAGCTGTCCTCATGTGCCTGTCTTATATTTCAGTAGTTTTAGTATGTTGTATGTGATATACCCTACTGATACAATAATATAAACTTTGTATGAAATGATCTATAATGAAGATGTACTGCAGTGAAGAAATCGTTTATTTCAAGTCATTATTTTCCAACAGGTTGTATCTAATATGTCAGTTAAGAACATCATGACGATAAGTGTATGGTTAGCTCTGGGCTAGCGTGTTAGTCTGTCACGCAGTTGACTGGGGATCGAATATTGTTCCAGTTAACTTTTTTTTTCTTGAATTCTTTTACAAATGATCTGCACGAGCTCTCTCCACAGATACTGAATAAAATGTAATTTAGCTCAAAGGAGAGGCTAATGTATACACTCGTTTATTAATAAAATCATAGCCCCAGCATCGCACTTAAACAGAAGACATTAGGAAAAGGAGAATAGAAGAACTAGAACAGATACTCGTTGTTATCAACCACAGCCTTCTTAATGCCTCTGTACGGTGCTGTCCCCTTGTGGGTTATGTGGGTAATATTGTTCCAAACATACCGCTATGTAAATACCTGGCCTCCTGAAGTATGACAATTTTGTAATACTGGTAGTTCAACTATTAGCCACGATCGCACTCCGCTTACCTTTAAACACTGCCAGCTGGATCGTCTCCCTCTTGGCTACTTTAAACTGCCTGCTCATTCAACACCCATAGGCGTACACGATAATTATTAATTCACTGCTAGGTCGCAGCTCCAACCTACTGCGATCGGCGTGGATTTTTGGTTGGTTGGTTGGTTGCACAGATTACCTACTACTAGGTTGGTTGGTTGGTTCTTAAGTTTAGGGGCTGCGACAACGTGGTCATGTAGCCCCGTGTACTTTGGGTGTGTGTAGAATCTGTCTGATAACCGGTGTTAATTGGGATGACTGTATTAGTGTGTATTATCTGTTTTGTGTTTTTTAATTTAAGTACTGAAACTTAGAATAGTTCCTTCTTTTGCCGCCAAGCGCCGCCGTCAACGATTACTAGGCCAAGTTCAGAACTTAGCTACTACACACCACCGCAGTCGGCTCTTGGCAACAAACATAGAAACCAAAGAGCGTTGTTTACATTCTTAACCTATCCAATTTAGCTTCACACAGGTGCAATTAGTGGAAGGTTCTTTAACGGCGCAGATTTTTAAAGGGGAAGATACCCAAAACGAAAGATTCTTAAGTTTGCAGGCTGGCTTAATATAGAGATTAACGGACGTCAATGCATTACAATAAGTTAGTAGTTTTGTTATTCAATCATCATAAAGTACATAATATTAGCCCAAAAACATGAATTATTTATATAATCCGGGCCGTGAAAGCCTTAATATACATATATATATAATATTGATTTTGACACTTACTGGCTAATTATTAATATAAAAGAAAACAAACAATACATAGTGGTAGAGGTGATTGCTTTAGGGATGAGGACAAAGAGTTATAAATATACCCATACATTTAGGAGAAAGTAGGCTATATGTTCTTTGCTGAACATCTTGTTATACATTAGTATGATTTAGCAACATTTATAATGTATTATAATTAGCACAATTAAAATGCTATATTAAAAATCTAGAGTTTCAATGCCACAGTATAGTCACAAATGAGTGTGTAAAATGTCATATCTGTAGCAAAAATAGTTTAGGAGCTATGTGTACCTAAATATGAAAAACATTAGTGTTTAGAAAACTTCAGTTAAAGTTTATGTTTCTCTCACCCCTGCCTTAGAACATTCCAGGACCATATTCTTCTTACTGCTGGCTCTCATCATCTTCTCTCTTCCTTTTTCTGTTTCTTTTTTCAATTCTACCTTCTTTAGTGGATTCTGCATTCGTTTTTTCACCTTTTATCACACGGTCACTGTAAAATGTTCTCAACGCCCTCAACATGTTAGCCCCATGCTTGATCCCCATTTCTTCCAAAACACATTTTCTTGACATCATGCCATCATGGAAACATATCACTGCATCTAGCACACCTCTCTGAAGGGTTCTAAAACCTACAAACTCAGTTTTAGGAACACGTTGCCAGATACAGTGATTAAAACTTCCATTTACATTCTGTGTGCCACCATGTAAACACTTGGACAGAAGTGTGTCATCGCACAGTCCCTTATATACAGCTTTAATTGCATCTAGAATAGCCAATGAAGTGAGTTCTTGTGGTGATAGTCAGGCCCCCCTGCCTTCTGCTTCTGACAGCCACACCATGAATCCACCCATTTAGGGCACAGCTCATGTCTTGGTTCTCCATCTGTTGACATTTTGTGATACCGTACAATGCTGCTCTTATGGCCATTTTCATTTGCAGAAGATTTCCTGTATTTCTTCTTATAGCAAGTCCAAAATACAGCTGTAGCTTGTCGATTTTTTGCATCGGTTAACCTCCCTCGACCATTAATGGGCTTACCATCAGAAAGTTTCTGTTTACCCAAATCTTTTCTGAGTTTCCTTAGCCTGGTCCCTAACCTATTCTGCACATGGTGTACACACTCTAGTTTGTCAACTATAATATTGTCCCCATATGGTTTAAAGTTATTTACTTTTGTGAATCCCTTTGAATCTCCATCACCTAGGTATTTAACATACCATATACCTCGGTCCAACCAAGAACGTTTGAACATTGCCACAGCACCTGCAGCCTCCATACTACCGCTGGACCCAACAACATTTTTCAGACATTTATGCTCACCCTTGGTCAGAGCACAACCATGATATTATTTTGTGAGGCATTCTACATCTAAGACTTTACCAGAATCCACAGATGTCACACAAACAACACCGCTCAGTGAAGTATCGCCACGCTTTATCCAGCTTCCATCACAAGCAGCAACGATATCACTTCTACTGTTATTTAGTACCTTGGCTCCTTTAGCTGCATTTACCATACAAGGAGACATGTCTCAAAGAATACAAAATTGTACTATTTGATTTGACTAACTTGCTTGATGGAGGTAGCAGGTTCATCATGGCACAAAATACCTGTCCTGATTTCTGGCCTTTCCCAATACACCTCATTGCATAGGCAAATCTAATATTTAAATTATAGATTCTATTCCTATTTAAACCTTATGACATAGATGAATGCTTTGATTTACAAACATTGCACACTAGACCAATTTTAGTCGCAAGACCTCATCTACTATGTACATCTTCTACTATACCGACAGTAGTGGTTCAGCTGGCTAAAGCGCAGCGTTAGGTCATGGGACCAAGCTCTCTGCTGACTCGGTAGACGCGTGGGTTCGAGCCCCACCGTCGGCCGTCCTTGAAATGGTTTTCCGTGGTTTCCCATTTTCAACACCATTCAAATGCTGGGACGGTACCTTCTGATAGGCCACGGCCGATTCCTTCCACATCCTTGCCCAGTTTCATTCATTCACCTTCATCCATTCCATCTGTCATCCCGACGCGCAGGTCGCCCACGGGCGTCGAATAGAATGACCTCTGAGGAGGCCACACGACAAAAAAAAATCTTCTAGTATCCTTCTAGTTCTATCCTTTCCTGTGAACGTTGGAGTACATCAAGGTTCCGTCCTCAGTCCATTACTTTTTGTACTCGTCATGGATGTGTTGACAGAGGAAGCTCCATGGTCCATGATGTTCGCTGATGATGTGGTCCTGTGTGCAGAGACGAAGGAACTTGCAGAGAAATTGTTGGAGGAATGGAGAGAAGCTCTAGAAAGCCGAGGAATGAAGATAAGCAGATGTAAGACAGAGTTCCTGAGCCTGAGTGGTGCTGAAACAGGTTTTGAATTGGCTGGAGTAGAGATCCCAACAGCAAGTTCATTCAGATACCTTGGTACAGTTATCCAACAAGATGGTGGATTGGAGGAGGAAATAAAGAGCAAGATACGCTCAGGATGGTTCAACTGGAGGAAAACATCAAGTGTACAGTGCGACAAGAAGGTACCAGAAAAACTAAGAAGGGAAGGTACACAAGGCCGTGGTGAGACCAGCATGATATACGGGGCAGAAACCTCGCAGATAACAAAGAGATGGGCAGAAACAACTGGACGTGGCAGAAATGCGTATGCTGAGATGGGCAAGTGGACATACAAGGTTGGACAAAGTGAGAAACGAAGTGATTAGGAGACGACTTAGCGTGGTGCAAGTTTCTGACAAAGTCAGAGAAGCTGGCCGCAGATGGTATGGCCATGTTAAGAGAAGAGATGAAGATTATGTGGGTAATAGGATGATGGAAATGCTTCCACGAGGGAAACGGAGTCGAGGACGACCAGAAAGGCGATGGATGGACAGCATTCAAGAAAGTATGAAACAGCGGGGGCTTGTGGAGAAGATGGTCCGGGATAGAACAACTTGGAGGAGGAACATCCGAATCAGTGGGATTAATCATGCTGGAGAAGAAGAAGAAGACTATCTTGATGGAATTTATATACTTACAATACTTACACTGAACATTATTCTGAACCAAATCTGATATAATATCTAAATATAATATTACACTACCACCAGAAGTATCATTATTACTTCTCCCCTCATTTTCCTCTGAGAGATAACTATCTTTCTCTTCGATGCACTGGAAACACACGAATCGTTGGCATTTGGAGGGGTATGAAATGCACTAAAATTAGGCCCATCATCTTGTGGTGAGGAGGCAATAACAGTCGCTGTATGTTTCGTGTATCTATTACATCGATGATATTGTTTTCTATGTGTACACTTTTCAAACACCACAATCTACGAAACACGTTCCAAACAATACAAATCAAGTAGCCTATTTTACATCAAACCATAACAAACACACGAGATTTCCATGGATACGCTCATGTGCAGTCTTTTGTTCAGACAGGCGAGACGTTTCCATGGTACCAACCTTTGAAACGCGCTATCGCATACAATTCTCGTACAATTAGTAAATAAATTCTAATTGATTGACTATGTGTGACAGTAGTTACATTCATAAAGGGGATGTGGCAAAAGCAAGGTTACACATTATTCGCAATATATCTACGAGTTCAAACAAAAATACATATAAATTATACATATTCTTGTTCAGGAAGGAGAGGGTTTCGAAATAAGACTAAAAAATGTTGAAATTTTTGACCTTCTGTACTAAGGGGCTTCGATCCCATGCACATGTAGTATAATCGATCAATATTTATTTATATTCCATACACATCGTTATCGCTTCCCTATGACTCGACCTCCCATAACTGATAAACCTGTGACATTCCCGCCATATTCTCTTGTGTATTTACGTTTCCTGGCTAAGCCTCTTGCCACCAATGGCGCCATGATTAGTACAATATCATGATTGATGGGCTCAAGCGATTCCCCTGACATCAGCACGACATGTCCACCTACGGTGTCTCGGACTTGCGCCACATGGTGGCTTGGTGCCGGAACCTTGATCCCCATTTCTTATCTATCAACTGATAAGAAACTCCGACCTTAATTTAGGGCCCACTTTCTCTCAAGGTCCGTTACCGACGTCAGCGCTGTGATGTCACAAGCTCCATGGCGACTAAAACCACGAACACGCCCCGTGTAACGTCACTGCTTCACTACCTTTCGAACTTATAGGTCACTAGCAGTAGTTCCCGGCTTTACCAGGCGGATTTATTTGTTTTATGGATGATAATGAATACTACTACAGAACTGGCATATGATACTTATACTAACAGAAAACAAATATTTTAAAAATATAACATTTTGTGGTGGTGGTGGTGGTGGTGGTAGTGGGGGTGATAAGTACTACTGTATAATGGACGTAACATTCAGGTCATTTTCCCATTACGATAATGATAATAATGGATAGGGAAACAGCTATTTACTAACTACAGTACTGACACATGTTATTTACAAACGAATTGAAAAATATAATTAGAAAGAGGAGTAAGTGAAATAAAAGACGCTGCCTAGGGCCTATATCACTCATTGGCTGTTAGAAAAGTAGAGAACAATAGTGTCGTCTTTTGTCGCATAGCGGTGTAGGAAAATAATCAGAGCACTCTGGAAAACTTCGGATGTCCCGAGCTCCTGAGGTAGCAATAGTGTCTTTTATAGCCACATAGCGCTCAAGGATAAGGATCGGAATAAATGAAAGTAAATTTGAAAGCACCAACGCTTATTTTAGCTGATAGCCTCTCTGTATTGTTCAAACACCATCGCACTTATACAGAGGCATAATATTTTCATGATGATTACTGTTTTAAGGGGCCTAAGAGATATTTTTCACTAATTACCCCCCGTGACTCAAATTTATAAGCAGCGCAAGATGTAACTATTTTCACAATTCTGCACCAGGACACTGGTAGGGGCAGCCCGCATTGCCAGCCAACAATAGACTTATTAAAATACTAGCAAACCGCCCTGGCTTCGCCCGGAAACAGTAATATGAATGCAAGTTGATAGGCTACTTTTAACCGAAGTCTTATAAGATTTCCTTGTATACGAGATTAGTCTTTTTTCCTACAGCAGTGAACACGAAAAGATTTCGGTTTGATGTAACACGCGATAGAGCCACGTAAAGCTGTCCATGAGAAAAACATTCTCCACTGACATCAACTCCAGTCACGCTAAGTGTCTGACCATGTGCTTTTGTTTATAGTCATGCCAAAGCAGACCCTTACTGGGAAGTATACTCATTTGAAACGATAAGGCAAATCTGAAGGAATCATAGGAACTCTGGGTACTAAGACCGTTCCTTAGGTACCACAGCTAGTAAAGATAGTTGCTTCAATGAAACAGTTTTTCGAAGTTTTCACTACCAATCGCGTCCCATTGCATAACTTTAGTGGGTGTTAATTACATAGCAATATAATAGGCACTCCCACTTTTAAAATAAGCTTGTGTGATGGCAAGCCAGAAGGAAATAAAGAATTTAGGAATTCTGTAGGGTAATGAACAGCTTCTTCACTATCGACTATTGCATCTAGCCTACTGAGTAATATACTTTAGTCTGGGCAGTGCATTTGGAGAACACCAAGTCATTAATTTTCACAACTTGTTCGTTTGTCGGCGATAATATTACTCTTCCTTTAAACCATGAATGAGACTTGTTAGATAGGTCATGGATTTGAGGAAAAAACGCTATCAATCAATTCTTGAATGCTGCTTATTAAAACACAGAAATCGTGACTGAGGGTAATTTTTCCGTCAATGGACCAGTAAATCTCCATTTCCGACTCTAAGTAACATATTAGCAAACATACTCTTATCTTCTGAAGATAAGAGTAGGCCTCTCATGTTAGTTTTGAGTGCCAATTTTGTTATATCCGGCCAGATGTAAGATCATTTTATTGAAGCGTTCACTTCGTCGGCTCTCGTTCCTCTGGTAACAACTGGTAAGGTTTGACGAAAATCTCCGGCGAACAAAACTGTGCAGCCACCCATAGGTGTGTTCCGATTCCTTAGATCACGCAAGGTCCAGTCTACAGCTTCAACGGAAGTTTTGTGCGACATTGTTGCCTCATCCAATACAACTAAAGATCTATTTTGGATTAAACTGGCAGTGTTATTTTGATTTGAAATATTACATACGCTTCCATCATTACTTCTGACTTTCAAAGGAAGTTTAAATGTTGCATGTGCTGTTCTGCCCCCTTCCAAACGAGTGGCTGCTATTCCGGATGATGCGACGGCAAGAGCAAAATTACCACCAGGCCTCACTTTGGCGAGCAACAAATTAATCTAGAACGTTTTGCCTGTGCCTCCAGGGGCATCGAGAAAAAATATCTTACCTTCCTTCTTAGTGATGCTAGATATGATGGTGTCATAAGCTTGTTTCTGATCAGGGTTCAGACGGTGTTCTTCTTGAGCAACGCTTTGAAGGGGCCGAGGACGAAGTCTTTCTTTCTCTTGTGACAATCGAGAAATTATTTGTTGCTCTGTTTCATTGTTACGTGATAAGCGCTCTCTTTTAGATGCCAATGAACTATGACCTATATCCGTTTAACATCTCGGCATGATGGCTTAAAATCACCGACTGGACTATTATTAATAACGAATTCTTGTCAGACGTAATTTAAGAATGGCGAGGTGCATGAACCACAAATCCCCCTTCCGTCCAATCTTAAATTGACTGTGTATTTTGCGGATCGAAACGTTCACAGGTGAAATGAAGAAAAGCTGAGTTGCACTTCCAGGGGAATGGCGGGGTGCATGCACACAAATACCCCTTCCGTCCAATCTTAACTTAACTGTGTATTTTGCGGAACGGTAAGTTCACATGCGAAATGAAGAGTTGCACTTTCAGGGAATGGCGAGGTGCATGAAACACAAACCCCCCTTCCGTCCAATCTTAACTTGACTGCGAAACGGAAAGTTCACAGGCGAAATGAAGAAAAGTCCAGTTGCACTTCCAGGAAAACTCCAAACACAAGCACCCTTCTCTGAAGTCTTAACTCAACACGACTCGACGGTTTGCTGCTGGCTGTATCTGGGGTATTAGGTTCGCCCGCTAGTTTGGCTGTAACAGGGGTGATAGACTCGCCCTTAGCTAGCTCGTAAACTGTTGCCTCAGTATTTGAATGGACATGGTTGGAAGAAATGAAAACGTTAAAACACTTAGAGTGGGCGATGTATTAAAAATAGAGATATGCTCTTCCGGACTTTTTTGTAGAACTTTTCATGCTGAACAATTCTTACACACATAGTATTTATATATTTTTAACGGTTTGCCCGGAGTAAACTTAGAAAGCACTCGGACGCCAGTTTTTTTTTTACTTTTTTCACTGAAATCGTAACTGCTCGGCTTCCTTTGATCATAAATAAATAATTTCCTAAATAAATCAACCTCGAGATATCCTTTACACAATGGTGAAAACCGCATCAAAATCCATCCAGTGGTTCTCGAGATTACCCGTGACATCTAAGAATCGGGGACCTTGTTTTATACTAATTAGAGATTCTTACAGGTACACTACTACGGACATGAATGTTTCTAGGGCTTTTAAACGTGGTTTGGAAGTTCATTTTGTCTGTTTTTCTAAATGTAGGGAATAGAGAGAGTTGTCCAAAATATCAAGTGGACAGTGTTACCCGCAGGGTTCCAAAGGGTAAGTACAATAAGTTTGGTTCAGATCGGTGAAACGGTGTAGATTTGTATAAACAACAGGCAGACAAAACAATATTGAGCTTTCTTTATATAGATAGATAGATTCGTTACACGCCGTTACACTCAACCGTTTTTAGAAACAGGATGAAAACAGGCTTTGGGAACCGTCCAGGAATAGTTATAGGCGCAGTAAATGCAATTTACAATAGATGGCGCGTGAGTAGCTTCAACAAAATGGCGTGCGTTTGTTTCAAGAAAGTCCCACATGCGTTCATATACCATTCATCCCCTTGCGTTGAAACTTGGGTGAGTTGTTCTGTACACTTCAGGTAAGGTCCTGGCTTAGTATTCCACTTAACAATATGTAGCGAGTAGATTCAACAAATGAGCGACGACTGGCGTAGCGTTTCAACAATGTCCTGTATGCGCTCACATACAATTCAGCCGATAGCGATGAAACTTGGGTTAGACGTTGTGTACACTACAGGCAAGGTTTCTGGCTTAGTAAATTCATGTTATAATAGGTAGCGCACGAGTAGATTCAACAAATGAGCGACGACGAGCGAAATGTTTCAACATAGTCCCGTATGTGTTCATATACCATTCGTCCGTTAGCGACTAAACTTGGGTGAGTTGTAGTGTACACTCCAGGGAAAGTTTCAGGCTTAGTAAATCCATTTTACAATAGGTAGTGCACAAGTAGATTCAACAAATGAGCGAAGACGCGCGAAGCGTTTCAACAAAGTCCCGTATGCGTTCATATACCATTCGTCCGACCCTTCATGGGCTGTAGTGCCAGGGGTTATTATTATTATTATTTATAGGGAGGTGAAAGGCGGCTTGAGCTTATAGCTCTCGCAGTTAAGGTGCGCTTCATAAGAAGGGAGGTAGTGCAGAGTTCGCTACTCCTGTGGGGGTCCGGGCGCTGACACCGAGAGCCCACTGATGAGCCAGCTTGGTGTTCCTAGGCGAAACCCCACACAAGCTGTTACACTGTTACAAGATGTTACACTTCAGGGAAGGTTTCTGGCTTAATGAATCCACTTTACAAAAGGTATCGTACAAGTAGATTCAACAAATGAGCGACGGCACGTGAATCGTTTAAACAAAGTCCCGTATGCGTTCATATACAATTCATCCGATTGCTATGACACTTTGGTGAATTGTTGTGTTTATTCCAGGAAAGGTTTCTGACTTAGTAAATCCTTTTTACAATAGGTAGCGCACGAGTAGATTCAATAAATGAGTAACGGCGCGCGTATCGTTTAATAAAATCCGTATGCGTCCATATACCATTCATGCGATTGCAATGAAATTTGGTGAAATGTTGTTTCCACTCCCGCAAAGATTTCTGATTTAGTAAATCCATTTTACAATTGGTAGCGCACGAGTAGATTCAACAAATGAGCGACAGCGAGTGAATCGTTTCAACCAAGTCCCGTATGCGTTCATATACCATTCATCAGATTGTGATAAAACTTTGGTGAGTTGAGTACAGTCCTGCGAAGGTGTATGAATTAGTAAATCCGTTTTTCAAGTAGATTCAACAAATGAGTGACGGCGCGCGAATCGTTTAAACAAAATCCCGCATGCGTTCATATGCCATTCATCCGATTGCGATGAAACTTTGATGAGTTGTTGTGTACACGACAGGGAAGGTTTTCGAATTGGTAAATCCATTTCACAAAAGATAGCGTACGAGTATATTCAACAAATGGGTGACGACGCTCGAATCGTTTCAACAAAGTCCCGTATGCGTTCAGATGCCATTCATTTCATTGCGATGAAACTTTGTGGAGTTGTTGAACACGCTCCCATGAATTTTTTGTGATAGTAAATCAATTTTACAATAGTTTAGAGGTGGTTAACGTGAAAAGAAAAAATATATTGGGAATCCGAGAGCACTTCAACAAACAAAGTTACAACGCCTACACTTTCTTTGATTGGCATTGCAACGCATGCCGGGTACAGCTAGTACTTTTATAAAATCATCTCAACTTAGAGCCCGACAAACCAGTCTCTGCCGTGGCGCAGTAACGCATTTTAGTAACTTCACGCCCCCTCTGAAACACGTGACACGTCCTGCCGCCCCGAGTCCCGATGTAGCAACATTGTTCATTTTCTGCTTGGAAATGAACGTGGGACAATGGAGGGAGAGCTGGAGAGCTTAGTTCACCCGCATCGTCGTTGTGGAACAACTTGAAAACATTGCATTGCCTCGTGCACTCTGCAGCAGCTAGGAACGAGTCATTAGCGAGTAGTTGCCTTTCTCAATTTTAAAACAACATAAAACGTAAATTACTGGGCGTAGAATTGTGATTCATGTTTCTCCTATTCAGGAGAGTGTTGCCTTTCATCCTAATTGTATGTAGAAACCGTATCCTGCCAAACTTGACCCAGCGGTGGGCGTGATACTTCGTTTCGGGGTTAAATTTGACGCGAGCGATCAGTCGAGCTAGGAAAGTCCCACTCCTCCCAATTATTTACTTATTTAGTGTATGACGTTACACATGAAACACAATAATAATAACAATAATAATAATAAAAAGTATATACAAGCACAGATATCGACCTTATTATAACCATACGCCCAGACTATTGATCCAGTCCAGGTTCGATGGTGTATCACTGAAAAAGTCGATAGGGTCAGCTAGGTACGCTCTTAGATTACAATCTTCCACAATGTGCCTGATGGTCTGATTCGATGTACCGCAATCATAGCAGGGGTCTGGCGCTTCCCCCATTTGTGCAGGTTGTACGCACAAACTCCAGGTCCTGTACGGGTGCGGTTAATTGTCTTACATATATATTCCGCGGTTGTTCAAAGCCCTTGGTTTTCTTTACGGGATCAATGAGGTCACGTAATTCGGGTGGGGAATTTCTAGTCCATGTTTCGGGCTATTTGTCTGCATTGTTGAAATTACTATCAGCAAGCTGTTGAGCCAGTCGCAGGGGTGGATTCCTGGACCGGAGCCGGTTTATTGCCAGAGTGGGAATGTCGTCATGGATTGGAAGTGCAGGGTTGTTCATTATTTTAGAATATTCCTTCCTCAGTGCATCTTGTCTTCTTAACACCGGAAGGAGCGGCTTCGGTGGCGTAGTCGGTAGCATGCTGAACTGCTGTGCCCAAGATAGCGGGTTCAAACCAGGACAAAGTCATCGGATTTTTTAAGAGCGTTAACAATCCTTCAGTATGCCTTCCTTCGGAGGGGAAGTAAAGCCGGC
The DNA here is from genome assembly GCA_946902985.2 of Meconema thalassinum. Lineage (NCBI taxonomy): Eukaryota > Metazoa > Arthropoda > Insecta > Orthoptera > Tettigoniidae > Meconema > Meconema thalassinum. The sequence continues at coordinate 98,902,449 of OX336391.1, forward strand.
GGTCCCATGTCATAGATGTATGGCATGTAAAAGATTATTCCACAGACTAAACTTGTGTGCAGCTAAATTGTTAGGTTAGATTTCATCAGAACGCTCTATCAAAGTTCCAACGTTCACCACTAGGTATCATTGATATCTGGTGGCGAAAGTTGGAACTAATTCAGATCGAATAGAACTTGTAGCTGACTCTAAGGGTGTCCGCTGGAAGCAGCTACAAACTCAGGCGGACACTCCCGGCACAAAAAGCCATACGATAAATAATAAATAACACCGGAAGGGCTATGTGGCTGAGTGTTGGGAGCCAGTAGAGTGGAGTAGTTCTTACACAACACAATATTCAGCTGTATAATTCACTGAACTGAGCGCAGAAGTTCGAAGCGTATCTGCTGATGCTCCCCAACTAGTGCTGCAAAGATTTTGGATGAGGTTATTTCGTGTGCTTACTTTTTGAGATGAAATTTCCAAATGTATCTTGAAGGATAGAGTCCTGTCCAGAGCCACTCCAAGATATTTTGGGTGACTCTGGTAGGAAAGCACTGTGTTGTTGATTCGGACTTCCAGTTTATAGTCCACTGTTCTGTAGCCACGCCTCCCCAGTCATGTCGGGCTCTACAGAATTCCATGAACAATTAATCTGCCTCAATTGGTAACTTGCGAGTGTCTGAACACACAGATATCATAACTCTAATGATCACTTAGGCTGGTATATTCAAACAGTTGCAACTTGAAACCAAGATACCTTCAGATAGGTTTTCACTTCACTTTATTATCGCAGTGCCAGTAGTGGTAGCAGTTTGAATGCAACAGGCTTTAACACTGTAATAGTGGACATTTGGTTTCCCTCACTGCTTCTTTGTGTTCACATTTTGAGTGCTTGCCACTTGTTTCACAGTGTCAGAACACAGATATAATTAACATATTGTTTTGAGGGCCTTTTTCCTTGTGTCGGAGTTTCAGACCACAGATTAGCATATTGTTTTGAGAGCCTTTTTCCTTGTGTCACATTGTCAGAACACAGATATAATTAGCGTATTGTTTTGAAGGCAATTTTCCTAATAGTAGGGCAACTCTTTTAGGGTGTTATTGTCACTCAGAGGCCTACTTCAAACTCTTTGGGAATGGTGTTTGGAGAGGAGGGGTGAGGGAAATCTATGATGGCCGCTTTACAGAGAGCCAGTGAATTTTCATTATTATCCATATCAAAAGGGACGATGACTGAACCACTTTTCAGAATTTATTGTAATTATTATTAGTATCATCATTATTATTATTATTATTATTGTCATGTGTTGTGACATCTCTATATTACGCCTCGAGAGTTTAAAAGTGCGCAGTTTGTCTGTATGTATCTCTCTGTCTAACGTTGTGCAACCCCTGGCTACATACTGCCATGTTCTCTCGTATTGGCTAGTGTTGTTGCTACCTTGCATTTTGTTGTGCAATTCGTTCTGCCATTGGCTCTGACAATATTTGACGCGAGTTTGGGGCCTCTCCCAAACTACGCATTTGATTTTTCTGAGAGGCTTCTCTCCCCTCTGGGGGACAGAAGCTTAGTCAGTCTTAGACGCGCCGAGATGTAAGGCGAACGCGTGTATTCGGGCAGAGGCCCACCCTCATGGCGCAGCGGAATGTGAGTACGGCTCAATGTATTTCTATCTAACGCAATGTAATTGTTTTTGTTAAACGTTCCTTCTTTTGCTTAATTCTCTTTCCTTTTCAAGATGTTATTGTTAGTATTTTAATCCTTGAACCAGATCTCCGGGACCTTGCGTAATGTCATACGGCGGAGTTCTTTTTGTTGCTTTTGTTATGTGCTCTTCTCACAGTTTTATTATTTTGGTTAATACCTGTAAGATTCGAAAGTATTGCGTTTCTGCGTCTTGGCTTATATATATTTCCTGTCGGGCCTTAGTGCTCGTCTTTTGCGTCGGTGTCTCTTTGTACCACAAATGTTTCATTTGATTGGTAGCAATTGGACCTTTGTTTGTGGACAGTATGTGTGAGGTAACGGGACTGATGTCCAACGTCCCACTAATACGTGTCCCCTTTGTTTATAGAATATATGTGACGGTGGTTAACTGGGATTTTCTCCAGCTCCGATGTCATATTATTCTTTTTTTATATGTCGCGTTGTTGCGGCATTATGTTGGAGTATAAGCCTATTTTTTTATAGCGTGCTTTCGATTTTTACCGGTCTCTTTCGTCCCAAGTCAATTGTAATGTAATGTATCTCCGTATATCTCATTTTCCTTTTGTTTTGTTCTCTCTCTTTCGATTTTCGCCGTATTACATAACTTAATGATATCCCCCCTTTTCCTCCCCTTCTTCCTACCTCCGTGAAATCTCTCTTCCCTTTGTTTTACTCCCCTCACTCCTCCCCCTTCCCTCCGGTATGTTTACATAACATCATGAAAAGCTTCGCGTCTCGTTAACGTTCGATTTTTGAATTTTTGCAAGTTTGGCGTTTCTCTCTGGCTTTCGTAAGTTTCATTTTATTTTCTTTCATGTTCGTATCGTTTCGTTAGATTCACATTGTTGAGCTGTTACTCAGGTTCTGTCGTGCTTTTTAGTTTTTAAGTCTTTATTCTTGGTGTTGGGTTTATTTTGTATTATCAATTTTATCTTAGCTTACCTTTTTTCTTTGTTTTAAGTAACTTGTTTATTTCATGTGCACGCTCTTTCTTTTATCATTAATACATTTTTATATTTTAAGTAATATAGCTCCCTTGCCTTTTCATTTCTTATATTTAAGTTCCCCTTCCTTATCCTTACCCTTATCTCGATTTCGTCAATCTTGTCTTTGTGATGTAACAAAGACACGATTAACACGCCTCTGGGTTTCCTTTAATTAATTTTATGGGAATCTCGTTTTTGCACTTTTGATTATTGCATTAAACAATTATTCGTTTGCATTTGGTTTTTTGGAAATCATCTTTTGCTCGCTCCGAAAACCTTGGGCCCAGCACCGGGTCGAGCAAGACGTCTTTTCCCCATCCATTTGCGACCTTGTTGATTTTATCTTCCACTGCTACTCTGACGCGCATTATTATTATTATTACTAGACCTTTATCGGCGCATGACATAGATGTTTCGTTCCTTATAACAGCAATCATCGGCACCAATATGTTCTTTAGAGCAGAGTTTCTCAAAGTCCTGGACACCACGGACCCCCTCCCCCGCGCAAACAAAAACCCCACATCTATTCCTCTTCTACTCTGATACATACCACTCATACTATTAGCTTATAGCGAAGGCAGATAAGCAGTATTTGTCCTGTACTAATTTTAAATTATGTATTTTTTCGCTGATGGTTATTTATATCCCTCAATAACTGTGTATATGATTTTAAACAATTTCCACTAACCACACACGTACGCAACCTTTGATTCAACTGACATATAAACCGATTGTAATTATGAGCAGTCCAACAATGTTTGACTAAACATAAACCTCTTGTGCTTTGGTATAAAAAATCAAAACTCAACATACATTGCAGATTGCAAGAATCAAATACAGTAGCCTATATTTTATCAAATTAAAATCTATAGAGCGTCTCAACCTTAAAAGACAGTATGGAATTAAATGTAGTATTTGCCTCTCACTCGCACTCCTATGTCCTGCAATTAGCTTCGTCCTCTTCCACCGCGGCGATGTTGCCATTTCCCAATAATTGAAAGTGACAAATTTAAGAAACTGTTTGCGTGGTCTTATAGAGAATTTTCCGCTCTTTATGATGATGTAAAAATAAAAGCCATAAATAATTAACCCATGGCCCAATTTTCACAATTACGATATTTTAGCGCGAATCTATATTTTCGCAGATATAAAACTTATCACGCCATAGATAATGAACGAATGATCGCAACAGATCAAGAATTTATTTTTAGATTGCCTGATGTTGTTAGAAGATACTCTATTTCTCAGGGCAGTAATTATTTTCATAGTAAGAAAGTTATGATTTTTTTCTTAAATATTACTTGAAAAATCTGAGAAGGTATCACAGGAAAGTCACGTAGCGACAAACTTTTTTGCTATTGACTTTACGTTGGTGACTAAGCGAGAAGAAATGTTAATTAATATGCGAAAAAGTTTTTAAAACAAACCAGAGTTCGATATCAGATAGCATTCATAAGTTATCGCACTTATTCCTCCCGCCCAGCGCTGACGCTGCGTAAGTTTGTTTACTCAGGCCAGTATCTCCTCGACTGATGGTGTGATGGTGTGAAGTTAAACTGTGAAATGAAGTGGTCCTTGTGTTCTTCATAAATTGTCCGCCTCGTTGCGTACCGTAGTGGCTAGCATTCCTGGCTGTCACCGTGCTGTCACCGTGGAGGCCCAGGTTTGAATCCCGGCTCCGTCAAGAAATTTAATTCTGATCTGAGGGCTGGAACGGGGTGTACTCAAATTCATGAGACAAAACTGAGAAGAGGCGGGTTCGATTCCTACCTCAGCCATCCTCTAAGTGGTTTCCGTGGTTTGCCTTTGTTCATCCCGGGAATAACATATTATAATATTATCATATTCATGAATAATTGAAAATATAAATTGTTATAATGTGTGCATTAAACTCGCGCTCTGTGGTTCGGCGTATCATAATTAAATATTGTAGCGTTGTTCGCTGCAAGGTATGAGCTACAGTTATATACAACAAACATATATTTTGGAAATTTCCCGAGTTTTGCGTAAAACACGCCTGTATACGAGTTATATTACATCATGTACCCGCCCTTGCAGAACTTTGTATATGCAGTAGATCTGGCATCAGCTTGCCCCAGTTAATGCGTACTGTCTTTTAAGGTAGAGACGCACTATACATACGTTTACATGTAATTATGTTCTTAATTGGTAGGGTGTAAACAACCCGCATTAGCCCTATTAAAGTGAGATTATTTCTCGTAGTCCAAGTCGTATTACAATTAGAAATACAATTCGGCAAAATAAGCAAATACAGGTATGTTTAATATCCAAAATACCTATTAGAGTGCCATATCCCCTCCAGGGACTTAGGTGACCTGAATTAGAGTCAAGGGATCACTAAACAGGCATCCTGAGTCGGAGTTTGCGTGTGGTAGGGTGGCGAGTTTCTTTCCACTCCTCTTCCTGCCATAGCATCCAGCACGTTCCCATTTTGCATCACGAGGCTGGGAGACCCCGTACAAGACCATACCAGACTATTAAATTCTTGGCAGAGCCGGGGATCGAACCCGGTAGCTCGGGGATGACAGCCAACAATGCTATCCACTGCGCCACGAGGTGGTCTAAAATACTTATAACACTTATAAAAATAATTAAAATACTTCATGTCAGCGATGATGATGAAAGTACAACAAGTATCATTGGGAGGGATGAAGCCATTTCTTTGATTTAATTTAGGGACGATCATCCAATAGGGGCAGATGACCTCGTAGTTCCGCCCCTTAAAACAACAATAACTAACTAACGATCGTCCAAATTCTCAATCTGAGGGCTGCTTCGTCATTCTTAAGACGATTTCATCTGAAAACTTAAATGCTGCAAAGTGTTGAAAATGCCTTCTCACAGTAATAGTGCAAATAAGGCATAAGATGTTTTAAAGCTTTGTTTGCTAAAACTACGTATTTAGTTTGGTACTCATTAGCAAGGTGTGTCTTTTATTTAGGGTGAATTTAAACAAAAATGATTTTTAGGCTAGTTGTGAACCCCTGGTATGGACTAGCGGACCCCTGGGGTTCACGGATCAACTCAGCTTTAGGGAATGAGAAAATACGAGGTAATAGGTCCATAATACGCATGTGCGCAAGCAATCACACGGAATAGACCATGCCACTGTGTACCTCCCCATTGGATGACCACTCACCGTCCACACACAGGCCAGCGAAGACAACGCAGCTGACTTCTAGAAGCTATGAACGTACAAAGTTATGGGGCCAGCATGGCAGTTTAATTCAATTTAATTCATTTAATTCAAAATTATGAAGACATGTGCTCAAATTCTTCACTCTTAAGTCATCCGCCTACTCTGTCTAGTTTACATCATAGATGGTTCACCATGAATTTGGAATGTAAATACTTTATTGACGTAGCGTACAGAACATTCAGCATAGTATTAGGGAATGCATAGCATTCAAAGATAAACAATTCACAATGTTTGCAAGTGTTCATAATATTTTCAGGTTTACAATAACTAGCTCATGTTACAATTCCACTGACTAGGTTCTGCATTTTCTATACAGTAATATTAAATTGTTGCAGGAAGAGAATAAGTCTAGATTTAAAGTTACTTTGCTTTTACTTCCAAAGTTCGCTGGCTGAAGGGTTCCACATCACAGTGCTTGGAATGATCTTTCAGTTGTTGATGATGAATTCATAACAGATGCAATGACAATATCGTAAATACTTTCCCTCAGGTTCACGACTGCTTTAGAGGGTATTGATTAAAGAATAGAAAAGCGATTTTCAAGTTTGACAGTCGCTGGTCAATACTCCCGTCATCAAATTAATTATTTGCACGATTGCCAAACTTGTTTTACACCCCTTGGAAAGTCGAGTTTCGTGGATATTCAGAGCTCAACATAGCGTTTCATGTGTAACTATTAATATCACTCAAATAAATAATTTAATGAGGGGAGTATCGGCAGCTGATTGTACACCAGCAAAGTGTTTAAATGTGAATTATTCCATCAACGCTAATGTACAAAGGGTAGAAAGTTATTGCATGAATTAAAAATTGTCTCTTGGTTCAAAAGAATGGGAAGAAACTAATGTACAGTCACTCAATGAATGAATGAGCACCTCTTGCTAGTTTTATCCAAAAGTCCGAAAAGCAGGTTTACACGAGAATCAATACAATAGTGTCGGGGGTCTAAGTATATGCTACGTGGTTACTCTACTTGGGTTTGGCAAAACTTTATAACAACTCAGTCCCATAGCACAGAACAGACGACTGATAATGACCGTAACTGTAGAGGTTATTCTCATAATGTTCGCGTTCCTTTAGTTCGGGTTATTGGTACAATGCTTGAGCAATAGTTTCGAATGTGAAGAATCACATGTACACTGACTGGCAAAAAAAAAAAAAAGATCACTTGAAAAATTCAACATTTTTTTTTTTCATTCAAATCATAAATATGAGCGGTATAGGCCTAGTACAGTACATACTGTAGTTATAGCATGGAAGTAAGGTTAATTGGTTTCCTGGATGTATTACCATTCTTCATGTCACTGTTTCACTTAACAATAGCGATTCTTTGACATGATGCTGTTTCCCGCGGAAAGATGTGCGCGCTATCGATATCGTCAACAATGCAATGTTTTATTCTTTCTTCTTTTGCCACTTGTTGCCATAGGACAAGATCAATACAGCCACATCCTCAGTTGTTCTTGTGCAATTCAGAAACGAATATGCGCTTGAGGCCTGAAGATGTTGCCAGGGCAGTGGCTCTGATCGAAAATGGTGGCGCGCACATCTTTCCGCGGGAAACAGCGTCATGTCAAAGAATCGCTATTGTTAAGTGAAACAGTGACATGAAGAATGGTAATGCATCCAGGAAACCAATTAACCTCACTTCCATGCTATAACTACAGCACTAGGCCTAGAGCGTTCATATTTATGACTTAAATGAAAGTAATGTTGAATTTTTCAAGCGATCGGTTTTCTTTGCCGGTCAGCATATTTAGGAACATATGTAACACGACATCAATTGTAAGTTGAAGTGCTGAACCAAAACTCGATCCCAGGCCTATAATGCGTTGCAGATCTTGTGGATATGGTTAGATCGCAGATGATTTGCCAGCACTCATGTCATAGGATAATTTATAATGTGCGTTGTCCAAATTGTCAGCACTTCCAATCCCAAGTTATAACTCTTTCCTTGTTTGTGCCACGATTTATATCACATTTAACAATCTCGTCCCCTTCAATATATTGGGGGAAGAGACCAATCTTCAGCGGTGGCCGGGTAAACGTTCTGCTTCACGCTTCTCCTTTATCTTCAGCCTTCACTCCACCATCTTGCGCGGGCTTTGAGCTGCTGGCCTCTGGAATTGCCTTTGTACTCTTCTTTTTTCCACCTGAAGGAAAGACAATTTTATTCCAATTACATAAACATGAACATTATTTTGTATTGCAATAATAATGTTCGAGAAGCAGGCTGCACAAAGTGTGCCATGAACTAGAAGTAAACCTAACAGGCGCGTATCCAGGATTTGTTTTTCAAGAGGGGTAGTAAATATCAGTGGTCAGTGGTAATAAGATTGCAGGGTTGTATAAAGACCAGATTTTTTCAACAACAACAAAAAAGTATTAATCATATTTTAGCAATAAAAAGGTATACTTGTCCTGTTACATTCATAGGAATTCGTAGTTTCATTCTGTAAAACTCGTAAAATCTTGTGGTACTGGGAACTGTGGTGAGAAAGCGAAGCGCACCAGCAGTGTAGGAGCGCCCGCCGTGTGGTTGTTGCTAGGCTGGAGCCACGACCAGATCTCAATTGACGTCCGAAACGGGGGAGGAGCTTACGGTCAGCTGTTTGCAATATGGTGGCGATATAGTGACGTGAAGTAGGCCTAGTTGGGTGTGCGTTTGTTATGGCTTCTAATTTATGATGGCAAAATACTACATATTTCCTTTCATTGATAGAAATATTTTTATAATCAATTTATATGCAGTGCCTAATTACTACCAGTTAAAAATATCACCCACATGTAGATAGTTAATTTACTGTCTGGTGTTACATATATGAAGCCTGTACTTAGGAGCCTAGCGGTATCGATGTTTTTATTAATTTCACAATATATATATCTCACATAACACAAAGGACGACTCCCTGATAAGAAATTGAATCCAGCAACCCTGAATTTTCATGAATGTTTTGGGTTCAAAGAAGCGTTACTTGGGATGCTCAAATCATACTTATGTATTGCTAATATTGACCTACATACTTGCAGTTCAAAGGCAAGAATATTAATTTATTAATCTCTTGCCACAGGCAAGTTAAAATGGAGACATCCTCTTTATCAATATATTTAATTAAATATTTAAAATACAGATATTTAACAAAGCTGGAGTCTCCATTTGAACTTGTCATAAGCAAACGGAACAGATCAAAAACTACACTTTAAGCCAAACCAAATTCACTCCTCAGCTCGACATAAACCACAATACCAATTAAAACCTATACTAAACATACTCTCCTTACTGTTGTACAACTTTCAAACCAACTATTCGCACTCAAAACTGTAAAACCCTGAAATGGGAACTAATTAAAGTTAGAATAGCCTAGGCCGATCAGGTCTCCTGCACATTACCGCATATGTATACTTAACATCACTATAACTTCAAAATTACGGCTAAGTGACCTATCTGCTTGAGTAGTATAGGTGTTGCCGGCCTACCTGGGATAATGGGTCACCAAACCGGTACTTAAAACTAAGATTTTACATTTTAATTAACTAAATTCAACAGTAAGGAGATCATAGCCAAAAACGCAATTTAAGCCAAATCATACTTCAATGGCCTATATACTTGCTGTTCAAAGGCAAGAATATAAATTCTCTGGCAAATTAAGGCTAGGAACAGCATTTTCTTAAGTTTTCTGACCATTCGGCTATTGTCAATCGGAAGAACCCCTAAAATAAGTTTACGAAGAGCGGATTACATTCTTTGTACGGCACAGAAGTAATGGGCTATAAGTTTATCAGTATTTTTGATGTAGCTAAATCCATGTGAACACAAATTAGAGACGATAACTATCAATCAATAATCAACAGTACCGGTGGAAAGAAGTCGTCTTCACAAAAATGCAGACTGCACACTGTCATGTAACATGTAACTCGTTTTCCAATTGACAGCGCCGAAGCCCATCTTTCTCTCTGAACTATTTGTACAGGAAAGTAGTGAAGATATTTCGTAGTCGTTTTATACGATTTGCAACCGTATACAGAGCAGTACCTCCTCGAATTTAACAAATTTATTTCTGTTTCCATCACGACGTCAATGCTTCACCATCTAATTAAATCTCACCAGTCACAATGTTACAGCTTCAACATTCTGCCGCGTGGCTGCGCCATCCAACTTTTCTGACGTCAATAGTGGAGAGTTTGCCAGAGTAATCCCTATCCCTGTTAACTCGGTTCGCCCACTGACTGGGACAAGGGAGTAGAGGGGGGGGGGGGGGACGTCGCAAGGCTGCTTATCGAATTATTCCATCGTCAACATCGATAGTTTAGGCTATTTCAGCATTTATTTATTTAGCGTATGCATTTTACTGCCGGGAGTGCCCGAGGACATGTTCGGCTCGTCAGAGGCTGTAGCTGCTTCAATGCGGACCCCCATGGGGTGAGCTACAAGTTACGTTCAATTTCAAGTAGTTCCAACTTTCACTACTAGATGTCACTGACACCTAGTGGTGAACGTTGGAACTTTGATAGAGCGTTTCAACAAAATCTAACCTGCAAATTCAGCTTCGCACAAGTTTAATTAGTGGAGGTTCTTTTACATGCCATAGCGGCTTCGGTGGCGTTGTTGGTAGCATGCTGAGCTTCTATGCCCAAGATCGCGGGTTCAAACCCGGCCGAAGAAGTCGGATTTTTTAAGAACGTTAAAAATCCCTCAGTATGCCTTCCTTCGGAGGGGAAGTAAAGCCGGCGGTCCCTCGTCATAGATTTATGGCATGTTAAAGAACCTTCCACTAATTACACCTGTGTGAAGCTAAATTAATATAGATTAAATATTTGACTAGCGTTCTTAGGTTCCTACGTTCGTCGTCAAGAACCGACTGCGGTGGCATCTGATAACTAATTTCTGAACTAGTTGGTCGTTGACGGTGGCGTTTGGCGACAAAAGTAGAAACTACTTGAAAAATAAATTCATTGCCTGCAGTCCTTACTTGAATTCAAAACAGATATCACACACTAATACAGTCATCACAATTAACACCGGTTATCAGACAGATTCTACACACACCCAAAGTACACGAGGCTACATGACCGCGTTGTCGCAGCCACTAAACTGAGGAACCAACCAACTACACGCCGTAAATCTATGACATGGGACCGCCGGGTTTGAAACCGCGATCTTGGGCTTAGAAGCTCAGTATTCTACCTACTACGCCACAAAAGCCGGTTTATAATAAAAGTAATATTAAAAACAAGATGTTCAGTAAAGAACATATAGCCTAATTTCTCCTAAATGCATGGGTATTGTTATAACACTTTGCCCTTTTCAAGGAGTATAATTGAATGTTGGTTGTAGTAGCTTGTTGAAATACAACGTACTATACGGATATTAAACATGAATATGAGGTGCCCTTTGCTAGTGCTACCTCGATACAAAATTTCATTCAATTCGGTTTCGCCGTGTTTGAATTGATATGGGGAATCGATTTGCACACATAGGCCTGCATGGCCGCTATCTGCAAACTATTGGGCTAATGACCTTGTAGTTCAGTCAAAAGATGCTTCCCAAAAAAGGTATATTGTTGCAAAATTCGGTAGAGATCAGATGATTAGGTTGGTCGTATTTTGATTTAAGCTTTTAAAATTTCGGTGGCCGCCATTACGTTTTCGTCAAGATGGCGGCGATATAAAACATGACACTGAAGTGCCATTTGCTAGTGCTACTTATCCGTGTTTGAATTGATAGGGGGAACCAATTTGCAGACATACATGGCCGCCATCATAAACTTTTGGGCTGATGACCTTGTAATTTAGTCAAAAGACGCTCGTCATATACATATATGTTGTTGAAAAATTTGGTAGAGATCGGATAATTAGGTTAGTCGTAATTTGATTAAAGCTTTGAACATTTGGGTGGCCGCCATTACGTTACCGTCAAGATGGCGGCGATATAAAACATGACACTGAGGTGCTCTTTGCTAGTGCAACGTCTGTACCAAATTTCGTTCAATTCGGTTTCACCGTGTTCGAATTGATGGGGGGGGGGGGGGGGAGACAGACATTCAGAGTACACACACTCACACACAGACACACAGACACACATTTTTTCGCCCTGTGCTGATCTCATGTCTACTTTCATTTTTTGCAAAAATCGAAAGTAGGATAATAAAGGATAGAGGCCGAGAAGCAAACATTTATCAGTATACGGTGTGATCAAAAAGTTTCCGTTTGACGGCCGTACAGCCAGAATCGGTTTACCAATCAGGCAACATCCCCGTGTGGTAAAACACTGTGTTCCGCTGCACATCTTCGTCCACCCTTCAAGGCCTTAATTAGGGGACCGAAAGCGTGATAACTGCTTGGGGAGAGATCGGGGTTATAGGGCGGATGATCGTGTGTCTCGCACTAGAGATGGCTTAACATCTGCGTTGCGGTCTTTGCGGTATGGGGACGTGCATTAACATGAAGCAGCAGCAGCAGCTCCCCTTGTCACAGTTAACCCTGACGTCTCGCCTTAAGGGCGAACATACAGCTTAACACGCTCAGTGCCACGCGACGATCAGATCGGCTCTCGTTGCTCGCGCCAAAAGTGCCCAAGCCGATTCAATCGGCGCGCTGTTTATCTTATATTTGTAGATTTCTGTAGGCTTATGTCGGTGATTATTTCATACTGTTGGAAAGGTCATCGGACCTGTCGCACTGTATGGTAGCGAATGTTGGCCTACTACGACTGAGATGGAGAGTCGACTGGGATTCATGGAGACCAGGATGCTGCGGTGTTACTAAACTGGATCGCATGCCCAATGAATGCATCAGGGAGAGATTTGGCATTGCACCCATTCCCGAAAAAATGCGCGAGAGTCGTTCAAGATGGTTTGGACATGTGCTGAGGTCAGGGGCTGACAGTATAGCACAGGCGGGTTACATGCTGAAAGTCGCCGGTAATAGACCAATAGGACGACCAAACAGCGATGGGCCGATAGGTTTGAGTTTGTGTTCACGCCCTCTCTTTGCGCTCCCCCAATCACGCGCGTTCCCGCCAAAATTGCGGTGCAGTTGTTTTCTACTTGTTGAAGTTTTCTGCCTACAAATGTATCTAAGAACTTTCTACAGCTGGAAACGTAGTGTTTCTTCGAATATGACTCTTAGGTGTCCTTAATTTAGGCTCAAAACTGATTTAAAAAAACAAACAGAATAATTGAACAATTATCAGAATGACCTCAATTAAAAGTTTTAGATGCAGAATTTACTTTTATGAACATAATGTATGAATGAATGAGGTATTGGTTATAATGCAAAGCAAAAATAATGATTCTATCGTTGGAAATGAGGTATTTACGATTTTTTCGAATAGTCTGCAGGACCATTGAAAATAGCTAGGCACTAAGAGGGTTAAGAAGCTAATACAATAACTATTTTAAAATTATGATTGTGTCTGTCATAAATCTTGTACAACAATTATACACATTTTGCTGTTAGAAGAAAAGTTTTAAATCTTTAAAATTCAAATCGTAACACTTTTTATCCATTTTTCAAAATTTGGTTCTTACTTTGTGCTGATATTCAGCGTTTCCCTCATATCTCCCATGTTTATGGGAATTATTGGACTTTTATTATTTTAATGTGGGTGTTAAACCTTCAGCTACTGAATGAATCTCACATATTATTATTTAATTAATTAATTAATTAAGCGTTAATATTTCAATTTTTTTAGAAATCTCAAAAATGCATTTAAACGTTTCTTAGAAAGACTAATTAAAACTACAAAGGTTCGAGTGAGATTCATTTTGTAGTTGAAGGGCTAACACCACTTTATAAACAAGAAAAGTCCGAACATTCCTATAAACACGGAGATATGAGGGAAACGATCAAGATCAGCGCAAAGAAAAACTAAATTTTGATAAATGTAGAAAAATCGTTACGAATAAATTTCAAAGATTTAAAATTATGCTTCTATTAGCAAGATGTGTTTGTTTCCTTGGAAACGTATATAATTGTTGTGCAAGGCACTATTATACAGTTCGGTCCAGAAATATATCTCCACCTACAAATTTTACTTAATATAATTATGTTAAAACCACAACAAAGAGGCTATATGATTAGTTTACTGAACTTTTCTCTCGTTTAAAGTGAAATTCAGTAGTACAGAACATATTACATCACACTCAATTTGCATTAATATTAAGTGTGTCTAACTTGCGCCTTTTTAAGGGCTTGAAGTCAATGTGTCATTGCCTTGACAGGTATTTTGAAATTAATTAATGTCAGTTGGTTACAATAATAAATGATACTAGATGACACTTACATACTTGGGACTTTTATTACACTCCACCAGATGTATCTGGTTTATATTCCGTCCAATATTCTGTCAGCTGTTGTTTGCTAATGTGAATTATGTGCATTTTATGAAGAATTGTGTGAAGAAATAATTCAGTAGGTATTCAGACTGTTTTTATTGTTATATAAGGTGCGTTCAAAAAGTAACGAGCCGGAGACTGAAATGCGCAAACCTGTGACGACATCGGCTAATCGTGGCGTGTGTAACGAGGTGTGGTTCAGACCAGAGCGTGAAAGGTGACAGCCCGTCGCTAGAGGGCACGAGTGCACGTCACCTGATGATACAAAGCGAGCAGCAGCATGCATCAATCGTCCAACTCTGCTAGTCGCATTGCAAACAGTGACATGCAGGCGTCAAACGAAGAGCAAAGAGGTGTTGTTCGGTTTCTGACAGTGAAAGAAGTAGGGGGACGGACATTCATCGCCGTAAGTCACAAGTGTACGGCGAAAACTGCATGTCCCTTGCAAGGGTCAAGGCGTGGCACAAGTGCTTCAGGGAAGGACGGCTGTCGTTAGCCGATGATGCCCGGTCTGGGGCACCCCCCCCCCCCCCCCTGCATTACCGATGACAACGTCCAGCTGGTTGATGCACTCATTACCCGTGAACGCCATAGCCGCCGTGGTCGGATTGAGCGTCGGAAGTGTGCACACCATCATGAAGGAACGACTCCACCTGCGGAAAGTGTGTGCCCAATGGGTGCCCCACAGTCTTCAACCACACCAGGAAGCATGTTGAATGGCCTACTGGCTTGGTCTTGGTCGGACGATTGATGCATGCTGCTGCTTGTTTTGTATCATCACGTGACGTGCACGCGTGCCCTGTAGCGACGGGATGTGACCTTCCACGCTGTGGTCGGAACCACACCTCGTTACACACGCCACGATTAGCCGATGTAGTCACCGGTTTGCGCATTCCAGCCTCCGGCTCGTTACTTTTTGAACGCACCTTATATATTGTGTTACAATAGCATAAATAACAATGACTTTGTGTTTCCATGGTTATTTATACAAATTTGGTTTCACAAAATGTGGGAAAAGACATATCTCCAAGGAAACAAGGAATGATTGTGATGTAATATGTGCTGTACAACTAAACAAAAAGAAAATTTCAGTAAACCAATCAAATATAGCCACTTTGTTGTGTTTCTGAAATACATTGAGTAACATTTGTAGGAGGGGATATGTTTTGGACCGAAGTGTAATATTAAAATACAGTGGTTACTGTTTTGTCTCCTTAAGCTGTATGTCCCCGTTAATTGCACGCCGTAATGTCCCCAGTGTTGCGTACTACTATTCCCCAGTGATGGAGACACCAGGTTCCTTGAAATCAATAAGCCATAAGACCTGGTAATGAAAGCAGATGGTCGGCTCTTTAACTCTTTATACAACAAAGGATAGAGTTAATTGGCGTTTTCATCTTTTTTAAACATAAAGTTCATTTAGTTTAGATAAAACTACAATTTTAATGGCTTACATAATAAATGTTATAATGAAATTAGTTATCTACTTGTGTTTTTACTTACTTCATTTAAGATTCGTTAAAAAATGAAATGGGTTTCGAACTTAATTTATTAATTTGTTCTTGGAGATCAGTGATCACTATTTTACACATATTTTAATGCTAATGACTATCTTTTGCGTAATTGAAGAACTGTGTTCAATTTGAATTAAGTTGTCTCACATGGTGAAATGAAATTACATAAAATGTAGTTATTTACTGGTTTATTTGTTGAAGAATATACAAACTTTTCTAAAACAATTCACCCCACGTAATCTTCGTGTTCAAATTTACAGAGCTTTCTTACGAGATTTCTTAATGTCAAACTCGTTAATAAGGTCCTCATATGAAAGTGTTTTGTTGTATTTGCCTCAATACAAAGTAATGAAAGTGAGTTTAACCGTATTTCGGAAATACTAGTTCGCAGATAGTTCTTAACTCTTCTAAGGCAGGAAGAACTGTAGAAGGACTAAAACATATTTTTAAGTAACTTGTATTCTTAAATTCGTACGGAAAATATGATTAACGTCTGAAATACTTCATTTTAGCTTTTGAATGAATTGCCAAACTGCCGCCCCTGAAAATTTGCGGCTCTAGGCTGAAGCCTACTTAGCCTATTTAGAAATACGGCCCTGGATGGATGACGTCACTGCATCCTCAACGGTTTCGATTCCTGTTCCCAATGGTGGCACCAGCAACACTGTGCTCCAGGAACGTGCTGCCTTTAACATTGACACGCACGTGCTCGACTGTCACACTAATCACTTATTTACCCGCATCGGAGTCGCGCTACGTTCGATAAACCCTGCAGCATCGCCCTCAAACGGAAACGTTTTGATCACGCCTTATGGGAGAGCCTCCGTGGCTTAAGCGGCAGTACGCCGGCCTCTCACCGCTGGGTCCAAGGTTTAAATCCGGTCACTCCATGTGAGATTTGTGCTGCGAGGCAGACAGGTTTTTCTTCGGGTACTCCGGTTTTCCCTGTCACAAATTTCATTCCTGCAGCGCTCTCCACTTTCATTTCATCTTTCATTCTTTTAATCATTGCCTCAGGGGAGTGCGACAGGCTTCGGCAGCCGGCACAGTTCATATCCTCGCCACTAGATAGGGGCTCCATTCATTCCATTCCCTGACCTGGTCGGTCGACTAGAAGCAGGCTGTGGATTTTCAGTTTCTTATAGATGACTTCCAGAATTATTACTTATCATTAGGAACGGTACTTGGGCTACTTTGAGTAGTTTGAAATATTTCATTCTATGAGTGAAGTCTCGTCAATTGTGCCTTCGGTGACGTAGTCGGTAGCTATGCCCGAGTTATTAAAGAAAGCTTTTCTGTCGGTCAACCCAAATTGTCCCCAATAATAATAGACGATACGTAAGCATTTACATACCCTACAAACTAACACGCTTTTATGTACAAATACCAACCAGCTATGTCCTAGATCGTGGGTTCAAACCCGGCCGATACATCGGATTTTTATGACCGTTAAAATTCCTCAGTATGCCTTCCTCCGGAGGAGAAGTAAAGCCGGTGGCCCATGTCATAGATTTATGGCATGTTAAAGAACGTACCACTACAATTGGTGGTGTGTAGCTAAATTTGTCGGTTATTTGGTTAGAATCGCTCTATCAAGTTCAACGTTCGCCGCTGTGTGGCATCTCTGGTAGCCAATTAGGAACTACGTGAAATTGAACATGATGGGAGCCTTCGGGCGTTCAATTAAAATTACCTCTGCTATGGCCATTGGCTGCGATTCAAATATAACTGTTACAAGTTAGTCTTATTGTAGCTGTGTGAATGTAACTGTAATTGGGTCTAGGACTAATTTAGGGGCCCCGGAAATACTTCAAATAGGATAAAGTATGAATAACAAGGGAAAAGCACAGCTGCTGTCAACCCCGGGAATCGAACCCTGGATCTCCGTACGCTCATCAATCCAGTCCAGCCATGAAGAATGCCCTCCGAAAGGAAATTCTTGATACGCGCCTGAATTTACTGTGTGACCCTTCCCAAGCACAAGTTGAAGCTCTTACCGAACAGTTCCTTCTCCAGAATGATGAACGGGGACTCGAACATGAGGACCATAGGCACCGCAAGTACAATCGAGATCATAAGATCGCCAAAGAAGCGAGGAAACTGGAAACAAACCAATACAGATGTGTCAACACGTTATTAATACTGATACACATTTATAAACATGAAAGAAACACCAAAACTAATAACACACTTCAGTAGATGAAATAATAACGAGATTGACATGTTCCGTTCTACTTGCGAACATCCTCAGAAGTTTCAATTATCCTTCAAACTAGAATATGTGAAGGTTTGAAGTATTGAAGGCATTCTTTGAGTGTTGCCTGAACAAACTGTCAATATTTATACGTTTCAGTTTTTACCAATTGAATCGGTCATTTCTAAAAGGCCCCATGTGCAAGGAGACTAGTTTTGAGAAAAACGCAAAAATATGTTTTACATTTAAACTATTGATCTGAGACCAACAATTTTTTGTACATTACACGTCACTGCCATAATAGCTGTTTTGACACAAAATTTGTTTGGTTTGGTTCATTAGAAAGGACAGAATAAGCTTCCAAATTCTGCAAAATAAGGGCCTTTTAGAAATGACTCTCAAGAGTCAATATTTATATGTACCGTATTAAATGCTTAATATTCTTGTGGTTATTTGTTTTCTTAAAGATCACTTGTGTTTAACTTGCTAAAAACTTGATTTTGTAATGTTATCATTCTCTAATGTACACATATTTTATACATATAATGGTATTTCATAACATGGATTAGCATCATGTACTGTACCCGATAATCCGGAAAGGATCCTGTTGGAATATCCATTGCCCCCGCTGGATTGCCTATTTCTAAGTGCTCCGGCAAATACTACATTAGAAATCGTTTCCAACATGGTCTTTAGGGATTTACAGACAGCAGTTACATGAATATTGTGGATCAACAACCAACTACACGGGGCACTCACCTTTACTTGCCTCGGGGACTGGGACTTCAGCTTCGCCTACACTATATCCACAATACTCTGCTCCTTATATTTAAAATTAATCACACTCCAACAACAATGGAAAACAATCTGAACAAAATTATTAACAAAAAGGTAAACTAATCTACTATAAACAAAATAACAATAAATGAATTTAACAATTAACATCAAAATTAAAAACACGCAAACATTCACACCTCCTTTCAACTCTACATCTTACTACAATGCTGTATTAAAATTATGAGTAAAAATCTTGGCTTGTTCTAGGCCTACACAGCGTAAAAATAGAAACGTTTAGTGAAGCCTCTTAATGGCATTCCATATACATGGTTTCATTCACATACCTTCGTTGTAGAACGCACGTGCCGTGGCTTTGTTTCATCAATGAAACACTGGCATCACGCCGTACTCAGAACTGGTTTATACAATAAATAGAAGGCAGTTGGTCTACACCTGTTTAAATATTATGTCATCGCTCTCCAATGCTAACGGTGACTTATGCTTGCTAGCCCAAAGAGACTGCATGTGTGCATTTATAAAACACGTAAAAATTAACATTCAGATCTTACAAAAGTTCACATAACTGCTCTGTTTCTTAACCAATCATTCTAAAAATTTTTATACACTCTTTCATTCGCACTCCGGATTGGTCTAGACCAATACGGTTCCACATCTTCTCTTAACAATGAATAATCATTCACACCAAAAACATCCGCTCATAAACACTTACTGTTCCAAAACAATTGATTAATAAATCCTATTAAATTGTTAAACTAATTAAATCATTTCCACAAAATTATTTACATATAATATGTTTATAATAATATCCATTATCTAGTGTTGCTAACGCGACACTTTCGAGATTCTAACTTCTCGGTTACTATATAATTCTTAACTAAATATATACACTGGTTTTTCACATAACCATCCTTTAATGTTCTGTAGTTTAATATACTGCTTACACCTCGTCTTATATAGGTTTCATTACATTATCGGTATAGTACAGTCGACTGATTAAGGTGAACTGTACTTAATTACATAAATTCGGGTTTAATAAAATTTAATAATTGTATTATAGACGTGAGTAGACAATCTTTCTCAAGTTGCTTTTCCGCTGAAACCCTCCTGTTAACACAGCTAAATCGTTAATTTACAAGAACTGAACTACTTGTATACACCGGCTCTTATCATGATACATGCCTTTTTATCAAGGAACAACAATACTTTGACATCCTTAAAAATGCGGAATTCCCTCGCCTGAGCACTCCATAGCTCTACAAAGCCTCATATAACAGTATATAATATGGCATAAACAATTATCATCTACTATGTTAAACAATAATCAAAAGGGATTAATTGCTTTTAACATATCTTATGTAGGAACTTCTCTCAAATAATGGCATGACCCTCAGTATCATTGCACATGACCACTGGACTACAATTTTACATACGTAAGTTCTTCAAACGAAACTTCCAATTGTAATGAACGATATTAGACAGTCGTGATTAACCTCCTAAAGTTTACTCCACAACAAGATAATTAACTGTTAACTCATCTGTCGCAAATACATGTAATAAAATAATACTCCTGTTTCATCTCACTTGTCAAGCTATAAATTGTTTATCGTTGTAATACCATGTCCACAAAATGACTTGATGTTACACAAATAGGATAAAATAACACACATGTTATTTATAGTGTCGGATAGAATTCAATCCTGACCGGCATAAACTAGCTTTGAATTCCTAGCCAAAGATTTGAATAATCTTCTATCAAAAGGTATTTCCTCTAACATATTAAATGAACAAAGCTCTTAGCTTTACAAATAATAATTAGAAAGGTTTGTCAATGTCGTAATGTTTTTCCACTCTACACAAAGAATGTTCATAGGAATTAAGACTTCGGTCTTATCAAACGACTAGTATTTCATAGATCGTCGATAGTTTATGTACAATAATGATATAACAATATCATTCGATGTTTCTTCTTTTCTTGAAGTTATATGTCGTTACATTAAAGTGCTCAAATTTAATTTAATAAGAATTTAATTTGAAGCTATGACACAATGTCAGAATACTTGGTTTAAATGAAATTATTAAAAATTCGAGAGTCGAAACGACTAGTCTCCTATGAGGCCATATGATTCCTCAAACAAAATTTTAATGTCTGTTCCACAACTGATCCGTAGAATAAAATTGAAAACTAGATGAAATGCAATCATCTTCTAAATAATCTTGCAGCATAAAAATCTCAACACATATCTGAAGTGTAAAATACATATAAGCACTGAAATACATGAAGTGTGAAAACATAGAAATATGGAATAAGATCGCCGAAAATATGGAATAAGATTGCTGCTCAGAATGTCACTAATCAAGCTCTATATAACAATTGAGATACACTAATACCTTATTTAGACGAAAACTTGAAGATCAATGTAAGTATTGCCACAATACTTTAGGTGTTTCCTCAGTACAAGACACTGAGATGGATCTGCATTCGAACCTCGGATCTACGACCTCAGAGATAAGAAACGTCTCTCTCTGGAATTCACCGACATTCGCCTGGGCTCGAACGACATCCTTCTGCCAAATTCTTCTGGGTTGCTGGGCTACCTTCCCTAGGATCTTGACAAATCTCTTCTGTAGAGTCTTCATTCTCCGTCGTAAATATGTATCAGCTTCATCATTGGATTATAATTATGGAAATATTCATATAAATAGTGAATGAAATGTTTCCACTGCTAATTGATGTTATATTAGTGTTCGTAGGTTGACGAAAATGCACAAGATGGACCGTACACTACGTCTGTAGTCAAGAATACGTTGTCTAACGAAGCTCCATTGTTGTATCTTAACTCATGTTATCGAATATGTCTCTGGCGCATGACTGTTTAGTTCATCATATCAACAATATAAATTAAGTTGAATGATAATGTTTGAAGAAGAAGAAGAAGAAGAAGAAGAAGAAGAAGAAGAAGAAGAAGAAGAAGAGTCATTCTGTTAATGTTTATGTGTTGCGCCAATATTAAAAGTCCTCCGCCACTGTTCACTTGAACTGCGTTCGCCAACTTCACGTTGCAATTTATAATGCTCTTCAGCTCTATTTCCAACACATGTTGAAATCTAACTAGACAGGCTGATATCAATATTGTATGAGATATAATCAATACTATGTTCCTCGAAACTTCACGTAGAATGGAAGTGCGGTGATCTCTACCGTTCCACCTAGCTATCCTCGCGTCTCCACAAGTCGACAGTCGTCGCACTCGGACTAAGCTTTGGGATCTCCGTTAACCCAGTAAAATCACTACCTCACTCTTCAAAGTCTGCTGGAATAAGAACCTCGATCCTTGGATCTCCCTCTCCAAGTCGTATTTTTGGCGGCCATATCCATCTCTAGGCTTGCCATATTTTTGGTGAGTGAAACCGGGACACATTAATATGGGATGGCCTTACCGGGGGTCTAGGGAGTATTGAGTGTGGGGGCTGGGAATTTTTTTTTTAATTAGAAGCAAAATGGTGAGTTTTAAGCCTCACAAGTGACGGGAGGGGGCCATTTGGCACCCTAAATTGTTAGTTCTATACACCTTTTAATAATATAAAAAAATGAATTTTTGCTACATACAAATATATAACATTTCCTTTTTAATGATACTTGTTTCTGGTCTACCTTCTAGAAAGAAGTGTTAATAAAATACAATTTAAAATACTCCATAAAATTGTCTAATTGAGCAATTACTAAGTCTTATTATTTTTTGAAAAACTACGACTTTATGTCTAACTACAAAAACAATTACAAAAAAACGATGTCGATTGTTAAAAAAGTAACCGATTCATAAAAGATTCTTAAACACATAAATTCATTACTTTTTACACCTTACAGCCGTTTTCCGGGACATTGATAAAACCGGGCGGGACACTGGGACAAGAGCAAAATACCGGGACTGTCCCGGTCAAACCGGGACGTATGGCAAGCCTATCCATCTCCCATCATAATTTTAGCGCGTAGATTACTAATGCTTATTACTGCGTTGATTAACCGATCTGCGGTTTTTAAAGTATCAGACATAATTTCTCTTAATATTCTCTTCATTACCTAAATAAGAAAATCATCTTCTAAGGGCCTAAATGCATAATTTCCTCATGTTGTGTAATTAAAGTTGATCCCGTCTTCAATAAGACCATTCCTCATTGGCTCTGGACTGGGATCCAATAGCATAATTTATAACAATATTTATAATATTAATTTCCAAACTCGCTGTTGCTATGCTAAGAATAGCCTTCTAGAAGCGTCCATTGAGCAACATATCATGTGATCGGGCTCTCCCACAGTCTCGAGCTTGTAACACGACCCTCTTTTGTCACACTTCCAGAAATTATATTTGCTAGTTAAATTTTATCATGGGGACGGAAAATACTCTCATTTTGTCCCTGAATAATTCAATTTACGGGGGCAGTACGGTATTCCTCTTGTTGGGCATTTCAATAAATCGTCATAATACTCCACCTGTTCATGTGGGATGTACGTCATAACTTTCTTGATGTCTTCTATCTTGTTTGCGTTTATGGGAACACGTCCGTCCTACACAGGGCACTAAATTCGCCAATAATGTTGTATACCCACAAAAGTTCCACACGTATAGCCAACATGAAGCCCCATCTTATTATAATTCAGAACACATTTTGCTCATCCCCTGGCATCAGGGTGGGTCATATCAAAAAGTATTTCAGACAGAAGATTTTAGAGGACTATTGACGGTTTTGATATTATGCCTATTAAGGGAGGTTTCATTGTTTTTCTCTCAAAACTCCATTTTTCTCACCCCTTTGGTGAATGGTTGGTGCTCTCAAAACACTTATTTGAGGCGTTTTTGGCCCTTATTCGAAGAATAGAACGATTGCATCTGTTTCTAACTTGCTCAGGTCCCTTGCTAAACTGCCCCTTCTACCGCAGAAAGGGGTATTTAGAAATGAATGAAAATAGCACAGCCATCCTGTGACTACACTAAAAGGTAGAAAGAGGCCTTTTCAGCATGGGATGGTGTGTTTACCTCTGAAGAACCCCAACCCATGCTTAACTCATTTTCACCAAAAATGTCATAAAGGGCCTTTTAGAAATGACCGATTCAATTATATTAGGCGGGATAACTCTCAAACAACAACAAATGCGAGGGAGCCGTGTCAGTAGATTCACTGGCACGTTAATGATCCACTTTGGGGCAAAATTCCGGCATCCGGGCGTCTCAAAAAGCCTCTGAAAATAAATGGACGTGAAACCAATAATAATATAATATCGTATGGCCTCGGGTGCCGGATGCAAGCTTTGTAATTTGACACCCAGAGGGTAGCTTGCATGTCGAATTTTGTTGTTCCTTGAATCTCTATGAAAGTCAAGGAGGTTAGATATCTAAGCTTCTTGAACACTATAGCGCTTGCTAGTATTGAAATGAGGAACTTTGTGTTGGCGGAAACTCCCGAGATTAATTTTGCCATTATGAACATGGCCTAATGAATTCAAATGGATTCTTTGACATGCCAACATCGTATGACATGCGTGTCGTATTTTTGCTGCCTTAAAAAAATCACTTACCATGGCCAGGAGCGAACCTGCAATCTTGGGGTTAGTAGACCTACACCCTAACCACTCACCCACCGTGGCAAGCTAAACCAATAATAATATTACCATATTCCCTTCTTCTTTCCATTCGTTGATCGTTGGTGGTGTTATTAAAAACGAAGCGTGCACTTTGAGGGTGAACTGTCTCCTTATTGCCATCATCAATGTGACACCTCTTCATATTACAACCCTTGGATGTTGTTTGTTTGTCTTTTCAGTCTTTGGTGCAGCTCTTTGTCTTGAGCTAATCGTTTCATCTCTACATAGGTAGTACACCTTACATCCGAGGCAATCTGTTTAACATATTCTAACCTTGGTCTACCCCTACAGTTCTTATCCTCAACTCTTCTTTCCATAACTAAGCTTGATATTCCTGGGTATTTTAGTATGTGTCCTACCATCCTACCTCTTCTTTTCATTACCAGTCACCAGAAATATATCTCCTCTCCCACTCGTCTTAATACCTCTTCGTTTGTTACCCTATCTACCCATCTGATCTTTAACATTCTCCTGCAACACCATATTTCAAATGTTTCTACTCTCTTCTTTTCTGCTGCACCAACAGTCCAAGTTTCACTTCCATAGAGCGCCACGCCCCAGACAAAGGCTTTCGAAAATGACTTGCTAATACCTAAATCTATGTTGGATGTCAACAGATTTCTTTTCTTTAGAAATGCTTTCCTTGCCTGAGCCAACCTAAATTTAATATTCTCTTTGCTTCGTCCATCACTAATTATTCTGATTCCTAAGTAGCAGAAGTGTTCTGTTTCATTTCACCTTCCAATTTGACGTCAATAGGGGATTTTGGTTTCTTTCGGCAGTATTGCATTATTTTGTTTTATATTCATCGATTTTCATCTTGAATTCGTTCCTCAAGACAGAATCCATATCATTTAAAAACTCATTCAAATCCTCAGGCGTGTCGGCTAAGATGACGATGTCAGCAGAAAATCTCAAAGTTGAAATTAATTCTCCTTGAATCTTTACTCCAACTTTAATTGATGTGTAACATCTTTCCGCTCGGTTGCTGGATAGTTTTGTGGGAGTGATTTTGAAAATTGGGGACGGAAGTGAATCGGGTGGAAGTGGATCGAACGGAAGTGAATCGGGCGGAAGTGGATCGAACGGAAGTGGATCGGACGGAAGTGAAGACGCACTGCCAGTTGGATGTACAATTGAAAATGTGTGTATTGGAAACAAGAGAATGCTATGGCAATACAGTAGGCAGTGCATTTAGCAGGCACTGGTTTGACGAGCACAGTGGCAAATGTTTTACCAACTTTCATTTGTCATTGAGCAGTTTATGAAGCTTCACGTTCAAGGTTGAATATCACATGGGGTAGGACAAAGACGACAAATGACATTTAAGTAAGCGGCATTATTGTCAAGCTGTGGGTGAGTAGTCAAATATTAAATGCATAACAGAATGTTGTTATATGAGTGGAAAAAAGCTGTATTTTAATCATATATCATTTCATGATTGTAGGAAGCCATGTTTTGATTGTTTACGACGAACTGTATGAGAGCCTTGAGAATAATGGATGTTATAGTTGTAACGTGTTTTTCGAGGGGTTTTATGCAACTGGCATAAGTCAGTAGGAAGCCATTCTATATTTATTTACGCGGCAAATTGTTCAGCCAAGAGAATTTGTCATGTTAATTTATTATTATTATTAATTTATTATAATTATTATTAAGATATTTTCGGAGCATTTTATAAAAATTATAAGCATACAGATAGGTTTTCTATGTCTTAGAAAACACTATCAAGCAAATTATTACGAACGATGATATCATAGAAAATTATCTGATTACGGAATTTTACGGAGTTTTGTCAGTTAGGGTATTTGAGAGAGATGACTCACTGGGAATTCAAATACAAGCTGATTCCTGTCGAGAAGCATGACGCAATCTTGGGTCGCATCGTCAAGAAAAGGCGAATTGTTGGAACGGAAATCGACTTCTCCCTCTCGCGCGCCGTGTGTAATGAACCAGAGGAGGGGAAGTAGCGGCGTGCTCAGCCAATCAGTGGAGACAACGTAAGCTGGAAGACGGTACCACGGTGGGGGAGCCAACGTGTGGATATATCGTTCGACGCGCCGTGAAACGAGGACAATCTGTGTAGTTCTTGCCGAGTGTGGTTATACGCGGGGGTCGCTCCGATGTTCCGTGGAACAAAGACTATCTGTGTAGAACTTAACGAGTATGGTTCACCCGGGAGTCGCTCCGATGTTCAGTGGAGTTAGCGACTATCTTTGTGAAACTTAACCAGTGTAGTTATACGAGTGTTTGGGTCCGAGGTACGGACCATAGAATTATCTAATCTACCAGAATATCATCAAATAACGAAGAAGATGGCGACGTCCAGGAGACTGTGGGAAGCACACAGCATCATCCAGTACGAGGGAAATGCTATAGCAATTTCCAGTGGTAAGCGCAGATGACGCAGAAATACGCAATCTCTCATTTTTCTTTGTTTAATATTTCATATTTCAGTAACTGCATAGCTTGGAAATAAGAGTAAAATCAATTTATCAGACTCCGTTTTCACGTAATTTTCTATCGGTAATATTAAAATCGCAACGCTCCAATTTAAATTTTAAACTTATTGTTATTAATTTTGCTATACTTGTTTTATATAATAAATTCATTTCTTTTACAATGCAATCTTTGCTTTCAGTAGGTAGCATTAGATATAGACCAATTCCTTCTCCTGATACAATTGTTTGGTGGGTTAATGATCAAATCATACCACGATCTGAGTGAATAGAGTCTTAAAGGTGTTCTGCCAGAGCTAGACGTTGTTAAATACAAATTTAGATTTCAACATTGCATTGAGGTCTTGGCGCCCATTAAAACAACATAGCTTAGGCAAAGGTAAACAGTTACATTTATTACCCAACAGTGTGGGCTAGCAAGACTGCTACATTTGTCGCTCAAAGTGAGGGCTGTAGAAACCGTTTCATTTGTCGCTACCAACATGGGGCACTAATTACCATTACATAGATACTGAGGAATGTGCTCACAGTATTTAAGAGTACTGTCGACGTTGTGTGTCACTTTGTTATTATGAATTATTAATGTATAAGGAAGGAAGGAAGCTTGTAGTTTTGCGTGTCCGTTAATTTCACGATCATGATCCACGGTACCTCCCTTTTACGTGGAATGCGAACCACAGGACATGGCATTTCAATTCTAAAATCTCACATGTATAGACCGGGAATCAAACCCGGTCTACCTTGGTGAGAGACTAACAGCTTGACCGCTGCGCCACAAATGTGACAGTAGCATATCTCCAATTCAATCTATACATTCATCATAGTACCAGTATGAAAATGGAGTGTAAATTAACATTTTAAGAATGTCCAAGCTGTGTAGTATACGAGTAGGATAACATGTCAGATGTTACACATCATATGCGACTACTGTAAGGCTCGTATCTTTTTCCCCCCACTAATTTCCTTCATTCTTAGTTCAATGTATAAATTGAAAAGTACGGTATGAGTGATAAGTTGCAACCTTGCCTTACACATTTCTGAACACCAGCTTCTCTCTTATGTCCTTCGGCTCAAATAACTTCCGTCTGGTTTTTGTACAGATTTTGGATCAGTCTCCTTCCTTAAGTCATGCCCTTTAATCTTTTTCTCTTACCTCGCACACTGCGTATACTCATTGTTAGCTTTGAGAGAAACACGTGTTCGGGAGTACAATTATGCGACATGCGGTTTTACAGGTTCTATCCAGTCACCATAAACACTTGTAAATCAAACAAATGGCTTGACCTACCATAGTCATGTCGCCCAAGAAGTCCAGAGTGCGCGCTGACAAGAGTTGGCTGGACTGGAAGGACATGTGGACCAGGAAGACTGAGTAAGACAGTCTGCTGAGAACTTGGAACCACTCCCATGACAGCAGCGAGTCGATGAACCCTGCAATCATATCACGGATGCTAGGTGAGAAGCTCCTGGAAACACATTTAGATGCTGATGAGACCTAGCATGAAGAATAGACACCTTCAAATCCTGACAGCCTGGGTTTAATCCATCAGCCTTGTGGAGCTCCTCTTGGTTTCAACTTACCGAGAAGGGAATATATATCTCTAAAAAGAATCAGGACAAATCATGACAGGTGTAAATTCTGGCTTTACAAGTGGGGAAGATCTGAAGATCCATTTTGCGACTGTGATAATGTGCCCCAGACCATCCAGCACGTTGTTATGGACTGCCCAGAGAGAAGATTCAATGGATCTGTTCAAGAATTGCATAGTGCCTCTACATTGGCAGTCCTGATATTATGCTTTGAATGTTGACCTGTAAATAGTTGTATATATAATTGTAAGATATATGTATTTATAATGCATCCTTGTATTGCCATACGATATATATAAACAAATATCACGTTCTGCCCTAGATCCCTAAACTAAAAGTGTTTGACCCTCACACATCAAGTGACGCTCCGGATTTGGGGTTTTGTTAAGTGATTAGCAATGCCGAATTTGGTGTCTGGGGGATCTAAGATCAAAGTCATCAATATTAATAGTGAGCTTGTACAAAGAGGTTAGAAGTAGTAGGTTGAGGCAGTAAAACGCAGCGCACTTGGCCGAAAACACCCGATATCTCCCGAACGAGGAATCTTTCCAGCTGCTACAGTACGAAAGTGTGACACATTTGGTATGCTGGAATCAATCAAAATGCAATAAAATCTAGGAAATGCATTCTTTTGAAGAAGATAAGGTACTTCCAGTACAATTTTGAAACATAAACACTAAAAAGCAATTAACTACTTATTATAAAACAAACAAAAACCAGCTCATTTCTTCCTTTACAAGGCGTCTTCAGCTAATAATTAATTTTCAAATTGAACTTTTTATAACTTGCTCGTGTTTTAGCCAGCAATGGAGGGTGAATTATCATTCTTACGGTGAATATTAATGTCAATAATCAAATTTGTGCAAATTGGCAACATGAAATGAAAACTTCTTATTAGTGTGGTGGGGTCGCATTTGACCCCATGGGTGCAGTACGACAGGAGCTGTGGAGTACGTTAATATAAGACTACATTCCTAGCATACAGCGTCCTCACTACTGAGATTAGCTCAAAGGGGAACTGATTAGTGCTGCATTCTAGCGAGTATCAGACCCCACCATGCAAGCTGGAGACAGATGTAAGATCAGTTGGATATAGGGTGACCACCCGTCCCGCTATTTGCGGGACGTCCCGCATTTTAAGGTATTTTGTAAATGTCCCGCACGGGACGGCATTTGTCCCGCAATTGTTTTGTTTTCTATCTGAATGAATTTTCGTTTTACTGTCATCGATACGAATTTTCACAATAGGCAACCGTCCTGCCACCTAGCTTCAGCTAAACATAGCGTAACCGTTGCCAAAAGTATAATCTTTGAAAGTGCAAAGAAGCAGGTTATAATGATAGTATATTTGGAGAAACGTTCCGGACGAGACTTCCGAGTTATCATTAGTCCATGGCGAGTCCGTGGCGTGGCGTCGCGTGTGGCCATTCTGTAGCACGAAGCGCATCAGCATAAACGAGTTGTATTAACTGGTGTTTTACTTTTTTAAGTTTTTGTGATTTATGCAATGGATTCGACGTCGGATAGTGATGATGACTGTACTTCTACTTCGTCACAAAAATGGAATCCATCATTTACAGTAAACCCGAGAAGGCGAAAGGGAAAAATAAACGTGTAGCCAATGTTCATATAATTCAAAGTCGGAATCCAACATGCCGTACTTATCTCCTGATCGTAATAACGTGCACAAGGCGTTTTGCAAACTTTGCAAGAAGACGTTCAGTATTTCTCAGGGAGGATTCTACGACGTGGCGAGACACAAGAAATGCCAAGAACATCAGAAAGCAGCTACGTTATCCCTCCAGAATAGGACAATACCATCATTTTTTGGTTCCAGTTCTAGTACCGTCCATCAAGATAAAGTGACTGCATCAGAAGTGACAAAGGTATTTCACAATGTTATTCACAACATGCTTTATCGCTATTACGATTGTGACTCTAAACTAGACCCAGTAATATTTCCAGATTCAGAAATAGGGAAAAGCATATCTCTAGAACGGACCAAAGCAACAGCAATTGTTACGAATGTACTTGCGCCTTTTTCTGTAAAAGAACATGTCAAAGACCTAGTAAAGAAAAATATTTTTTATTCTGTATCTACAGACGCTTATAATCATGGTCACGTCAAGATGTTTCCAATAGTATTAAGATACTTTCATTCTGACGAGGGAATTGTGCATGTCTTGTTTGACTATTACGAAGACAGTCATGAAACTACAGATGCTGTGTTTGGTCAATTAAGAGACAGGTTAGGTGCTCACAATTTGAGTATAAATAATGTGACATCATATTCTGCTGACAGTGCCAATGTAAATTTCTGTAAAAGGCATTCAGTATTTACATTGTTGAAAACTGACAATGAAAGAATTCTGCCTTCACCTTGCTCTGCCCATAAAGTCCATAATACAGCTAAGTATGCGTTTGACAAATTCCGTCATTTTGAACTTGAAGGTTTTGTAAGCAAAATGTATAATTACTTTCCCTGTAATTCAAAGGGGTAGAAGGGTTGAAGGAATTCTTTGTATTTTGTAACATTGAATACAGGGACATAATTAGACATGTACCAACAAGATGGCTAAGTATTTACCCAGCAGTAGAGAGACTTTTAAGTTGTTTCCTGTCATTCAGTCATATTTCACTTCACTTCACTTCACTGTATCAATCCAGTCATTTTTGATGATGCTGAAAATGACAATGGAAATATATCTTTAACTGAGTGCTACTTGCAATTTTTCTGTAGTGGTCTAAAAGTATGTCACCTTACAATTGTATCTTTAGAAAGAAACGACTTGTTAGCATTTGAAGTGTATCATATAATGGAATTACTTAGGAAACAGTTAGAAGGAAGAATATCAGTTAAGTATTTTGGTTTCAAAACAATGACACTCCTTAATGATCTGGCTAAAGAAAAATTGCAACAATTTCAGAATGAGTTTCTAGGTTAGTATGCAGTGGCACTAATTTCTCAGATTAAAACATACTATTTAAGATAAGTGTTATGTCTTTGAGGAAAGAAGTTGACTTTAACATTATTTTGAAACTTGTTCATGATTTGAAATTGGAAATGAAACTTGATATTGATGAATTATATTCAGAATTTTCTCAGTTGAAAAAATCAATTAACATTGCTGCAACAAATAAATATGTAGAAGATTCTTGTTTGAAAAGATGGATGGTTATTTTAAACTTGCTACCTGAAGAAAAATAAATTAATGGTAATTTTTCAAAAGTGGTACAGTTCTTGTGTTCTATTCCTCCATCAAATGCCTTTACAGAAAGAACCTTTAGCCAGGGGAAAATGTCATGGTCAGACTCTAGGAACAGGCTTCGTATGAATACTCGTAAATCAGAACTACAAATAAAAATAAATTTCGGAATGAGTTGCACAGATATCTATAAGACAGTACTGAATGACAAAGACATTTTGGCTTGTGCAAGAAGTAACAATAAATATAGTTTCAAGCAAGATAAGTGATGTGATAGTTTTATTTATGTTGAGGTTTTCTATATTTCTGTACTTAATAGATATAACTAGAAGTTGAAATTAGGAAAAGTACTGCTAGAAAGTATTTCATGTAATTGATAAAACTAAGAAGTACCACAAATATGTATTCCTTCTTCTATTTCCAAATTTTTAAACTTGTGATAACATTTAAGCTATACATTGTTTAATATTTATTTTATTATTTTAGAATTTGTTGGCTTTTGTATGTTTTCAGTTAGATTTAAGGGTCTTCAACCCACGGACTGAAAAATAAATCATATGATAAAGATGAGTGAAATGTATTTTTGTATGTTATTACTTCAGTAAGGCCCCTACACGGCTCCAGCTGGATAAAGGGTTATGATGATGATGATGATGATTACTTCAGTAAGAGCACTCTTGGTCAAAAAAGAAGGAAACTGGCAACACAATGCTTTTGAAAATGTTAAAATTGTTGTCGTTTAAAATTTACAGCTAAAAATGTAGCTGTCCCCCAAAATTGTGGAATGTCCCCCTATTTTACTGTCTTGTCCCTCATTCCTCCCTTCAACAGGTGGTCACCCTAGTTGGATAAGGCACTAATATTCGACAATATCAAGGTGATGATGATTGTGATGTCCAGTGAAACGTTCTCGGTGAGTGTTCACGGAGTGATTTGTTGGGAAACGTGCGTCATCATTAAATTCGATTGAATTTAGTTACAGTACTTATTGATCAGCTGGAGGCGCATTGAGATGATTGCAATGCACTAATGCTTGGTTCTACAGCTGAAAGGGATGGACATCGAGGGGAAGAAGATATATGAACCAACGATCACATATTTTAAATCAAAATATAAAAGAAATGAAATCAAGCTCCAAAGAATCTTCTAGTCTTTTTCTGTATCTCTTATAGGGTTTATCCTACGTGTACCAAGTTACCGACATGATTTTAGAAAGCTTGAGCATTTCCACCAACAAAATCTTCGATCCACCCTTAGGATCAAGTGGGAAGACCGCATCACCAATCTTACTGTTCCTGTGGACCTGTCCACCGGATGGGTGATACGAGACTTCCACGTCAGATTCTATTTGATGAACTTTGTTCCGGCACCAGACCTCATGGAGGTCCTAATATGCGTTAGAAGGACCAATTTAAGCAGAATATGAAGTTAGTAGGTCTTCATCCAAAATCCTGGAACAGACTTGCTGAAGACCGTCCAACTTGGCGCCAGACCATCCCGACTGCTTTGGAAATGTTTGAAGGGGAATGTCGTAGACATGAATAGACCAAGCGACAAGCATCGTGCAGCACAACCATATCCTCCTCCAACGATTGTATGTGACCTGTGTGGACGCTTGTTCCACGCTAGGATTGGACTGTTTAGTCACAGCATATTCGCAGGCTTGAGTAAGGAGTAAATGTTATGGAAGAAGATTTAGACTCGGAAACGAGTTAAACTCATCAGCAGGCGTCGGGCACACCCCACTGGAACAGTCCCATAAGTGAAGCACATCGTAATTCTTTCCTTTGAAGCGAACTCCCTCAACATTATCTTCTCTCTATGGAGTTACCAATGATGGGCAAAGAAGGACGAAGTGATCCATGTAATGAGATGTAATGCAAGGTTTAGTATCCTAGCGAGGCCCAGACGTGGCGATGACTTCCTGGAGTTTAGTTATTGGGCCGTTTTGCGTTGTTGCACTGAAGGTGAGTGCCAGTCATGTCAGGTTTTATTTCTAAATTCCCTGCGAAAATTAGTTGTCCGCAACAAAATGTTTGATGATACAGCAATATTGACATGACGGGAATCTGTGCAAATTGTCTGGGAACATTAGTTGTCCAAAACAAAGTGTTTGATGATACAGCAATATTGTGATGACGGGTTTCTGTGCAAATTGTCTGGGAACATTAGTTGTCCGCAACCAAATGTTTGATGATACAGCAATATTGTGATGACGGGAATCTGTGCAAATTGTCTGGGAACATCAGTTGTCCGCAACCAAATGTTTGATGATACAGCAATATTGTGATGACGGGAATCTGTGCAAATTGTCTGGGAACATTAGTTGTCCGCAACCAAATGTTTGATGATACAGCAATATTGTGATGACGGGTTTCTGTGCAAATTGCCTGGGAACATGAGTTGTCCGCAACCAAATGTTTGATGATACAGCAATATTGTGATGACGGGAATCTGTGCAAATTGTCTGGGAACATCAGTTGTCCGCAACCAAATGTTTGATGATACAGCAATATTGTGATGACGGGAATCTGTGCAAATTGTCTGGGAACATGAGTTGTCCGCAACACAATGTTCGATGATACAGAAATATTGTGATGACGGGAATCTGTGCAAATTGTCTGGGAACATGAGTTGTGCGCAACCAAATGTTTGATGATACAGCAATATTGTGATGACGGGTTTCTGTGCAAATTGTCTGGGAACATGAGTTGTCCGCAACCAAATGTTTGATGATACAGCAATATTGTGATGACGGGAATCTGTGCAAATTGTCTGGGAACATCAGTTGTCCGCAACCAAATGTTTGATGATACAGCAATATTGTGATGACGGGAATCTGTGCAAATTGTCTGGGAACATGAGTTGTCCGCAACACAATGTTCGATGATACAGCAATATTGTGATGACGGGAATCTGTGCAAATTGTCTGGGAACATGAGTGGTGCGCAACCAAATGTTTGATGATACAGCAATATTGTCATGGCGGGAATCTGTGCAAATTATCTGGGAACATGAGTTGTGCGCAACAAAGTGTTTGATGATGCAGCAATATTGACATGACGGGAATCTGTGCAAATTGTCTGGGAACATGAGTTGTGCGCAACAAAGTGTTTGATGATGCAGCAATATTGACATGACGGGAATCAGTGCAAATTGATATTGTGACTTTCAGTCGGTAACACAAAGTAATCTCAATCACTGGAATATGAGAACAAAATAACCTAAAATAAATTAATTGTTATGGATTATCGAAGGAGGGGAAAGCTAAGGGGTTATACGATACAGAGGTAATCAACAAGTTAAAAGAAAAAGAGAGTCAGACGAAGGCTCAAAAAATCGGGCTTGTGGTGTGACTATGTTCAATTTTCGGTGATACGGGGGGACTCCAGAACAGCAAATACAAAGACTATATGATCTCAGTTGAATCAAAATTAATCACCAGTCCAAAGCATTTTTGGAATTTTGTAAACAATAAAAAAAAATCTTCACGTTTACCTTCCACTATGTTACAGAATGGAATCGAAATCCAGGACAAGAAAACGATTCTTATTAAATTTCCAGAGGACTTCAATGAGTATCGCTCTCCTACCAGACCGTGTCACTGGTCGGTCCCAATCGTGTGTGATCAGGGATTGATGTCTATCAGGACTTCGCCCTTTGAAGTGTGTGAGATTCTGTCATCATTGGATAATGCAAAATCGTTTGGCTCTGATGAGATACCAGGTCTTGTACACAGAAAGTGTGCTCCTCCGTTGGCGATAACTCTCAATGCAATTTTAAATATAACTTTTAAATCTGGATGCTATCCGTGTGACTGGAAGAAGGGATACGTAATTCCAGGATTTAAAAAGGATGACAGAAGGGTATTTGATAATTATAGGCCAGTCGTCCTGCTATCCCTCCTATCAAAGGTGAGGTTAGTTGGCCAGTATATTAATGTTGCTCAGCATGGATTCTTAGCACTCGACTGTTTTGAACCTGGCAGTGTACTTTAACTTCATATCCAATGCCTTGGACGGGAGTCAACAAGTAGATGACATATACACAGATTTTTCCAAAGCCTCTGATTCTGTACAACATGAGGCATTATTAATCTAATTTCGACATATGGAATAGGCGGCAGCGTTTTAGAGTGAATTAGAATGGCTTTTCACCGATGTCTCAGTCTCACTCATGGCTGTGATTATATGGAAGCTACTGAGGTATGGGTGGTGCTTAGTAATGGCATTCGGGGCTCAGTCAGTGCCTGTGAATGCTGTGAAAGGTTCAACTCATAGGATTAGGACTACTGTTCTGACTCAGTGAGGAAAGCAATGGCAAACTACCTCACTCCTCTTCTTGCCTAGAACGCCTCAAAATAGCGCTGCCTTGGGTTTTTGTGGGTATCTACTCACATAACGTAACGGCGGTACTTTTTGAGGATCCAACCAGCCTTCGGGCTGACTACCTAACACACACAGAAGCTATCTCACTGAAAGAATTTGCATTGTTAAATCTGATGGTCAAACTTCAAATCCATACTTTCCAACTTCTAGTGTTCCTCAGGGTTCCATCTTGGGACCTCTTTAATT
The DNA here is from genome assembly GCA_946902985.2 of Meconema thalassinum. Taxonomy (NCBI): domain Eukaryota; kingdom Metazoa; phylum Arthropoda; class Insecta; order Orthoptera; family Tettigoniidae; genus Meconema; species Meconema thalassinum. The sequence goes on from OX336391.1 coordinate 98,938,654, forward strand.
TGCAATCTTTATTAATGATATAACCGGGATCTCCAAGAATAGTAATTGCTTTCTATACGCTCATGATTTGAAACTGTTTCGAGTAATAGACCACGAGTCAGACGGTGACTTGCTTCAATTAGACCTATATCTACTAACAGATTGGTGTACGAAGTGGTTACTTGACCTTAATATATCAAAATGCAATGTGATAACCTTTTCTAGGAAGTTGGCACCACTTATGATAAATTATGGTAAAAGTAAGTGAGGATTGGTGCGTGTGAATGAGGTAAATAAATGACCTAGGTGTAACAAATTACCAACAATGACGGGCTGTCATTTCTAAAACGCTTGCCACGCTGGGTGAGTGGTTATCGTGTCGGACCAACCCAAAGCCTGCAGGTTCGCTCCTGGCCATGGTTAGTGATTTTAGAAAGGCGACAAAAATCACGGTACTCATGTCATCCGTTGTTGGCATGTAAAATAACCCATTTTAATTCAGTAGGCCGTATTCATAATGGCAAAATTGATCTTCAGATTTTCCGCCAAGACAAAAAGTTCCTCCTTTCTCTACCAGAAAGCGCTGGAGCTTAGATATGTTGACTTTCATAGCGCTCTAAGGAGCGATAAAATTCGACATGCAAGCTACCCTCTGGGTGTCAATTAACAAAGCTTGCACCCGGCACCCGAGGCCATACGATCTTATACTTAGTATTCTTAAGAGATATTGCAGTGAATTCGCCAATATAGGCTACTGTAGGTTCTCTCAAAATTTTATTTTGAGCATATATAAGGTCGACTGTTGAACACTGTTGTGAGGTATGGCTGCCTTTACAGCATTATGCTATTCAGCGGTTCGAGAGAGTGCAGTGGATTAGCTATACGTATATGGGCATTAGTCTCTCTACATTGGACTATGAGATCTTCTGTGGAGAAGGTCATATGACCTCGTAGTTCTGCCCTTAAAACAACAATAACTAACTAACTCACCTTCTATGGAATCAAGGGTATGTGGTCTTAGAGGTCTCGTCGCATGTGTGCAAACGCCATGTTTCTATATACAGTACCGGTCAAAAGTTTAGGACCACATAAGGAAATCATGATATGTCACCTAAATCCTAAACTTGTGGCACTAGAGCTCTTACATCTGATATAATATATAAGTCCTGGTTTCGTTCAATGGGGCCAAGTATTGTAGAAGTTATGATTTTTTTACTGGAAGATCACAGAATGCAAACACATTTGCCATTGAAAATAAGTGTTAACAAATATCCGTATTGATGTTAGAATTAAACGTTTAATTGGAAGATCACACGAAAAATTACCATTTACAGAGGTATAATGTATTGTATATTCCAACTAGTTACAGGTATTGCCATCATTTTTCATTTTTCATTTTTAGACTGGGCAATAGTTGGGGATCATTTTGGTATAAATATTCAAATTCCGAAAAAATGGAGGACCTGTTTCTCTTTGCGGGTTTATACTTTTTCAAGCCTGCGCTACCTACCCGCTTCTAACTTGTCGTGTCTAGTAATTAAACTTTCGCTCAACAGATGGCATCCAAGCACAGAATTCTGGCTTGTAGGATTTCACCGTGAGATTATTTTGTTTTCAGCAATGCATAGTAACATTTTATCGCTGGCTTGAAAAAGTATAAACCCGCAAAAACAAATCCTGATTTTTTTCGGAATTTGTATATTTATATCAAAATGATCCCCAACTATTTCTAAGTCTAAAAAAGAAAATTGGTGGCAATACCTACAACCAGTTGAAATATACAAAACATTATACCTCTGAAAATGGTTATTGTTTGATATGATCTTTCAACAGTTAAAAAATCATTACTTCTACAATACTTGGCCCCATTGAACGAAATCAGGACGTATTGAGGCGGTCTGTTCCAAAACTCGCCTTATCGATTTTTTTTAAATTAGTTACAGGTTGCATTGCCTTCTTGGTTAGGTTTGTGATAGTTCTATCACAAAATTACGCACCAACACTCGCCTTTTCCCATAGAAATCTGTCGCCAAACTTAGGCTATTGTTCCATAACTCGCCTTATCCATGGCGATTGTGGTTCCAAAACTTGCCTTACACAGTCAACCAATAGGAAGGGATAATTTCAGCACGTGACTCACGCTACAATTTACCCGCGTTTTATGCCAGTCTTTCCACTCATTGAGTTGTTCTTGAACTGTGGTAGTCTTTCATGCAGTTTTGTGCAGTGGACAGAGTGTATTAAGATGACGGAAAATATTGCTCTTGTTGCGGAAGGTAAAGGGAGAAGAAGGAAGAGTGATCCTGATTCATGGAGGAAAACTAAGGAAAAAAGAGATAGGTATGCCATGAATATTACATCCTAATACTGTAGTTAAGTTGAGAGCTGCTACTTTTAAAATACAGTGAAACCTCTCGGCAGATGACCTCGAAGTTCCGCCCCTTAAAACAACAATAACAGTGAAACGTCATAACATGTTTGTCTTCATTAGTTAACAATTTAACAATTTCTCTTCTACATCTGAACTTTCTTGTCAGAACACGGAATACACAAGCCCATAGGTACAAAGGGTTATAGAATTCACAATCTCGACGAGCCTCAAGGTTAAGCTACCTGATTGTTATCTCGCAAACTTCGCCCGTCCTGTGGCCATGACAAGAGATCAAGGGAGGTTCACATTCCACAAGGAATGGACAAAGAATGCTTTCAGGGCCGCATAAAATGTGATCATACTAAGCAATAAAACGTATTAGGAAGGAACGAGATTTCACTGTAATGAGAAGTAGCATATTGCTGTATTATGAAATCTTAAAACATCAGCAATTTTGTGATATACAGTATCTTGAGAAATCAATCATTTTCATTGCAGGCATGGGCCTACTAGTCCTCCAGACTACCCACAATGTAGTCACAATGGTCCAACCTTCAAATGTCGTAAATTGCGGATGATTGACATTCAGCAGTTTCATGGAAACTTTTATGAATATAACAATAAGATTCAACAAGATACATTCATTTTAAAGTATCTGAGTGCAGAGAAGCCCAAAAGGAAAAGAACTGTCAAGGAGGGAAGTTCAAGAAAAAGTGTCAGTGTTCAGTACTTTATAAAAATTGCTAATACAGAACAGTTTCACATTCAGGTCTGCCAAAAGACATTCTTGAATGTATTGCATGTCAGCAAAGATCGGGTTCAGAGGATTGCCAGAAATCACTTCACGACAGGGAAACTTCCAACAGAAAAGAGGGGAGGAGCTAGGATCAAACCTGAGTACACTGAAAAGCGGCACTCAGTGAAACGTTTCATTGAAAGTTTGCAGTGCCGCGGAAAGTCACCGGTGAGACAGTATCTACCCGAAAATTTAAGCATCGCTAAGCTTACAAAATGTATAACAACAAATCGCCTGAAGAACTCAGGGTGAAGCGGTGGTTCTTCCGTGAGATTTTTACGCGTTGCTACAACATAGGATTCGGAACACCAGTTACTGACGCTTGCTCAAAGTGCATAGAGCTCAAGGAGAAAATTAAGCTTGAAAGTTCGAACGCATCACTGAAGAATGATTTAATCTTGAAACTTAAGAGTGCACAAACTAAGGGCTGAAGATTTTTTCAAAAAACTCCAGGAAGAAAGAGACTGCATGGCAATATTCTCATTTAACTGCCAAAAGAATCTTGTGAATCCAAAAGTTCCAGATCAAATTGCCTATTACAGTCGCCAATTGTACACCTATAATTTTACCTCACAAGCCAGGTTGACAAAAGAGAATGTCTTTACATACACATGGATGGAGCATGAATCCAAGAAGGGATCCAATGAAACGTCGTCTGCAGTTCACCATCGGTCATCACAAACTGATTTGTCCAACTTCACAACTATACGACTTTGTGCGGATGGCTGCAATGTGCTCATATTTCTTGATGCACACAGCTCCACCTAATATAGAAAGTGTTGAATTGGTCTTTCCTACGACAGGCCACTCATTTCTCCCCTCTGACAGGGTATTTGCTCAAATCGAGAGAGAGATACGGAAATGCCCTATCATCTGTAATCCAGCAGAATATGAAGACATCTTTAGCAAACATGATGAAGTCTTAAAGTTTGGCAGAGACTGCTCGGTGAACAATTGGAATGCTGAAAATATGATGAAAAAACCTGCATCTTGGCACTTCAAATTTTCTTCAGTGAAACGATTTATTATTAGCAAAGACTCATTGGGAAATGTCACCCTTAGGGGAGAACCTCATTACAACTCCGACATTGGTTTAGGAAAATCGGTAATGAAAAAGGGAAAATGCCTGCGAGGTATGCTAATGCCCCCTGAATTATTGCCAGGAGTAAACTTGAATCCCGCCAAAGTAAAGGACGTAAAAAGTTTGCTTGAAAAGCATTTTGGATTGGATTGGGAAAGGAATGAGTTGCTTTCTTTTCATAACAATCTGTTTACCACAATTTCTGTAGACGAAAACAATCTAGTTGAAGAAACAGAAGTTCTTTGTGATGGATCTCAAGAGGCGGGAACAGATTTGAGAGTTTAGTGCATTATAAACTTGATTAACAACAAACTGTTGTTTTATTGTTCAAGTTACTTCTATTGTGAGTACAGTGTAGCTTATAAAGGAATATGTATCTCCAAATACTATAGATAGGATGTAAATGTGATAAAATCACACTGCTGGGTTTTATTAATTAGTGAATATCATCATTATACTGATAGCAAAAAGGTGTATTAGTGTACTAGTGAGTTTTATTACAACATTATATTCTCAATTCTTTAATTTTTCTTGTTTTAAGATAAGTTGTGTGAGGTAATATATTTTGAATTTTTTTGGAAGCTCCAAAACTCGTCTTATCCAAAGTACAAATTTAATTTATTGACGTTCTACTAATTATATTTATAATTCTTCAGTAAGACGACCCTATGGCATTGTACTTGAACTTGTGGTAATACATTTAAACAAGTGATACATATATTACACAAATTACAGGTTTTCGCTTATCCTGAAAAATCACTTATGGTGGATAAGACGAGTTTTGGAACAGACCGCCTCATTATATTCTATCAGGTGTGAGAGCTCAGTAAACAAATCGCAGAGATATTGTGCCACAAGTTTAGGCTTTAGGTGACATATCATGATTTCCTTATGTGGTCCTAAACTTTTGACCGGTACTGAAAGTGTCTGACCAATAGAATCGACTGTGCGTCCCTTTTGTGATTGATTCCACTTCATTTTCAAGGCCGCAATACAAGCCAAAGACTCACTTTCCTGATCCAGTGTAACCTTGGTGATGGAGAGGCGCTCTCTAAGCCATCTTGATAGTTCTAGAGATATATTTTACTCCAAGCCTACTGATATTCGTAGATCCTTGTTGAACTGAAGATCGTAGGTGTTTGTTGTATATAGTATGTGTAAAAATTGTTATTTTAATTTATGTATACTAGCGGACCCGTTCGAGAACTCTCGCATAATGGGTTGTGTGCGCTCCATGTGTACAGACTACCCGCTCGGCCCTTGTGCTATGCGGGCTGTACGCGACACAGTTCTGCCAGGGGCTATCTGGGTTGTGTACGCCCCATGTGTACAGACTACCCACCCGGCTCTAGTGCTATGTGGGCTGTACGCGACACAGTTCTGCCAGGGGCTATCGTCTTGTTTATTTGTTTAAAAGCACTTTATAATCAAACTTATTTCCGTTGACATATCAAGAAATGCAAGATTTTCCTGTACTATTGAGACGATTTGTAAGATTTCGGTACAAACCACACCTTCTAACTCCCTCTGGTTTAGGAGCTTGAGTTTTGTGAAACATACACCTTAGCGTATTATATAATAAGATAGAGAACTTAGTTTATGAGATTAAATCACGGATTTTGATAGGTTAGCTAGAATAGTTGCTTTTAAGTTAATTTAATGTTTATTATGTTTTATTATATCATCTGTAATTGGGTGCCTGTCCTGTTGATGGTAAATAAATCTATCTATGATATCTTTCGCTTGTCAATCGAGCATCATCAGAACCAAATCTAAAAGACAAATAGCTCTACATAACACTACTAAACCCACAGTGACACCCACAGATACTCTCTGCCCTCGACACACAAAAAAACGTCAGAAAACTTAGTAAGTGTTGATTATTAATGATAAATATTAAAGCGTTAAGCACCCGAAGTTAGAACTATTTATTTAATTTAATAAAAGATCGTACAATGTACATAGATTATTCAATTTCCTTGCTCCACCGAGCAAATTACTCTCTGGCACAGTTCTCTGTAAGGGATACTTGTCTTTTCCCACACACCCACATGTGGTAACGATCACAATGCATGTAGCATAGTTCACAAACACACTGTTCTCCTGGGTCATGGTGCTTCTTGTTGCTGCAGCATTTGAAGTGAAATCTGTGAACAGCGAACCTTGTCATCATGTGTCGAAGGTCGTAGTCGGCCTGTTTCCATTCTGTCGTGACCATTGCGTCGGTGGAATAGAATTCGTCCCATATTTCTTCTTTCTTCATACGAAGTTCCTTGATTGCCTCATTGTATGCATCTGTGGTGGTTAATAACAGCTGAATATGTTACTCTTCGATGTAGAATTGTTCTCTTGTAAGTTCGTAGACAAGACGTGAGCGACTGTACTTCGAGAGTCTTAGGGCCTTTTTTTTAATATGTCTTTAATTTTTCAATCTCTCGAAGGTCTCTCTTTGTCAGGTGTGTCCAAATTGCTGGTAGCCCATACAGGATAAGGTAGCTCGGCGCCAGGAACCAGTTCTTCCTTTGGTGACACGTCTGTGGGCAGTGAGCTCCTCCATCTGTTAAGACGAGTTGTCTCTGGTGTTCTCTCCAGCGGCAGAGTCCTAGCAAGGAAACTCTTGCGGGATCTGAGGCCAGACCATGCTGCCTGGTGACCATGTAGTGGACGTCGATGGTCATTCACCTGCTTTGTTCTCTCGGCGTCCGCAGCAGTGGCCCTCCGGATGTTGGGTGGGGCTATTCCAACAATAGGGTATAGTTTGTGCACTGGTGTTGGTTTCAGGCAGTGTGATATGGTAAGAAGCTATGACTACAACATTCAGTATCAAATAGTGTGCGTCTACTGTTAATGTGTTGAAAGATCTGATGTTGAGACTTACCTGAATTGTAGAATGTGATGAGGCTGCACAGACAACCACTTGTTGATGTTAACTATAACTCTGAATTATTTGAATTTGTGTAGCTTTCTTAAAAGCAGTTATCAATTGTACAAAAAGTTTGCATTTGCTACGGCAAGTTGCTTGTTTTAGTCATGTACAGTATAATATGGTTTCTTTAGGCTTTTTAACCCTTGAGGACTGGCGTGAGAAAATATCACACGAGGACTCGCGCTGAGTCATTTTGACCCATACTGTGACCAGGGGCGTATATAAGGGGGGTGCTGAGGGGGCTCCACCCCCCCCCCCCCCCCGAAAAAGCCAATAAAAATGAAAAACGTGTTGCTTTGGTAAGAACATACAATCATAATATAATTGTAAATTTGGTTGTACCCTAATCTTAACTTATTGGCTAAGTTATAAACAACATTAAGATTCAAATTAGACTACTTCGTGGTGTAGTGGCTAGCATTCTTGGCTGCCGCCCCGGAGGTCCGAATTCGATTCCCGGCTCTACCAAGAAATTTTAATTCTAGTCTGAGGACTGGAACGGGGTAAACTCAGCCTTGTGAGGCAAAACTGTGAATTCCACAGTATGGCACTTTTGAGAAATAAATTATCAACTTGTAAAAAAAATCTGTTTACCTTTCTGCTTAGTAAATTGACAAATATTTCGATATTTACCATTCATACTCCATAGATCATAATAAAAAATTTATTAAGTATAAAATTTTATTTGTGTGTTGTGATGCATTTTACAACTTTTTTGTATTGCGTAATAATTGTAGGCTTCTTCTTCTTCGTCGTTTGGGCCTACTGAGGACCACGGGGCTCGTATCTCCTCGTCGCATTGTCGTTTCCCTTCTTCCAGTACTCTTTCATCATCTGACTATGAGCCAGCTTTCTTTCCTCCGTCCATGGTGGTCTGCTGACACCAGTGTTCTTCCTAGCTGTCAGTGATACAGGAAAAACTCCCTGTTGGATGGCTTGCCGGAATTGTTGGCGGTCCTGTATGGAATTAAGTGGGATCCCTAGGTGGTCTAAATCCGTCCTGACCGTAGAGATCCACTTGGTCCTAGAGGCCTTCCCTCTTCCTGCCACTGTGAAGATCTTACTGGTGAGCCGGCAAGGGATCATGCGGGTCAAGTGTCCATAGAAGGCCAAGCGCCTCTTTCTTATACAAGTCACAATGTCATCTTGATGGCTGTAAAGCTCATCATTGTGCCGAATTCTGTAGGTGCCTCCCTCTTCCCGTATAGGTCCTAGTATCCTCCGCAGGATCTTCCTCTCCTTGAGTTCAAGTTTCCTGAGTGGGCCTTTCCTGGCCATCACGAGGCATTCAGAGGCGTACAGAACAGATGGTTTTACTACTGAATTGTAGTGTCTGAGTTTTAGGTTTTTGGAGAGGAATTGTAGGCTATTTAAACTTTGAATCTTTGAATCTTATCTAAAATAATTACACAAATTTATATGCTCTAAGATATAGGTTGATATTTCTGGGTATTTTGCGGTGACAAGCCCATGAAAATACTCACAAATTTCCAGGATAGTCAGCCTCCCCCCCCCCCCTCCCCCGAAAAAATTGTATATACGCCCCTGACTGTGACACTCCTTTTTGTCCTAGTCGTACGAATTTTAATGAAGTATTTTTCCACCTGGTGTCTTCCTATGAACTATTCCCCATATAAAATGAAGTTTATTCATATTTTTCAAATTTGAACATGCTGAAGAATGACAATAAATTTCGTAACGGTATCACTGGCCTTGACAGTGGCGGCAAAGCCGGCAGTCATATACATTTTTTTGAACAAATGAGATGATAGTGATATGGTAAGAAGCTATGACTACAACATTCAGTATCAAATAGTGTGCGTCTACTGTTAATGTGTTGAAAGATCTGATGTTGAGACTTACCTGAATTGTAGAATGTGATGAGGCTGCACAGACATGAGACAGAAATGAGATGATGACTAAGATGTCCCTGGACCCTCAGCATGGATAAACAAGAACGCGAGGTATGTGATTGTGGTGCACCAAAATAGGTGGATTTTCCCCCTTATGTATTATAAATTGTCCCGACTAACGTAAGCCAAAAATTGTCACGCGAGAACTGGCGCCATGGGTAAATCTGACCCAAGCGTAAATAATATAGTGTTACGTGCCACCCCCTAGTGGCACTTTTGTTAACTGGATTACGGTGGGTAGAAAGCACAACACAGGATGTTCCTTTAAAGAAATAATTAATTTTATTGCGGCCAGAAAGATACACTACTCATCAGCAAATACAAGCAATTGTAACCTTACTCCAGTTTCCATCAAGTCTCTTGCTTATGGAGAGCTCTTGCCCCCCTTTTCACTTGTCAACAGTTAATCCTCTCGCTAATGAGTCTGGTGGCCTTGGCAGAACTACATGCAACTCTTCCTTTTGTACACAAATTACAGTTACTTACGATAACCTTCTACACGCTGCTTCGCTGTTCACGAGCTGGGAAACAATGTCACTGGATTTCGTAACTCGCACGGCACTTCACCACAATATCTCTGACGCTCAGTGAAATCACACTCACTCAAAACACAGGCAGTCCCCTGTATGCTTCTCACTTCCTCGCTGTCAAGAGAATCGGCTTCAATAGGGGTTTCGCAAGTCACCACACATCTGTCGCTCAGGATAAACGCTCGCACTAGCTCGTATAACACAACAACAACTGCTTGACAGGTCGCTCTTATATAGCAGGCCGGTGACTCAATAAATGCTTCTAGACCCATCCAGGGTTCACGGCTTCTCGAGATTTCCTTCACTGGATCAGTCACGAATATTCTGGACCATCCCCTTGTCCTAGTAGTCCTGTTTCATAAGGCGCACGCAATACACTGAGGCAGAGCAGCCCAGCCCGGGGGCAGTTGTGACTCATGCGGCGAGCGATGAAACGAACTCACAGCCGTAACAATAGAAATAACTTGAGTGTTTAAAAAGCTATGGACATGTTCTTAAGGAAGGAAGGAAGCTTGTAGTTTAACGTGACCGTTAATCTCGAGATCATGAGCCACGGGGGACATGTTCTTCTTGCAGGTTGAAGTTCAAGGCTAGGAAGGAAGGTACTGTAAGTGACAGGAAATCAGGGCTGACCCAAACGAAAATATAGAGCATTATTTAAGCCTCGGGTCAAAAATACCCACGCGCCAGTCCTCGCGGGTTAATTCATTGCTGTTTAAATCATTAACTTGACTAACTAAACACAAATTGTGCACTTTAACAAAAGAGTATTTAATACGTTGTGGGCAATAATCAATAATAGAACATGGCCGCTGTGCGCATTGTAGGACATGGTACCGTTCACACAGTTAACAAACACGATAGCTTGTATTTTGCCGCTTTTCAGTCGGTCAACAAGATTGTGCCCAACGAATGGGCGAGGTACAAGATATAAATATGTAAACACACTCCTAGAAAACATTATATGTATTTGTTAGTTATCACACTAAATGGGTATTTACGATTACACGTTTCGCCCCTCAAGTGGCCATCATCAGATCCTGATCCCTGTGTTAAGGTTGTAAATTCACTGATGTGGTTCAATAGCACAGCGTTAGGTGATTATAGCATTACTCGCAATTCGAATCCCGTTGTACGTTAGGTTTGTTTTGTGAAATAGGCCTACGAGAGTAATGGTCTCATTATGACCTAAAGTTATTCATGTTACATTTAAATTATTTAATTTCAATTTATGATACGAATGGGATCCTATTCATGCATATTTCTTATTTTCAATGTTAATTTCGTGGACATCTGTAGTATAAAGGTTTCATCATGTAGGGAAAGGGAGACTATCGCCATGAGATTGATAAGACTGAGTGAATGATGTGTGTAGAGCTATTAACTCAGTCTGTCACAAAGGAGAGAACATAGTGGTGATACGCACAACTAAAGAAGCTTTACTAAGAGGTGAAAAATGGCTGCTGCGGCTTTGGAATTCGTGTAGTAGTGGTGATTTGGTGAACTAAACAACGAGATTCTCAAGAAAAGAAGAGCCTACTCTATTGTGTATTCTGAGAGTAAAGATGTCAATAAAGAAACAAAAGGAGTCTGATACGGAAAGAAAGGGATGACTAATTGAGTTTTAAGGAAGGCCGATTGAATTAAATAGACCCGTGCGAAGATCATTTGAGGTCTTGTCTTGATGTTACTCTCATTTATATTCTGTCAAAAGGGACTCTGTTATATTTTTCGTTCAAGAGAACCCTACTCTTATTTTGCTCTGTATTCCATAAACCAGTATCAGTGAATTGTGTTTAGTACTTGGTCTATTGGCCATTGCACAATTTGGCTTCCTTGTGGAAGTGGATATGTCTGAGGCCTCTTTCGCAGAGGTGATTCTTGGAAATAGTTTCCATTATTTCCAAAAGAGCGGCTGATTCATCTCGTCTCTGCATATTCTCTAATATCAACTGAATTCATCTGCGATCGTCGGTTCTACTCCTGTCTTGGTGCGGACAAGGAGTGATGACATCCGATTTCGAACTAAGGTAATGAGGAATCATAGTCCACCAGAGTCTACACCGGTGAGTAAACAGATATGATTACTCTAGTCTCTCTGTGCATTGTTACCTATATTTTGGCAATTTAACCAGAAGCTTTGGAGATAACTTAACTTAATATCGACCTCCATACCTCACTTGGGGCAAATTTCAACTTTAATTCTGTAACTTCAATTAACTAAATTTTTCATTTATTGTCTTTGTTTTATATTAAATTCATTCTTTTTATTTCATGCTTAGCGTTTTCGACCTTGTAGTTAGAAATACGTATAAGGCAACATTTTCTCCTAAAACAATTATTAACGGGTTGGTGACAGAGTCACAGGGTGAAGGAAATCTCTGTGTGCTCTATCAGGTCAATTATTATTATTATCACTATCAAATTGGCTCTCAGCTTCAAATTGGAACCTGGCGTTCAACGAACAACAGTATGAACTATATTAAACTAGTAAGTGATCAGTTATTGGTAACAGCTGTGTATAGCCTAAGTAACGTAAGGTGGCTTTGAGCTTGCCGAAAACATCTTACAGTGTACACAATTTTCAGAATATCACACTGTAATAATAATAAATCAATTAACAAATTTTAGCATGCACTAGAAAAAACTAATTATAATGTTCACTTAACTTGGTATTGTTCTCCTCACAGCGATGCTCTCTTATGGACCTCCACACCACATGATATATATTGATATACAGTATGATATACATGCTAGGACTTGTGCTTCCAAACTGTATGACGATAGCCATGCACGGCCATGGAGTTAACGAAGTGTGGAGGGTCCTGGTTTACATCTGACCATCATGGCTTCAGTCATGTAGAACTGTGGTCAGATGTTCTTTTGTTTTATTTCCCTTTCTTCCGATAATGTCTTCCAGCCATCCGTAAAAGAGAGTGCAAACTTTAACCTCAAATCTTGTATGAGGAAAGGTTTCCCAGCAAGCTCACAAACTAGCCGTGATCGTGTATATCGAGATACGCCAGTTTGATGTACAGTTATACAGGATCATTAGGCTATCTATGTGTGCCCCGATATACACGGCAAGCTAAGCTGGCTGTGAATGGCGCGCGTTCCTGCTTCAGCCCGCGGTTGGCGCGCACTTTCACACTTTTACCAAATATGTTCAATAATGTGTACTTACAGTGCTCATAGGTGATGTCCTCCCTCTCTTGTAACACACACCTGACATCCTCTGATGAAAGAATGTCTGTCAACTCTTTTATTATTTACGGAGCCTGTTTCCTTGAATCGTTTAGCGACCCTCCTAATTGTACTGGCATTAGGCACAGTTCTTCCAGGAAACTTGATTCGAAATGTTCGTCTCGTTTCAGAACAAGATCTTCTGTACTTCATATACGAATTATGGATATACACACGTTCGCGCAATGTGAATTGGTGTCTAGGCATGACCAACAATCTCAGTAATCACAATACTCACTAAACGTGCAACACTAACGTCTAAGCCTTGCAGATACACGTCCATATGAATGACAAAACACGTGTGAACTAACGATATGAGTCAGCGTAGCGCGCCAACCACCAGCTGAACCGGGTACGCGTGCCCGCGATCTACGCCAGTCACAGCCGGCTTAGCTTGCCGTGTTTATGGGGGCCCACATAGATTATGACCCTGTACTTTGTCATTTAGACGATCCGCAGAAGCAGAGAGAACTAATGTAATTATATGATGATGAAGTTGACGACCACTCACCGCCATGTCCTGTGACACACAGGAAGATGACCATCCCCACTCCCAGAGCCCAGACGGGTCTACCCAGAGCGTTGTACATTGAGGCCCCAACCGGCTCGTACTCATAGTCTTTCTGTTGGAAGATGTGGACTATACACAAGGTGAACAGCAGAATTCCAAATGTTACCAGCCACAATATCAGAGATATAATCTGAAACACATTACAAGAACCTGTTTTAATTTGTTCTGGACAAGTTAGGTGGGATAACCACTATAGTAAAAACGTGATAAGAAAAATAAAGAACACGACAGTTTGATTTTGTTAACCCTAGAACAACACTGTGATACTTTCAGGACATAAACCACTATGTGGGGCCACTGGTGACCCAATTCTAAAAACTGATACGGTATAGGAATTCATTTGGAATTTTCATGTTGCTTCTCTCCTCAGTGATCTAGAGAGTCTCATTGATGTATTTCCCTGCTTGTATGCATAAACACATGTAGGCTATTCTATGGGTTAATAAAGTTGCCTTGTTGGAAATAACAATTCACTGAACACAAACTTTTAACTGCCCTAATTTAAAAAAAAAATCACTACTCTAATGCATACAGTAACATACCATACTTTGAAACGTCGATATAGGCTATGAATTAACAAAAGATCGCACACAGTTGTTGATATCAACCATTCTGCAAAAACCTAGGCCCTGTCATCTTTGTACTTGCTGCAGTTTCCTTGTCAGTGTTATGCACACAGACTGCAGGAACGAATCACGCACTTTGTTTACCCTTTTCTGTCTTTGTATGGGCAATAAATAATACATCTTGCAATATATGTTACAAGAGTTTCCAGTGTTTTCACAACTAGATATGATTAAATTGTAGGATAAATAGAGGTACCTCGCAGAAAGTTTTGTTACACAAACCACACCGTGGAGTCGTATGTGACCCTAACATAATACTCAGCAACAAAATATTCCAAGCGCTTAAACGATGTAGTCACATCAACAATTAATTATTCCAACATTGAAGGTGGATGGAATAACAGCAAGCTAACGGCATTTGACGCATGCGCAGAATGACCGGATCTAGGGTTAAACATACTCATAATCTTATCTTCATTAACAGGTGACAAAATCCGACTTCAATACATATTCGATAAGAAGACTACGACACAACAAGGACATTTAACATTTCCTACCACTGCAAAATTTCCTTTGCAGCAAGAACATAAAAGCAAGAACTGTCCCTGGGTGTATTCTTATATTTCCTTTTTAACGTATCTTTTAATACTTTTCATTCCTTATCCTGAATGGGCTCCTGAGTTTCCTTTTTTTTTCTTTTTTTCGGCCACACTTTTTGCTTGCAGCCTCCACTCCACAAATCACAGCACGATTCTCACCCTGTTGAGCATAGCGCGTAGACACGTTCAAGTACCGTTGTTGTTGCTTGCGACTTCAGTCTTTTGACTGATTTGATGCAGCCCTTCATGCCTCCCTGTCATGAGCTAATCGTTTCATCTCTACATAGCTACCACACGCTACATCTAAACCAATCTGTTAAACATATTCTAACCTTGGTCTACCCCTACAGTTCTTGTCCTCGACCCTTCCTTCCATAACTAAGCTTGCTATTCCTGGGTGTCTTAGTAAGTGTCCTACCAACCTATCTCTTCTCTTCATTAGCAGTCGCCAGACACATCTCTCCACTCCCACTCGTCTTAATACCTCTTCATTTGTTACTCTATCTACCCATCTGATCTTGATCATTCTTCTGTAATACCACATTTCTAACGCTTCAATTCTCCTCTTTTCTGCTGCACTAATAGTCAAAGTTTCACTTCCATACCTAAATCTATATTCGATGTCAATAGATTCCTTTCCTGTAGAAATGCTTTCGTTGCCTGTGCTAACCTACTTTTTATATCCTCTTTGCTTCGTCCATCACTGGTTATTTTGCTTCCTAAGTAACAATACTTACTTTAGCTTTTCACCTGACAATTTGACGTCCATAGAGGTTTCTGATTTATTTTGGCTGAATTCCAATATTTTTGTTTTACATATATTAATTTTCATCATGAATTCTTTCCTCAAGACGGAGTCCGTACCATTCAAACACTCATTCAATTCTTCTGGCGTGTCGGCCAAGATGACGATATCATCAGCAAATCTCAGAGTTGAAATTATTTCTCCTTGAATCTTCACTCCGTATGAATAGTAGGCTATTTCATAAGTTCAGGAAGCTTTCATAAATAAACTATTGATATATGCCTTTCAGTCGGTAAACATGTATTACTTCTTCTTCTTCTCATTTTGGCCATCCAAGGACCACGAGGCTCGCTTCAACTCTTTATATGGGTCTTCTGTTTCTTCTTAGTCCAGAAAGCTTTCATTTTCTGGCTATGAGCAGAATTACTCTACTCTGTCCACTTCGGTCTGATGGTTCCTGTGGTCTTCCTGTTGGTAACATGTATTACTGTATATTAGGAGGAAAATTTGATATTTTAGTTGAATAAGAAGCAAAACAGACAGTACTCGCAAGTACAGTTGGATAAGGCACTACCATTTTGAGCCCCGGTTTCATGTAAGTTGAATATAAATTCAGTACACATAACGTTCATTTCGTTGGATTGAACACAAACGGAACTCCTATTTATCGTCTTATGGATTTCATTCACTTGAAAAAACTCTTCGGCACACATTTTAACCCCATTTGGTACATTTAAAACTTGGTGTTCATACCTGTATTTCGGATAATAACCATGCTCGATATTATCTCTTGCTGTATGCACTCTCATAGCACACGCAGCATATCCAGAAGTACTTTAGGAGGTTCTTGGAAACATCTCGAGGTACACTCCGGGCATTAAGTCCCAAACATGTGCAGTGGCATTCAGATCAGGACAACGTGCTGGCCAACGTAGCCCCTGAGTTTTCCATTCACGATTGCATCACACCACAATACACGAAATTGTGTTATCACGTGAAGAAAAATACACACGAATAAAACTAAAGCTCATAAACAATGTTCTGTATCAAATCTATCTTCTTCCTTCACGGAGTTTATGAACATTCCCGAATGGGAATATGATGTTATTTCCGTTTGATCAGATAAATCATCAATCAATGTGATAAAATTGGTCCGGCTAGATCAAACATAAAATGCCAGCGTTTCGCCCCGGTGTGCCTTTGGGCTCGTCAGTTGGTACAGAAACACCTCACCAATACGCATGGCTAGCACATACTGAGAAGGCCATCACAAGACACAAAATACAAGTAGTATTGACCTCACGAGTGATAGCAATGTGCTACGGAAGTCAAGCTCCCTTTCATAAAACAAAATAACATCATATTCCCATTCGGGAATGTTCATAACCTATTTGGATTGCCAAGGTAAGGTTTTTGTTTTATGAAAGGGAGCTTGACTTCCGTAGCACATTGGCATCACTCGTGACGTCAATACTACTTGTATTTTGTGTCTTGTGATGGCCTTCTCAGTATGTGCTAGCCATGCGTATTGGTGAGGTGTGTCTGTACCAACTGACGAGCCCAAAGGCACACCGGGGCGAAACGCTGGCATTTTATGTTTGATCTAGCCGGACCAATTTTATCATATTGATTGATGATTCACGGAGTTTGTCATGCAATGTGCGCTTTCTAGACTTTCTGTCACCACTTGCCACGATCACATATTTTATTGGGTTTCAGACCAGAAGCCAGTCTAATTTGAAATTCTCAGAGAAGGCTAATTATACGGTATATGTTGCACACCTAAACAGCATGTTCAAAACTCACCTGGTAATGTAGACCAGCCAACCAAGTAACTTACTAATAAAAGTTTCCGTTTTAGGTAACCATAACAACTAAAAACTTCAAAGTTTAACAGAGTATCAAGAGCATTCATTGGAGAGTCTTCCTACAGTTATTGTTGTTTTAAGGGACAGAACTACGAGGTCATCTGCCCCTCTTCCTACAGTACTGCAAAAAGTTATAAAATATTTCAATTATAGACATTTCAAGCTAGTAAAAATATTCTGAAAATTTTGAAACGATCTCCTAGTTTTCTTTGATGTTACTGTACGGTAGTTCAATTCGATGAAAGTCATGAAGTATGTAATAATAATAATACTAATATTAATAATAATAATAATAACAATAATAATAATAATAATAATAATAATAATAATAATAATAATAATAATATCGAATGGCATCGGTGCCGGGTGCAAGCTTTGTTAATTGACGCCCAGAGGGCAACTTGCATGTCGAATATTATCTCTCCTTGAAGCGCTATGATAGTCAAGGAGGTTAGATATCTAAGCTCCTTGACTATCATAGCGCTTTCTAGTAGAGAAAGGAGGAACTTTATGTTGGCGGAAAATCCCGAGATTAATTTTGCCATTATGAACACGGCCTACTGAATTCAAATGGGTTCATTAACATGCCAACATCGTATGACATGCGTATCGTGATTTTTGTCGTCTTTCAAAAATTCCTTACCACGGCCAGGAGCGAACCTGCAAGCTTGGGGTTGGTAGATCCACACGATAGCCACTCACCCACCGTGGCAAGCTTCAGTCATAAAGTTATGATAATGGTGAACCTTGTAAATAAATAAATAAATAAACAAGTAGTTCCGTGAATAGATATCTGAGCTCCTTGACACTAAATATTTCTAAATATTTCGGAAGCTCGCCATTTAGGATTGTTATATGATAGAGTTATGTACCAAGCAATGACAATTATTGCCTACGTTCATTATTCAAAGTTTCACCTCGATCGCATGATTACGACACAAGAAATAAAAACTTAATTTTAATATTTCGCACAGCCGCCATCTTGAGGTTATGTAAACAATTGATATAAATTAGATGGCAGTGCATTAAAATCTGCAAAATCATTTACTGTACCTCATTTCACTGCGCTCAGAGAGTTAAATCACGAGAAAAGTCTATTAAAACATTTCAAATTCGCTTGGTCGCCATGTTCGTTTTGTACTTTACATGTTTTTGAAATATACCTAGGTAAACTTGTACAAGTACCCTTTATCATCGTACAAAATTGCAGGGTGATATCTGTAATAGTTTCAACGATATAGAATATCAGTGAAATATTTCGCACAACCGCCATTTTGAGGTTATGTAAACAACTGAACTAAATTAGACTCCAGTGCATTACAATGTGTATAAACATTTGCTGTACCAAGTTTCATTAAGTTTGGATAGTCAAATCGCGAGAAAAGTCTATTTAAATGTCTCAAATTCTCTTGACCGCCATGTTGGTTTTGTAGTCACCAGGTTTTTGAAAGTCCCATAGGTGAACTTCTAGTAGTGCCCTTTATCACCGTACACAATTTCAGGGCGATATCGGTAATAGCTTCGGAGATATTGAATGCTAGTGAAATATTTCGCACAGCCGCCATGTTGGATTGGTGAGATGTAACAAAATTTGAAGGGCACGGTCGAGGTCGCCGGGAATAGTGCTATGAACTTACCGAGTTTCATTGAAATCGCTCCAGCCATTTAGATTTTATTAGGGACACACCCACACACACCTCACACACACACACACACACACGCACACACAAACGGACAAAAGGTGATCTCATAAGCCTATTTTTTCAAAATTGAAAATAGGCTAATAAATGAAACAGCTTTACAAATCCCATAAGGGCTTTGGCCTCCTGCATTGCAGTCTTTACTCATCAGGTGAGCAAGACCTGAGGAGCGTAATTTGATCAAAGTGTTGCCCGTTGTCCTAGCGTTGGCGCACTTAATACAGGGTCTTTCATAAAGAATGAACCAATTTATTCAAGATATATCTCCGTAACAGTCAATAGTACAAGATTGCTACCTAGACACATGTATTTGATCGACGTTGAAGTTTCGTGCCTTCTCCTACAAGTGTTCAATATGACCCCCACCAGCAGCACAGACCACATCACGGCGATAGGATAATTCCTCCCAAACGCGTCGTAGCATATCCCGATCCTCTGAGTCGATGTCATGTGTTATCCGTTCTTGAAGGTCATGCAGTGTAGTGGGTAGAGGCGGAACATAAACATTGTTCTTGATGTATCCTCCCAGGAACAAGTCACAAGGGATGAGGTCTGGGGATCTTGGAGGACACGCGAATAGGGCACGACCTGGAGGAATGTTGCTACCAATACACCGTTGAGGCACTGTTCCTTTAAAAAATGTTCTCATTGCTAAGCTTCAATGGGGTGGGGCTCCATCTTGTTTGAAAGTGAAGTCACTAGAGTGTGTTTGCAGCAAAAGAAGAGCCAGGTCCGTAACATTTCGATATAGCTTTGTCCTGTGACAGTGTTGTTCTGGAAGAACGCTTTTTGCTGAGGTGTTACTATTCTGAGACTCACGCGGCAAATGTGCGCTGCCGCTTGTTTCGGATGAAAGGGACACGTGCCCAGATAGTGTGATCATTTAGAAAGAATCGATTCAAGGACATTTTTCATACCGAGGGGATTAACCATATATGTCACAGAAACAGTAAGGCATTTGGTATGACATCACCCCACACACACATCATAGGTGCGAAGGATGTAAGGGGCACGTTATTGGCAACTATTCGAAACGTGAGATTACGCTCATTCTGCTGCGTTGCTTTTGTACTGCGTAATCAAGCTTCGAAATCGGTTCATTCTTTATGAAAGACCCCATACTTCTCGGTGTGGTTTCCGGTAGGAGACTTGTCACTTCTGTATCAGGTAGTCGCTTCTTCCCCCTTTGGACGTTTAAGTACAGTCTAGAATGCATCTTCGCTGTTAAGCCATCTATGTGGAGTTGTTCGGAAATGACTGTCTGAATGCCGAATGAGTTGTCACCTCTATTACACGTATACATCCTTCGCACCTATGATGTGTGTGTGGGGTGATGTCATACCAAATGCCTTACTGTTTCTGTGACATATATGGTTAATCCCCTCGGTATGAAAAATGTCCTTGAATCGATTCTTTCTAAATGATCACACTATCTGGATGCATAGCTGATAGCGATTTAATGGTCACTGCACGCGAGTTTTCCTAGGATTTTCCACTCTTGTCTCACCTTTGCTGTTCTTGACCATTGCTTTCCTCCCAAGCTTCAACGAAGATTGATAGAAGAGTAATTTTATGGAAGCAAGAATTTTTGACGGGTCGTTCCCAGAAAGTGAAAGTCGAAGGCCTATTCTCGGATGAAATTACCGTAACGTCGGGTTTCCCTCAGGGCAGCGTAATCACAACTTTGTTATATTTGGCGTTAATAAATGACTTACCAAATGGAATTCGCAGTGACTGTCGATTGTTTGAGGATGATTGTGTAATATATCGAAATATGAATGACTCCCAAGACAACGCAGTACTTCAAGACGACCTGAACCGGGTCTATAAGAGGGCGATTGAAAATAAAATGAAAATAAACACAAGAAAATATAGTCTCTTAAAAATAGGGAAAGGGCGAAGGCAAGATTTTCAATATAACATTGGCTCGGAAATACTTGTAGAAGAAGTTTCTTGCAAATATTTGGGCGTTCACGTAAGGAATGATATGAGATGGAGTAGTCATGTAGGATGTGTAGTTTCTAAATCTTACTTTGTAATTAGGGTATTTAAAGGAAGTAGTACCTCTGATAAAGAATTAGGATATTTGTCACTTGTAAGACCTATTCTGGAATATGCCTCGGTGGTTTGGGATCCATATCAAGGGCTCATCAATGAGTTGGCCGCTAGATTTGTGCTCAGTGACTTTAATCCCAGAAGCAGTGTGAGCCGTATGTTAAAATAACTTGGGTGGGAATCACTGGAGGCTAGGAGGATGAAATCTAGACTCTGCGCTATGTACAACACGTATAGAAATCAACCAGCATGGGGTGAGCTTAGCAAACGTATGGGAAAGCTCACTTACATGGGTAGGAGCGATCATCCTTTCAAAGTTAAGGGCCGACCACAGCGGACAAATTATGGTAAATATTCTTTCGTAAACCGGGCCATTGATAACTGGAAATCTCTACCTGCCGCAGTCTTAGAGCCTTTTCCCAAACATATAGGCTAGGTGTGTTTAAGAAAAGACTGACTATTTGTGTAAATGCTCCAGTTTAATTGTTATTGAATTGTTATGTATAATTGTTTATTTGTTATGTATATCCAATTTGCCACCGGGGGACACACCCCCAATTGCAAATAAATGCATGAATGAATGAATGAATGAAATCTTGCAAACATGTCTGCCCATCGGGTTCTTTGTCTTCCCACGTTTCGACTTCCTATTCTCGGGTCCCACATCGTCATATTGTAAGTCCATCGGTTTTGATCTAGTCTTGCTACATGTCCTCCCCATTTGCATTTGGGCTGGTCTTCTGATGTCATAGCGCCTTTCGTATCTCCTCGTATTCTATCTCTCCATGAGGCATGGAGCATATTTCTTCCCATTTAATGCTGACATCTCTGGATCGTTTCTCTCTGCTTCCATGTTAGTTCCCAGTTATGACATCCATATATATATCCACATACCGGTATCACACATTTCACCAGGATTTCAGCTTTTAGAGTGAGTTTTTGGATCATGTCACCAGGGCCGGTCTTAGGGGTTTCAGCGCCCTGTGCGAAATTCGATTTTGCGCCCCTCTGTGCGAGACGGGTTGCCTAACTCTGACAAAAATTATGAGGTGTCATAAAGAGGAATCATGAAAATATGAAGTAGAAAATGCAGGCAAAGGCAAGACACCGAGTTATCGGATGAAATTAAATAAAATGAACCTAAAGTACATTTGCCCTTTTATTATATTACTCGAACATGCTTTACTTGCGTTGTAATAAGGGATAGTCAAGGTAACATACAAAATATCGGCTGTACGCTCGCATGATGCAAAAATAATGGACTTTATTATCTAATAGGTGAGGCGTAACATATTACAAAAAGGATTTTTTCAGTTGTGATGCAAAATATCAACATAACAAAATCACTGGAAAAATACACTTACAGGAATCAAGCTTTACTAATTCAAACAACTACGACACACAAGAAAAAAAACACTAAAACCCCAAAAAATATGAGTAGGGAGCTTTCCGTGCTTTGACTGAAGCTAACTGTTTTACTAACTGGGCTAAATCGAGTGAACGCACAACATCGTTCTCTATTGAAATTAAAGCAAGTTTTGACAGTCTCTCTTGGCCCATTCTAGCACGCAGGTAAGTTTTAATCAACTTCAATTTTGAAAAGCTACGTTCACCCAAAGCTACAGTTACCGACAAGGTTAAGAGAATTCACAAAGCTACATCGACGTTTGGAAGAACGTCAATCATATTCGTGCTGTAAATGGACTGCAACGCAGCGCGAGGGTTTTTGCTTTTGGTGGAAGGCATGGGCTCAAATGTTGCAGCTCAGAACATAGATCCAGCCCACTTATGTCAGACTCATTATTTCCACTGGAAAGCTGCTTTTGCAAGTTCAAGCAACGATACAAGAGTTGACTACTATCTTTAATAGACCCAGGCAGTGCCTTTAGATCGTACAAAAATCCCCATGTATCGGAATGCTCTTTAAAGAAAAAGAATCTCTTCCTTAGAGACTTTAAAGCTACTGTTAGAAGTTTGTCAAAGAAACTTTTTTTGAAGGGTCGTTGTAGCTTCCCTTGTTTGCGCTTAACCTTAGCCTGAGATTAAGCCTCTGTCAGCTCCGGCTCCGACTCTGACTCAGAACTGTCACTCTCAGTGCCTGACTCGATGACACGGTCCGAGTCATCTTTCTCAATCAGCCATTTAAGGGGTCTAGTCTTCCTTTTCCGTCTACCTTCTTCGACCTCAAGAGACACAGACGCAATGATTTCTTTAGCCGAAGTTATAGCGCTTTCATAGCCTTCTTGGGAATATTTTTCAAGGTACGCGATACAACCTTTCGCGAAAGAAGACGCCTTTTGTATATCAATTGATTCTGCCTGCATGGCTTTGCTAACTTTGTTTACTTGAAACAAAATGTCGTGCCATACTACAACAGCAACGACAAATTCGAATGTCACAGTTTTTTTTCCCGCCAAGTATTCAGCTTCATGGCGTAGCCCCGAATCAAAAGCAGGATTCTCATTAATGGCCGTTAAGGCTGCCACTACCCGATTCGTATCGTATATCTAAGAGGCCTCACTGCATCCATGCGACACTCCCAGCGAGTGTCGCTCAAATATTTTAGAGTCAAATTACAAATGTGAGCCAACAAAATAGACCACCGGTCAGGAGACGATGAAAATAAAACATATATGCGTTGAATAATGCCAAATAGAGTAACTCAGTAAGGACAGCATTCGGCTGAGTCAGATAAAACTAGGTTAAAGGAATGGCTACCACATGGAACATATTTTGCGTGCGGGAACTGTTTTACAATGCAAGCTTGAACTCCTTTATGTTTAACTTTCCTATTCGTGCCATTGTCAAAGCCTTGACCTCTAAGGTCTTTTAGCTTTAACACCATTTCTGTCAATGTATTAATGATCAGATCGGCACATTATTGGACTGGTCAGTAGGATTTGTTTGAGAAGATCTCTCATCTATTGACATAGAAGGTCGGACGAATTTTTTAAAAGCTCCTGCTGCCTTCTTGTCTTCTTCTGCATGCTGCAACCTTCGTTTTTTGTTTGCAGCTCCACTAGCTTTACCGGAGGAGGCCATTGTTGTAGGGTTTCTCGTTCTCCGTCCCGACTTTACACCATCCGCACCACGCACTCGAATGAACGACAATTAGCAAGGGCCATAACACTCCCGTGTATTGTGCTAAAACGTACTGTCATCTACGAGCGGGTCGACGCCGATTCGCCCAGCCACACGTGCCGTTTGTTATTTCTTTCTCTTTGCCTCTGTCTCCAGCTCATGCGACACCCGCACCCCTTTCTCCAACCTGACTCCCTGCCTTCCTCACTTTCTTTCTTACTCTCTCATTCGCCTTGCTACAGCTCTGCTACAACAGCGAACCGAACCGAAATATCACGGAAATGCCCAAGCGCTGCCGAAGGGCGATTTGGTTGGTCCCGGGCCCGGGAGTCGAGCCAGGTTGCGTATCCGCGATAGTGAAAAGGCAAGAAAGGCAAGGGAGAGAAAGATATAGTGTTTGCTAATCACTATTTCACAGAGTTTAACTTCGGTCCGTCACGGTCTAAGTGCGCTTAGGGGTTTCAGTCGTGAGAAATAACACCGGTTGAACTTTTTTAAAAAGCTGATTCCCTTATTTGTATGACGAACTCGCATTTACCTAACTTACCATTTGTTCAATAGGAAATAAATCGAAATTTGCCTATCTTTGGGGGACGCCTTCGGCGCCCCCCAAACCGTTCGCGCCCTGTGCAACCGCACATGTCGCACACCCCTAAGACCGGCCCTGCATGTCACCCAGTATAAACTTTAAGGACTAGAACCTCTTCCATGCTTGTCCAATTCTTCATTTGACCTCCTTCTCTGACGAGGGAAGTACCTCAGCTCGAACGGCGTAAACCGACTGAAAGTGGGGTTAAAGTATACAGTTGTACCTATGTCAATAGCTATCAATGCCATTCATCTGTAAAAGTACGTGTTCGGTCGGCAGCGCCATCTGAGTATGTGATAATGTGATCACCGTGGCATTTGAGTTTGGACGATTGCAATGCGGGGACATTGTAAATAATGGAGTATGGCTACCTGTTGCCCTTGTTAGGGGTGCATACTCTTCCATTCCGCTGTGTTTTAATCACTTCATTGAAACTCCACATTTACACTTCGACGTCGAATGAAGGACAACACTGCATCTTCTATTGGGGGAAAGATGACTATGTCAACACGGTACTGCATGTATTAAGATTTCTTGTTACAAGCAAGTGTTCAACCTTTTGCCAGATGATATTTCCCACATCTGTTTCTTGTTAATATAATGGTCCGAATTGCCTGTTGCACGGTAGTTTCTGCTGCGAATTGTGTTTCTGCAATCTTTTTGTAATGTTACCACATAGGCTATATGCTAACCAATTGCTAGGAATGGATTTTCCCTAATATAATAGTCCGAATTGCCTGTTGCATGGTAGTTTCTGCTGCGAATTGTATTTCTGCAATCTTTGGACGCCGTAACTTCCAAACATTGATTGTACACTAATGCGGGGTTTAACAGATAAAGCCCGTGATGGGAAGTAGAACAGACATATCTTCGAATGTTATGCGCACTGCCAGTCGGTTTTAGCCGTTCGAGCTGGGGGTACTTCCCTCGTGAGTAGTTTGAAAATGATATGTCTTGACCGAGATATTTTCACATATTCCAGTGCTTCTCCGTTCACGCTAATGGGGGCTCCTAGCGCATTGGCTTTGTTTTCCTCGCGTCCACTGTTAGGCCCACTTTTTTGCTGGTTTAGACTAAATCTTTTATCAATTGTTCCAGCTCCATCACTGATTCTGCCACCAAATCAATGTCATGTGCAATTCGTAAGTTTGTTAGTCTTGCTCCATCGACTCTGAGGCTGTATTTGTTTTCCCAATCTAGGTTTCTGAACTGATTTTCCAGCAATCACGTGAATAATTTTGGTGAGAGGGGGTCTCCTTGTTTCACTCTCATTTCTATTTTGATGTTATCTCCTTCTCTTTCTGTCTTTATTCTGGCTTGACTACCGTCGTAGAGTTTGTCTAGGAGTCTTACGTGAAACTTGCAAAGGAATCGTATTGTTGATATGTATTTGGTTTACATTTGATGAATATTTGATACGCACATCATTTTAATTTTCTTATTTTCTTTATACTCTGCTTACTTTCATTTCACTTCACAGCTCATATTTTATAATCACCTATTAGTTTGCAAAATGTCGACTTGATAGTTCCTGAGAAAATGGTACATAACTGAGAACCATTCAAGTTTTGAGAAATCTCCATTATTGAAATATGTCATAACTTTCTTGGATACTTCAGTTAGATTCATCCAAGAATGTTACTGTTACCTGGTTGGTTGGTTCCTCAGTTTAGGGGCAGCGACAACGCGGTACTTTGGGTGTGTGTAGAAACTGTCTAATAACCGGTGTTAATTGTGATGACTGTATTAGTGTGTGTTATCTGTAATTCAGGTAAGGACTGCAGACGATCAATTTCAAGTAGTTCCTACTTTTGCTAACAAATGCTGCCTTTAACAACACTTAGTCGTGAACTTGGCTACTAGATGCCACCACAACTGGCACCTAGCAGCGAACGTTGGAAATAATAGAGCGTTATTCAAATCTAACCTAAAATTTAGCTTCACACAATTGTAGTTAAGGGAAGGTTCGTTTACATGCCATAAATCTATGACATGGGTCCGCCAGTTTTACTTCCCCTCCGAAGGAAGGCATTTTTAATACTCTTAAAAAATGTGACGACTTCGGCCGGGATCGAACCCGCGATCTTGGGCATAGAAGATCAGCATGCTACCATCTACGCCACCGAAGCTGCCGTTATTGTTGCTCTATGAAGTTTTGAAGTTCTTAGTTGTTATAGTGACGTAAGAATTAAGCATTTATTACGCAAACGCATGCTTGTTGACATCACGGAGTCGCTACAGTCCAGCCGCCGAGTGTTCGGCTCTGACATTCTCATGAGGGAGGGAGACAGCGTTGCCAATGTTGTACCGCGAAATATAAAACAACGTGGACTACATAAAATATTGCACCTGTTTTTAAATGAATTCTGAAGAACCGCTGACCATATTACTAAAGTAATATCCTTACACGCAGTTAACCGGTAAGTGTGCACAATAAGACACCAAACCTGCACTAGCACAAAGAGAAACTGGACCACAGAGGAGAGTCATGGCAACATTGAGCTGAGACCAGCTTATCGGGAAAACCGCTGATTGGTTCAGGTGACAACATTCTTTATGGTAGTAAGCGATCTCGCCAACATATGCGGAATTCCACTGCGATCGAAGAATTTAGGTTTTGTAACCGCAAAATTTCGGAATAACAAAATCATACACAATATTGCAAATCGGGTGTGGGACTTCCACGTTATATAGTGAAGACGCTACAGAAGAATTACAATGATGGCAAGTTTCAGGGTTCTCACTGCCGCAAGTTGGCTATATTGTTCTCTTTACCCCTCCTCTCCCTCCATCGCCAAACGTCAGAGCCGGACACTCAGCGACTGGACTGTAGCAGTTGGTATTACCGTAACTGATCGGAGAGGACAGGGCCTGCCGACTTGCGTCGAGTATGGGCCAAGATTGTACTCTAAGTCGTATGCTCATTGAAGGGCCGAGCAGTCGGAAGAAGGGTGACTAAAGAGCTCTCAAGTTGTCACTACTGCACAACGGGCTGCGGACAAGACTAGAGACATTAGATGGAACTTAGAGAAGGTTGATTGCACAGCATCTCATCTCTTAAATGCAACATAACCCCCAACTCGTTCCATCAATTGTCTTCCAGTGAATTTCAAACAGCAACACGAATTGGGAACCACGAACCCCACGTTTTAAGGACCTAAAACGAACGGTTTTCGATATATTGCAAGAAAACTATTCCCGGTCTGTGAAATTGATAAACGTTGTCATGGCAACGCCATTTCATGAGGTCTCATTCTGCTTTCATTCTGTCTCTGTAAGAGATAATATTTGCATGAAGGAATAACAGACTGTTAGACAGATAGACGTCAGTGTGGAGACTTTCGTACAGTGTCACCACCTGTAAAAAGCAAAATGCCCTAAAAGATGGAGTTGATTCTGTCCGCAAAACAGAAAAAATCAGATAAAATATGGATAAAACCAAGAAAAATACTATTTTCAGCTCATACTGTAAACAAATGATGCAAGTCCCCATTCCCGTGATAACGCCCTTAAATTTCATTATAAACCTTTTGGGGCATGCAAATTCAGTGTTTTAGCCACCTATTTACAACTTTTATCATTAATGCAAAGAAATACTTTTTCGGTACATAAAGTAAGTAGAATAATCTTGCTGTATGTCGCTCTGAAAGACCTTTCGTTGGACACATCACACGAGTAAATTGCAGGTAAATATAATACGGCACTCCTTGGCCCCCTTAAGCGCATTGCATGTATTGTTGAATTTTACATCCTGAAGTGATTCCGGGATGTTCGTATAGTCATTTGTAAATTTTGAACGAAATCTGTTGAGTCGTTTTCAATTGATGGAGGAACAGACAGACAGAAGGACAAAGGAACAAGTTTATATATTTTATATTGTAAATATTCTTTACTAATGCAGATCTATCCAAATCCTTAGTTGCCTAAATTACTTAAATAGCCTAATTACCTACTATATAATTGCTTCTGACACTATATTGTAACAGTGGTACATCCACCAACCTTTGGGAACTTGATTGTTCGTCCTTTCTCCTTGAGGTCAACCAGCACGTAGCCCAGTGCAATACCCACGATGTAAGCCATGAATCTGCAGTACGTTGGAACGTAGAACCCTTTATGAAAGAAAGGTGTATTTTTTCTGGAAAAAAAGAGAGAAATATACGAAATGATAAACGTAACTATTGAGCAACAGTGCATTATTGACTTATATCAAAAGTTCAAGAATTGCTCAGAACAATACCCTTCGTTACTTGCATCACCGCTTCTAATAGACTATGATATATCATCACTAACATTACCGCCTAACAGACTGTGATAACTCCTATGGAAGCGACTTTTTCGTATTAGTTTCTGTACGAATTCACGAGAAGGGGGCATATTTCACGTTATTTCGATAAAACGATCTTGCCCTATGGTTTTAATATTCTAGTCATCATCATCATCATCACCATCTTAAACAGCTCCAGTCACCCAGGTGATGTGAACGAGTCCTCTTCATTCATTTCTTTCTATCCATGAATATTTGGTCTTCATGAGTGCTCTCCCAATCCAGCCCTTTGTCTGCCTAGTCA
Organism: Meconema thalassinum; assembly: GCA_946902985.2. Classification (NCBI taxonomy): domain Eukaryota; kingdom Metazoa; phylum Arthropoda; class Insecta; order Orthoptera; family Tettigoniidae; genus Meconema; species Meconema thalassinum. The sequence goes on from OX336391.1 coordinate 98,967,838, forward strand.
CCCTTAATCTGGTCTATCTATTTCCTTTTAGGTCATCCAACATATCTTCTTCCTTTGATGTTCAGATTGAAGTATGCCTTTGCCTTTTGTTCATCTTTCATCCGTTGGATATGTCCATACCACCTCAGACGAGAACTCTGTAAGGTCTCCATTACAGTGGTGTTAATACCTGCTTCTGCACGATTTATTTCATTTCTTACTTTATCCTTTCTTGTCCTCTGAAGCATGGTAAGCACAAACTTCATTCTAGTAAATTCCAAAATTACTGGTAGAAGGCTTCATTATTCTGGAATGGATTTATGAAAGGTAGATGTGTAAATCTTTACTTTATTGATAATCGTCCAAAATTAGTTGATTATACTCAAATACTCAAATACATTACATGCTTATGATTAAGCCTTCCTACCCATTCTACACTTCGTGTAAAATAACATAGCACCGGTATAGACCTTCACTCAGAACCCCTTTAGCTGTGCCGTGCGTCTTGACAGTTGTCGTTCGATTAATCTTCGCTGCTGACTGTGCAATGTCATCTATTAACCTAAACCTGGAAGCCAAACTACACCAACCTTCACAATCATCACAGTCATCCAGTCAGTAACGACTGAAGTACTTCCGGTAATTGACATCATTACGGGTTTCTTAGCTTAGTGGAGGTTGATTTGGGGTTACCAGCCACATTAAGAACAAGATTTCATTCCAAACACTTCCCTTGACAGCAATAAAACTATAGTCATAAAGTGGACATTATTTGTGACGAATTAGGCTACTTGGTAAAGATCCCGCGTTCCCTCACCCCTACCACTCCATGTGGTACGCCATCAATAGATCATCTAGAATATTGAACCCTAACAGGTATTTCTGTTAAGTAGAGACATTTTTATCCTCGATTCAATTTCTATTCAAACGTGGTAATCTCGGAACAAAAAATTCATTCTTTTTGAATTTCGCTGTAATATCGCACTTACCGCGAAAAGGCCTCAATTCACTGTAATTCGTCAAAATAAGATGACTTTTTCAAATACTAGAAACATATAATGATAGTCTATCCATATTTTTGGAATTATGCTGTGTGAAATAATATTTAAAAAATGACTATACTTTCGGTAGGGATCTTGCCTCCTTTTACAATAGAAGAAAAAACAATGTGGCTAAAGAATGTGTGCCAATGAGCTTACAAAGAACTAGAGAAGTTCCTCTGTTCGTCACCAGATAGCGACCAGAAGCTACTGTATGAACCTCGGTAGAACAACTCGCCATATTAAATAGAACGGCGGAAAGAGTAGACTAATAAGGAAGTCGAAGGAAAAAGGGGCGGGGGGAAAATTGTGACCACTCGGAGAACGAGGATGTCCAAATAAGGGGAAGGGGGGGGGGGGGGAGGGGGAGGGATGGATATGTTGTTGTTGTTGTTTGAGTCTTCAGTCTTTTGACTGGCATGATGCAGCGCTCCATGGCACACTGTCCTGAGCTAATCGTTTCATCTCTACATAGCTACCACACCCTACATCCGTGGCAATCTGTTTAACATATTCTAACATTGGTCTACCCCTACAGTTCTTGTCCTCGACCCTTCCTTCCATAACTAATCTTGCGGGTGTCTTATTATGTGTCCTACCAACCTATCTCTTCTCTTCATTAGCAGTTGCCAGAAACATTTCTCCTCTCCCACTAGTCTTAATACCTCTTCGTTTCTAACTCTATCTACCCATCTGATCTTCATCATTCTCCTGTAACACCACATTTCAAACGCTTCTATTCTCCTCTCTTCTGCTGCGCCTACAGTCCAAGTTTCACTTCCATAGAGCACCATCCTCCAGACAAAGGCTTTAAAAATGACTTCCTAACACCTAAATCTATATTCGATATAAGGAAACAGAACTCTTTACTTACATCATTTCTCCCATGTGACTGCCGGAGATGTCGTGTTCGTAGGAGATGAGAAAGTTAGTGACACATCCTCCGACCATTAGACCTCCCATTAGAAGCCATCCCCATAATGGTCGTTTCCACAGGGGTACCAACACTAGAAGAGAGACCCAGTGAAGCTGCATATCCACAGCCAGGTACCAGGCCTGCCCCACACACTGGAATCATACATTAGTTCCAGTATTGGATTGTGATGACTGTATCGATACAAATGAAAGCTTTCAACTATTAGATCGTGTATTGTACACAAGGTACACGCCACTTAGGTGAAAGGTAGAAAATTAAACTTTCTGCCATCGACTTAGTGTGCCATTGTTCTGAACACTGAGCTAACTCGTATTGCCCACAACTTTTGCTGCGTGGTCAGAGTACCGGTATACAAATCTGGAGATTGTGGATTCCAGTCCCCCGTCCACCTGTACTTTCCGTACAATACACGATCTACGGAGTGGTCGAATCCAGGGTGCACCAGAAGTGGTGGGGCTACATTCACCCTGCCTCCTTGAGGGCTTTGTGCAGAAGGCAGGAGGCCCCTCGAAGAATGAGGGAATCAGGAAAGATGAGACAAGGGCCAATAAAGGCGGGAAAGTGAAAGACTCCCTAGGCCTCGGATACCCTAATACTGTCGGGGTCGGAAGAGAAAAAGATTTGATCAAGAGTGGTCGACAGGAATGAAGACGGAGAGGAGCCCGGCACAAGTAAGTGGAATCAATGCCGGACTCAGCTGAGGTCCCGTTGTCACCAAGCCACGTCCCACCAGATGTGAGCCCCTACATGATGCTGCAATTACCAGCTAAATTTACTTTACGTTATTCAATTCTAGTGTACTAACAGTAAAATAAAGTAAATAAAGGCGGGAAAGTGAAAGACTCCCTAGGCCTCGGATACCCTAATACTGTCGGGGTCGGAAGAGAAAAAGATTTGATCAAGAGTGGTCGACAGGAATGAAGACGGAGAGGAGCCCGGCACAAGTAAGTGGAATCAATGCCGGACTCAGCTGAGGTCCCGTTGTCACCAAGCCACGTCCCACCAGATGTGAGCCCCTACATGATGCTGCAATTACCAGCTAAATTTACTTTACGTTATTCAATTCTAGTGTACTAACAGTAAAATTGTAAAACATCGTCAGTTTAATGGGAATATTAAATAGAAACGAACATTAACATAACAGTGTTGACATATTTAACCACATAAACAATACTAATAATAACGCAACATGTATAGAAGTGCTATAGACCAGCCGAGTAGCAACATCCTTAATACACATTACGCAAGTGATAAGAAATTGAGTAATATAATAATAGTAAATGTTGGACACAATCGTGTTGACCGACTGAAAAGCATTCTAAGATTTGAAGAGTGAAAAATTCATCCGATAGAAACACCTCCCTTGATTTACCTTGCATTTAAGAAATACTCGTTGAAATTCACTCACTAATTTTTTATTTATTTTATTTATCGTATGGCGTTTGGTGCCGGGAGTGTCCGAAGCTGTATCTGCTTCAAGCGGACACCCTTAGGGTAAGCTACAAGTTATATTCAATTTGAAGTAGTTCCAACTTTCGCTACGGGATGTCACTTATACCTAGTGGTGAACGTTGGAACTTTGATAGAGCGTTCCACTAAATAGGAAGTAATGATGATAAAATTACGCGCGAACACAACTGTCACCGTTGACCATGCTGAACGTTGTAAAAGTGTCGCCATCTATCGAAGGAATGCAAGCTCTATAAACAGGAAAGCATTGTCGGCTTAGGAGAGTACAGTGGTTCTCCCTTTCCATCCAGGTCTCTCACCTACACGTCCAACGCTAGCGCAGGCCTGCGGCGAAACAATTGGTACTTCAAATATGAAATCTCAAGGATTTTTATTTTACCCCAGTCTGAACTGAGGGAATTTGAAGGAAAAGGAAATCCCAGGAGTTTTATCAGCATTCAGAGAAAATCTCGGACACATTCAGGAAACGACGTTTGAAATGTTATGCCCACATTCTCAAAATGAGCAATCATAGGATGACAGAGGGAATTCTAAATCTCACTCTCTCAATGAATGCTAGACTAAGAAAAACTAGCTGCTTGAAGTTGATAAAGACCTTTAGGAAACAGACATCTCAAGTGATGTGGTACTGGACAGTGGTGTATTCTTTGAATACACGGTACGAGAAAATAAAGTCTATTGCTCTTTGCATGTTCATTTCTTCCTTCCTCCTTGTCAAAACACCAACAGTGATCTTCTGTTTTCTCCTTGATGGGCAAATCTCTTATGTCTTCATAAGTCTGTTTCAGATATAACTTCTGTGACCCACCTAGCGTCATCTAGCAGCGAATCTCTGAAGCTACTCAATTCCTCCTGGTGCGAGAGGACTTACATATCCATCTGGCCACCAGATCCTGTTACCATCGCCAGCTATTTTCTCCTTGAGCAAGAGGTTTACGTCTGCTTCTTTACTCACCATGCTGCGGTAGTATCGCCTACTATCAACTCCTTGAAGACCATTCATCAAGAAGAACATTTATTTTTGACAAGTTGGCAATGTTTATATGTTCTCCTTTTGTCTCCTACCCCCCACTCCTTTCCCCTTCCTTGGACCCTCCGTGCTCCGTTGAGCAGGTCTCACTTCGCAATCGGCAGTTGACTCGGTCAGTCAAAGCTCCTCTCGAGCTAGTCTCCTCAACCCAAGAGGCAAACTCTCTTCTACGCCATGTTGGCAAAGTAGTTATCGTCAAAGGGAACTTCATCTTCTACATGAAATCAAGATAAGTACCATCTTAAAGTTTTAACCTCATCTTCATGGTTTTAACTTTCACGTGCTTTTAAAGATGTTTTATAGACAGTGTGCGATTGCTTATTTTGGGGCAAAAATCATTCTTCGTGGGATTTGCCATGTTGAGCCTTTGTTTGTATAAGCCAACCTTACTAAAAAGAGCTTTTCTTAAGCTATTCAAATGAGAAATCCTCTCACTACGTGGGATATTACCTAATACCCGTTGTCTATAATTCATCAAGCTAGTTCCTCCGTTGGATTTTCTCAACCCCATTTTTCTGCTAAGGTCGTTCTGGAACCTTCGAGATCTTGTACTCTATCTGCGAGTCTTGCCGTCAGGTATTTTTCACTCACCTGTGACAATAATATTTAAAATGAGGAATCTTCCTTACAAATTGTTGCAATAGCTAACTTTCTTCCACCGCTGGAACCACTGGAATATTTTATGGTACATTTAATTGTAAATCACAACTTTTTCAAGAAATAGACTCTCACCTATATAGTGCAATCAGTTATTTCCATAATTGTAATAACTTTCTTTCTCATAAACTTTAGTGTTTCTATAGTGAACCTTGCATCCATCTTTACAGACTACAGTGATAACTAGTGTTTGCTCAACTTTTCTACCGCGTCGCGATCGTCCGTTTATATTTAAATAAGGCCATGAACATTTTTCCTCAATCCCCTATTTCTCTTTCCTAAACCTCCTACTAACAATCCGTAATAAATTTTTCAATATAGGTCTGTTTCAATAAGGTGTCACTCTGCGAAGTGCCCTTCCATTTTTCTTGTTTATCATTAAGTAATTGCTGTATAATTACGTGTTTTATACACGGTTTAAGTTTACATTGGTTTTTCTCTATTATCAGGAAAACCAATATTTTCAACTCTTGAGTGAGTTATTTTTAGGTCTCACGAAATGGAAACTGCCCCATTTGGCTCGTGATTTCTAATTAAACATAGGAAGTCTAGAACCTTCCTTTTGATTACTTACTTAGGTTTCACAATAAGTGACCTGCCCTCCTTTGTATAATTCTCATAAAGTAATCCTTTTTAATATAAGAAGTTGTAGGAACTTCTATTTTATGCTTTATGTTTTCCTTATAGTTAGCTTTAAAGTTGTTATTCTCTCTAGAATATTCTTTCAGAAATTTCTTATAGTACACTCCTTGTACTCTTGCAAATGTTTAAACTTTAATCATTTCATTTGGTCCTTTTTCAAATCTTAAAAAGATTTTAATACCAGGTTTAAAACCTTAAGAATTGTTATTTGCCTGGAGCAATTTCTGAATGTTGAGAGGTCTGCGACCCCATTTGTTAAAAAGTTCAAATGAGCTATGTTTGTCAAAATTATATTACATGCTTGTTAATTTCCTCAAACTTCTTTGAATTGTTAAATAAATTAAATATTTGTTTTTGGATTTATCATTTCTCAAATACCACGGTTAAGCAAGAGTCTGTCTTCCCTGACTCTTCCAAAGTTTATGCCATCGTTAATACAGAACAAATCTACTACTATTTGTCTGGCCAGACCATCACCCTTCCCCATAGTACTTTTATGCATGCTTGGGAGGAAATACACTAAAGCCTTTCTCTGGCAAATCGCCCAAGTCTTAGCTGCGGTTCCCGTCAGCTTCGACCAAGCTCGTACCTACTTTAGGTATCAGAGAGTTAATTTCCAGTGGCAACTGCTTCTAAGGGTATTTAAAGTTAAACTTATTAATTTTGTGGGACTCTCCTCCTATCTTTCTATCCTTTTTCTCCAACCCAAAATCTACTTCCTTCTCTTAATCATCTTCCCTTGGTGGGTGGGTTATTCCTCAGCCAATAATCTACCCAAAATTTGGTCCCGGAAACCCGGGAGAGTCCATTTGTCATTTTTTCCATTTGACAATACCCTGCAAATTATTAATATCTGCTTTGAATTTTTCAGCTATAACTACATCATGCAAAGCCTGTAAACGGGAAAGAGGCCACTCCTGTCTCCTTTGGTGTGTCCCGTTCTTTCTACTTATTTGCTGCTGCCAGCTTGACAGCATTTCCAAGGTTCCACAGTATCGTGAGTTACATTTCAATCTATTCTTTATAACATGGCTCCTACTGAGAAGGATAAAGATGAAAAACTTACTTCTAAACGAGCATCCTATAAAGGACAAATTACCCGTTTTAGAAAGTACATAAAAGAGTTAGATCCCTCAGAAGCTCAATTAGACTTGTTGAAACATCGTGTACGAGATTATGAACGTTCTTATGAAAATTATTGTAACATCCAAACTGAAATAGAAACTTGCATGCTCAATCAAACCGAAGATCGAGTTGAAGTAGAAAACCAATATTACGAAGGCATAGGTTCTGCTTTCAAAATAATACGCCAACTCGAAGAGGAGCAGAAAAAGGACGCTTCTGTTCTCGGTTCCCTTCACGAACCACAAACTTCTTTCCGTGAGGGTACTCACAAGCCCAAACCAATTTTACCGAAAATTGATTTACCCCATTTTTCTGGAGATGAACCTGCTTGGGATTCTTTCTATGAATTATTTTGCTCCCTTGTTCACGACAATGAAGACATTCAAGTCATTTACAAGTTTCAGTACTTGAGATCAATCCTCCGAGGTCAAGCTTTGCAGTTGGTCGAAGCACTTCCTCTGCGTGCCGAAAATTATTCCATTGCCTTTAACTTATTAAAGGAAAGATATGGAAATTTACGGTTACGTATTCAACGCCATATAAAGGCTCTATTCAATCTACCTGCGTCACAGCACAATGACGTCACTAGTCTACGTACTCTAGTTGACACTACACAACTTCACGTTAAGGCTCTGTCCCAATTAGATCAACCTTCTAATTATTGGGATACTTTCCTAATATATTTAGTGATTGCTAAAGTTGATACTGCTACCCTCAAAGCTTGGGAAATTGAACTTTCTAAAGAAGACGACTACACTTACGAGCATTTAGTTACTTTCATAAACGCTAGATGCCAACTTTTAACCGGTCTAGCTAATCAAAGTGAACCTTCATCTCCTAGTTCCAAATTCGAATTAATGTCCATCAAACCCAAAAGTGAACGCTCAGCGTCTAATACCCAAAAATCCGGATCCAGCTCATCCAAATTCAAATCAAACACTACTGGTTACCCAACTAGGTCTAGTGAACGTCGTGTTGCTAGCTCTATTGTTTTAAACACTCAAAGCGAACCTCGCAAGAGTTTAAACGAACCTGTAAAGTGCATACTTTGTAAAGATCCCCATGCCCTATACCTCTGTAAATCCTTTAAAGAAATGTCAGTCGACGACAGACGAAAATTAGTTGCTCAAAACAAGCATTGTTTTAACTGCCTAGCGCCCACGCATTCTGCTTCTAATTGCAAGTCCACAAGACTTTGCTACCATTGTGAAAAGGCTCATCATACTTTGCTACATCGTCATGATCAGGCAAGGTCATCGACAGCATCCACTTCTCCTAAAAATGAAAGTGCTAATAGTTCTAATGCCTCATCGTATATTCAAAATGCCAAGTCCATTCGCAGTGCTCAAGTATTGTTGTCTACTGTTCAAATTGAAGTTCAGGATAACTTTGGCAACTGGGTCCGTGCACGCGGTCTTTTAGATTCAGCTGCAACTCATGATTTTGTGTCTAATTCCTTAATTAGAAAATTAGGCCTACCCGTAAACCCCACTTCTATAAATGTGTCGGGCATCAACAGCTCAAAATCGCAAGCTTTACAATTCTCAAAACTAACCATAAGAGATATTTGTCATAGAAACAACTTTTTTAAACTTAATTGTTTAATTCTCAATAGCATTGGAGAAGACACTCCAAGTCACTCGGTGGATATTTCAGGGTTAAACATTCCCTCGCATTTAAGGTTAGCCGATCCTTTGTTTAACATACAAAACCCCATTGACATACTCTTTAGTGCCAATGTCTTTTGGAATTGCCTTCGGAAACAGGTTCGCAAGTTGTCCTCTAACGTGGTCGCCAGAGACACTAATTTTGGATGGATCGTCACAGGGCAACTTCCCCATTATTCTCCCCAACCTGCATCGCAATGTTACTTCTCCAATACTGATCTGGAACAGTTTTGGAGGCTTGAAAACGTTGATTCTCCTAACGTAACCTCTTCAGAAAATGAATTCTGTGAGCAACTTTTTTTGAACACCACCACTCGTTCTTCTGATGGCCGGTTCATTGTTCAAATGCCAAGATTACACAATCCCCCCAAACTTATTAACTCTCAGCCTAAAGCTCGAAAAGCTCTCTTTGCTATCGAGAGAAAATTCAAAAAGGAACCCCTTGTTAAAAAGCAGTACACTGATTTCATGGATGAGTATGAAAGCTTAGATCATATGGAGGTTGTTAACAAATCCGATGATGAATTGCACCCCCCAATCGAAACGGTTTATTTAAATCATCATCCCGTGTGGAAAAACCCTCTTGTAAAGGATAAAATTCGAGTTGTTTTCAATGGTTCATCACCCGACGTTAATGGCAACAGCCTTAACGACACTCTTTACTCTGGTCCTGCCATTCAGTCAGATCGATCTGCTATACTTTTAAACTTTCGATTATTTCCCAAAGCTGTCATAGCCGATATAAAACAGATGTACCGTCAAGTTTTAATTCAACCGGAACAACGAGATCTTCAAAGAATCTTGTGGCGTGATGAAATCAGTAAGCCCATTAAGGTATTTCGCTTGAAAACGGTTACTTATGGCTTAAAACCCTCTGCTTTCCTTGCTATCCGATCCCTACACTTGCTAGCCTCTCAAGATGGTCATTTATTTAATTCCAAAGCCTCTGAAGCACTAACTACGTCATTCTATGTTGACGATTACTTGCAGTCCTTCTCCACTTTGGAGGAAGCTTCTTTTGTGTCTTTAGAACTTCAAGCATTACTAAGGAATGGAGGTTTCCCACTTCATAAGTGGAACTCCAACTCCCCTGAGTTTCTCGCCCAATTTCCCATCGAAGACGTAGATCCTTCTTCTGTCGAAATTTGTGGAAACTCCGAATCTATAAAAACTCTGGGAGTTCACTGGTGCACTAGCACTGACACTCTTATCTATAAAGTTACGCTCGCAGAAGAGCTTCCTAATACAAAAAGACAAATCCTCTCTGAAATTGCAAAAATTTTTGATCCGCTTCAATTTCTTGCCCGAGTTATCGTTATAGCCAAACTCTTCATGCAAGAGCTGTGGTCACTTAAATGTGAATGGGATGACACTGTCCCTCTTTCTTTTCTTAATCGTTGGCTCTCGTTTCGCAGCAATTTGCTGGATCTTTCCCTTATTGAAATTCCCAGGAATTTAATCAGCTCTCATTCTAATGCATTCTTTTTCCTTCATGTGTTCGCGGACAGTTCCGAAAAAGCTTATGGTTGCTGTGCATATTTAGTTCATCACGATTCACTCTATGGATCTCCAGTTTCCAACCTTGTTTGTGCCAAATCAAAGGTCGCTCCTCTTAAAACTATCACTTTGCCTAGGCTCGAACTGTGCGCTGCACTCATGGCTGCAGAACTTGTCAAGAAATTACTGGAAGTATTAAAAGTCGAATTCTCGCAAATTTATCTCTGGAGCGATTCCATGATCACCCTTTCTTGGATCGCTAAGAACCCTTCTCACTGGCAAACTTTTGTGGCAAATAGGGTTTCCAAAATTCAAACTCTTTCTTCTGGATGTCAATGGAGGCATGTGCCTAGTGCCGATAATCCAGCCGATATTATCTCTCGTGGTTGTTTACCTTCTCAATTGGCAGCTTCCCAATTGTACTGGCATGGGCCCTCGAGGTTAATCAAAGACTCTTCTTCATGGCCTTCTAAACCTCTAGCTACAAACTTCAACTTGCCTGACGCTAAAGTACCTCTATCTATTGCTTCGTGTCTGGTTTCCAACGCTTCTCATCCTCTGTTGTCCCGCTATTCTTCTTTTCATAAATTAATACGAATTATTGCCTATCTCCTTAGATGGAAATATTTTGTGGTTGACCAACCTCTTCTCCCCAAACCACACCTTACCAATCATGAATTGAATCTCGCTACCATCAAAGTTTTACAACTGACACAGCAAGAAGCCTTTTTTTCAGAATTGTCTTTGCTTTCTTCTAAAAGAGATCTTCCCAAATCCAGCCGTCTTCGTGCTTTAGCCCCGTTTCTTGATGACCATGGGTTACTCAGGGTAGGTGGAAGGCTCTCGCAATCTTTACTCTCTGAGGACAAAAAGCATCCCGTTATTTTGCCTTCCAAACATCACGTAACTTCCTTAATTATACGTGACTTTCATTATCGTAATCTGCATGTTGGTACACGCACTCTGCTTTGCTTCTTAAGGGAAAAGTACTGGATTATAAATGGAATTCATGAAGTTTCTTCTGTAATTCATAAGTGCATTCCTTGCTTCAAAGCGAAACCTAAAATCAATACTCAATTAATGAGCGATCTGCCCTCTTTTCGCTCTTCTCCTATACGCCCATTTGCTTTAACTGGCGTGGACTATATGGGTCAGTTCCAATATCAACGAAACTCTCCTGAAGCTAAACGTAAATTGTTTGGTAAGCTTTATGTTTCTCTCTTTGTTTGCATGGTTACAGGCGCAATCCACTTGGAACTAGTAACGAATGCTTCTACTTCTTACTTTTTATCAGCTGTCTCTCGCTTCACTGCTAGGCGTGGTGTTCCTTCAGAGATGTTCTCTGATAACGCTTCCACCTTTCAGGGTGCAGCTTCCCTGTGGAAGAAAGCTCTCACTTCCTCTCCTGCCATGGAACAAATTTCTAATTTTTCCTACTCAAAGGGTTTCAAATGGCGCTTTATACCTCCTTACGCTCCTCATCACGTTGGTAGGTGGGAATCTTGCGTAAAGCTCACTAAACGTCATTTAAGAAAAGTCTTAGGTAATCGAATTCTGACTTACGAAGAATTCAATTCACTGTCTGTTTTGATAGAAGGTGTTGTTAATTCTCGTCCTTTAACTCCGCTTTCCAATGACCCTGATGACCTGCTTCCGCTTACACCTGGTCACTTCCTTATCGGCACTTCTCTTTCTGTTCCTCCTCCTCTTCCCAATTCTTACAGGGATTTTAATCTACCTATTGTTTGGCGTAAAGTTGAAGCCCTCCGTAATTCTTTTTGGAAGAGGTGGAACCTGGAATATTTAACTTCCTTGCAACGGAGACAGAAGTGGTTTCTTTCCAGTCCTGACATTAAGGTGGGGGACTTGGTCTTAGTTAGGGATGTTTCACCCCCCTTAGTATGGATTTCTGGTAGAGTGACCGAGTGTTATCCTGGAAGAGATGGGAGAGGCAGGGTGGCCAAAATCTTGACCACTAATGGCGCTATCACAAGACCACTGTCTTTGATCGCACCTCTGCCATTAAAAGTGTAACTGCTTATTTGTTCTCTGTTGGTGTTTGTCCCCCCAGTATGGTGTATTCTTTGAATACACGGTACGAGAGAATAAAGTCTATTGCTCTTTGCATGTTCATTTCTTCCTTCCTCCTTGTCAAAACACCAACAGTGATCTTCTGTTTTCTCCTTGATGGGCAAATCTCTTATGTCTTCATAAGTCTGTTTCAGATATAACTTCTGTGACCCACCTAGCGTCATCTAGCAGCGAATCTCTGAAGCTACTCAATTCCTCCTGGTGCGAGAGGACTTACATATCCATCTGGCCACCAGATCCTGTTACCATCGCCAGCTATTTTCTCCTTGAGCAAGAGGTTTACGTCTGCTTCTTTACTCACCATGCTGCGGTAGTATCGCCTACTATCAACTCCTTGAAGACCATTCATCAAGAAGAACATTTATTTTTGACAAGTTGGCAATGTTTATATGTTCTCCTTTTGTCTCCTACCCCCCACTCCTTTCCCCTTCCTTGGACCCTCCGTGCTCCGTTGAGCTATCACTCGTGATACGAGTATGATTGTCTTCCAAGTTACATTTATGTAAATCTTCGCTGTAATCCAACATTAGGCCTAATCATATTGCGTGAGTTCTTTGGTGACTGTACAGTCCGATCCGAGAACCACAGACTCTTCCACAATATTGGCACACAAGGTCTTGAGCAGCCAATGGATCTTGGGGGTTGATCATTCTGCGAATCATGCGCTCTTTCCTGGCATTTCTTTTTTCAGCCAGAAGCCTTCTTCTCTCTTGTTCGAAGTACAAGTGGCCTTGATGGACGTTGCGGCGCCACTCTGATCTGTCGGATGCGACAGCTTCCCAGTTACCTGTATCAATTTGACATTTCTTCAAGTTGGTCTTCAGAACATCTTTGTAGCGTTTTTGTTGCCCACCCTGCTTTCTCTGACCGACTTTCAGCTGGCAATATAAGATTTGTTTTGGGAGGCGGGACTCAGGCATGCGAACTACATGTCCTGTCCATCGAAGTTGGTGTTTTATAATGAGAGCCTCTATACTAATAGTGCTAGCTTCCTCTAAAACACTTGTGTTAGTGCGCCGGTCTTGCCATTTAATACCAAGAATTCTCCTAAGGCATCATTGATGGTATTTTTCTAAAGATACGAGGTGCCTTCTGTAAGTAACCCAGGTTTCGCAGCCATAAAGCAGAGTGGGAACTACAACAGCTTGATAAACGTATAATTTTGTTAGAATGCTAATGTCGTGGTTGTCAAACACGCGAACGAGCAAACGACCAAAGGCTGCACTGGCACATTGGAGGCGGTGTTGAATCTCAGCGTCAATGTTTGCATTTGTTGATAGGTGACTACCCAAATAGGGAAAATGATCTATATTCTTTAGTTTATGTCCATCAATCATGATAGCAGGAGCAGTAGCCCTGTCATGTGATGTAGGCTGATGAAGAACCTGTGTTTTATTGGTGTTTATATCCAGACCAATGCTTCTGTATGCCTCATTGAACACATTCAGGGTGGTTTGAAGATCTTCATCTGAATTTGCTAAGATGACATTGTCATCAGCATACTGGAGATCAAGAACGGATGTAGCTGACACTTTAGTTTTTGCACGTAATCTGTTGAGATTGAATAAACCTCCATCTGTCCTGGATATAATTTCAACACCCTTTGGAATCTTTTCTTGGACCAAATTTAGTACAACACTAACATATATTGAGAAGAGTGTGGGGGCAATCACACATCCCTGTTTGACACCCGTTGTAATCTTAAATGGCTCTCCAGGGCCATTGCTGTTAATGACCGTGCCATTCATATCATCATGTAGTAATCGAAGAATTTGAATGAATTTTGGGGGGCAGCCAAGTGTGGCAAGAATCCTCCATAGCATTTCTCGATTGACCGAATCAAATGCTTTAACAATATCTATGAAAGCCATATATAGAGGGCGTCCTTGCTCTCGGGATTTCTCCTGCATCTGCCTAGCACAGAAGATCATATCAGTTGTGCTTCGATTAGGTCGAAAGCCACACTGAGTTTCAGGCAGTATTTCTTCGGCCAACGGCTTCAAACGGTTGGATAAGACGTTGGCCAGGATTTTACCAGCAACAGAAAGCAACGATATACCTCGATAATTACCACATTGTGCCCTATCACCTTTCTTAAAGATGGTTATTATCAAGGCATCCCTTAGGTCTTTAGGTATGGTAATGGTAGTCCATATTTTAAGTATGAGTTGGTGTATGTGATGAACTAGAGTAGTATTCCCTACTTTAAAGAGCTCAGCAGGAATCCCATCCATGCCTGATGCTTTATTGTTTTTGAGCTGATTGATGGCAGATTCAATTTCTGATAGAGGCGGAGGATCATCAAGATGGTATTTAGGAGGTCTCTGATGAAGTCGGGTGAAAATGTTATTATCAACCTGTGTGTCCCTGTTGAGTAGCTCTTCAAAATGTTCTTTCCAACGGGAATTAATGGAGTTTGTGTCTCTAAGAAGTTCCGTGCTATCTTTAGACTGCAGAGGATTCAAACCATGATAATGTGGCCCATATATAGTTCTTGTTGCTTTGAAGAAAGCATGAGTATTATTCGTTTCGGCTAGATGCTGCATTTCACGGGATTTGGAGATCCACCATTGATTTTTCAAGACCCAAGTTTTCCTTTGCACTTCAGCCTTTGCATCTTTATACAGTTGCTGTTTGGAGATAGAAGTTGGATTGGCTTGCCATGCATGGAATGCTTTCCTCTTCTTATCAATAAGATTCTGGATTTCTGCATCATTCTCATCAAACCAGTCAGCATGCCTCATCTTGACGAAACCAATCGATTCTTCACACGCTGAGAGTATAGCAGACTTGACTGTTTGCCAATGTTCCTCAACCTTTTCAGGGTAATTATCTGGTAACTTTTCATTCAGAAGTTCATGAAATTTCCTTTTAGCAGTAACGTTTTGTAAACGTTCGGTGTTCACCCTGCGCCTGATGTGCTTTCTCTGTTTTCTGTGCTTTTGGAGAATTTGTAGAGTCATTACAGATCTTATTAATCGATGATCCGGCCAGCAGTCATCAGCACTTGTCAGAGCCCTTGTGAGTAGTACGTCACGCTTGTCTCTTGCTCGCACAATCACGTAATCAAGTAGGTGCCAGTGTTTTGATCTAGGATGCTGCCATGAAGTCTTAAATTTGTCCTTCTGTCGGAATAGTGTGTTTGTGATTACGAGGCTATGTTCAGAACACTTGGATAGAAGGAGTGTCCCATTAGAATTGCATTTCCCAACACCATCTTTTCCAATAACATCAGCCCATAATGCTGCGTCTCTTCCAACGCGAGCATTGAAGTCTCCTAGGAGGATGATTTTATCAGATTGCGGTATATCCTTCAAGATCACATCAAGTTGAGAGTAAAATACTTCCTTCTGTTCATCATCAGAGGTGAGAGTTGGAGCATATGCACTAATTACAGTCGCTCGTCGGCTGTTTTTTAACTTTAGTCGTAGTGTCATAAGCCTTTCATTTATACCATGTGGAAGTTCATCGAGAAGGTTGACAAGCTCGTTCTTAATGGCAAAGCCAACTCCATGAATACGTTGATCTTCAGTGTCTTTCCCTTTCCAGAAGAAAGTGTAGCCACCTCCATGTTCCTTCAGTTGTCCTTCATTGGCTAACCTTGTTTCGCTGAGTGCGGCAATATGAATGTTGAATCTTTTCAGCTCACGGGCAACAATTGCCGTTCGCCTTTGTGGTCGATTATGTGTGTCATTGTCCATCAAAGTACGGACATTCCATGTAGCAAAATTAATTTTCATTGTGGTTCGACCGCTTGTGGTGTACCCTCTGAACGCGGTTATCCAGTCGGGTGATATTAGGCTGACTATTTTTAGGGCACCTTTTTTAGCCCCCTCCCCATTCAGTGTAAGCAGAGTGGATCCTAAACAGGCCTGCTTAGTCACGAATGCAGCATACGAATTGCTCTACAGCCCATCCTCAAGCAAAGCGAAGATCACACATTCGTCGCCTACGTGCCGGTTCATCACTAGGAGCTCCCTGACAACACAATCCTGCTCCCGTCACAACTCCCCGATCGCCGCAGGACTTGTGATTAATTGGCGAATAGATTTTGTATCCTTCCTTCGTTGTTTAGAAGACGCCTGTGCGTGACATCTTTTAACGTGGGCATGTTGTTGCACATCAACAGACACACAGTACTTGACAGATACAGGGCCTTTATCCAGTGGCATAGAAGCTATGACGACTGGTGGTCCTGGACTGTTGCAGCCTTCATCCGCCTTCCCAACCGTTCGGGCAATACTAGTTGCTCATGCGCTTGGTCCACCGTTGAGGTCTTCTATGCCGTTGACCATTATTGGTTCATCCGCCTTAAGAGATAGTTTCCCATCTCAAGGGCAAGAGAGTGCCCTAACCTCAATCTGCTCATCCGCCTTACATAAGCCGTTGGCAGGAGAGAGGGGAACTCCTTATCCCGGGAGTTATTCGGTCGTCAGAGCCTCGTCAGTATGGAGCAGGGTGTACCACGTGCAGGTGAGGATGACGTTTGGATAGAGAGAATCTACCCCTTGCATCCGTTGAGCAGGTCTCACTTCGCAATCGGCAGTTGACTCGGTCAGTCAAAGCTCCTCTCGAGCTAGTCTCCTCAACCCAAGAGGCAAACTCTCTTCTACGCCATGTTGGCAAAGTAGTTATCGTCAAAGGGAACTTCATCTTCTACATGAAATCAAGATAAGTACCATCTTAAAGTTTTAACCTCATCTTCATGGTTTTAACTTTCACGTGCTTTTAAAGATGTTTTATAGACAGTGTGCGATTGCTTATTTTGGGGCAAAAATCATTCTTCGTGGGATTTGCCATGTTGAGCCTTTGTTTGTATAAGCCAACCTTACTAAAAAAAGAGCTTTTCTTAAGCTATTCAAATGAGAAATCCTCTCACTACGTGGGATATTACCTAATACCCGCTGTCTATAATTCATCAAGCTAGTTCCTCCGTTGGATTTTCTCAACCCCATTTTTCTGCTAAGGTCGTTCTGGAACCTTCGAGATCTTGTACTCTATCTGCGAGTCTTGCCGTCAGGTATTTTTCACTCACCTGTGACAATAATATTTAAAATGAGGAATCTCCCTTACAAATTGTTGCAATAGCTAACTTTCTTCTACCGCTGGAACCACTGGAATATTTTATGGTACATTTAATTGTAAATCACAACTTTTTCAAGAAATAGACTCTCACCTATATAGTGCAATCAGTTATTTCCATAATTGTAATAACTTTCTTTCTCATAAACTTTAGTGTTTCTATAGTGAACCTTGCATCCATCTTTACAGACTACAGTGATAACTAGTGTTTGCTCAACTTTTCTACCGCGTCGCGATCGTCCGTTTATATTTAAATAAGGCCATGAACATTTTTCCTCAATCCCCTATTTCTCTTTCCTAAACCTCCTACTAACAATCCGTAATAAATTTTTCAATATAGGTCTGTTTCAATAAGGTGTCACTCTGCGAAGTGCCCTTCCATTTTTCTTGTTTATCATTAAGTAATTGCTGTATAATTACGTGTTTTATACACGGTTTAAGTTTACATTGGTTTTTCTCTATTATCAGGAAAACCAATATTTTCAACTCTTGAGTGAGTTATTTTTAGGTCTCACGAAATGGAAACTGCCCCATTTGGCTCGTGATTTCTAATTAAACATAGGAAGTCTAGAACCTTCCTTTTGATTACTTACTTAGGTTTCACAATAAGTGACCTGCCCTCCTTTGTATAATTCTCATAAAGTAATCCTGTTTAAATATAAGACGTTGTAGGAACTTCTATTTTATGCTTTATGTTTTCCTTATAGTTAGCTTTAAAGTTGTTATTCTCTCTAGAATATTCTTTCAGAAATTTCTTATAGTACACTCCTTGTACTCTTGCAAATGTTTAAACTTTAATCATTTCATTTGGTCCTTTTTCAAATCTTAAAAAGATTTTAATACCAGGTTTAAAACCTTAAGAATTGTTATTTGCCTGGAGCAATTTCTGAATGTTGAGAGGTCTGCGACCCCATTTGTTAAAAAGTTCAAATGAACTATGTTTGTCAAAATTATATTACATGCTTGTTAATTTCCTCAAACTTCTTTGAATTGTTAAATAAATTAAATATTTGTTTTTGGATTTATCATTTCTCAAATACCACGGTTAAGCAAGAGTCTGTCTTCCCTGACTCTTCCAAAGTTTATGCCATCGTTAATACAGAACAAATCTACTACTATTTGTCTGGCCAGACCATCACCCTTCCCCATAGTACTTTTATGCATGCTTGGGAGGAAATACACTAAAGCCTTTCTCTGGCAAATCGCCCAAGTCTTAGCTGCGGTTCCCGTCAGCTTCGACCAAGCTCGTACCTACTTTAGGTATCAGAGAGTTAATTTCCAGTGGCAACTGCTTCTAAGGGTATTTAAAGTTAAACTTATTAATTTTGTGGGACTCTCCTCCTATCTTTCTATCCTTTTTCTCCAACCCAAAATCTACTTCCTTCTCTTAATCATCTTCCCTTGGTGGGTGGGTTATTCCTCAGCCAATAATCTACCCAGACAGGGAACTAGTGGACAACACGAACATTACAACACAACAGAGCCTGCGCCATAACGATAAGATGAAGAGATTTTGTGAGGACAAGAAAACAATATCAGCTAGATAGGTTCAATTGGGCTTCTTAGACGGGTATAATGCTGTAAAAAAATAATATTAATAATAATAATAATAATAATGCTGGTAAACCTGCGATTATAAATCTTCATCAACATCTAGTTAAAATGTGGATTACTGAAGAAATTCCTGCACACTGGACCATAGGAATAATCCGTCCATTATTTAAGAAAGGAGACAAAACGAACCCAGATAACTACAGAGGAATTACCCTTCTGGACTGCACATATAAAATTTTCTCTCGCATAATTTACAAGAGGATCAAAAACATTCTGGAACCACAACTTGGAGAATATCAAGGAGGATTTCGCCCTTACAGAAGTTGTCCAGACCAAATCCTTAGCCTGAAATTAATAATGGAATATTACAAAAACAGAAATAAGCAACTCTTTATCTCTTTTATAGATTTCAAGAAAGCCTATGATAGTATTCATAGACTGACACTGCTAAAAATACTCAGATCATACGGTCTCCATCCTAAATTGATAAAAATCATTCAATTAACATTAACAAACGCAAATTCGAAAGTTAAATTTAGGGGAGAAATATTAACAGCTTTCACAGTAAAAACTGGTCTCAGACAAGGTGATGGATTATCCCCTCTGCTTTTCAATGTGGCTCTTGATTATATCATGAAGGTTTGGCAAAAGGAAAACCCTCCTAAGATCAAAATCGGAACAAAACCATCAATAAAAATAAACTGCTTAGGATTTGCAGATTACTTGGCTCTTTTAGCACTAGACAAGGAAGAGGTTTGTACTCAGATCACTAGTCTCCAAGAAATTGCTCATGGGATAGGATTACAGATACCCTTCGAAAAAAACTGAGATCATGCCTATGAAACCCTTAGATGTAAATGAAGTCTATATAAATGATCATAAAATTAACCTAGTTCCTCAATTTAAGTATCTTGGAGAAATTATAACACATAACTTAAACGAAAAAGTAACTTGGATAAATAGAACAAATCAAATGAAAAAGGCACAATCTCTAACCTGGTCAACATATAATAAAAAAATGCCTATCAATAGCTACTAAGATCCAACATTATAAAACTGTAACTCTCCCAGAAGCCACTTATGCTTGTGAAACACTTTTCCAAATTAAAAATGAACAATGAACTGATCAGCTCCTCAAAACGGAAAGAAGAATCATTAGAACGTGCATAAATAAAAAGTATCAGGTTGAGGGAGTCTGGAGGATTTTCCCAAATGAAACTGTCTATCGTGAGATTGATCCAATCACCAGCACAATGAAGAAGAAAAGAATTTCATATTTTTTTCACATCTTACGGTTTTCAGAAAACAGAATTGTACGCCAACTGGTGATGAGAAATCTAGTAAAGAAAACTGGAGGAAAATGGATCCAAGAAATCCAACAAGATCTCAAAGCAGTTGGACTCAAGATAACAGATGCCGAGGAGAAAAATAGAATTAACACCATTCTTAAAACTCACACATTTTCTGCAGAAATGACAAATAGAAAGCCTATGGAGATTTCAGATGAGTTGAGAAAATCCCGATCTGAAAGAATGAAAAAGTACTGGAAAGAGCGCAAGAACCAAGCAGTACTATCTTCAAAGAAGAAGTGATTGTGTAACGACTCAAGTGGTCCAATGTGACCAATCAAGATTAATAATAATATTAATAATAATAACAATAATAATAATGGTAAGAATCCAAATCGACAACAATGATCTGCCTCGAACGACAAAATATAAGTATCTTGGCTCTACGATAACTGCTGAAGGTTGTCTCACCGAGGAGGTCAACGAAAGAATTAATGCTGCTTGGATGAAGAATGGCGAGCAACGACAGGTGTCATGTGCGACCACCAGATGAAAGACCACCTAAAATCGAAGATTTACCGCACTGCCATTCGTCTCGTGGCGCTTTTTGGTACTGAATGTTTGCCGACCACCAAGGAAGCAGAACGTCGGCTAAGTGTCATGGAGACCAAGATGCTTAGATGGCATTACTAGGTTGGATCACATCTCCATTGAAGGAATAAGGGAACGATTTTGTGTCGCGACACTTAACAACAAAATGCGTGAGGGTCGTCTGCGATGGTTTGGGCATATGTTACGGTCAGGAGCGGACACAATTGCAAAACAGGGCTACACACTGGAGGTCACCGGGAAAAGACAAAAGGGGCGACCGAGTCAACGTTGGGCCGATACACTGCACAGGGATCTGAAAGGCGTCAACCTACATCCGGACATGGCCCATGACGGAGTAAAGTGGAGACAGCGGATTCACATAGCGGACCCTGCCACGAGGCGGGACAAACGCTGAAGCAAAAGAATAGTAATAATAATAATAATAATAATAGAAATCTTATAAAGAGAAAAATCTAGAGGAACTTAGAGGAGTTGAAATTCTAGCTCAATATTATGAAAGGGGAAAGTTGGCCGTGTAAATGATTGTTATTGCGAATTTCAACCCCTGACTTATCATGTCACAGGTCGGCACTGGTAACAAGGGTCATCTTTGCATTGTTGCACTTCAATTTCGTTCAAACTTGTGAAATTGGCAACTGAGATAATGTACTGTTGAGATATTATGCACGGAAGCGTTCTGTAGATGAAGAGTTCTACCTCTCTGTCAAGTTCGATGTAGTTGTTGACATAGAGCACCAGACTCCACCAAAGATCCTGGCAGTTTTCTGCTTTTGTTGTTGCAGCTTTGTCCCACAAGGGGCCCGAACCAGCGTACCTCAGGAGCGTGGCTTGGATGAGGATCATTGCAGCGAGTGCGGGCGTTAACCTGCAACAATACTGGCCTGTATTAGCGTCACTATGTAGGTCCAGAGCACACGTAAGTTACCAGCAAGCCACTCTACTGTACGTGAAGAAGCACCCTTACCTGATATATCTATGCACGTAGAACAGAACAATGTTGAACGAGTTGGTCTTGCGCACTTGTCTGAGGAACACATAAGCTACCAGCAAACCACTCAACATGAAGAAGGTGTCCACAGCAAGCTGGGAGTTGGTGATGCCCAGGTATTTCCAGTTAGGATAGGACTGCAACACAGGACGTCACATGGAGAGAGTTATTCAACACAGCAGAAAAAGTAGTACAATTATCACTATTTAAAAGTGACATTTATAGGGTAATGACTAAAGATCTTGAATTTTGTGCCGTTGAACGTAGACCTATTATATATCAAAAGTGTTTTCTTTAAGGACGTAAAAAGGCCGGTATTACACTATCAAAGAAATTTGTCAAAGAAATGTTCTCAAATATTTTATAAAACTGAACTTTTATAAAAGTTATACAATGCAATAATCACACCAATACACTACATCAAATATTGTATCATAGTTCAGCAAAATGGATGAAGGACAGTTCTTTGTTTACTTTATTGTCTATGGGTAGTTAAAAAACTGTGGTTTTATAAAACCATCTTTTATTAAAAAAAAATCCCCATTACACTGTCATATCTTTTATAAAATATTTTTTATATATTTCTTTGATAGTGTAATACTGGCCAAAGAAAAAAAATGTTTTTTTAATTAAATGTTATTTGATTGATTTTTAGTTTGTATTTCAATGAGTTGAGTAAGCCTCCGTGGCTTAGGCGGCAGCACGCCGGCCTCTCACTGCTGGGTCCGTGGATCAAATCCCGGTCACTCCATGTGAGATCTGTGCTGGACAAAGCGGAGGCAGACAGGTTTTTCTCCGGGTACTCCGCTTTTCCCTGTCAAAATTTCATTCCAGCAACACTCTCCACTATCATTTCATTTCATCTGTCATTCATTTAATCATTGCCCCAGAGGAGTGCGTCAGGCCTCGGCAGCCGGCACAGTTCATATCCTCGCCGCTAGATGGGGGATTCATTCATTCCATTCCTGACCCGGTCGGAGACTGGAAGCAGGCTGTGGATTTTCATTATTTCAATGAGTTGACTATGAAACCGTATCAATGTTTCATTCTTAACTTTCATTGTCCCGGAAACTGTGGAATATAAATGGAGGTGGAAAATTTGAGGGTGCTAAAATGGATATCACCAATAATATAGAAACATACGTCACCGCCCTAATTTGTCGCATTATGAGGACTGATTCTTACTGCGTGGCAATGCAAGACCCCATACTGCTTTATCTGTTACCCAGTATCTTGCCATACATTCTGTTATTGTCGTCCCTCTCCGCCATATTTCCCCGACCTCTCCCCTTGCGATTTTGTCTTGTTTCCACGAGGTAAAAGGCGACTGAAAGGGAAGATTCATCAAGATATCGCAGACATCCAACGGGCTGTGACAAATGAGCTTATAGGCATCGTAGTTGACAGTTTCCCTGCTTGCTTCCAAGACGTCCAGAAACGTGAGCAGTTGGGTAGAGAGAGCAAAGGAGACTACTTCGAAAGGAGCTGGGATCATTACTTGGTGAGTGCAACATTCCCCCCCGAACCTCGGTCCTGGAACTTTTCTGACAAAGGTTGCATGTTCTGCTTGCAAGATAATAACGAAGAACCAGATAGATCATGTTCTAATAGACGCAAGACATGCCTCTGACATACAAGATGTACGAACCTGTTGGGGAGAGGATGCCGATACAGACCATTACCTGGTGAGAGTTAAATACCGACAGAGTAGCCGGATGAAAAGTGAGAGGTGAGTGACACAGTGGAGATATGATATGGAGAAGCTCAAGGACAAAGATAAGGAAAAGAAGTACCAAAACAAAATTGAGAAGGAGCTTCAAATACAAGAGGAGGAAACATAGGAAATTGAGGAAAAGTGGCAAATAATTAAAAGGGGGAATGGTAACAGCGGCTGAGGAACTGGTGGTGTTTCAAGAACCAGCACGAAGAGCTGGCTGGTTTGATTAGGAATGTGGTAACATGTTGGTAATAAGGAACGAAGCTAGAAAGAAAATACTGCAGAAAGACACAAGAGGGTTGCGACAACAGTATACAGACGCTAGACGAAAAGCAAAGAGAATCTGCAGAAGAAAGAAGAGGAGGTGGGGAAAGAAAAAGATAGAATTGATTCAAGAATGTGCAAGTAAGATAGATGTTAGAGGGATGTATGTACAACTAAGAATGGAAAAACTAGGGTTCCAAGCACGAGTGAATATCTGTGAGCAACGGGATGGTGGTTTGATAGTGGAGGTGGGAAGTGTGCTGGATAGATGGGCGGAACACTTTGAAGAAATTCTAAACGACTCCAGTGAGAGCGGAGTGGTGGAACAAGAGAACAACTATACTGGAGGATCGTATCCCTATGTTGCAGAACCAAGTCTAGCAGAAGTAATAAGTGCAATGAAGAGAATGAAGAACAATAAAGCACCAGGAGAGGATAAGATAATGGCAGAGATGGTGAAGAAAGGTGGCAGCTTACTTCATGAAGATCTGCATGCACTTATATGTAACATATGGCAGGAAGAATAGACTTCACAACACTGGTAGTTAGGGATAATTGTGCCGATCACATCGTGGTATAACATTGCTAAGTTTTGGTTACAAACTACTGACACGGATACTATCTGCAAGGTTAGAGTGTGTTGCGGAGCTAGTGTTGGGGGATTACCAGTGTGCGTTTAGGAGAAATCGATCGACCACGGACCAGATATTTACAATTAGATGTGTGCTCGAAAAGTGCTATGAATATAATATACCAGTGCATCAGCTATACATAGATTACAAGAAAGCATACGATAGTGTAAGAAGATCTTTCTTAAAGAATGTTTGGTACAATTTGGAGTACCTAATAAGATTATAAGACTGGTTAAAATGACTCTTAGAAATGCGAGAAGTAAGGTGAAAGCACAAGGCAGGTTGTCGAAGGAGTTAAGGTGAATCAAGGAGTGAGGCAAGGTGACCCAGTGTCATGTGTACTGTTCAACTTCACTCTGGAGAAAGGGATATGTAACATCAAAATAAGCCAATAAGGAACTATGAGGGAGTATGTCAAAGAGATACAAATAAAGCAGGGGCATTGTATAATCAATCTGTACAATGTTTGGCCTATGAGGACGACATAGCAATAATAGGAAGATCTAATCAGGATGTAGTAAGAGTATATAACCAAATAAAGAGGGTTTCGAAAGAAACAGGATGGTGTGTGAATGAATCTAAAACAAAGAATATGATAATGACGAGACATGAAGTAGACTATAGTGATTTAAGAGTGGGGAATAAGGTTTTTGAGAAGACCCAATCTTTTAAGTATTTGATATCTATCATTACAGATGAGAATGATAATCTTGAAGAAATAAAGGAAAGAATAAGAGCTGGAAATAGAAGTTATTTTGGTACAATAAAGGTACTGACGTCTAGAATAATCTCAAGAGCGTCTAAGAAGGTAATATATAGGACAGTGATTCGACCGGTGGTAACATGTGGAGGGGAAACATGGGTGTTGACAAAGATGAGTGAAGACATTTTGAATAGATGGGAAAGTAAAGGGCTCAGAAAGATTTATGATCTGGTATGTGAGAACGGAGAGTGGAGAATACGAACTAATAAGGAATTGTACAATTTATATGGGGAACCAATGATCGTGGCAGAAATTAAAAAGAGTATAATTAGGTGGATTGGACGTGTAGAAAGAATGAATGAAGACAGGCAGACCCGACTAGTGTACCGGAAAAAATCGAGTGGGAGGCGGCTTCCTGGACGACCAAGAAGGAGATGGCAGGACGATGTGGAGAAGGATCTTCGAGAGCTTGGAATTAAATCGTGGAGGAGGACAGCGCAGGTGTGTGGTGGAGCAGGTCAAGGTCCTGTAGCGCCACGGGTATTCTATATTCTTTTACATTTAAGCGTCTTGAGCCGAATGTTTGTTTTTGGTGCAGATTGTTTAATTTTGCTTTGGTTTCTAATTTAACGTAAAAATTGCTGTCGGTTGTTATTACTTACACTCGCCGTTGTTTGGCTTGTTTCTGTATATCATGTTTGGGTTGTGTGTGTGATACTGGTCTGTGATTGGTGGTTTTGTTTCGCTGAAATGTGGGCATTTGCGGTCCGAAGTTATGTTTTTTATGTTGAATTTATGTTATTTGTTGTTATTTAGCCGTTGTTGACCAGTTTGTTTAGTTTAGTTTTCGTCAATGCCAATTTTGGGGAGTTGGGCGTGGTCACCCATTCGGGGTTTGACCCGGTCCGATGTTTGTGAAAATATATTTTGTTGGTTCATGGTAAGTGTTGATTCATCGGCACAGTTGTTTTATTTTTTTAATTTTTGGGTGGGGGTTGTAGGGGA
The DNA here is from genome assembly GCA_946902985.2 of Meconema thalassinum. Lineage (NCBI taxonomy): Eukaryota > Metazoa > Arthropoda > Insecta > Orthoptera > Tettigoniidae > Meconema > Meconema thalassinum. The sequence continues at coordinate 98,993,819 of OX336391.1, forward strand.
GGGGATTAGGGTGTTGTAGAAGTGAGGTGCAGTTGGTGACTGATGTTATTGTTGTTTTTGTTTCAGTATTGCGGTTGTAATAGTGTTCACATTTCAAAGATATTGTCGTTTGAATATCTTGGCTTGACTATCACTGCTGATGGAACCCTCAGACCTGAAATATTTCATCGCGTGTGCAGCGCATGGCTGAAGTGGCGTTGTCCGGTGTCTTATGTGATAAGAAGATTGCAGACCCGCTGAAGTGTAAAGTTTATCGTTCTGTGGTCCGTCCCATTGCTCTGTATGGGTTAGAGTGGGACAGTAACTTGATGTGATGGAGACAAAGATACTCAGGTGGGCATCTGGCTTGACACTCCATATCATGTCAGCAATAATGACATTCGCAAGCGGTATGCAGTAGCGCCAATTGCTGAAAAGATGAGGGAAAGCCGTCTCCGCTTAATGGACATGTCTTACTGTGCCCGTTTAGACCGGAGTCCGCACGATCACATATGCATTTTACCAAGAATCAGTCAGCACGAGAGTCAAAATATCCCGGGGCGCCAGATGGGTTAAAGCTAATCGCAAAAAAACGACATCAAATACAAAAAAATGCTTTACTGATTTTTGGCTCAATGCAACAATAAGGATAGAAGGAGATTCAACTGGGCATAACACAACATGTAAAATTATCTCATTTTATTCTAAATTTTAAAATTGACTGCAAAATGATGCTCAAGGTAACATCATTCCAGTGCGACGGCACACACTACTATTTACACAATGTACAGAAATTTTCCAACACATTGAACAATTGTCCTTGGAGACACAAGTCTGATTATCAGTCCTGTAGACTGTGTTCCAAAATTATATCAATTATTTACGATGAAATCCAGTTCAAATTAAATTGTCTTTACTGGAAATATTGTAGTTCACTGGTTGAATTTCTAACATGATATTAACACACGTAGAAATGCTCACTGTTTATAATTGTTTATAGAATTTTTTAACTTCCACTTATTTTTCCAGTTTCAAAAATATTGTCAAAAATATTATCTTTGACCCAACACTAATTATGTACACATATTAATAACAACATCTGAAAAGTATTTGACCCTTGAGCATAGCATCGAAGAATTGTGCGAAGCACAACAAAATTTATTATTCTTCCAAAATTAAGCATTTCGAGAAGTGACTCGATTATGAACTACAAATTCCAAAGAAATATGATTTCTGAATCATCAGCTTGATAAAAAAAAATATTGTTGAACCATTCAACTATTCGATTTTCCATTTGGAATTATTATTAAGAAAAATATTTATATTTGTTGCTATTTTAGTAACTTTCACAACTTGCAATTCTTGAACAGAATGCGGAAATAGGAATTGTAGCTTTTTAATAAATTCATTTAGTTCATGACAATAGGATTTAAAACATCCTTTAAGTAATTCGTGGATACAGAATTTTTTTTAATTGGCAGTGGCCCATTCAATTATTTGTGTAAGAACACAATATCCCAACAACAACGGCAAAGGTCTTCCTCTGAAGAAGAATAAAATTTTATCATGACAAAACCGGGTTCTAGCAAATCCAAAGTATTAATGGAATACGTAAACAAGTTTGAAATAATTACTGATGGCTTGGTCATTCATTCGACGAAATGTGTGGTTCCAATACTCCTCCTATAAACCTGAGCCATCGAACCTGCTATTTGATTGATGCTCATAAAAAAACCTCCTCATTCCTGCGACTTAAACATGCACACCTGGGAATGACATTTCAACTACTCCACACACATAAATTTTCTTCCCAAAATTTATACAATAAATCAAGCCTCTGCTTGTTATCAAAACTGGAAGATCTATAAACTTACAAGTTTATTTTATTTTACCATTCAGTTCAAACCGTGAAGTTACCACACTTGTGATATTCTCTATTTCACTTTCGAATGTGTGCCTACGTCATGATTTTATATAAACACAAAAAAATCCTAATTGATACAAATATCATTGGCTTCCTTTTTCATGCCTTTCCGTGTTATCTGAAAAATATACTTTGCTCAATGCAATATTAACTGTTCAACCAGAACTATAATGTTGGTGGAATACGGGCTTGTGCTATCCACTAGCTTTCGGAAAATCACCTGTTCCAAACTAGGAATGATTAAACTAATCCTTAAGCTCTCTCTCAATGAATGTGATTATTAGAAAATGTAAAATCCAAGAATTATTTAGAAAAATTATGAAAATTACTATTATTATTATTGGATTATTATTGTTATTATTTCCTTAAATATGTTTAATTATTATTTCCTTATGTGAAAAACCACGTGTTCGACTCTTCGAATATGGATAAAATATCCATTCCTCAACAAAAATAAATATTAACTTCTACAGTTATATCGGCTGATTACCGTGATTCTCAAACAAAATGAACATTCAAATAAATGCTCGGTATGCTCGGTCATCGATCCTAAACTGTTCTGAGTGCTGAAAATACTCAGAATAACCCTAATGTGTCTTGCGTAAATCAATGCAAGATTTAAATACGAAGAAAAATAAATGTGTTGGTCATCTGCAGAAAATGAGTTTGTTCCAATTAGCTAGGCATGATATAAAAGTCAAATGTGGCTTACATTTCTCGTTGGTCTTGAAGCGTAGTGAACCTGGTCTGTACCAGATTTATCCAGATACATGCCCTATTGGACACGCACGTCTAATCCTTGTATCGGCCGCCATTATATACCCACAATCTGTCTAGCACGACGTAGTGGAAATATTTCTTGAAGTTTGAAGTAACTGCTGATCCATTTTAATATTGACTTCAATGAAATCCATAGCAGTTCGCTTAAATGGGGTCAGATCCAAATGATCTCTTCTCAAAAGCGTCAGTTGTAACATAACTCACGGTAATCTTTTCAGTACAGGAAAACACTGATAGTCTAAAACAATCAACGGCTGTTCTGAAGATCGTTCCCTGGGCATGGCTTCACACCATCTATCATGCGCGAAGCAACATATAGTTTCCCTTTGTCGGCTAATGAACAACACCGTGATAGACTGGCCTTCAATATACTGAAAGATCTGAGTGGTTATTTAGTTACAATTTGTGGAACTGACAAGTTGGATTAAAATATCCAAGTATTGAATTATTGTTACTGGACTGTGACAGAATATTATCTAGACAAAGTCTAGCATATGTCCATATAGAAACAAAGTGTTTCACCAATGTCCGTAAAAAATAACAATCACCTTAGTGATTCCCTCTACCGGAAACTTACTACGTTCCCCACGTATCGTAGCACTTTTGTGACTATCACAATTCAAAGATATCTTCTGCGTAGATTCGGCAACCATGTGCCTTGGCTCGACGTAGCAGCAGCACCTTGTCCTACAAGAGCTTGGTTTGAAGTGAGCTGCTTATGCTTGGGCCGAGCGGCTTTTATACAAAACGGTCGGCTCCACGTTGGATCACGCTGAAATCTGTAAATCCTCATATCTCCGGTGTCTCTGGTCTGATTCACTTGAGATTAAATGCATCCTCTTTCATTTGGCCGTGCCAGTAATCTGATCCAAGTATCAAGTCTCTACTCCATGGCTAAGTATTTAATCACCAAATAGTCTCGACCTCTGCTACTATTTGCCACGTCACTTAACATCTTCTTGGCTGCATAAAGTTTCCATTTCAATCTAGAAGGAAAGGAGCGCGATATTCAAATATCTCAACTTTCAAAATCGGCTTTAGCCTTTCCCTTGATACCTAGGTGTCTGAATCCTGGAATACCCATTCCTAGAATTGGGTACATCCACCCCACACCTAGCAAAAAAAAATTGATTTATTTTTATTTTTCCTATCTACTCATTAAATCACCTGGTTCTTGAATAATAAATCTTCAAATTCGCTGCATTATAAATTCCCACGATGTTACCAGTTCGTGTATTGGCGATTTTATAGCCTCCATTGTTGTTTACTTCCACAACACGATAGGGTCCATCGTAAAGGCTTGCAAACCTCGAGTACACTCGATTTTGCACGTCGGAGGGTGTAGATTTTTTTTACTAAAACAAGAGTTCCTACGAGCAAGGGTCTGCGAAAACGCTTTCCTCTCACTCTGCGCTCTCTTTTCTCAGCTTGGCTCCTCTACTTGTCTAAAGCTAGAGTCTCCCTCCTCTGACGACTAGGTTCAATACGGGTGGAATAGAGATGATTCGATCCCATAATCTTGTTGGTTTAATTCCATGATGAAGCAACATGGGAATCTGTCCAGTACTCTCATGAATCGTAGAGTTGATGGATTTGGATGCTAAAGAGAGAACATCCATCCATTTCCAATGCTCATTTGGACAATAGGGGCGGCTAAATTTAGATATTTCAGCCATCACGCGTTCTGCTGGATTGCTTTCAGGATATCTGATAGAACAAAGCAATTGTCTAATCCCAAGATTATTCATGACGGCCCTGAATTCTAAAGATGTAAATTGGGGTCCGTGATCTGATAAAAGGAATTCCGGTTTGCCTGCTTCCGGAATTACGCTGTCTCTAATTCTCTTCGCACAATATTTTGCGTTTGCCTTCTGAATTGGGTGTAACATAGTGTATTTGCTGAAAACATCTATGGTCACCAGAATATATCGGTTACCTCTTTTAGACTTTGGGAGAGGACCATAAAGATCAGTCGCAAAGATTTCACAAGGCTTAGAAGGAATAATAGGCCTTGGTAATTCTCTCAATAATTTAGAATTATATTTACTCCTTTGGCATAAGTCGCACTCCCGAAGAGTGTTCCTGACATTTTGTCGCATTCGCTCCCATGAAAATTTCTCTTGTATCAAGTTGACTGTCTTATCTACTCCAGCATGACCTGCAATTCGATGCGCCATCCAAATAATGGGTGTTTGCATTCGTGGAGGTACCACTACCCTCAGCTTCGTATGGTCGGGACCTGCAAACCTGTAGACTAGACCATCTAACATCAAATAATCTCTTGAAATTCTTTCAGTTTCCACAAAATCATCGACATTGGGATCCATATCTCCCTGTAGAAAACGAAAAATGTTTCTAAGACGTCGATCTCTCCTCTGGGATAAATGTAACAGTCTTAACCTTCTTAAGGTATCCTTATCCTCATGCGTCAGGTTAACTTGAAAATCCTTGGGTGTAGACTCCACTGCTCTACTCAATAAATCGGCCCCAGTGTTCAACTTTCCAAGATTGTGTTCGATAACTAGGTTGAATTGTTGAATAAAAAGTGACCATCTAGTTATTCTATTACTGGCAAAGTTTGTTCTTAAGATAAACTCCAATGCATGGTGATCAGTCCTCACAATTACTGAATGTCCAATTAACATTTTCTTCCAAGACTCCAACGCGAAGATTACAGCAAGGGCTTCTAACTCTGTGGTGTAATAGTTCCTTTCTGATGGACGAAGTTTCCTGCTTATGAAAGCCAGGTAATATCTCCTGTGATCGTCATCTTCTTCAAGAAGAATAGCTCCAATCCCTACGGTGGATGCATCGGATTCTATGATGAAATTCTTGGTGAAGTCAGGATACCCTAATTTCACACTGTTTACCAATAACCTCTTGGCATCTTGAAATGATTGTTCGCAATCTTCATTCCATTTCCATTTGTTTCCCTTTTTTAATAATTCCTGCAAGGGAGCTACTGTCTTGGTGAAGCTTGGACAATGCCCTGCAAAGAATTGGCATGTTCCGAGAAAACTGCGGACATTCTTCACCCTAGTAGGTCTAGGGAAATTAGCAATCGCTTGTATCTTTGTCTCATTGGGACGGTATCCTTCACCATCTAAAATATGGCCCAAACATTTTATTTCCTTCTGAAAGAACTGACATTTTCGAAGGTTTACTTTAAAGTTCGGTTTTCTTAAATCTGCGAATAACATCTGAAGATGTAACAAATGTTCCTCCTTAGTCTCAGATGCGATTAGGATATCGTCTATGTAACGAATCGCTATCTCTTTTACTTCAGGACTCAAATTTTGTTCCAGTGCTCTGATCAAAACAGATCCAGATGTTTTGATCCCAAATGGTAGACGGCGGAATACATATGTCTGTTGGTCAAACATAAACCCTGTAAACGTTTTGGAATCTTCACTAAGCCTAATGTGGTGGTAGTGTAACGTGTTTTTCGTGGGGTTTTTATGCCACTGGCATAAGTCAGTAGGAAGCCATTCCATATTTATTTACGCGGCAAATTGTTCAGCCAAGAGAATTTTTCATGTTAATTTATTATTAATTTATTATAATTATTATTAAGATATTTTCGGAGCATTTTATAAAAAATATAAGCATACAGATAGGTTTTCTATGTCTTAGAAAACGCTATCAAGCAAAGTATTACGAACGACAATATCATAGAAAATTATGTGATTACGGAATTTTACGGAGTTTCGTCAGTTAGTATATTATGAGAGACATGACTCACTGGAAATTCAGATACGGGCTGATTCTTGTCAAGAAGTATTACGAAAGCGGGGTTGCAGCGTCAAGAAAAGGCGGATAGTTGGAACGGAACCCTCCCGCCGAGTGTAATGAGCCAGAGGAGGGGAGTATAGCGGCGTGCTCAGCCAATCAGTGGAGACCACGTAAGCTAGAAGTCGGGACTGGAGTGGGGATGCGGCGGGTGCATATATCGTTCAACGCGCCGTGGAAGGAGAACAATCTGGGAAAGACTTGACTAGTTCGGTTGCAAGTGTGTGTCGCTCCGATGTTCCGTGGAGTGGAGAACTATCTGTTTACAACTTAACCAGTGTGGTTATACGTGTTGGTTCCGAGGTTCGGACCATAAATCTTCAAATCTACCAGTATATCATCAAACATCGACGAGATGACGACGTCCAGGAGACTGTGGGAAGCACACAGCATCATCCAGTACGAGGGAAATGCTTTGGCAATTTCCAGTGGTAAGCGCGAATGACGCAGAACTACGCAATCTCTCGTCTTTCTCTGTTTCATATTCAGTAATTCAGTAAATTCATAGCTTGGGAATAAGAGTAAAATCAGTAATTTATCCGACTCCGTTTTCACGTAATTTTCTAGCGGTAATATTTAAATCGAAACGCTCCAATTTTAATTCAAACTTATTATTATTATTATTAATTTTGCTATACTTGTTTTTTATACAATAAATTCATTTCTTTTAACCATGCAATCTTTGTTTTCAGTAGGTAGCATTAGATATAGACCAATTCCTTCTCCTGATACAATTGTTTTTGGGTTAATGATCCAATCATACCACGATCTGAGAGTAAAGATTCTTGAAGGTGTTCTACCAGAGCTAAGTGTTGTAAAATACAAATTTAGATTTCAACATAGCGTTGAGGTCTTGGCGCCCATTAAAACAACATAGCTTAGGCAAAGGTAAACAGTTACAATTATCACCCAACAGTTAGGGGCAGCCAAACTGTTACACTTGTTGCTACCAACATGGGGCACTAATTGACGTTACACTTGTCGCCGACAACTTGGGGCTGAAAACCTAATAACATTTGTGGAAGGAGAAGGGTATATATTTCTGTGCCTGTATTTTGGGGGTTATTTGTCTGTATCAGTGTATATCATTATGGGGGATGAGAAAGAAAGACAGATGAGGTTACGTAGTGGTCATCAACTGGAGAGTGATGATACGAGCAGTATGTCGAGTGATGGTAGTACCGGGGTAACGGAGGTAAATCCCGATACTGAAACAGGGAGTGTAGGCGGCCAACCAGAATTTAAAACTTTACTTCTCGAGTTTATGTATCAGAACAAAGTTAGTAGTGATGCCTTAAATGCAAAGTTAGAACAGAATAATGCAAGATTAGAACAAAACAGTAGGGAAAATAAAGAAAGTACAGACGCTTTAAATGCAAAACTGGAACAAAACAACGCTAAACTAGAACAAAACAGTAGGGAAAATAAAGAAAGTACAGATGCCTTAAATGCTAAATTAGAACAAAACAGTAGGGAAATGAGTGACAAATTCGAACTGATTAGAGGTGAGATCAGGGGGGTGATGGAAGAAAAGGCTAAAGAGATTATTGCAGATGTAGACAGAAAATTAGTAAAAGTACAGGAGGAGTTGGAAATTAGAATCAGTACACAGGCTGAAAATTTAAAAGAACTAGTGCAACTGGAAACACAGCAGGTCAAAAGCAATTGGGGGGAGAAATTGACAAAATTCAGGTAGCTACTAAAGAGGTTAAGGAACAGCTGGGGGGTAGAATTGAGGAAGTCCACTCACAAATAGTTGCAGAAGTAAATGATTTAAGAGAGAGTAATAGAGCATTAGCAAGATTGAGGAGAAACAAGCAAAGCTATATGATAAAGTAGAAGAATCAGAAGGAAACATTAAATTAAAAGTAAACAGTATTGAGAGGAAGGCTGAGGAGAAAATCGCAGAATTAGAGTTAAAATTAAAAGCTAGGATCAGGCAAGAGAATAGTCAGAATAGGCCAGTTTTTGTGAATAGCACACACAGGGAGGTAGAACTGGGTAAGTTCAGCAATCGACAGGGGTGCCCAATGGAGTTCATGAACACTATAGAATATAAATTCGGGGAGAGGTTGGAAAATGGTAGTATTGAGTGGTGCCAGGTAGTTGAAATTTTAGAACAAGTGTTTGTGGGGGAAACGAGGAATTGGTTTGCTGTCTACAGAGACAAGTTTACTGATATCAAAGATTTTAAAATGAAATTCTGTGAAAAGTTCTGGAATGAGGTTATTCAGTCGCAGCATCGTGAGGGAGTAGTGTGTGGTAAATATATCCCTAAAGGAAGCTCCACCATGACCGAATACTTTTTAGGGCAGGTATTAGTGTGTAAATATCTGGATGGCTTGAAGGAGGAAAGTGATGTGGTAAGGTTGCTACTTAGGCACTTTCCCTATAGGATCAAGGAGGCTGCTTGTATCCAGAATGTAAAGACAATATCACAAGTAGAAAATTTGTTAAGCACATTTGATGCACTAGGGAGAGGGGGTTATGAGGACAATTTCAATCGGAACCAGGGTAATAATAATAATAGGCCTAATGAAGCCAGGCATCAAGAAGTTCAAGGGAACGGTGGCGAAGGGGCCAACGCTCAAAATAGAAATAATAATAATCAGCTAAATCAGAACAGAGGAAAAGGCTATGGTAATCAGTATCAAGGGAGGAACAATGATTTCAGGGGAAATCAAGGGAGGAACAATGATTACAGGGGAAATCAAGGGAGAAACAATGATTTCAGGGGAAATCAAGGGAGAAATTATAATGACAATAATTACAACCAGAATAGGGGTCAAGGAAGAGGACAGCCTAGTGGTAGTAATATACAGCCAAACAATGACAACACAGCCCAGAACAACCAGACCAGTTCAATAGTTAGTAGTACTACGGCCAGCTGTAGCGGTTCTTTAAACGCGAACCAGGCTGCGAAGTAAGGTCAGAATCTCAGTCTGTAGCATGCCCTGTCCATACAATTATACAGGAACCCTATGACCTAAATGTAAGAAATGAATTATTACATGAACTAAATGATGAAGGTATTATTCAGGAAGTGGTTAGTAAGAGCCCCATAGTTAAATTTAACGTGTCCGAGGCGTACACAGATGTTTTAATTGATAGTGGTTGTATGAAGAGTTGCATAAGTAGTGCATTTTATGATAAAATGAAAGGAACTGGAGTAAATTTTGAGGAGATGCCAATTAAAAGCACTTTTGTTATCACAGCTGTTGGGAAGAGGTCTAAAGTAATTTCCAAGCAAGTTTTAGTAGACATTAAAATTAATAATCATGTAGAGAAGCAGATTTGCCTTGTAATTCCAAATTTAGTATTCAGTGTTATCTTGGGTTCAGAATGGCTAAGTAGAGTGTCTGGTAACTTATGTTATGATGTAGGGAGTTTGAAATTTAAATGGGGAGATTCTGAAGTAGAAGTAGCGTTCAATGACCATATTCAGAGGAGTAGTATTGTAGGTGTGATTTGTACTTTAAATGAGATATCGCCCGCCGTAGAGCGGGGTTCTCCATGTTTTGTGGGCAGTGTGATTACGAACGGTAGTCTAAAGGACTCGTTACGTGATGCTGCATTTTAGGGAAATATAGAGGATGAACAGTGTGTTCGGCTCTATGATGTGTTATTGTGTAATAGGAGAGTGTTTGAGGATCGCAATGGTATGGCCAATTGCTATACACATTCATTGAACGTTATTGATAGGTCAGTATTCACAGGACATAGATATCCTGTACCTTTCGCTTATCAGAGTGCAGTTGAGGCACAAATTAACCAGATGCTTGAAGATGGGATTATTGAGCACTCTAACAGTCCGTATGTTAATTCTTTGATCACGGTACCCAAGACCGACGGCACGGTTCGTATTTGTTTAGACGCTCGTTTGGTTAACAGTAGAATTAGTTCAGATCAGCTGAAATCTATGTCAATAGAGGAATTAATGCAAACATTTGAGGGGAAGAAGTATTTCACTTGTGTAGAATTGAGTTCCAGTTTTTGGCAAGTGTACGAAGATAGACCATTTACAGCTTTTAGTCATAAATATAACCTTTATCAATTTTGTAGAACACCTTATGGGTTAAAGAGTAGTTCAGCAGCTTTAATTAGGGCTTTAAACATCGCATTAGGGGATGACACAGGAGAGTTTGTAACCATTTACATTGATGATATGGTAATTAGTTCACGCAGTTTTGAGGAGCATCTACGTCATTTAAATATAGTTTTTCAGAAGTTAGATCAGGCAGGGTCCACTTTGAAGCTGTCTAAGTCGTCATTCTGTCAGTCAGAAGTGACATTTTTAGGTCATAGAGTGTCAAGTAGAGGTGTCACACCATAGGAAGGTAGGATTAGCATGTGTGGACAGTAGCAACAGGGCATCGTTACAGACACTGAGAAATAGGTAAGTAGAGCAACGTGATGACGTTCATTTAAGGGAGCCACTTGCAAGGTTGGAAGCAGGTGAAGCAGAAACATTTATAGTTTCCAAACGTATTGGCAAAACAGCATATGTGCTGGAGGATAGTAAGGGAAACAGATTATACGGGACGTATAATATACATAGTCTACGAAAATATGTCATAAAGCGAGTGTGTTTAGCTGGCGAGCCAGCCTATCAAATGAGTAAGTGTGGTTTTTGGTGCGTGGAAGATCTGGTCTTCAAGGCAGGAGTATCAGAAGTCACACAGGGGGGTAGTATGTAAGTAAATGAGAGTTTTTAAGGTACAGGGAAATATGACGGGATTGTCGGATGCTCTTGAGCACTAAAATGTCTCGATACACCAAGGCCAGAATTTGGTAGCGCTGATGAATTCCCATTTGCCTCCAAGAGATGGGTGAGCGCTTGGACAGGGTATTTTTGCTTAAGGCGTCCACGGGGCAAAAGATGGGCCATCAGAAGGCGAGACAGTCCTTCATGAAACTCATACATATCAGCACACGTGATTTCTGTTTACGGCCTCGCCATGTAAGATTTGTAAGTGTGTAATTTAAGGTAATTTGTACCAAGGTATTATTTGTGTGAGGAGAAATGGTCTGTGTTGAGAACTAGTATTAAGTAGAATATGGTCTACGGGAACTTAACAAGACAGGGCGATTACGGCACAGAAATATTTGGTGTTATATGTAATGCGCATTTACTGTTTTTTTTTTCAGAAGTCAATATTAATTTAATCTGCTTTAAAGAGAGATTAAGTATTATGGTCACGAGGCGCTGCCACAATAGTGTGATCGTGTGCTCAGTGATAAGTGGGATTAATTTCACAATAAGGAAGGAACCTCCAGTGAAATTTGAAAGTTCTAGGGAGATATACATATATCAGAACACCTTGATGCGTGTGATGTGACATCTCATATACATAGTGCTCACACAGTAATTATGTCTATTTTTCCAACATAGAGAAATTTGAGAGGCGGAAATATCCGTGGAACACTATTCTATATGTAAAACATTGGACTGGTTGCAAAGTGCAATCCATAGTGACAACAAACTTTGACGCAAAGTGCGTGAAGAAAAATTATGAGTGTATATATCTGTAATTTAGGGTGATTTCATTTATGTGATATGTATTTTGGATGGGGATTATTAACGTGTCTGGGATAATCGGATAATGGACCGTCGTCACGGTAAATCATCCGATGATCCGAGGCGAATATGTAACGTGTTTTTCGTGTTTTTTTTATGCCACTGGCATAAGTCAGTAGGGAGCCATTCTACATTTATTTACGCGGCAAATTGTTCAGCCAAGAGAATTTTTCATGTTAATTTTTTATTATTATTAATTTATTATAATTATTATTAAGATATTTTCGGAGCATTTTATAAAAATTATAAGCATACAGATAGATTTTCTATGTCTTAGAAAACGCTATCAAGCAAAGTATTACGAACGACAATATCATAGAAAATTATGTGATTACGGAATTTTACGGAGTTTCGTCAGTTAGTATATTATGAGAGACATGACTCACTGGAAATTCAGATACGGGCTGATTCTTGTCAAGAAGTATTACGCAAGTGGGGTTGCAGCGTCAAGAAAAGGCGGATAGTTGGAACGGAACCCTCCCGCCGAGTGTAATGAGCCAGTAGGGGGGAGTATAGCGGCGTGCTCAGCCAATCAGTTGAGACCACGTAAGCTAGAAGTCGGGACTGGAGTGGGGATGCGGCGGGTGCATATATCGTTCAGCGCGCCGTGGAAGGAGAACAATCTGGGAAAGACTTGACTAGTTCGGTTGCAAGTGTGTGTCGCTCCGATGTTCCGTGGAGTGGAGAACTATCTGTTTACAACTTAACCAGTGTGGTTATACGTGTTGGTTCCGAGGTTCGGACCATAAATCTTCAAATCTACCAGTATATCATCAAACATCGACGAGATGACGACGTCCAGGAGTCTGTGGGAAGCACACAGCATCATCCAGTACGAGGGAAATGCTTTGGCAATCTCCAGTGGTAAGCGCGAATGACGCAGAACTACGCAATCTCTCGTCTTTCTTTGTTTCATATTCAGTAATTCAGTAAATTCATAGCTTGGGAATAAGAGTAAAATCAGTAATTTATCCGACTCCGTTTTCACGTAATTTTCTAGCGGTAATATTTAAATCGCAACGCTCCAATTTTAATTCAAACTTATTATTATTATTATTAATTTTGCTATACTTGTTTTTTATACAATAAATTCATTTCTTTTAACCATGCAATCTTTGTTTTCAGTAGGTAGCATTAGATATAGACCAATTCCTTCTCCTGATACAATTGTTTTTTGGGTTAATGATCCAATCATACCACGATCTGAGAGTAAAGATTCTTGAAGGTGTTCTACCAGAGCTAAGTGTTGTAAAATACAAATTTAGATTTCAACATAGCGTTGAGGTTCTTGGCGCCCATTAAAACAACATAGCTTAGGCAAAGGTAAACAGTTACAATTATCACCCAACAGTTAGGGGCAGCCAAACTGTTACACTTGTTGCTACCAACATGGGGCATTAATTGACGTTACAGTAGGACGAAGTGAGATCAATGTTAGAGAACCAGATCTTGCCCTGGAATTTCCTTAACAGTTCCCTAATGATTGGTGGTCTGTCATACTCTGGCAGTAATCTTGAATTCAAATTTCGCACGTCTAAACACAGTCTCAGACTTCCATCCGGCTTAGACACTACTGCTAATGGATTGACATAAGAGGTAGTGTACTTTTCAATCACATTGTTATCTTCCATCTCTTTGATAAGCACTTTTACCTTTTCTCGATGCTTTTCCGCTACCGGATACAATTTAGCATGGAAAGGTGCATCATCAGTTACACGAATTCGATATTCAAACTCTTTAATTTCACCAGGTTTAAATTCAAAAATATCATGGTACTCTTCCAAAATTTTCCCTAGCTCTGGGGACCCCTTCTCAGTGTAGACTTCTTTTCCTTCAGCTCCCCGAAAAATCAGAGACCATTGAGCGTCTCCCTCGATGTCTTCCTCTTCCTTTCCCTCGATGTTTATCTCTTCGGTATACTGGAATCTGACCGTCTCTGTCTTCATGTCTATCACGGCTCGATATTTTTGGATGAAATCCGCTCCCAAGACCATGTCAAAAGCCATGTCCTTCATTACTACAAACGGAAATCATGTCCTCCAATAGTAAAACATTAGTATAATTGTGTTTTACACAGCGATATTTTGTTGGGTATTATTCCTTGGATTTTAATTCCTGATACTGGAATCTCTTCTAAATTCTCTTTGAGCTTCCACAGAATATAAAGCTTCTCGCTCACAAGACAAAGCATAGCCCCAGTATCAATTAAAGTATCGACAGGCATGCCGAATACTTCGCATGATATGATTGGCAATTTAATTCTTGTACCCATTTCTTTCCGTTCGTTATTATGTTGAATTAAGTCATCATCCTCTGTTTGCCATTTAATAATCCTGGAAGTGAAAATGTTTAAAATTCTATCTCCTACTGTGAATTCGAAGTTTTTTTTTTCATTCCCCCGGGATTGCTGTGTTCCCGATGGACCTGGTTCATTGGACTTCTGTTCCAAGAACTGCGAGTTTTCTTGGTGTCTTTCTTCCAAGATCTTCCTCGTCTCCTTATTGAACTCTTCATTGGACTGACGAGTGTTCTCATTCCCTCTGTTATTGTAGTTATTGTTTCTACCATAGTACCTTCTTTCCTGGTATCTTCCTTGATTATTCCTTGGCTCTCTCCATCGATTGTCATATCGATATCCACCCTTTAGTCTCGCATAAGGCTTGTAACTGTATCTATTAGTGTTCTGATTCCATCCTCTTTTATCAGGCTCTTCCCTTGGCGTTTTCTCTTCTCGCCCCTCTCGAATCTCTCGAGGTGTTTGGGAATAACTGTCGGCCATAACAGTGTACACAGCGTTGCCATTCTTTCCTCCCTTCTGATGGAAGAATTGAGCGTTCGTGTGATCAAGTTTCTGCAATACCTCGTCAAATTGCTCCATATTATAAATGTCAGCAGCGATCAAAGTTCTTTGGACTTCTGATGGAAACTGACGTATTAATGCAGTAATTAATTCATTATCTGGCATCGGCGGATCTAAACGTTGAAGTTTAGAAAGCTGTCCAGAAAAGTACGAAGAGTATCGAGTAGGTTGTGACGTCGAAAATCTCTTCGAATATAATTCTGCTCTGACTTGCTGTTGGGTTTCCGGGGACCAAAACTTTTCCAATAACCCATGGGAAAACTCCTCAAAATTGGTGAGAGTGGACCTGAATGCTCTAAACCAGAGAAGTGCGGGCCCTTCCAAAAAATTCCCTATCACTCGGATTTGTCTTTCCTTAGGGATTTTGGAATCTTTAAGGTAATCACCTGCTTCTCACAAGAATTCTACGGGTGTCACAGAATCTCGCCCTGAAAATTTAGAAGGCTTATCCTCTACATTCTTGAATACAGTTATGGGGTTGGATTGAAATACTGTCCTGGCCTCATCCTGTCTTTGACTATCATTTCCTCTAGCTGCTCCTAGGTTTACCTGTATCTGTTCTTCTCCTCTTATACTTGGCATTTTCAACAGATGGTCAGCCTGTTTCTCGTCCTTAACTTGGGTTTTCATAGCCTCAATTGCCTTATGGTTTTCTTCGGCCTTTTTTCTAATTCCTTCGGTTTCCTTCTTTATTTCTTCTGTTTCCTTATAGTTCTCCTTGACATCAGTGGATATCTGGTTCATAACAGCCTCGTGACCCTTCAATGACCCTGTCATATCTGATATGTCCTTCTGAGTCGCTTGAATATCTTTGGAAATTACTTGAATATGGGATGACAAAGATTCTCTAATCTCCTTGACTCCATCTTGGTTCTCCTGCTTGAGTGTGTTTTTAATCTCATCGATAACTGTGGTTTTAATTTCAGTTTGTAATTCATTAATCACGCCTTCTCTTATTTCTCCCACTACGAGTTCTTTGAATTGGTCTGTCAAACGTTGAACAACTTGAGTTGCCATCTCATTGCTCTCTTTCTTCACTCTGACTTCTAGGTTGACCATGTCTTCACCAACTTTCATAAGACCACTTTCTATCCTATCTGCTAAGTTTTGGGATCTTAGATCGGCATCGCGAAATTTATCGTCCATTAAACTTGCGTTAGTAGCTAATGAAGTTTCGAGCTCATGTGTTTTTTCGCATAATTTAGTCATTTTACCCTCAAGTGACATTTTCAAGATTTCGGAATTCTCTTTAAATTTATTTTCCATAGAATTAAATTTACTATTTAAACTATCTTTTAAGTTATCTTTTAACCTGCTTTCTAACATATCGGAATTTTCTTTAAGTTTCTTTTCCAAAGCCTCTGTATTTTCTTTCATGATGGCCGCTACGCGTAGTCCAGCTTCTTTGGAACTCTCTTCTAAACTCCTCATCATCCTCATCATCTCTTCCATAATTTTCAGTATTAGTCAAAACTTAGGGGTATACATGTTGGCAGACACAAGATTATAACTAGAACAAGAAATATGAATTGCTAATTGGAACACTCTAATAAAATGAGATTTGTCCTAATGTCGACGCGATGGAAAAAAAACTTCTCTACTTTTACGAATTAAATTTACCACAATATCACAAGAAAAATATGCAAGTCCTCAAATATCCTCCATCTGGATTCTACTAATGCGTATGTCCAGTCATCGAACGTTTACTACTGAATTTACTTGACGCCCTAATGGTTAAACCATTATCAAAATAATCAAACCCATTCTAATTATTACCCAGTTAATTTTTAATTTTCCCCACTAATTGGGTTTCCTACTAATTTATTCATCCAAACCAGACATCTCTCAACTCCCAAAATATCTATAAAAAATTATCACAATTTAAATCGGCATGCGATTGACCGTGTCTAACTCGGGCCCCACGTTCGAAGCCATTTTCTCTCTCTATCTTATTTTATGTGCCCGTTTAGACCGGAGTCCGCACGACCACATATGCATTTTACCAAGAATCAGTCAGCACGAGAGTCAAAATATCCCGGGGCGCCAGATGGGTTAAAGCTAATCGCAAAAAAAACGACATCAAATTAAAAAAATGCTTTACTGATTTTTGGCTCAATGCAACAATAAGGATAGAAGGAGATTCAACTGGGCATAACACATCATGTAAAATTATCTCATTTTATTCTGAATTTAAAATTGACTGCAAAATAAAATGCTCAAAGCGGCATCATTCACGTGTGGCGACCCACATTACTATTTACACAATGTACAGAAATTTTCCAACACATTGGACAATTATCTTTGGAGACACAAGTCTGATTATCAGTCCTGTAGACTGTGTTCCAAAACTATATCCATTATTTATGATTAAATCCAGTTCAAATTTAATTGTCTTTACTGGAAATATAGTAGTTCACTGGTTGAATTTCTAACATGATATTAACACTCGTAGAAATTCTCACTGTTTATAATTGTTTATAGAATTTTTTAACTTCCACTTATTTTTCCAGTTTCAAAAATATTGTCAAAAATATTATCTTTGTCCCAACACTAATTATGTACACATATTAATAACAACATCTGAAAAGTATTTGACCCTTGAGCATAGCATCGAAGAATTGTGCGAAGCACAACAAAATTTATTATTCTTCCAAAATTAAACATTTCGAGAAGTGACTCGATTATGAACTTCAAATTCCAAAGAAATATGATTTCTGAATCATCAGCTTGATCAAAAAAAATTGTTGAACCATTCATCTATTCGATTTTCCACTTGGAATTATTATTAAGAAAAATATTTATATTTGTTGCTATTTTAGTAACTTTCACAACTTGCAATTCTTGAACAGAATGCGGAAATAAGAATTGTAGCTTTTTAATAAATTCATTTATTTCATGACAATATGATTTAAAACATCCTTTAAGTAATTCGTGGATACAGAATTATTTTTTTAATTGGCAGTGGCCCATTCAATTATTTGTGTAAGAACACAATATCCCAACAACAACGGCAAAGGTCTTCCTCTGAAGAAGAATAAAATTTTATCATGACAAAACCGGGTTCTAGCAAATCCAAAGTATTAATGGAATACGTAAAAAAGTTTGAAATAATTACTGATGGTTTGGTCATTCATTCGACGAAATGTGTGGTTCCAATACTCCTCCTATAAACCTGAGCCATCGAAACTGCTATTTGATTGATGCTCAAAAAAAAAAACCTCCTCAAAACATGCGCACCTGGGAATGGCATTTCAACTACTCCACACACATAAATTTTCTTCCCAAAATTTATACAATAAATCAAGCCTCTGCTTGTTATCAAAACTGGAAGATCTATAAACTTACAAGTTTATTTTATTTTACCATTTAGTTCAAACCGTGAAGTTACCACACTTGTGATATTCTCTATTTCACTTTCGAACGTGTGCCTACGTCATGATTTTATATAAACACAAAAAAATCCTAATTGATACAAATATCATTGGCTTCCTTTTTCATGCCTTTCCGTGTTATCTGAAAAATATACTTTGCTCAATGCAATATTAACTGTTCAACCAGAACTATAATGTTGGTGGAATACGGGCTTGTGCTATCCACTAGCTTTCGGAAAATCACCTGTTCCAAACTAGGAATGATTAAACTAATCCTTAAGCTCTCTCTCAATGAATGTGATTATTAGAAAATGTAAAATCCAAGAATTATTTAGAAAAATTATGAAAATTACTATTATTATTATTGGATTATTATTGTTATTATTTCCTTAAATATGTTTAATTATTATTTCCTTATGTGAAAAACCACGTGTTCGACTCTTCGAATATGGATAAAATATCCATTCCTCAACAAAAATAAATATTAACTTCTACAGTTATATCGGCTGATTACCGTGATTCTCAAACAAAATGAACATTCAAATAAATGCTCGGTATGCTCGGTCATCGATCCTAAACTGTTCTGAGTACTGAAAATACTCAGAATAACCCTAATGTGTCTTGCGTAAATCAATGCAAGATTTAAATACGAAGAAAAATACATGTGTTGGTCATCTGCAGAAAATGAGTTTGTTCCAATTAGCTAGGCATGATATAAAAGTCAAATGTGGCTTACATTTCTCGTTGGTCTTGAAGCGTAGTGAACCTGGTCTGTACCAGATTTATCCAGATACATGCCCTATTGGACACGCACGTCTAATCCTTGTATCGGCCGCCATTATATACCCACAATCTGTCTAGCACGACGTAGTGGAAATATTTCTTGAAGTTTGAAGTAACTGCTGATCCATTTTAATATTGACTTCAATGAAATCCATAGCAGTTCGCTTAAATGGGGTCAGATCCAAATGATCTCTTCTCAAAAGCGTCAGTTGTAACATAACTCACGGTAATCTTTTCAGTACAGGAAAACACTGATAGTCTAAAACAATCAACGGCTGTTCTGAAGATCGTTCCCTGGGCATGGCTTCACACCATCTATCATGCGCGAAGCAACATATAGTTTCCCTTTGTCGGCTAATGAACAACACCGTGATAGACTGGCCTTCAATATACTGAAAGATCTGAGTGGTTATTTAGTTACAATTTGTGGAACTGACAAGTTGGATTAAAATATCCAAGTATTGAATTATTGTTACTGGACTGTGGCAGAATATTATCTAGACAAAGTCTAGCATATGTCCATATAGAAACAAAGTGTTTCACCAATGTCCGTAAAAAATAACAATCACCTTAGTGATTCCCTCTACCGGAAACTTACTACGTTCCCCACGTATCGTAGCACTTTTGTGACTATCACAATTCAAAGATATCTTCTGCGTAGATTCGGCAACCATGTGCCTTGGCTCGACGTAGCAGCAGCACCTTGTCCTACAAGAGCTTGGTTTGAAGTGAGCTGCTTATGCTTGGGCCGAGCGGCTTTTATACAAAACGGTCGGCTCCACGCTGGATCACGCTGAAATCTGTAAATCCTCATATCTCCGGTGTCTCTGGTCTGATTCACTTGAGATTAAGTGCATCCTCTTTCATTTGGCCGTGCCAGTAATCTGATCCAAGTATCAAGTCTCTACTCCATGGCTAAGTATTTAATCACCAAATAGTCTCGACCTCTGCTACTATTTGCCACGTCACTTAACATCTTCTTGGCTGCATAAAGTTTCAATTTCAATCTAGAAGGAAAGGAGCGCGATATTCAAATATCTCAACTTTCAAAATCGGCTGTAGCCTTTCCCTTGATACCTAGGTGTCTGAATCTTGGAATACCCATTCCTAGAATTGGGCACATTACGACCTGCTGAAACAACAGTTGCCAACACTGGATTGGCATTGAGGATAGACGGGAAGAGACCAATAGGTCGACCGAGACAGCGTTGGCTTGACACCCTACATTACGATCTATGAATTGGCTGAGTTCATCTTAACATGGCACACTATCGTGTAATATGGCGACAGAGAACCAAAAAAGCAGACCCTACTAATATTTGTGGGGAAAATGCTGAAGCAAAAGCAGAAAGAAGATTGCAGTTGTTTGTTGAAACAGATTGGCCACTTCGAATACTTGTGTTTAAAAATACACCAGCGGGATGGGAAAATCAAGGCTGGTTTAATAGCCCGCGATGGTTCTTGGAAAGGATGGAGATGAACATGCTGCGGGAGGAGGATACAAGAAGGAACATTTGAACGAGGCATGTCTGGTAAAAATCATAACAATTCTGCGAGAATATCGTCTGCAAAGTCCATGCTCATGCAAAGAGGGTTAGGTCAAATATTGTCTTTGGACTATACCCGGAGGAAAACCAAGGATCAGTTGGAGATACATGGATATCTTGGTAAGTCGAATGAATCTATACTCATATAATAAAGCTGAAGAGTTTGGTTGTTTGTATGTTTAAACGCGCTAATCTCTAGAACTACCAGTCGGATTCGAAAAATTCTTTTAGTATATGATAGCTTGATTCAAGAGGAATAGTTTAGGCTATATAGCAGCAGTCTACGCCTCTCAGGGAACCTCAAAGATTGATTTTTGTTCAGTAAGTCGGAAGAACAAGTGCTCCCTAACAGCTTCAATAATACCTACTGTCGACCAAAGTATTATGTGCACTCGAGTTTGAAGGTTGTTTGTGAAGTAACCAATAGACCTACATAAAATCCAATAACATCATCATTTTCGTCGTTCTATTCTACGTTAGTTCATGTAGGTTTGGAATTTTTAATTTATATTTTAATATTTTTATCGCAGTTGGAACACAAAATGTGCCCATTTTTAAGCGTGTTTCAACCATGCGTCACATTTAAGAATTATTATCTCACAAACCCCTCATCAGATCGAATGCTAATTTTAGCACAATATACACACATCAAAAAAAGTTTTGCATCACCTCGGTTCCCAGATCTCCGGCATATAGACGTTGACTGTGTATATTGTATCCAAGATACAGTCCCTTTGACTGTTCATAGATGTCACTAAAACTGCTCAAAGATGTAAACAACCATGCATGAGCAGGGCCTATTAGACGGAGGGGGTACGACAGCCGATCAGTTCCAGTCATTCCACCAGGACGAAGGTACGCTGCTCATGTTGTCTGTAGTTCTACCATGCCTAGAAGGTCAATACCGCAGTTCGATCGCGTCCGCATTGTTACTTTGTGTCAAGAAGGGCTCTCAACAAGGGAAGTTTCCAGGCGTCTCAGAGTGAACCAAAGCGATGTTGTTCGGACATGGAGGAGGTACAGAGATACAGGAACTGTCGATGACAGGCCTCGCTCAGGCCGCCCAAGGGCTACTACTGTAGTGGATGACCGCTACTTACGGATTGCCGCTCGGAGGAACCCTGACAGCAATGCCACCATGTTGAATAATGCGTTTCGTTCAGCCACAGGACGTCCTGTTTCAACTCAAACTGTGCGCAATAGGCTGCATGATGCGCAACTTCACTCCCGACGTCCATGGCGAGGTCCAGCTTTGCAACCCCGACACCATGCAGCGCGGTACAGATGGGCCCAACAACATGCTGAATGGACCCCACGGAATTGGCATCACGTTCTCTTCACCGATGAGTGTCGCATATGCCTTCAACCAGACAATCGTCGGAGACGTGTTTGGAGGCACCCTGGTCAGGCTGAACGTCTTAGACACACTGTCCAGCGAGTGCAGCAAGGTGGTGGTTCCCTGATGTTTTGGGGTGGCATTATGTGGGGCCGACGTACGCCACTGGTGGTCATGGAAGGCTCCGAAACGGCTTTACGATACCTGAATGACATCCTCCGACCCATAGTGCAACCATATCGGCAGAATATTGGAGAGGCATTTGTCTTCATGGACGACAATTCTCGACCTCATCGTGCACATCTTGTGAATGCGTTCCTTCAAGATAACGACATCGCTCGACTACAGTGGCCAGCATGTTCGCCAGACATGAACCCTATCGAACATGCCTGGGATATGTTGAAAAGGGCTGTTTATGGACGTCTTGACCCACCAACCACTCTGAGAGATTTACGCCGAATTGTCGTTGAGGAGTGGGACAATTTGGACCAACAGTGTCTTGATGAACTTGTGGATAGTATGCCACGACGAATACAGGCATGCATCAATGCAAGAGGACGTGCTACTGGGTATTAGAGGTAGTGGTGTGTACTGCAATCTGGACCACAAATGCTGAAAGTCTAGCTGTATGATGGTACAACATGCAATGTGTGGGTCTCATGAGCAATAAAACGAGCTGAAATGTTGTTTGTGTTGATCTCTATTCCCTTTGTATTTAAAGGTTCCGGAACTCTTGGAACCGAGGTGATGCAAAACGTTTTTTGATGTGTGTACATTGGAATGTTGTATAACTGGTTTATTAATTTCAAAATGTTGTGTGTCCAAAAAACAAAGTTGTTATCATTTTTGTAAGGTAACTTTTTCTCGGCTCGGGGTGGTTGGAAAATATAGCTCTTGGTCGCGTTGTAATCCTTATACATCAAGAAGTTATGCTGTATGACTGTGAAATACGTAAATTAATTTACTTATTTTATATCGGTTTGTATTTTTTCGTGGAAATAAGGCATGATTAACGAGCCAGCCGCTTCGGGGTAAGCTGTACAGCGTTGCTGAGATGGAGCCCATCACTGCCGAGCGAGGCGAGGTCGTATTTCCCCGTTCAAATATAAACCGATATAAAATAAGTGAATTAATTTACGTATTTTAAAGTCATACAGCATAACGTTTTGATGTATAAGGATTACAACGCGACCAAAAACTACATATTCCAACCACCTCAAGCCGAGAAAACGTTACCTTACACAAATGATAACAACTTTGTTTCTTGGACACACAAAATTTTGAAATTAATAAACCAGTTATACAACATTCCAATGTATATTGTGTTAAAATTTGGATTCAATCTGATGACGGGTTTGTGAGATAATAATTCTTTAATGTGACGCATGGTTGAAACACGCTTAAAAATGGGCACTTTTTGTGTTCCAACTGCGATAAAAAATATTAAACTATAAACTAAAAATTCCAAACCTACACGAACTCACGTAAAATAGAACGACGAAAATGATGATGTTATTGGATTTTATGTAAGTCTATTGGTTACAACACAAACAATCATCAAACTCGAGTACACATAATACTTTGGTCGACAGTAAGTCAATTGTTGCCTGGTGGCAATGCGGGCTGCATCACGTCACCCCTACCAGTGTTCTGGTGCAGAATTGCGAGCTGCTTTTAAATTGCATTCACGGGGAGCAATTAGTGCAAAAAGTTTTCTTAGGCCCCTTAAAACAGTTATCAGCGGCTTCGGTGGCGTAGTTGGTAGCATGCTGAGCTTCTATGCCCAAGATAGCGGGTTCAAACCCGGCCGAAGCCGTCGGATTTTTTAAGAGCGTTAAAAATCCCTCAGTATGCCTTCCTTCGGAGGGGAAGTAAAGCCGGCGGTCCCATGTCATAGATTTATGGCATGTTAAAGATCCTTCCACTAATTGCACCTGTGTGAAGCTAAATTGGATAGGTTAAGAATGTAAACAACGCTCTTAGGTTTCTACGTTCGTTGCCAAGCGCTGACTGCGGTGGCGTCTAGTAGCTAAGTTCTGAATTAGACCTAGTAGTCGTTGACGGTGGCGCTTGGCGGCAAAAGTAGGAACTATTTGAAAAATTATAAGTTGCAGTACTTAAAATTAAAAAACAGATACACACACTAATACAGTCATCACAATTAACACCGGTTATCAGACAGATTCTACACACACCCAAAGTACACGGGGCTACATGACCGCGTTGTCGCAGCCCCTAAACTTAAGAACCAACCAACCAACCAAAACAGTTATCGTCATGACAATAGTATGCCTCTGTATAAGGGCGATGGTGTTGGCGCAGTATATTGCACCTGCAATAAGCGTTGATGCTTTCCGATCCTTATCCTTGAGCGCTCCAGTTCTGTAGTATCATTCATTATAATCCATAAAACAAATCCACCGGGCGAAGCCGGGCTCTACTGCTAGTATGAGATAGACAGAAAAGGGTTGAAGAGGCATCCAACATGACACCATGTAGGTAACTGAGTACTTACATCCAAAATGTATGTTGCCATGTTGATGCTTGGAGTCATCAAACCATTCATGTAGGTGTGACCAAGGACGACCCACGCCATACTGAGGAACCTGATGCCATGTAAACAGTGCAGGGTATCGCCACCAGAGCTACTTGTGGCCAGCAACTTCTTGCCGTTGGAGTACGCCGAGAAAGCCAGCAGCAAGTTCTTGCGGGATTCTGGAAGAGATATTATCAGTTTTCATACAGGCATGTACTTTGGTGACTTGTATATGAACGATACCGATCGATCGCAGCACACCAAACCTTCACGAAGAGTACTCCTGTGAGGTGATCCTACAGTTGCAAACGTTCTAATGCAGAATGTCACCACTTGATCATCTCGCCAACAGAACACTGTGAGCTCTCCTGTAGATCCTCAATGCTCAACATTCTGCGGCATTTTTTTTTGGTCGTGCGAGAGCGAGGAGCGTAGATTCACCACTATTACAGCAAATAAATCGTTTGCTCAGTTTGTGGCACAATAAGAAAGTTCGTACCAAGTGGTACGCATCATATCTGGCGCAATCACATCTACTCCAGTTCATTGGCTTACACTGCTAACCGGTATAATGCCACCTGATCTACGTCCATCTAATGCCCTTATGAATGCCTTGCCACTTTTGAATCTTAAAAGACTAAAATCACGCTATCCAACTCTACGTGATGCTGCTGACATGGATGCTAAGGATTTTAAATATCTTGATGAATGGAATGGTCGTTGGGAAGCAGCAACAGATATGCGCCTGCATACCTTCTTCTCAGTTCCCAGATTTCCAAGTGGATTCCACCACCACGCAAGACCTGGACTGCCCTGAACAGAATCAGAACAGGACATGGTCGGTGCAGAGACGCTCTTCACAAGTGGAAAAAACTACCTAATCCATACTGTGACTGCGGAGCTCCACACCAGACTATTCATCACTAGGGGGCGGATTTCTATTACCTAAAAATGTATGAAATATGTATGTATTTATGACCTAAAACATAAAAATATGACCTATAAATTTCAAAACATGACTTAATGAATAGCATCTACGTTACATGGAAACACTTTTATTACGATTGCTACAGGCTGCAATTAA
This sequence comes from Meconema thalassinum, assembly GCA_946902985.2. NCBI lineage: Eukaryota > Metazoa > Arthropoda > Insecta > Orthoptera > Tettigoniidae > Meconema > Meconema thalassinum. The sequence continues at coordinate 99,019,386 of OX336391.1, forward strand.
TTAAGAGTTAAAAAAGTTTTAATTCTTCGAAATCTTTAATCCAAAATCAACTAAAATAATGAATATTTCATGATCTCGTTAAGGCTACACTGCATACTCCTAGGCAGGGATGGACTCTGTGGAAGACATAAAAACTACAGTTACTTTCACTGTTCAATATTCAATCAGTTTTAATTGATACACAAAACATATATTATTTGAATGAAACTTTCATACCTGATCTAGTCTCCATTATTCTGATTGTTGCAATTTATGACCACATGCATCTTAAGATTGTTGAATGAGAATCCCCTCCTATTGTCGCTGAGTATCGTCTTGTAACGTGAAAAACTTATTTCGACATCACACGATGTAACGGGAGCATACGTGGATAGGGTTAAATCACTTGGAGAAAATTCCTGGAAATCTTCAGATGAAGGGTTTCCACAAAGAATGCCACTTATTCCACGCAGGTACACAAGTCCGCTATTTTTTTCCAGTACACTTTCTAATTTTCTACACACCTTAGATGCTGTTGTTCCTTTCGCATGCTTTAACTCCTGTTCAATGCACTTCACAACATCCAGTGCTTCGCTCAGTTCTGCACCTGAAACTTCCAGTTGCGTGATTGCTCCAGATAAAGAATTACAATTGGACTTTATGTAAGTCAGGTCCGTTTTTATTGTAGTGCTTGAAAATAAATCTTGAGTGATTTTTATGGAGGACGATTCTGCAATATCAAAAGACTTCTCGATCTTCTCCACGACATCTAAGTTGTTGCAATAGTACACTGCGCCATCAAGCCAAGTCCCCCATCGCGTTATAACTGGCTGGGAAGGTACGTGTAGTGAAGGTGCTTCTCCTTGAAATTTCTGAACGCAAAGTGGAGCTTTGACAAACACATTCTTACAGTTCGATACTAATTTACCAACTACAGGGTAGCTATTTCTAACTTATTCAGCTGCCCTATGCAAGGCATGTGCAAGACATGATACATGTATCATTTTCGGGTATAGCATTTTAAGTCCCTTGGCTGCCTTCTCCATATACGGAGCAGCGTCAGTTACAAATAGAAAAGTGTGCTCTCTTTTTTCCCCGTTTGGCCACAACAGATTCATTGAATTGTCGAAGAGAACTGCAATGGTGGAATGGTTTGTCTTCTCTAACACTTCACATGTCAGGAGGAACGTTGTTTGCTCTCAGGGAGAATATAATTATATAATTGTTTTATTTCCACAGTTGGTAAAAGATACATTTATTCATGTTTAGGTTGGCAGCAGTGACCTATAGAGACAGAGAGTGAAGTAGCCATCATGGCTGAATGTGTTTGTGTTTCGGAGCAACATCTCCTTCGCATTTCAAGTGTTGTGTCTTTTGTATCATGTACATTTTTGTAAATACAGTCCACTAGAGTTAATTCGACATTTTCATTTATACCCTGATGTTTCATCTGGGGCACGTATGTCGCATACAGACATATGTTTTGGTCCTACACGGGCAGGATTCCCGCTATATCAACTGAGGCCATGTGGTCCCGACAAACGCTAAAACTGCTGTATTTAAGTGAACCAGTGCGAAATACGTTTGTAGAGACAATACTAGTACATTATTGTGAACAATGCAGGCTCAATTTTAATGTATTTAGCAATGTTTGTCTGTTCGATCTAACTTATTTGAAAATTGAGCACAATGGCTGCCAAATAATGCCAACACCGAACCCATGTGCTATGCCTTCGTGTCGCCTCGGCTAGTGTCGTTTAGTTTCGGTACTGTGCTTGATCGCAGCTGGGCACGTAGCGCTCGCCAGCCTGCATGATTCATGTTTACAACTCAGCTGTTGTATTACAAATTTAATATTTGAATATGTTAATTCATGCAGCGGGACTTGCAGAATTACACAATCATGATGAATATTGTATATTCGTAAAAGCATATCCAGTATTGTGAACGTTTCGGTGTGCAGTTGAAAGCATCAATGGATGCATGTTTGAGGCCATGCGTGAGTTCTCGCGACGTCCAATCAGCAGTGTAGCCTTCGATTCCTGACGGACACAGTTCCATTCAGTAGTGCAGCCTTCGATTCCTGACGGACACAGTTCCATTCAGCAGTGCAGCCTTCGATTCCTGACGGACACAGTTCCATTCAGCAGTGCAGCCTTCGATTCCTGACGGACACAGTTCCATTCAGCAGTGAAGCCTTCGATTCCTGACGGACACAGTTCCATTCAGCAGTGCAGCCTTCGATTCCTGACGGACACGGTTCCATTCAGCAGTGCAGCCTTCGATTCCTGACGGACGCAGTTCCATTCAGCGGTGCAGCCTCCGATTCCTGACGGACGCAGTTCCATTCAGCGGTGCAGCCTTCGATTTCTGACGGACGCAGTTACATTCAGACGTCCTGACTTCGATATCCAACCGTTGGGTGACGACGCAGACTGAAAGAACCTCTACACCAGATAAGTTAACAAAGGCATTTAATAGCAATTACTTCCCATACCCAGCAATCCTTCCTGTGCATGAACCATTTTAAGCATGTCTACTGAACGTGAGATAAAGTCACTGACCAAGCGCAGAGGTGTTCTCCGAGCATCCCTTACGAGACTCCATACCCAAATTAATGAATTTAATAATGAGACTCCTAATGAAGTATTAAATGTGAAGAATGAACGTTTATTAGCTCTATTACCAGAATTTAATGAAATTCAAAGCAAATTGGAGGATTTGGATGAAAAGAATTCTCATGAGCAGGTCCGGTGTGAATTCGAAGATGATTATGATGAACTTAGGGCGAAGCTACAACAGTTACTAAATACCCATTGCACACATGCTTCATCTGTCTCTAGCAACGGTAGAGAACCTACAAGTAGTAATACAGGTTCGTACAGTTTGCCCAAGATACGGTTTCCAGAATATTCAGGTGATGTTGCACAATTCATGAATTTCCATGATCTGTTTGATTCATTAATACTGAAGAATCAGTCTTTGGGTAATGTTGAAAGGTTCCATTATTTAATGTCAGCACTGCGTGGCAATTCTCATCAACTCATTCAAAACATTCCACTTACTGCAGATAACTTTGAGCTAGCTTGTGAAACGGTCTGCAAGCGATACCGCAATTCAAAGGTAATAGTAAATGCAGATATCAAATTACTGTTATCTCCAGATATCGTCCAAAGGGAATCATCTTCTAGTCTACGCATACTTTTGAATCAAGTACAGTCCAATTTAAAGGCTGTTGAGTCTTTGAATTTGAATATTCCCCTACATGAAATCATAATAGGTCAAATCATACTTGACAAGTTACCTGAAGCCACACGTAAGCAATGGGAAATGAGCAACAAATCCAAGGAACTATCTACACTTACGGAGTTGTTAGAATATCTTGAAAGGCGGGCTCAAACCCTTGAATTAATTGATTTTTCACCTACTAAGGGTCACAGTGATAAGATCAGCCGATTGTCTCAAGATAAAACTTCTAAGCATGGTTTCAAGCATGAGAAACAACCATTTACAAGTAGTTGATACATTGCAATTAACAATAATTGTGAAGCCTGTAAGGGGCAACATCCAATCTTCAGATGTTATAAATTTTTAGGTTATGATGTTAATCGTAGATACAACCTAGTTAAGCAGCATAAGCTTTGCTACAATTGTTTGCATGAATCACACGCTGTAAGTTCTTGTCCTTCGAAGTCAACATGCAAAACTTGCAACGGTCGTCACAACTCACTGTTGCATTTTGATTCTGGGAATCAGCAATTCAATGCCAACTCGTCTAAACAGTCTCAGCAAGGAGCTATCAGCAGATGCTCAAACCCCGAGTCCAACCAGGCTCACAATGCTCAAGTACGTGGTAACTCCTCCAGTTATTGCACAATGAAACTCAAACCACAAACTCAAGTTCTACTTTCTACAGCAATAGTAAAGATAAAGGATAGTGCTGGTAGGCTACACTTAGCTCGTTGCTTATTGGACAGTGGCAGTCAAAGCAATTTTGTAACCGAGAGTTTGGTTCAAAATTTGGGCTTAAGAAAGGCCAAGAATCTCACACCCATCGAAGGTATTTCTCAGTCCATGTCTGAAGTCAAGTATAGTGTGAGCGTTGAAGTGCCATCTTCCATAAGCTACACACGCCACAATGTTGAATGTCTGGTCCTATCCAAAATTACAAGCGACATGCCTAGTCAGCAGGTACCCTATGAAGATTGGGAGCTCCTTAATGATATTCAGTTAGCAGATCCGAGGTTTTATGCCCCAGCCAAGATAGACATGCTTCTCGGTGCTGATGTATTCTTTAGAATTCTACAGAGGGGAAGTTTCCAGTACTACAAAACACAGATTTTGGATGGATTGTGTCAGGTTCATATGAATCCACCTCGAGAAATAGAAACAATGCAGCAGGAACATTTTTCCTTCGTAATGATGTTCACCTTCAAAACCAAGTACAACGATTTTGGGAGATCGAAGAACTTCACGAGCCAGTCAAGTCGCAAGAAGATATTGAATGTGAACAGCATTTTTCTGATCATGTGACACGAGATGCATCTGGGAAATACATAGTCAGACTACCATTTAAGCAGGATCCAAGTATATTAGGCAATTCTTTACAAACAGCAACTAGCAGATTTCAATACCTTGAGCGTAGGCTTAACAATGATACACAACTGAAGGTAGATTATGACCAGTTTCTCACTGAATACCAGGAACTAGGTCACATGGATATTGTTAATTCTAGTATGGCAACATCGGTAGCATACTACATGCCGCACGATCCGGTATTCAAGAAATCCAGCACTACTACAAGAACTAGAGTTGTCTTTGACGCTTCTTGTAAATCGAGGTCAGGAAAGTCACTTAATGATATTTTAATGACGGGTCCTACTATTCAACAAAACTTATGTTCGATTGTCGCTAGATTTAGAACTCACGCCATAGGCTTTACAGCTGACATCGAGAAGATGTAAAGACAAGTTAAGGTTGATTCCAGAGACAGCAGTCTTCAACGCATCCTTTGGAGAGCTTCTCCTAATGAGCCTATCAAGCAGTACCAACTTCAGACTGTCACATATGGCACATCATCAGCTCCATTTCTAGCAATAAGATGTTTAAGGCAATTGCCATATGATGAGGGACAACAGTATCCGCAGGCAGCATCTGTCCTTCTTCGTGATTTTTATGTAGACGACTGCATTTCAGGAACAAGCAAAGTTGGCAATGCATTACTCCTACAACGTGAACTGATCCAATTGTTATCCAAGGGAGGCTTCAAGCTCCACAAGTGGTGCTCTAACCATCCAGCATTGTTAGAGGCGGTTCCAAAGGACTGCAGAGAGACGCAGCTTCCCCTTCAGATTGTTTCTGGAGAAAATATAAAGACTTTAGGTCTACTTTGGCATCCAGTGACAGACAAACTACAGATATCCAGTGGTGTGCAGAAAGAACAAGGAAGTGGATCTCCAGTTACCAAACGCAAGGTGTTATCGATTGTGTCGTCAATTTATGACCCTATTGGGCTAATCAGTCCTATTGTCATCGCATTCAAGATGTTTTTGCAGCAACTATGGCAAGAGAAGATAGGATGGGATGATGAACTTCCAACGGAACTTCTTACAAGATGGTGTACTCTGCATTCTCAAATACCCTTGATTGACCATATCTATATTAACAGATTTGTGCATCAAGAAAATTGTACTCAGGTGCAGTTGCATGGCTTCGCTGATGCATCTACCTTGACACCAGGTCACTTCCTTATAGGCGAACCCCTCACTACTCTTCCCGAACCCGATTTAACATTACGTAAACGGCCTTTTTTAACTAGATATAAGGTTCTTCAACAAAGACTCCAATCCTTTTGGAAGAGATGGTCATTAGATTACCTCACTCATCTGCAGCAGCGCAGCAAATGGTCGACATCCTCCTGGAACGTATCACCAGGCACTGTGGTGCTGATACGGGAAGACAATGTTCCCCTACTCCAGTGGGCCCTTGGTGTTATCACAGAAGTGCATGGTGGTAAAGACAATGTGGTAAGAGTGGTTTCAGTGAAGTGCAACAGTGGTATTTTTAAACGACCAGTTTCCAAGGTAGCTCCGCTACCAATTGAGCAGACACATAATTTTGACTGTTAATATGTCAGTGTTTTAAGTTAGTGAATATTTTAGTGTTTCGTGTCTTTGTCATTGGAACATTTCAGTGTTTCCATTTCAGATTATTGAAATCCATGTATTTCAAGGTGGGGAGTATGTTTGCTCTCAGGGAGAATATAATTATATAATTGTTTTATTTCCACAGTTGGTAACACATACATTTATTTATGTTTAGGTTGGCAGCAGTGACCTATCGACAGAGAGTGAAGTAGCCATCATGGCTGAATGTGTTTGTGTTTCGGAGCAACTGCTCCTTCGCATTTCAAGTGTTGTGTCTTTTGTATCATGTACATTTTTGTAAATACAGTCCACTAGAGTTAATTCGACATTTTCATTTATCCCCTGATGTTTCATCTGGGGCACGTATGTCGCATACAGACAAACGTATCTCCAGGCCGGTCTTCCTTCAGCGTGCCAACGATCACATTTGCTACATATCTTCCAGCCACATCTGTGGTCTCGTCTGTTTAAGCCCATATCTTACCGTCTCCCACGCCACGCCTTATTATATCCAACATCTCTTCATAATAAGGGGTCAGATAATCCTTACTGCGAGTACATTCGTTGGGAACAGGATGCTTTGTATATTTTTCAAGAAACTGTCTGAAGCTTCGGCTGTTAAGTTTCTTTAAAGGAATATTAGACGAAACCATCATCTTGCAGAGATCTTGTGAAAATGGTGAACAATGTGAACTTGATGTTGGGGTTTCGAATAGCAGACGTTGCCTATTTTCGAGTGCAGAATATCTAGTTACACAATTCTTATGTTTTGCAGTATTACAGTGTTGGAGCAAAGAGAAGCGTTTTTCGGCAGTAACTTTTACCTCACACAATTTACAGAATAATATCACTCCGTCCGTACTGAATATGTTTTCTCCGAACTCGCGAACAAAACTTCGCAACTTCCCACAAATTGAGACTTTCGTTTTAGACATATTGAAAGGAACTGAATGGCTGAAGCTCCCTAATGAGTGACTAAGGTCATTCAGGGTGTTGAATGTGGAAGAGGGAAGGGCGAAGGAGAGAGATACGAACGATGACAAATAACTGCGGAATTACCTCTGTTTCCGTGTAAACAATAGCCCGGTTTCCAGGAATTGACCCAGCTAGCAAACAATAGTTCCTACCTGTTAGAAACATTCCATACACTACTTTAGAACGGTTCTTCAGTAGTATATTCCAGTCCATCCTGAACAATAATTTCTAGAGCTTATTCTGATTTTTATAAAACGAAATTCAAATGAAAATTACCAAAATATGCCGTTTATAATGATATTTTGTTCAAAATATGCCATAAAACGTAAGAAAGCCTAAATATGCATTCATATGCCCAATAAAACCTGTTTAATTTTGATTATCATGCTTGGAAACGTGTTGAAAATACACGACTATAAGATATAATGTTAAGGGAAATAATATGACTTGTCATAGAAATCCGCCCCCTATTCATCACATTGTCAGAGAATGCAAGATTCGAGCCTATCACGGTGATGAAGCGGACCTCATGTTGGTAACTCCAGATGCTGTACGCTGGATTGAAAATCTGGACATTCAGTTGTGAAGCACAAATTGAGTTATTTTGTTTCTCATCTGTAAATATGTATATATATATACATATATTATTCATAATGTCTGTTTAAGCCATACTCTAAATAAATAAAAATAACCACGTGGTTGACGGAAACTGAGACGGACATTAACGAACTGGAATTACCAGATCTGCATGACAGACAGGCTGTGAGGCGTGCTTTGAAGGAAGTCCATGGTTTTCAGGAGAAGCCTCGGAGGAAAGGTACCCCCTGGACTACCGAAAGAAAGGAGTTGCAGAAAATGCGTCAATAGTGGGCGAAGGTCAAGACCTTCCAGTTGAATAAACGTGGCCCTAAGTAGGCCAATTCGAGAGAAGAAGAATAAATAAATAAATAAATAAATAAAAATTACGGGCCTTACAGTAGTCGCATATGATGTGTAACATCTGACAGAGAAGAAACCACACGTGAAATTGTTGATACACCGGTATTTGATAATATTATTGGCACAAATATTAATCTATTATGAAAGGGAGGGTTTTTCAGATATTGTAGTTTATAATACGGAACTCATTTTATTAGATGATTTGTAGCTTCCACCAGCACTAGCCTAAATAAAGAATACGATATGGATCGACGAGATTAATAGACGCGACACCGCTCATAACCATAAATGCCTTATAAACAGGCCAACTTGCGAGTAAAGACAATGTGCACAGCAGTAGATCATGAAAGGCTTGCCCAGTTCCCCGACCTCTTGATTCACAGACCAACACGTAATTTCATATGGATTCTGTTAAAATTAGTCATATTGATATGATTAGCAGCAGAGTATCAAGAAGGCAGTGCGAGAGTAGAAATATCAAGTAGGCAGTGAAGGAAAAAAAGAGAGTCTTGGAATTGTTATGTATTATTAGTGTGTAAATAAATCAATCAAGAAGGCAGTGCGAGAGTAGAAATATCAAGTAGGCAGTGAAGAAAGAAAAAAAGAGAGTCTTGGAATTTTTATGTATTATTAGTGTGTAAATAAAAAAGATTTTTGTGTGTTGATGAATGTCCAGGAGGGATACGATCCAGCTGGCAGTGCGTCTTACACACTTCCGTCCGATCCACTCCGTCCCATTTTTCAAAATCACTCCCACAAAAATATCTAGCAACCGAGTGGAAAGTTGTTTAACAGCTCACGGTTCTGCTATCACGATGTATTTGACGGACAAGGAGATGATGGAGCGGAAGATGCCGGCATCAAAAGAATGTCTTTTGTCTTAACTTGTAAAATTGTGACCGTTGTTGCAAGTAGTGAGAATTAGCAAGATGGTCTGAAAAGATGTCGGACGTGTTTATCTTGTAGTAATCGATGCTGGATTACTACTTAGGAAATGATATTTATTTTTTACCAGATGTTGTTGTGACTGAAGTGTTATCAAGATGGCATACGCAGAAACTGATTTCTAAAGAGCTTATGGAATTGTCAAATTTTAATTTTATTAATCTCAGAATATGGCAACTGTTAGACTGGGCCATGATCATATGAGTATATGAAGATTTAAACTACGCTTTGGAATGGACACCTCCTGTGGAAAATACTTTCATGAAGTGGGATATGTGTTAATATTTAAAACGTCCCTTGTTGACGTTGTATGGCCTACTAGATTTTTGATCGTGATTTTATATAGAGGTCAGGTATTATTGGTGAAGATGTATTGTAAGTATTTTGAAGGAATTAGGTGCGATATTCCTAAAATAAGTAAGTAATCTTTATATGTTTGCATGGTATGTTTTGGTAATGGCTTTAACCTTGTTGTTCAGTTGACTTCGTATTCTGGAGACCTTCAAGCTTTTGGGTGTGGATAAATATTTGATGTTTCGGTCGATTAGTTTATTTTCTTTTATTCACGGTAGGCCATTCGGCAGTTTCTGTTTTAAGTCATGTATTTATTTTCCTAATCGTGGCTTTGCTTGTTACCTGATCTTAGTTTCGGATGTTCGCTCGTGTTTTGTTTCATTGTAATGGACTTTGACAATCAGCTAAAAAAAAGTGAAAGGGGTGTAGATATATTAGTTTTGGGGAGAGATTTGAAGTTACGTCGTACCTGAGAGCTGATATTTGGGTTTAAATATTATTTAAATGGGTTATTTGTCTTTCAGATATTATGTTTACGTTTTAAGCATATTAAACCTTCATGACAATAATAAAGATCCTATTACAGTCTTTTGAGTACGTCGTATGATTTCCTTTAATGAAAACTAGGTTATCAACTCTATTTACCTAACCGAGCATAATGACGATGCCACGACTGTAGACATTTTTATCTAACCCTCATGATATGATATTTTGGGAGCCACATCTGTAAGTGCATACATGTTATACTGTTGGTATATTGAATTGTATTTATATTTAATGTTAATAGACGTTGGATGTTTAAAAAGGCAAATTGTGTTTCATTCCCTAGTCGTAGATGTAGTTATCGGCTCCACTTAGACAGTCTTAGGGTATTTAATCATGGGTCTAGCCGCTGTGCCACAAGGGGTTAAAGGTACTGCTACTGTAGTTGTTTTAAGGGGGGTTGCATATTGGTAGCAGAGCGTGGTTTCGTGTGTGTTACTACGTTAATGTTTATTTGGAGCTGGTGATGGTATTTCTTGACTGGGGAATTATAGGAAAATTAGGCCTACATTTCATAAATGTGATTGTATTATTCATTGTGTTTTTAATGTTTGTTAATTTTTCTGTTTCATGTGAAAAACTTCTGAGAGGTAAAACATTATCCTGATGGACAAAAGAGTTCTTCCCATTATTTCGTATTTGTCTAAAGAAGAATTGGGGTATGAAATTGCTATTAGGGGAAGTACTCCGCATGGTCATCGTGAATCGGATATCATATTACTGAGGTCATTAAAACTTGTACCTGTAACTCTTCCTGCTGGAGATGCTGATTTTTGGACATTGGGTAAGTCATCTGTCATTACATGTGTTTCAAGTTTTTTAGAATTGTGTGATGCGTTAGTCTTGGTTTGTAACCCTTCTGCGTATCGTATTAATCGTATCAGGTGTCGTGTGTTACATTGGCTACAACGGTTGGAAGATTTAATATGTGTTTGGTCGGAAAGTGACATAGTATTTTCTTTTGAATTATCTAATTTGAGGGCTAAGTTTTTGTAGTTTTTAATAGACTTGGGTCTGATCCCAATGGTGGAAGTAGGGTTAAACCTGTTGAGTTGACAGACTGTAAGTGTTCTTCAGGTAATAATTCGTGTGAAGTGCTGGATGAAAGTAATTCTGCCGAGGATTTGGAAACTGTGTCGTTAATGAATGTAATTCCTAACATGAATAATTTGGCGATTAGTAATTCTGCTGTTGAGAATAGTCTGACTGGGTCACCTATTGACCAACTGAGTGCCAGGTCATGTCATTCTGAGCCTGATGCTATTAATGTGAATAATTTAAGAGAAGAATGTGTCATTGCTTCTACTTCCTTGCATAACGAGAGTGCTGCGTGTGTTCCTTCTAATCTTACGTCTCAATACTAAGTCAGTACAGACAACCGGAAGTTTGTGCAATGAAAGCGGGATAGTTCAGGGAACTGTTCATAACAATTCCAATACTAATATTTTGCCTCTTAGGTTGGTACCTGGTGAAGTTATGCAGGACAGAGATATTAAATTTTCTATGCTCCCCAATCCGTTGGTAACTCTTTTGAGGGATTTTCATTCTTGTAGTGGAACTGACGTAGATTTATTAATTCAATTTTTAAGAAAATTTATTGAATTTAAAGACAGCGCTGTTGTGTTCGGCCTTTCTGAACTTCAAGTATTCAGAATTGTTTTTTCATGCACGGCTGGTTTACTTTGAAATGCTGATTGATAGTATGAGGTCAGGTAAATCTTTAATTTCGTTTCAATAGGATGCTTTGAACTATTTCATTACTCCACGTACCTTATCTGAGCTGCATCATAATTTTTTGTTTAGAAGTCAACGAATGGATGAATCGTTGAATGATTATTTTGTTGATGTCAGATATTATGCGAGGGTGTTTGCGGTTCAGCTTACTGAAGAACAAATTGTTGATTCTTTAATAGAGGGAATTAATCCTATTTATAGATCTTGTTTGTCGATGAAGGCCATGCCTCGCAATTTTAAGGAATTTGGTGAGATGATTCTGTTTGCTGAGAAGATTAAAAGGGCATATAGTGTGCGTATGGGTAATGTTTATCTATCTGGTACCCATGTTCTTGCTTCCAAGGATAATTTTGACAATACAGGTGGTTTGCAGCAGATGGCAGCAGTTCGTTCTAACTACAGTCTCCGTGATTCAGGCACTAATCACAATTATTTACAGGAAAATGTGTCTCAGGAACTGGTACCTGTTTCTGCTTTAGGAAATGCCTTTCAGGGGCATGCTTCACAGAGTTCCAGTGGGGGTAGATACAGATCAGGTAAGAGATGCGATTTATGTGGATCCTATTATCACATAGCACGCTGGTGTGATGCTGGTATAAGTAACAACAACGGAATGGTATTAATAGGTATCATTTCTTCTAAATTGTGTTGTGTCAACACCTTGCTTTTGCCTTCATTAGTGTGTGTGTTTGCCTGCACGTGTGATGTACCTTCTGTCGAGAGGTGCATACTTGCTTCTAAATTGGGTTGTGTGAATTCCTTGCTTTTGTCTTCATTAGTATGTGTGTTTGCCTGCACGTGTGATGCACTTCTTTCTTGTTGTGCAGTATCTTTGACCATATTAAGGTGAGTGGATGGGAGTGTATCTTGTATAATTTTGTTGTTTAACTTTGCTGATTAAAGGGTGGGTTGTTTTTTGTTGTTTGTTGATAAATAAGGTTAGGTTGTTTTCTTTAAATGTTAACTTGTTTCTTGTTAAGATAATACCGAGTATATACTTGGATGTTGCGTAGAAAAGTTTTCTTTTGCTTTACGATCCTTTAGAGGAAGGTGACATAAAGTAAAAATCTTATCGCTTTACGATCCTTTAGAGGAAGGTGACATAAGGTAATTTGTTGTGGGAAAGGTAAGTTCTTACAAACCACTTCTTAGGTACTCCGAGTAGATGACTTTGGTCATTTGATATTACTTGTGATACTGAAGGTAAGGACTTATGATATAATTTGTGTTGTGTTGTGGTATCGTTGAAGTGAATATCGAGATTCTCATCCGATACTACACATTGGTGTGGTGTTGTTGTGTCGTTGAGGTGAATATTGAGATTCTCATTCGACACTACATATCGGTAAGTGTGTTGGTGTTTGGTGTAGGCGTTTTAATGGACATCAGCGGCTTCGGTGGCGTAGTCGGTAGCATGCTGAACTGCTATGCCCAAGATAGCGGGTTCAAACCCGGCCGAAGTCGTCGGATTTTTTTAAGAGCGTTAAAAATCCTTCAGTATGCCTTCCTTCGGAGGGGAAGTAAAGCCGGCGGTCCCATGTCATAGATTTATGGCATGTAAAAGATCCTTTCACAGACTAAACTTGTGTAAAGCAAAATTTGTTAGGTTAGATTTCGTCAGAACGCTCTATCAAAGTTCCAACGTTCGCCACTAGGTATCATTGATATCTGGTGGCGAAAGTTGGAACTACTTGAAATTGAACTGGACTTGTAGCTCACCCTTTAGGGTATCCGCTGGAAGCAGCTACAGACTCAGGCGAGCCGAACATGTCCTCGGACACTCCCGGCACTAAAAGCCATACGATAAATAAATAAATAAATAAATGGACATCTATGTATATTCTGGTTGATTTTGGGAAAATGTTAGTGGGTAGTAACTTGTAGTTTTGGTAATTTGGGGATTTGAGGTTATGTGCTTTGATATGAAAGTTGTGAATGTGTCTGCGTTGGTATGCTTGTGTGGTCATTTGCTTCTCGTTAGAGTCTGTTGGTTTTTCACTTTTGGTTTTGTCTGGAGTTCTTGTTTTATTTTGGGTTGCTTGGCTATTGGGTAGTTTTTTGGGGGGTTATATTAACTTGAAGCTAGTGTGTGATATGTGACATTTGCCTGTGTCCATTAGGGGTTATCTCTGTTTTTTTTTGTTTGTTTTTAACTATAGAACTCATTTGCTGTTTGGGAATAATGTTTAACTTTTAATTTATTATGGTTTTTGATTTGTTTGTATTTTTCTTGTTATTTTGGATAACTTCTTGTAATTTTGTTATTATTTCATCTAACGTCTATATATATATGATTAAGTTAATATTCTTGTAAAGATGTGGCGACTAAACTTAGTTGGAAAATGTATCTGGTATGAGGGTTTATTTTAGCCATTAATGATGATGTTGGTTAAATTTCTTTAATGTGTTTGTAAGGCATTCCATAAGCAAAATACTTTCGCAGTTGAAATTGATTTCAACTGATGCTTCGATTAATTGGTTCTGCGTTCAAGTTTTGTGGCGGACTTGAAGATTTTCTGGGCCCGGATTATTGGAAACTTCGTCCTCAAGACTGAAGCGGATTTGAACCAGTTCTCGACATATTCTATGACCTGTATAACATGTTGACGAGTCGTATTGTACTAAAAATTGATGGGACAACTGAATTTGTATGATGTACAAATTTTATGCATGTATTACCGATTGTGAGTAAGCCTCCGAGGCTTAGGCGGAAGCACGCCGGCCTCTCACCGCTGAGTCCGTGGTTCAAATCCCGGTCACTCCATGTGAGATCTTTGCTGGACAGAACGGAGGCAGACAGGTTTTTCTCCGGGTACTCCGGTTTTCCCTGTCAGAATTTCATTCCAGCAACACTCTCCACTATCATTTCATTTCATCTGTCATTCATTTAATCATTGCCCCAGAGGAGTGCGTCAGGCCACGGCAGCCGGCACAGTTCATATCCTCGCCGCTAGATAGGGGCTTCATTCATTCCATTCCTGACCCGGTCGGAGACTGGAAGCAGGCTGTGGATTTTCATTCATTACCGATTGTGACTACTGGCTTATGTCAGAAATTTATGTTCGGCCAGAGTGTGTTCTTGTTGGTGGAAAGATTGTGGAAGGAACTTTCTCTGAAGTATTTCATAGTCATTTTTCTACCTATTATGCATGTACTTGTAAAAACTTTGGGTGTTGGAAAGATTTGCATGTGCTGCATGTTTCTGTACTGTTCTTCGATTTTACGAATTGTCTTGGTTCTTGAACCGACGACAAAGTTGGGGGCCGGGAGTCTGTGACGATTCTTTCGTCACACATAATGAAAAGTTCACGATTTGTATGGTATTAACTTCTCTAAGCTCACGTCGGCTCAGTTAGTTCTCGAAGTCGCCACTAGATGGTAACAGCTCACGGTTCTGCTATCACGATGTCTTTGACGGACAAGGAGATGATGGAGCGAAAGATGCCGGCATCAAAAGAATGTCTTTTGTCTTAACTCGTAAAATTGTGACCGTTGTTGCAAGAAGTGAGAATTAGCAAGATGGTCTGAAAATAAGTCGGACGTGTTTATCTTGTAGTAATCGATGCTGGATTACTACTTAGGAAATGATATTTATTATTTACCAGATGTTGTTGTGACTGAAGTGTTATCAAGATGGCATACTCAGAAACTGATTTCTAAAGAGCTTATGGAATTGTCAAATTTTAATTTTATTAATCTCAGAATATGGCAAATGTTAGACTGGGCCATGATCATATGAGTATATGAAGATTTTAACTACGCTTTGGAATGGACACCTCCTGTGGAAAATACTATCATGAAGTGGGATGTGTATTAATATTTAAAACGTCCCTTGTTGACGTTGTATGACCTACTAGATTTTTGATCGTGATTTTATTTAGAGGTCAGGTATTATTGGTGAAGATGTATTGTAAGTATTTTGAAGGAATTAGGTGCGATATTCCTAAAATAAGTAAGTAATCTTTGTATGTTTGCATGGTATGTTTTGGTAATGGCTTTAACCTTGTTGTTCAGTTGACTTCGTATTCTGGAGACCTTCAAGCTTTTGGGTGTGGATAAATATTTGATGTTTCGGTCGATTAGTTTATTTTCTTTTATTCACGGTAGGCCATTCGGCAGTTTCTGTTTTAAGTCATGTATTTATTTTCCTAATCGTGGCTTTGCTTGTTACCTGATCTTAGTTTCGGATGTTCGCTCGTGTTTTGTTTCATTGTAATGGACTTTGACAATCAGCTAAAAAAAAGTGAAAGGGGTGTAGATATATTAGTTTTGGGGAGAGATTTGAAGTTACGTCGTACCTGAGAGCTGATATTTGGGTTTAAATATTATTTAAATGGGTTATTAGTCTTTTAGATTTTATGTTTACGTTTTAAGCATATTAAACCTTCATGACAATAATAAGGATCCTATTACAGTCTTTTGAGTACGTCGAATGATTTCCTTTAATGAAAACTAGGTTATCAACTCTATTTACCTAACCGAGCATAATGACGATGCCACGACTGTAGACATTTTTATCTAACCCTCATGATATGATATTTTGGGAGCCACATGTTATACTGTTGGTATATTGAATTGTATTTATATTTAATGTTAATAGACGTTGGATGTTTAAAAAGGTAAATTGTGTTTCATTCCCTAGTCGTAGATGTAGTTATCGGCTCCACTTAGACAGTCTTTGGGTATTTAATCATGGGTCTAGCCACTGCGCCACAAGGGGTTAAAGGTACTGCTACTTTAGTTGTTTTAAGGGGGGTTGCAGTTACACATCAATAAATAAATGAATACATAAATAAAATTGCATTGTCATCAACATTTCACTGTCTACGTTTATGCAGTGTTTTTCGTTTTGGAGAGCAGAGACTGTCTGTGCGTGTCATAGTGGATCTTGTCTTGTATAATAATGTACCTAATAAATTGAGACCAATAGTTTATTATTTCTTTTCTCCTTTATAGTGAACAACCCAGTGCGTCATAAGGTCTAAGTCTGAAGATGTTTTGCATATTAATAATTGGATACATTTTATTTTGATAATAATTCTAGAAATTTTCATTTTGATACCTGACTGCATGTAATTTTTTACAATATTCATTAACTGAATTCTAAATTATATTACTGTATTTCAATTCATTATTTAAATTTAATGTTCTTGTAAGGATACCCATTTATTTATTTTTAGTTTAGTTATTCTAAATGAAATACCAATGGGTATTTAATAAAGTTATTAAATCTTATGTCAATAAAATTGAATTAGTATACATTAATTATACCAGTTTTGGCCAAACTGTGGTCTTCTTCAGTAAGTGGTTCTAAAAGGAACTCCTGTAACTGCGATAAAAACTTTTGAGATAAAAAATTGTAGTTAAAAAGTAGGAAAAGGCGTAATAGAAGAGATAGAGGAAAAGCAAAGAAGGATACTTAGAAAAATATTGGGACCATTAAAAACAGAAAGTGGAGAGTTCAGATACAGAAAATATGACGTCATCTACAAAAATAAAGAAATTGAAAAAATCTGTGATTCAATCAGGAAAAGGAGGGTTAATTTCTTTGGACACGTAATGAGGATGAATAACACCTGACTCACAAAACAAATTTTCAGTCATGTATACAAAAGCAAGAATGATAATCAATGGGTACAAAGTATAAAAAGGGAGATGGAAAAGATGGAAGTAACAATAGATATTATTGAGGACAGATCATTTTTTCAGAAATATGATTTTAAAAAATTCAAGGGTTTCCAGGATAAGAAAAGGAAGAAGCGGGTTAACATCTGGACGGAAGAGAGAAGGAGAGAAGAACTACTGGAAGGCAAGAAAGGATAAAGGAAATAAAAGACAGTGAATGCAATGGGTTATTTTACGCGGTCCAAAGATGGCCAAAATCGAGGAAAGAAGAAGAAAATAAAACAATAAAATGGATATCCTTACAATGTAATTACTGTAAATGTAAATAAAATATAATATTGAGCTTCTCATTAAAAGTGCCATAATACAGATTGAAAATCAAGTAATTTTGTTATCACAAGTGTAGTCTTTACAATGTTTGTTAAATGAACGTTAATAAAATATTGGGCTTTATATTAAAAATTCCAAAAATTCATATAGAAAATTAAATAATTTCGAAATAGCATGTGCAGATTATCAACAAATACGTTATCTGAGTTGCCTGAAAATGAGTAAAATTACATTTTTCTTTCGAAATAAGTTTTAATTTAACTCATTTTCAGGCAACTCAGTTAACGTATTTGTTGATATTCTGCACATGTTATTTCGAAATTATTTAATTTTCTATATGATGTTTTGGAATTTTTAATTTAAAGCCCAATATTTTATTTATGTTCATTTAATAAACTTTGAAAAGACTACACTTGTTATAACAAAATTACTTGGTTTTCTACTTGTATTGTTGAATTTTGAATGTGAAGCTCAATATTATATTTTCTTTACATTTAATTACGTTGTAAGTATATCCATTTTGTTATTTTATTCTTTTAATTACAATTTATCACGTATTTTTCATATCTAACATTCATTATTAGACTTTAGAACGTCATTAATATTTCCGTTCTTAATTTATTGAGCTGAACAAGACCTCTTTGACAGCTGGAAACATGAACCCATATATAATAGATATATTTTAGTTCCAGTCTTGATTGGCGTATACTTTAAACTTTAGAATTAGATACAGAGAGTTTGTTTTGTATGCGACGGGGACCCTCGCTTGCCCGCTCGCCCGCGTTACGCGTCTGTCTCCCGCCAGGCACTTTGCCGTTATGCGGCGCAATGCGGCACTGAGTCATTGAGTACAGGAATTTGTACTTAAATTTGTACTTCAATGTGATCCTTGACCAATTTTTGGACGAACTGACTTACGGAGAGCGATTGTCAACTTATTTTCAACAAGATTCTGCCACTGCTCACACTGCCGAAGCATCCATAACAGAATTGCGTCGCATTTAGGATCATAAGTCGGAACGTGTGGTCCCCGCGAAGCCCAGACTTATCACCATGTGACTTTTATCTGTGGGGAACGCTTAAAAATAGAGTATATGCGAGAAACTCTCACACTATAAATGAGCTTAAAGGCTATAATTCAGCTGAAATACAGTCTATCGGTGCTGAGGATCTTCAGAAAGTAAATGACAATTTCATAAAGAGGTGCCAGCGATGTGTAGCAGTGAATGGCGAATATTTTTAGCACTAGCTGTGAACTAGGTAAGTACAAATTCCTATACGCAACGACTCAGTGCCGCGCCAGCGCCGCATAACGGCAAAGTGCCTGGCGGGAGACAGACGCGCAACGCGAGCGAGCGGGCAAGCGAGGGTCCCCGTCGCATATAAAACAAACTCTCTGTATAAGCTGAGGAAGATTCCATCCACGGATCGGTAGGCCTAACGAATCTTTCAGCGGTAGTTCAATGCGTAATCACTAAAATAATAGGGAATCATACCTGATTTCTGTGTGAGAAGGTCGTAGCCGGTGCTGAGGACCACCGCAAAGCTAAACACTGCCAAGATAGCCCTGAGAACAAAAGCGTATTTACAGTAATATTCCACTTTATCATTACAATTGATATGTTAAATCTGGCCCGTTATTTTGTCATACCAGTACTCGTAAAATAGCACATTTTACCCTTTTCGAAATTTGTCACATTTTTGTATTTTGATTTAAATTGGACCCTACGTTTTTCAAGCAAGATTTCTCTGAAGGCCGGCATGAAGCATTAGGGTTGAAAATGAGACTCAAACCCAAAACACCCTGCAGTTGCGTGAACTGATAACACCATGAAAGGTCAACGCTCGAGGTACATAATCACCATGTAAATCCAATGAAGCTTCGATTGGAGGCCGTATGGCGAGTTGACAAAAGAGCTACCTCGAGTGTTGACTGTTGCTTGGCGCACCGGCCTGTGTTCGCGTCACGACGGTGATCCTATTTGTAAATTGGGTCATATACTGTATAACATCTTCCTTTAATATACTCGTGTTTGCAAACAAGTCGTAGGCCTATCGTTGATGTTTGAGTCTTCAGTCTTTTGACTGGTTTGATGCAGCCGTCCATTGCTCCTTGTCCCGAACTAATCGTTTCATCTCTGCATAGCTACCACACCTTATATCCAAGGCAATCAGTTTAACATATTCTAACCTTGGTCTACCCCTACAGTTCTTGTCCTCGACCCTTCCTTCCATAACTCAGTTTGCTATTCCTGTGTGTCTTAGTATGTGTCCTACCAACCTATCTCTTCTCCTCATTAGCAGTCGCCAGAAACATCTCTCCTCGCCCACTCGTCTTAATACCTCTTCATTTGTAACTCTATCTACCCATCAGATCTTCATCATTCTCCTGTAACACCACATTTCAAACGCTTCATTTCTCCTCTCTTCTGCTCCAACAGTCGAAGTTTCACTTCCATAAACGACACGTTCCATACTAAGGCTTTCAATGTCAACAGATTCCTTTTCTTTTTTGATTTCCTTGCCTGTGCTAACCAACTTTTTATATGTCTTCTTTGCTTCGTCCTTCACTGGTTATTTTGCTTCCTAAGTAACAGAAGTCTCCCACTTCCTTTAGATTTTCGCCTGCCAATTTGATGTCCATTGAGGTTTCTGATTTCTTTCGGATGCATTCCAATATTTTTGTTTTACGTTTATTGATTTTCATTATGAATTCTTTCCTCAAGACGGAGTCCATACCATTCAACTCCTCAGGCGTGTCGGCCATGATGACGATGTCATCAACAAATCTCCGAGTTGGATTTATTTCTCCTTGAATCTTTACTCCTGCTCTGAATTTTTCTCCAATTTTCTTAATTTCTTGTACAATGTATAGATAGATAAATATGGGTGATAAGTTGCAGCCTTGCCTTACACCTTTCTGAATAGCAGCTTCTCTCTCATCTCCTTCGTCTCGAATGACTGCTGTCTGGTTTCTGCAGAGCGCCCTCCTATCCTTTACTTCATTGTGTTGGCCGCCTGAAAGTTTGCAATTTAAATTGTCAATAAGGCAACACTGAAAATGGCCTCCAAGCTCTCCAGACATAGACCGGGACCAGTTCGTAGTGCAGCGTTCTTGGTTGTCGCCCCGGTGGTCCGAGTTCCATTCCCGGTATTGCCAAGAAATGTAATTGTATTGTGAGGGTTGAAACGGGGTAGGGTTAGGTTCTATTCCCTTCTCAGCCATCCTAGAAGTGATTTTCCGTGGTTTCCCATTTATATTCCAGGAAAATGCCAAGATGGTTCACAATATAAGGCCACGGCTGCCTCCTTTCCAATCCTCACCTGGATTCTACAGGTAATACAGGCATCACATCCCTGACGACGTGTTTGAGGAGAACCAAGTAACACGACACGCCTCTGTCTCTCTGTTAACAGCACGTTCAGCCCTCAGACCAGAATTAAAATTCCTGGCAGACAAAAATGTCACACCCACCCAAGTACACGGCGTGAAACGACCATGATGTCGAAGCCCCTAATAGGAAAATCACAACAACAAGGTGTTTCGTTTTAAGAATGAGGACAGTTCACAATATAAAGTTGGTACTACGTGCTTCACTATAGAAGAAGTTAGGCAGATCATCACGAAAAGCAAGGATAACAGAGCTTCAGGTGTAGATGGACTCTGTAATGAACATTTGAAGATTTTGCTACACTTCCTGGAAAACGTATGGGCAGAGTTAGTGAATAAGTGCTTAGAGATTGGAACCATCCCCAGTACTTGGCGTAAGTCCATAATCAAACTGCTATACAAGGGTAAAGGCGATGTCAGTAAATCTGAATCATATAGGGGTGTGGCATTGGAATCGGTTGCATGCAAATTGCTTACCAAGCTTCTGACTCGGAGAATAGATGCATGTGTAGACCACCTGCTTCCAGAAGAACAATTTGGATTTCGGAAGGGCAGATCTACTCTATTGGCTGCAGAATGTCTCTTAAAGGACATACAGGACACGCTTGAAGCTCACGGGAAGAAATATGTAATTTTTATCGACTACACCAAAGCCTTCGACACAGTCAATAGAAGGAAACTTGTCATAAAATTAGAAAACTTACTAGGACGTTCTGACATGACAGGACTGATATCGAACATTCTGGCGGACAATCAAGTTCAGATCCATGATGGTATCGCACACTTGGACTGGATTGACCAGACAATCGGAGTACTGCAAGGAGACCCGCTAAGTCCGTTACTCTTCAATATCATGACCCACGATCTTGTCTTCAAATTAAAGGAGGTAACACAGAAAGTAAATATATATATTTATGCAGATGACATGGCCCTGGCCTCCGATAATATAGAGGAACTACAGAAGGGAATAGATCTTGTTGAGAAATGGGCGGAGGAGAATGAACTAAGGATGAATGCTCGGAATACTGAATTAATGATATTCAGAAATGGAGGAAGGCTGAGGAAGGATGACTACATTGTTTGCGGGGAACACATACTAACACCGAAAAAACAATTTAAGTACCTTGGAATTACTATGCAAGTCACAGGGACTTCTTTTATGGTTCATATAAAGGAGAGACTTGCAGCAGCACTTAGAAATATAAGCGACATTAGACATTTACAAAGAATGTCAGTGAATTCAGCTATGGAACTTTTCAGAGTCAAAGTACTCCCATCACTCACGTACGGGCTAGAGGTCATATGGACTTATCTATCAATCACACAATTAAAAGACATTGAAAGTTTGAAATCAAGGTATTTGAAAAGGGTATTGGGGGTATCAAAATTCGCTCTTTCACGATATGTGTATGCCTTAGCCAGAGAAACATTTCTGGTAGAAGACCTTCGACTGCTAATGCACCTACCATCCACACAGGCATGCGTAGACCTGTTAAGTGAACTTTGTAGGATGAGAGACTCCATCCCAGAAAGATTCTTCGTAACAGATGCAATGTTATATAAAGAATGGATGCGACCAGAGTATGAGCTGAGGCACCTAGTGACCAGATTTGCGATCCATGGCTTCCACCATCGCATCTGCACTAGGAAGTCCTTCCATCAGCCCAGCCAGGAGTGTGTTTGCCGATTATGCAACAATCAGTGCGATATATATCACGCCATGGAATGCAGTAGAAGACTAGTATCACTCACTCAGTTTTGTTTAGATGAGGACTGATTATGTTGTCTTGATCAAAGTGTAGTGCAGTGGAATGGGTGAACGGACTCGATGAACACAAGTCTCTGGTGTTACCTAGGTATACGATTGATTCATTATTGTTCACAATGTTATAATGTTGTTCCTATCTATGGCCATTGGCCGCAATAAATATTTTATTAACTTTCTTTAAAACAGAAGTAATTTCCTAAATATTTTACTTTATTTGTAGGCTATTTATTTAATTTTGATTTTAATAACTTGTATTCCAATTTGTATATTAATTATTTACATAATATAAGCTTTTTTAATTAATTTCAATTGCTGTATTTGCTTTTAATTTTTTCAGCAATAATCTATAAAGAGGGTGCAGATGATCTCGCTGTTCCGCCCCTTTAAAACATCAGTAACTAACTAACATACAAAGAGATAATTATTATGTTCAAAATAGGTTTCTTCAGAATCAATAAATGTAAAAATTATTTTCGAAAATATGATACATTTAAAGAATAACATATTTGATTTCTTTTATCATAATATAACTGCGAAATTCATGCACAGTGGATTAATTGGGCCGGAGGTTCGTCCGTTAAATCGCGAATTAAGAAATTAGAACGTTTAATTCGAAATATTTTAAACAAATCTTTAGAAGCAACGCGATTAATTTTACAAAGTTCATCAACCCGCGCAGCCCTCGAGCAATAAAAATATCGACGTTATGCTAACGAATAATCGATGTGAGTTATCGAACAATTGTATTGCACGCGGAACGATCGACTAGATGTGTTCTATTTAAAAAATGGTCGTATATTGTTCTTGCAACCACGATTATGGCCGATAAAATGATGTTTTTAGGAAAATGATTTCGTAGTTTCATTTGCATTGCGTTAATAAACAGGAATGTTTCACGCGGTTTTATTTATTCCTCTTGCAGTAAGAGCAGTGAGGTTATGTCGGCCACTAATTAGCGAGGTTTTAGTGTAATTAGTATTTACTGTGATTTTTAAATAAGAAGAGTTTGGGTCGCACGCGCAGTAGACAACACTTCTGTTGGATTGTAAACGTGCGTACATGGGTGCGCGAAACTAAATAATAATAATAATAATAATAATAATTATTATTATTATTATAAACCTCCGTTGGTCTAATTCTGTCTGTTATATCTGAATTCCGTTGAATAAAGGTTGGATAAATCGAGGGTTTCCTGTAAATGGATTGTTACGCCGTATTGGCTTTGAAGGACTTCCTACTGTTTACGGTTTAAGCATCTTTATAGACTAGGCCTACCGGCAGTTTACACTTGTGTTTTAGGTGATTTTTAAATCAATAGTACAAATATCAAAAGTTTGGTGCTTTTCAGTCGGTCAACATGAACGTACCCAAAAGAGCTGGGTTATGCCCTAATCCTGAAAAAAATTACATGAGATTAATAAATACACTAGGATGACCAGTTTCGATGGTCAAGCAATCATCATCAGATCCATTACACTTAGGCTGTAAAATGTATGTTTGAAAATACAGGTGACAATATATACAATATGTACAATTATTTAGTTGCAGTATTGGTAATGCAACTTGTCAGTGTATGCTAATTGTAGTATATATGATGTTAGGTGGAATCCTAAAATGGTGATAGAAATCCGGAATTTGCTGTTTGGAGTGACTATATGGTTGTAAAAGTCAACTATGGTTGTCCTGTATAACGCAAGCTATTACTTATCTGGCTGGATGTCTTCCGTTCTGTAACTGCGAGTAGTATCAACTTCCTCTAGGAGCAGTGACAGTTGACTGAATTGGAATATTTTCTCACTGGGCTGGTTTTCCCCTCCCTCGCTCCGTGTTCCTATGTGTTGTCTGTAGTCAATGCATGTATAATTGTGACATGTTGCTAAATCTAGATAAGATGTAGCTATGTTATTGGATTCAGGAATGTCTTCAACTATTAAAGACCATGGAACATACCCCGCCACGCGTAGACAATTAGCCATTCATACTAAGCGCAACCGGTATTTTGAGGGCGTCCCGGCACCTTTAATACTGCCGCGAATGCCGGCCTTGGTTTATTGAAGAAAAAAGTACATTGTACTCCTGATCC
The DNA here is from genome assembly GCA_946902985.2 of Meconema thalassinum. Taxonomy (NCBI): domain Eukaryota; kingdom Metazoa; phylum Arthropoda; class Insecta; order Orthoptera; family Tettigoniidae; genus Meconema; species Meconema thalassinum. The sequence goes on from OX336391.1 coordinate 99,044,138, forward strand.
AGACAACATTTACCTATTAAAAAGCCCCTATCCCCCCTCCTCCTTTTTATCTGGCTTGGCTGTATCGCTAAGTTGTGTCTTGTTTCCGACAGGGTGCGTTTTTAGTAGAGTGAAGAGGGGGTGAGCTCTCCATAAAAGTGTGTTCATTTAGATTGTTGGGATAGTTTCTTCTGGTAAACTTTTGTTTACTAAGGCAACACTGAAAAATGGCTACAAACCCCACAAAGTACAAATATCATTTCTTTTCTCTGAATATGGACCTAAATGTCTCGAAGTACCATTTTCTTACAATTACATTTAATATATAGTATTGGTATTTTCAATTGTGGAAGAAAAAATCTCCAAATTTGGGTCAATCTTGAAATACCATTCTCAATTACCTGTGATCCCATTTATTTGAAGTCTCGTGTGCAGGTAATACTGAACTGGTTCTCGATGTAACTTACGTGACGATCCAGTCTTCTGTCTTGAATTCTGGTCGCTCAGACGTATGACAGTCCAACTCGTCAACGGTCACCGTAACGGAGATCTTCATCGCGTTCAGAATCATCCAAATCTGCATCATGTTTGTCTTAAAGTCATTGAGGGCGATGATGGCGGTGTCATTCGTAGAGCAGGATGAGGGAACACACGAGGCCATCTGCATTGGTAAGCTTTGCACACCTGGGATGGACTGAAAGCAAATACACGAGGCACTTTCTAAGTATGTACCGTTTCCATATAATTCAGGAGCAGCGCTGCGGTTTCGATGTTAGGCATGCGCAATAGGTTCCTTCGACTGTTCACAAGCCCCATGCAACATTGGATATCTTGTAGTGAGGGTTTCAAACGTTGAAGCCAGTAGATCTGCTGCCGACTCTGACTGTGAATGCACGTAACGTTAAACCAAATGGCATTCATCGCCAAGAATGTGAGGTGTATTGTGAAAGTGCTATGTTGGATGGGATTGTGAGGAAATGGGTTCGAATATCAAATGAAGGTCCCCAACATATGCATGACCCTACAGTCCTGATTTTGCGCCAAGTGATTCCCATCTTTATCTTAATTCCAAGGAATTACTTGGTGGCAAGCGTTTTAATGACAATGATCTGAAAGAGGAAGTACAGGCTTGACTTCTATGACAAAGGCGTACAAATGAGGTGCCTAGTATCAAATTCGCCAAATCCATTCACCAAAATATTTGGCAAATTGCAAATAACTGTCGGGAATACACCTTTGTTCAGAGTTACATAGTTTAAACGTTAAACTTTTAAATGGCTCATATAGCATAAACATTCAAAATATAATAATCTTCTGGAATACGGTTTTTAAAAATACTAAAGAAATGAACTTGGGAAAATTTGGTTTTGGTGGGGATTTTATACTGAAATTGGGATTTAGTGGGTTTTGAAACAATGGAACTAAAGTACGGGTAGCGCTGAAGGAGTTGCTATTATCTGTCTAACCACTTAATAAATGGTTACCACTTTAAATGAATTCATCTGTGCATGCTGTCAAGTCATGGGGAGCGCTGATTAGTCTGCAGGGATTTGACACTACACATTTCATCACAGGTGTTGGATTTGGTGGATATTGAAACTCAGTCTGGTATTTGATTGTGTATTTTAATATGATGTGTCGCGTTCTGATCCAATATCGAGGTTGCATTAAATTCCTCGAAGAAAATACTATCAGAAACAACATCTAACTCAATTTCACCAAGAAAATGGGTTAGCCAGCCTTAAATATTATGTGCCTCAACTATTTGTGGGGCGTTATAACTGCTGTGAGGGGAACACGTGGAGTGAAAGTATAAGATGTTTAGAATCTAAAGGAGGGGAAAAAAGATTGCATAATAATATTGTCGTGACAAGTTCAGTATTCAGATTAAAGACAATTGATAGTGAACACAAAGTGGTAACTTCACAAACACCGAAACATTCATGAATATCGTTGGCAACTGCACGCATGGAGTATTAATAAACACTGTTCCTATACGAATAGCTACCTGACATTAGCTCCATTCAATAGTTACGTATCTCCAACAACTGATATATATAAAATAGATATGAATAGCGATTTGTGCTATCATGTTATAGACATCCAAGTGTTGGGGAAACAGAACTCACCCCGCGAGTCGTTGAAGCGTTCTGGAATGTGAACGATGCGAGACAATGCTGACCATGGAATACGGTCTTACTTGTTGGGTCGAGTACATCTCGCACGTTAATGCACTCGTCAAAGTTTCCCAGTTGAGCGAAGGCGCCCATTAGGACGCTCTCTGGCATCTTGGTGGAGGAGTCATACACTGAAACATAAGAAAACATCTGGGGTACTGCACAGTTCAATACTTCACAAGACTTTGCAAGACTTCACACATTTGCCTGTCAAATTTATTTCAATACTTGGCCTTGAGGTCCTTGAGACTTGGCACTCAAATGGTCCGTGTGTTGGGGCCTTATCACAGCTTCGTTTTCATTGATCACAACGTTAACCGTCGTTTATTTCTTTTTTGGTTTGCTTATAAAGAAAACCATCAAGTTAGTATACGGTATTGGGGTAATGTCTGTTAGGTAGTCAGCCCGAAGCCTGGTTGGATCCTCCAAAAGTACCGCCGATAGGTTATGTGGGTAGAACCCACAAAAACCCAAGGCAGTGCTATATCTAGGCGTACAAGGCAAGGTGAGGAGTGAGGTAGTTTGCCATTGCTTTCCTCACTGAGTCAGAACAGCAGTACTAACCCTATGAGTAGAACCTTTCACAGCATCCACAGGCACTGACTGGACCCTGAATGGCATTACTAAGTACCACACATACCCCAGTAGCTTCCATATAATCACAGCCATGAGTGAGACTGAGACATCGGTGAAAAGACACATTTTACTCTAGCCTGTGCCAACAGACATATGCAAATGTACTGCATTCATCAAGAGATGGCAAACAGGCAATAAATACCATTTATGTTCGACGATGTCGATATGTCAGAAAACTGTATCATAATGAGGGTCATTAAATTACTACTTTTCATTATGATACAGTTTCTCCAATCAATCAGAGCTCAATATTTTAATTCATTATCCAATTAGGGAAAGATTGCTTCGCAGTTGTGCTCAAAATGCAATGTATCGGGCATGAATTACATGATTTGAAAGTTGACAATATCGGATCAACCAATGTAGTTACAATCCCAAACACAAAGGCAAAATCAGCTCGAACATTTACGGTAACAAGAAAATACTATGAAATATGCAAGAAATTAACGAATCTACATCCAGAAGTTTGCAACACCATCCTTCTAGTCTATATAAATTACCGACATGGAAAGTGTGTACCGTCTGTAATGTTTGCGTGAACAAACTGCGGAATATTGCAAAATAAATAGCACTGTACCTTAATATCCGCAACTCCAAATTCTACACAGGGCATCGCATTCGTACGATTTCGACGACAATTTTAGTGAATGCTGCTGTTCATATAAACACACTAGCACGTCATGGACGGAGCAAGCAGACGGAATTTGATCCACGGAAGTTACAGGGCGGTAGGGAATGTTCTCCGCAGTGCTTATTTGCTGCTACGAGAGCTAGCATCAACAATTACGTTGGCAGCATGGCTGCCGCTTGTACTGTATCAAAACAACAAACAGTAAACATTGTACTCACAACAGCCATTCATAACGGATGCTGGAAGTGTTCGAAGACAGACTTCAACACATCTAAACGTACTGTATTGTCGAAGACTTTCTTAAGCTAATTTGCGTGTTGATTTCTTGGACTACGCAGCATTATATCGGAGATTTCATCAAGTTTTTCGTCTGTTAAAAGCGTAGGCCGGCCTGTTCCTGGTACATTGTGAACTGAGCCGGTAACACGAAATTTATTTATTAAATCCTCAACGGTATCCCGGTTTGGACACTGTGAATAAGGAGACCGCACCTGAAATTTTAGTCTTACATTTTCTTTAAACAGATCGCCTTCGCGAAAAACGTATTTCACCAAAGAAGCTCCCTCTTCAGTAGTAAACATTACCACCTGTGTACTGATGCACTCTTCCAATAATCTATCTGAACGCTCGCTTACTGCAATACACACTGACGATTTCGACACCCCACAACCCACACGTGTGGCCTTCACTGTGCCTCTGTCCTGTCAGGGACACCGTGCTGCCAACTAAACTGCTGATGCTACCCCTGGCAGCAGCACGTAGTCGCTGTGGAGAACATTCAATGGCGCCCTATATAATCCAGCTCTCTGTTCAGTCAAGGGATTTCTTATGCAAAACGTTTTCGCCAGATGACTTGACTGTTCTATTTGGGACTCCATTGATTTGTCTACCGTCGTCATTCTACGCGTATCGAATTTAAAGAATAACTGGTTGATAATACGATACATTTCAATTTAAAATCGTTTGTAACAACCTATTTTGTGTTATTTGACCAAAATAGCACAATGATCTCACACAGTACATGTGCGCTATCTGTTGGTGCTACTTCAGGATAAACAATGTTTCAAAGCTTTGGAATTCGTTTTTGGGTAGAGAGCAAATGCTGAGCCCTCACAATTCCCAAGAAGAAGAATTCAACCGACAGAACTCGGCAGATATTTATGAATATTTATGTTAGAACATAATTATAACAACGTTATAAAATAATATCGTCGAACATAAACAGTCGTATGCAATTCGCTTATAATGGTAACTAAGACACTCGTATGGGAATTATAAAATTAGCTTCGCTCGTTTTATAAACACACTCGTGTCTTAATTATTGCCCTTATAGACTCGTTGCATAATGTACTATCTTGTTTGCATGATCAATAAATAACGTGGTACAGAGTGTTAAAGCCGTTGAAAACCGACGTAAAATAATGAGCGAAACCGCTCCCGTACGTCAAAACGCTTTAACGTTTGACTGATCAAAGATAAATTAGCATACGTATATACATATGTTATAGAAGGAAATGTAATGCTCTTCCCAACGAATTTCCTGTAAAATAGAAGGCAAACATGTTGGAAGGGTGAGTTTGAGGGGAAGCGTGAGGCGCTACAATACTGTTTTCACCTCCTAATATTTCTTCCTCTTCATCGTCTTGCAGAAGAGATAATACCCTGGATTCTTGCTCTTCGTAGCTCAGACGATTCATAATGTTATATTTTAACATTTAATTACAATCAATTCTATTTCGCGATCAGACAGCTACATTCTCATGGAGTACACGCAAGACTGGAACAGCTGTTCACTCTACCAGCGGGACTGGTGGCGCGGGGTCTTTCAGAACACATTGCAACAAAGCTCTATAAAAATACATTTGTCTCGGCCCTCATCCCTTCCACTAATAGGCTACTGCCCTCAGACAATAGATAAGGCATGTGGGGAAAGGTATCTGGCAGGTATCGTCTGTGTGTAGTAAAACGTAGAAATCCCAGCTTAACGAAACTGCGTAGGGTCACAAATTCCTCCGCACCACCTCTCCCTGGTTAAGTTGGTGTTAATATTGCGATTCGCAGTTTAAATCTCGTTATGCAAGGTTAGTTTGTTTTATACGGGATTGTGATGAACGTGTTAATAACAACACAATATTATAAATATAAAATAATAAACAAAATTTAATTCTATTATGCATATGGTTACTTATTTCCTGGCAGTTCATATCAAAATCATAGAATATGCAAGCAAACCCATCTTCCTGCGGAGTTAGTATTTGGTTGGTTGGTTTCTCAGTTTAGGGGCTGTGACAACGCGGTCATGTAGCCCCGTATACTTTGTGTGTGTGTAAACTGAGGAACCAACCTTCACTTAAATACACTTCTCTAAATTGAGGACGAATATCGTCAGATTTTGCTCACCCAAGGCTAAAGAAATGTTGATATGCACATAAAACAAAATACACCAAAATATGTACAACTTATGTGTTAAATTATGGCACTCCTTGAATTATAGCTTTTAAAAGTATTCTTATTCTTATTTCAGTTGGTTAGGACCATCTATGGACCACGATGCTTGTGGTTTAGCTGTATATTTCTTGCTGTCATCGCCGTTGTTTGCCACGATTGGTATTCTGAGTGGTGGGTTTGGCAGCTGCTTTCTTGTAGGTGCCTTGAGCTTTTCTGATGGCCCAGTAGTCCTTCCTCTTCCTGCTAAATTCAATCTTGCGCTCCTCAGACCATTTCCTGGTCTCGTCCTTTGGTCTGTGGGTAGCTTCTGTGAGGGACGTTACGAAGGGTGTAGTTTTGACTGTTATATGATAGTTACTCCGGTCATCTTTTCCATTTTGATTAATATGGAGTCGCGATAGATCCTTCTCTACATGCTTCATCCACAAGAATCCAGCGGCTTTGCCCTTGTTAGCAACCTTGAAGTTCCTATGGGATAACCTGTTTGAGTCCATTCTGGACAGGTGTCCTTAAAGAGTCAGTCGTCTTCTTCTGATATCATCTATGAGATTTTATTGATGCTGGTAGAGCTCACGATTCGGTTAATTCCATCGTCTTCCATCTGATAGAGTCCTTGGTCCTACTATCCTCCTCAGTAACTTTCTTTCTTGCACCTCAAGGGCTCTTAAAGGGGTCTTCTTAGTTAAATATAAGCACTCTGCTTTATAGAGGACTGAAGGTCTGACTACTGGATTGAAGTGTCTTAGTTTGACCTTCATCGATAAATGTTTGTAAGCGTACAGTTTTCTACAGGCATGGTAGGCTTTGTCTAGTTTGAGTCTCCTGACTTCGAGAGCCACTGTTTCAATGAGGTCCTCTGAAAACCATTCTCCAAGGTACTTGCCACTTGTGGCGCTCTTGATGTAGATATTATCACGGATTCTCATCGTTCTAGGGGCATCTTCGATGTTGGGATTTATTATTATCGTTATTAATATTAACATCATCATTATTTTTATTATTTTTAATATTTGTATTTATTATTAAGTTAGCGAGCCCTTCGAGGTAAAAACTGGGCTAAGACAAGGGGACAGTCTATCACCACTGCTTTTCAATTTGGTCTTGGATAAAGTCATGAGGACGTTTTGGGAGAAGAACGATTCAAGTGCTAAAATTGGTACGAAGAATCAGAACCTCAAAGTCAAAGGTTTAGCATTTGCTGACGACGTAGCGTTGTTTGCTGAATCAGAACAAGAAGATATTAACCAAATTGATCAGTTAAAAGAAACGGCGGAAAAAGCGGGCTTACGGATTTCGTTGGTAAAAACAGAGATGATGACAAGTGATCAGAAATACACTAAGAAAATGATAAAAACAAATTATAGGAGCATCAGGGTCACTGACCGATTTAAATATCTTGGAGAAATAATTTGTAGCAATGGGACGGATAAATTGGCAATTGAGAACAAAAAAGGGAAATTGGAAAGATTAAATTTTTGTACAAAAAATATATATACAATAAAAAGAACCTGTCTATCAATGCAAAATCACGACATTTTAATACAGTTGTTAGACCAGTCATCTTGTACGGCATGGAAACTACAAATATAACCGGAATGGAGAATTTATTCAAGATAGAAAGAGTAATTTTAAGAAGGATTTATGGTCCTAGGAAAACACAGGAAGGTTATAGACTGAGATTCAATGCAGAAATTTATAGTAAAATCGACAACCTCGAAGTGATGATCAGGAAACGGCGACTTCAGTTCTACGGACATAAGGTCCGCATGGATTGCTCAAGGTTAAACAAACAAATTTTTGATAAAATCTGGAAATATAAAGGGCAAGTAGGCTATGTAAAACAAATTAAAGAAGAACTTCAAAAATTCATAATTACTGAAGAAGATTGTCTAAATCGAATAGAGTACGGTACAGAAAAAAATGGCCTCAAAATTCTTGTCGGGGAGAAGCACCTAATTCAAAAAATGCAGTAGAATTTAAGAGTGTATAATTATTCCATGTTGGTTTGTGTGATGGATATACAGATTGCAATTCCCTTCCAATTTGCATGGGCACATTACTGTGTTAACCGACTGAAAAGCGATATATGGCTTCTAAACTTCAGTACTCGTTACATAAAATGACGTAATGCAATACTTACTTTGTAGGGCCCAAAGTGCTTTCGTCATGGACTGCTCATAATACAGTCGGTGACTCCTGCACGGTTCACTTAATTCATCGTATGCTGCGCTGACGTCGGCGAATGCGTCGTTGGCTTCAAGTGCTACGCCACCTTGTAGAGCGATGGCGTCAAGTGCTACGCCACCTCGTAGAGCGATGGCGTCAAGAAGCCCTTCCCGTAGCACGATAGATTCCAGGGCAGTCATGGCCCCCCTCGCGTCGGCGTGCCCTAGCGATGGTAACCATAGCAGCAGTAGGCAGCAAAGCGGGCTCCAGAGGGCCATGGCTTGAGCGTCGCGTCGCGTCGAGATGATAATAAGCTTTGTGTGTTTTTTTCCTAATATATATATTAGACGAGCTTTCAGTCAAGGCGATAAGATCTTATCTGGACACAGCTGATTATCTTCGATCATGGGAATCACGTTTTTGAATCACAGCATTTATCTTACGATCGAACAATAAACTTGAGAAGTTATCAGACACGTAACATTCTTATCGTGCGTGCTTGATATCAAGAATTAAATACACTAATAAGAGCATGACCTCAATTAGCGGTAACCTATCTACTGTGTACGTCCGTTGATGGTTCTGTTCGTAGCTAGTGTTCCGAAGAACAAAATCCTATTCAATATTATAATTCAAGTAATCATCTTCCTCCCACACACTGGTGGCAAATCACTACTACGTCACGGCAAATTGCCCCTTTGTTAATACGGGGGGTATTTTTTTTAATACGTACCGGTATCAATTTCACATACAAACTGCAACACGCAGAGCTGCACCATGGATACGGTGAGAACGGTCCACGCCAAGGAAGCTCGCACAAACCGCAAAAAAGGAAAAAACTTAAAGTACGATCTGCTATAAACAAACAATCTTTAAGAGTTAAGTTGGTACGATCTGCTGTAAACAAACAAGCTTTAGAGTTAGGTTGGTACTACCAGTGTAAAAAAGCAAGCTTTAGAGTTAGGTTGGTACGATCTGCTGTAAACAAACAAGGTTTAGAGTTTGGTTGGTACGATCTGCTGTAAACAAACAAGCATTAGAGTTTGGTTGGTACAATTTGCTGTAAACAAACAAGCTTTAGTGTTAGGTTGGTACGATCTGCTGTAAACAAACAAGCTTTAGTGTTAGGTTGATACGATCTGCTGTAGACAAAGAAGCTTTAGAGTTAGCTTGGTACGATCTACTGTAAATAAACAAGCTTTAGAGTTAGGTTGGTACGATCTACTGGCATAAACATGCTTAAAAAACGAATTGCTGTAAACAAACAAGTTTTAGAGTTAGGTTGGTACTGTACAATTTATATCATGGAGGAAAGAATAAGAGGAGATGCCCTGAGCTCGTATGAGTGAAACGAAGCGCTGCGTCCAAAGTGGGCGTAACCTTAACTCGTATTTGGTGTTCTGTGACTTGCATGAGGCATTGTGCATGGCTAAACCTTATTTTGGCCCTGGTTTTTATCGCGCTCCGGTTATGCAACTTTGGAAACGTAATAACAGTAGCGATAAGTTATTAAAAAAAGAAACTCTTCTATTCTAACCTCAGCATGTGTAGGCCTACCCTATATACCAAAAAAATAAAAATCATTCCTCTGGAAATCCCAAATTATCAAACGGCTGTCGGTCAATAATTACGGTAGGCCTACGTAATTAATCATTTCGAGGCTAATCGTCAAGTTTCTACCCCCACAAAAAATACCGTACGGTACCGAAACGTATAGGCTTTACCGTATTTTTGTGCAAATATGCGTCCTTTTTTAATTGTTCTGTTTATTAATTTTGAGGTTCGTATTCTTGATTATCAAAATGTGTACGACCAATGAGTGAAAGTGGCTGTGCTCGAAATTAGGCCTAAAAACTGATGAATGCCTCAACACAAATAAGAACATAAAACTCGTTTTGGTGTAAATAGCCTACCGTAATTAGTTCGGCATCATTAATTCTCAAGATGTTCCTTCTTTGGTATAACTCGCATCTTCAGACACTTGTATTCAATTTAAACAGTGTTTCAGCGTATTATTACGATTTGCCGCGTCTTCCTTACAAAACTAGCCTCGCAAAGGTGCTCTCATATTTATATTTAAAATTGGCTTTTAAAACGATAACGCAGCTTATTTGTGCCAAGTACCGTGATGTACAGAGTGTATTCTGCCTATCCAAGAAAAAATCTTGACTTGTCATTGCAGTTTTATGTCACTAAAATCCATTATTAGTTGGAGTGGTTTACGGCTTTAAGCATTTTCTTGCAACCAAAGTGGGCGAGCCGTTTGGCTTCAGCTGCTTGCGCTAGGTAGCGCAGCGAAGGCATCTCCTTCCTTTCTTTCCTCCATGATTTATATCATAGCTCGCGCGCCAATAGGTGATCAACCACGAACAATGCTCGGCGCAGGAACAGGTGGTGTTTACCGCTATGTAAATGGCTTGCATGGGAAGGAAGCCGAAGGTAGCCGAGGATGCGCGAGACTGCTCAAAGCACGTCGTAGAAAAAGAATAGTCATGACACATAACATGTGATCTTTGTGACGTCAAGGAAATCTCGACAACCGTATAAACAGGGACGGATTTACATATCTACCGCCCCTAGGCACATTCTGACCCCCGCCCATCCCCCCCCCTTCCCACGTTGGTCGTCCAGGGGTGGGGGTGGCACCTGAGAGTGATCCTTAACTCACGCGCGCACAGAAATGCAGCCGACCGGCTAATGAATCATCTAATTCATCGGCCGGTTGGCTTTATTACTGTCCGAGTAAGGGTAAGCCCCGCTGGACGGCTGAGTATAGGATAAATCTTGCACGGCATTTTAATTTTAATTATTGATTGTATATCAAGCAGATTGATTATAAAAAAAAACGTAATCTAAATTGTGGGGTTGATGTTAATAAAAACTAAAAGTTATTGATCTATGATTGATTTAATTACATAAGTATTAAGAATATTCTTACAAACTGGCATATTTGCAATAGGCTAAATTTACTCAATAGAAAAGTTTCCTTTACACTTTGAAAAAGTTTTAAATTGAGTGTTAAGTCTTTGTATCAGCTGCAATAAATGATACATCAAGTCTATTAAGGATTTTACCATTTTTAAAAACATAATTCAATGTTCATAATTAAGAACAAAATTAGATGTTAAAAACTAGCAAATCAATACACATATCTTATGCATCAATACAGTACATCTGCACCAGCGGCGTTTTTTATTTACATAGATTTTCTCCTGGATTTCATAATTGAGAACTCCTCTATTAGATCTTCAACTTTCATCTTGTCACTGTTCAAAAGTTCAGCCTCGATGTGTAGAATAGCCAACGAGTTTAATTTGTCTTCATTCTTTTTAAGACAGAAAATGAACGTTCCGCTGAGCAGTTGGAAACAGCTGTGCACAAATACATACGAAGAGCTATATCAATGTTGGGGAATGTTGATTGGAGTTGTTCTTCTCTAATATATTTCATCATGACGAGTGGATTGTTTCTAAATCCACTACTCTTCAACAGACAAGAAAAATGTGCACATTCATTTGAAAATGACTTTTCTAGATCATTGTCATACAATGACTGAAATTCGTTTGCACGCTCTATTATTGTTTCAGTTGAGGAGGACAGATCGTTAAAAACTGAAAACTTGTCTGCTATTTAACAATATGCGTTTTTCCGCTTCTGCAACTCAGTTTTTAGTTGGTCGAGAACTACATAAAATGTCTCAACTCCGAATTTGTCACGTCCTTCAAGAAGTATTTCAGTTTCTTTGTTTTCGTCAGCCTGGAATTTTCTCATTTTTGACGTTTGTAGCAAGTCTCATAGTCCAAATCACATAGTTTTTTAGCCCTTTCTTCATATACGGCACACATGTCTCGGAGAGAATCAATAAAAAGGACTAAAGAATCATACAGTCTCACAACTCTTTCTATAGACGTTTCTATTTTCTGAAGAGTTAGGCTAACTTGTTCAAACCTGTCCAATATATCACTCCAAAGTTCCATCATGAATACCGTTTCCAGCCTATTCAATGATCTCAAAAGTCCCGTGGCTTCACTTCTTACCAACGGCTTCTCATTAGTGTTCTCTTCATAGTCCTTTAAAGCCAGCATAACACCGTCTAAGTTTTCACAGAGCCCTTTACATGCACTTTCACGAGCACTCCACCTTGTTTCAGACAAACCCTTAAGAGTTTTACTTTCAGGTTGACTAAAGGTAACTAGAATTTCCCATCTCTTAGTAGATGCAACACAAAAGTTGTAAAGGTTTTGTATAAGGTTAAAGAAAGCACATTCTGCTGGACAACAGCTTGCAGCACACGTTCCTACAAGGTTAAGTGAATGTGCCGAACAAGGAACAAACAGTGCTTTGGGATTTTCATCCTTTATTCTAGCTTATAAGCCACTATACACGCCTGACATGTTGCTAGCATTATCGTATGATTGCCCTCTACAGTCGGATAGATCGATGGCATTTGACCTTAAAACAGCCATAACAGCATTGACTAAGTCTTCGGATTTGTGCCCAGTATTCGACAAAAACATGAGAAAGCGTTCAACAGGATTGCCATTTTCTTGTACAAACCTCAAAACAAATGAAAGCTGATCAGTGTGACTTATGTCAGGCGTTGAATCCACTATTATGGAGTAATACTTCGCTTGTTTCACTTCACTGATTATGATATCTCTAACTTTAGAGGCTAACAGTACAATGTCCTCATTGCAAATAAATGAAGACAGATAGGACGTTTTCCCTGAACCTGGATTACCAAATTTATGTATGTGTTCAGCGAGAAAAGGATCGAATTCCCCTACTAATTCCAGTGACATCATGTACTCCCCATTGTGTAGAGACCCAAATGTTTCATCAGCTCCTCGAAACGGACGTCCTCGGCTTACCAGCTTTTTCACCACAGCGAACACTCTTTACAAAACGTGTTTCCAATACTTCCTTTCAGTTTCGACGATGTAATCGTATTGACTGTCTAGCGTTCCAAATCTTCTCTTGCGGGTCAAAAGTGCCAGTTCAGAATTGATGTGTTCTTGTGAGCTTTCATGTGCAGACAAAATCGCTCCAATATTTTTTCCAATCCGAAACACCCTCACTGGCTAGTTTAGAATACGTCTTCTGAAAGCCAAATAATCTACAGGAAGCGCAAAATACCGAACCTGTACCTTTTGAATACACCAGGTAATCTCTTGAAATGAGTTCTCAATTTTGTAATTTCCTACTACAGATTTGTTTATTTAAATATCTGGTTTTATTCCCAAAATCCCTTTTAGAGTTTTTAAAATCACAATCTTTATACTGATTGATTCCTCTGTGTAATAATACTTCGATAGTGGTGTCATTTATTTGCCACTCAATGGGGTCGTCACTAACAGTAAAATTTATATCAGTTTGTTGTGAAACGGAATTATTTGAACTTTTACTTATTTGTGTTCTGTCGGAACTACGTACGTTATCACCACTCAATATAAATCCGTTTCAGGGGCACTTGTTGCTTGATCATTGTTTGAACCACTTTCGTTGAAATTGTACTGTTCCCAAGATGAGCAGCCTTCTCCACTCAGTCCACTCTCGTTGGATTTTTCAAGAGGTTTAAAAAAACTGTCAAAAACCGTCTTAATATTTTTCAAAAAGTTAGTTTCTTTTTCACGTTTTTCACTTGCGATTTTGCGGTAACCTGAACCACTAAGCTTCCGACGTTTTTCACTCATTGGTACTTTTTAGTTCAACATTATAAAAAAATAAAATTATAACACACTTACTTTATCTAAGCAATGTGGCAATGTGAACGACTTGGTAAGGATAACAACTGAACGTGAAGACGTTAAGCGAACGACTATAATCTGATTTACAAAAGATGCTCGGTGAAAGCTGTCATACGCTTGATGGGTGAGGTGAGGGAGGAGTGGAGAAGAGAGGGGTAACGGTCTCCATGGCGCCAACAGTGAGCAATGTTGCAATGTATGCCGACACAGCAATAAGCACATGGTTTGACTCAGTGTGTCTTCACTCGTCATGGTCATTAGAGCGCCAGGCAAGGGGTGCTAACTTCCACAGTATTTGTGTCTTCCTGCAAGCCTCTTGGAATGTTATGCGTCATGATCTGCCTCAGTGGCAACGCAGCATTTCCCCACGTGCTAGCTTTGACAGCTGTCAGCGAGCTTTATTGGTAATTCAGACTTATAATACACTAGCTTTGACAGTCTGCTGTATCCCCACTGACTGGCAGTGTTGCCAGTCTGTTGACTACCGGCATAAAATATACCCATATTAAGTAAAACAAAACTTCACACTTGACTTGTAAAAGAGAATTTTTTTGGTTTATGAATTGTATTTAGATTTCAAATTTACGTGAGAAAATGCAAAGTAAGCTCCCTTTGACTGCCGTTCTCGGTCACTGCGCCTGGCGCTTGGCACGGCAATTCACCCGATGCCGCGGCGCCCGTCGGACGTCAGGGTGTGCCGTGCCGTCCCTAGGCACGTGCCTAGTGTGCCTAGTGGGAAATACGTCCCTGCGTATAAAGAATATGAATTGAAAATTAAGGCAAAGTGGAGTATTTTACGCAGGAGGATTGAGTATAAATAACATTTCAGAATGTTTGAATGTGTATACATGTATTTATGTCATTATAAAGAAGCATGTAATATTGGAAAAACGCATATACTGCACCCTAGCGGAGAGCAAAGTCGAACCAAGATATCCGAGAGGAGGGGGTAACAGCTCTGATGCGCTATGCAACAACTGTGGAGTTACTAGATTGTAATGTGAATTCGAAGCGGAACCAAATGTGGAATACGGGCGTGTTATAATAGTAACGTCGTGTTCTGGGAGTTTTGGCAAAACGAACCGTGAAACCACGTGCGGTGAAACCACGAATAAACTGTATATTCTTAGCACATGAATATGGAGTGCAAGCACATTCATATCTCACGCAAGGCTCCGATGTATAAATGAGCAGAAACATTTCACACTTTATCTATTTGCGGAAGGATACTTACAGCTGCAGTAAAACGTGTGTCGATGGCAGCTATTGTGAACAGTTAGCCCGTGCGAGAACTGTGTCTCGTTATACTCTTGTTGAGTGGGACAATCGAACGAGCTGTAAGACTTGCATAGTTCATTTGCAAGAGGAACATTATTTCCCGTACAGGATGTTGGACAATCAGACATCGGGGGGAACGCTCAAAGACTTTAATAAGTGTTTAGTCATGGTAGGCTAAGCCATAGACACAAGCACTACGCTTACAATGCAGTAGAGACTTCTCAGGTTAACCATATCACAACATGTGGTCTGAAGGCACAATTTTCTGTGCCAGGCTATTTAACATTGTGAAAATGTATTACGAATATCTGAGTGAGATGAGTATTACATATGGTTCGAAGCAAATGCTTGCTTACTACTGCATACTGTTACTTTTCAACCGAAATACGCGTGTTCGTGATCGTGAGTCGGACTGCTATCGCTCGACAGTGGCGTATAGTCGATATGGCGTGAGGGGGCATGGAGATGTTCGTGTTCCTGGTTCGAGTCCCGAGACCACTGGAGTATGGAATTTGTGTCTTGGAGGAGGTCGAGGATCTTTACCCTGGCACATGGCTATATCCTTTTTACATCACAACAGAACGTGGCTGAGGGTAGAATAATTCCAGTTTTTTCAGCAGTAGCATAGAAGTATTTTCAAGTAACCAAAATTGTCCTAGCTAGTTAGGTAGATTTCATTAGAAAGCTAACTATTGCAATGGGTACCATGTTTCGACTTCCGGAAAATTTCGACATATCTTCGCGTTTCACATCCCCCAGACCCCAAAACCACCGTCAGTTCAAAAGTTTATATATAATTTATGTATATATGTGTATATATATATATATCAATTTCTTGTGGACACGATAACTGCCGTAATTTTGCAGCAATCACTTTGATTTTTTTACATAACATGTATCCCTATAAAATCTCGGTCGAGTTCGTTAATGGGCAAAATCGGTCTAAGGGGGTGAAAATGGGGGGCTTTTTTCGAAAAAGTGAAATTTCGCTATAACTCTCTTAATACGTGAAATATCGAATCCATTCAAAGTTCATAATATGTGTCGGATAAGTGCCAAAAATGTATGTCAAATAAGTTTTTTGATAGCACCAACCATTGACCAAAGGGGTGGAAGAAAGTGGTTTTTTCGGGAAACATTAATCATATCTCTCTTAATAGGCACAATATCAAAACCGTACAAAATGGACAATATTCCTCCAATAATTACCTAAAACATTTGTCTGAAAGAATTTTCGATATGACCCACCATTACGCCACGGAGTGAGCAAAATGATTTAAATTATAAGAAAATTCCAAGTGCCAAGAGTGGTTGCCATGACAACTTTACTTTTAATTGATAAGGGTTGAGCCATCAGCAGTTGCTATGACAACGCCACTGCACGAGATCACATTCTGTTTTCATATGTCTGTGGGAAGCGACTTTGGTATCGGAACTGGTAGCATGCTGAACTTCTATGCCCAAGGTCGCGGGTTCAAACCCGGCTGAAGTCGTCGGATTTAGTAAGAGCGCCAAAAAACCCTGAGTATGCTTTCCTTCGGAGGGGAAGTTCCAACGTTCGTTGCGAGTTGATGGTTCCGGTGGCATCTAGTGGCCAAGTTCACAGCTAGGTGTCGTTGATGGTAGTATTTTAAATTATGTAGCCTATTTTAGGTAGATTTCATCAGAAAGCTAACTATTGCAATGGGTGCCATGTTTCGACTTCCGGAAAATTTCGACATATCTTCGCGTTTCACATCCCCCAGACCCCAAACCACCGTCAGTTCAAAAGTTTATATATATGTGTGTGTATATACAGGGTGTATTTGATATGATGGAAGTCCTTTACACTGGTGATAGAACATGGTATTCTAAGCAAATATCTTCATGAAATTCAGTCGGATTTTAATTAGTGTAGGTGTAATTAAATCACAAAAATCGTCGGTCAATGTCTTGGAAACGGGCTTACACTTCGTTCCCCTCAGCAGTACAGCTGACTTCTCCCCGTCTCACTCCCCTCCAACGCTAAGGAATGTTGACAAGTTTCTGGAGTTGAGTGACCTCCTCGTCTTGTCTGCCAATGGCATTGGAATACACAAACTGAGCCTATGAACAGCTGTTTCACACCTTCATGGGGAGTGGCTACATGACTAGTGATGGTGGATCTGTTTAGGATTTTGCCATCCTCATGGCCTATGCATAGAAAATGGAAATCCTAAAGATTTGGTAAATTAATTTAAGAAACTGTTGGTCTATCTTTGTGTGAAGACAGTGCAACAACCGTAACAAAAATATTAATAATACTATTATTATTATACCAGGCTACTACTGCTGTACTAATAATAGTAATAATAGAATTTTAGACACACTAACTTCTACGGGGCTACCTGACCACGTTGTCGCAGCCCCTAAACTATGGAACCAACCTAAGTTCCTTTATGTTTTTTATTTGGTATGTCGAGTTGCCAGACTTTTATTTTTAGCAATTTAACACCAGAGCTACACATGCTGACTCTTCTTCTTATTATTATTAGACTATTATTATTAATATCATCATCATGTTCATGGGGTGCTAGTATTGATGCAGCTTACCATCAACGGCCGATATGCAAGTGGGGGCGTGATGGCGCAGCGGTCCAGCTGTTGGCGTCTCACCAGTCCAGTAGCTCACGATCACGAAATTTACGGTCATGTAAAAGCACAAGCTTCCTTACTTCCCACCATCTGCAGCCACATGATGATTTCCCGTGGCATCCCACGAGCCCAAAGTTGGAATGCCTACCCCCGCGGTGTAGGCATGCGCATTTAATCGTACACCACGATCGCAGCAAGTCCGGTAATTGAAGGTCCAAACTCAGCACCGACAGTGGCTATCCTGAGTTTGGATTTTCCTGGATTTTTCCACGCGCTTTCCAAGCACATGCCGGGATAGTATGGTAGCCTACTAGGAGTCCCGGAGCACCAACCTCATTCACGACCCTAATAACTACAGCTACACATACTACTACAGTCACCACAGAAACTCAGTTTATCAGACAAATCCAACACTCACCCAACTACACGGTGCTGATAAACAAATGTCCCAAGCCCCTAAAATGAATTAACAACAACCATCACAACAAGCTTTCAAGTTTCTTCCATCATCATTTTTACCAAAAATATTTATTTACTGAACGTCCTAAACAATTGGAACCCTACTTAAAAATAAATAACATTCAGTAAAGATATAGTCTCTTATAATGTGTATACTAATAATAATAATAATAATAACAATAATAATAATAATAATAATAATAATATTAATAATAATAATAGCAATATGTTGTTGGACACACTACTTTTATTTTTGGCGGGGATGTCGAGATTCCGGAATGTTGTGTTCACAGAATTTCATGTAAGTGCCATTACATCCATCTGCATAAGTCTGTCGTATTTCTTCACCTTCATGTATTACATGACTCCGACTAGATCGAACCCTCGAGAAGGATAGCACTCTAATACCTCTAATACTCTATTGTTTTATACAGTACATATAACACATTGCTGGTACATCACAACATAACTATACGGGCTTCAAGGAACCAAACTATTGCTACTGAAACAGCCACTTCTAAGCTGGAAAGTCGAAATCGCTACCCATTAATTTCCAGACGATTCGGGTTGTTGAGAGAACTACTGCCTTTTGCATTAGTTTGTCAATTTGAGTATCCAGAACCAGTTCTTTAAGGTCTTGGAGCAAGGAATTTCGGATCACGCCCGTATTTGAGACAATGATAGGTATGGTCTTTACCCGTTCTAAATGCCATTGCCTTTTGATAGGGCCAACCAACTCGCTATATTTGCTTTAATGTTATTATTATTATTATTATTATTATTATTATTATTATTAAAAGTAATAAATAACCCCTGGCACTACAGCCCGTGAAGGGCCAAGGCCTACCAAGTGACCTCTACCCAGCCATTTGGCCTGCAGATATTGGGGTAACGCGTGATCAGTGCATCGGGTCCCTTCGGCTGTTAATCTTGGTTTTCGTGATCAGGGCGCTGCCTCACTGTCAGACAGCTACTCAATTGTCCTCACTAGGCTGAGTGCACCCCGTTCCAGCCCTCACGTCAGTTTCTAAAATCCCTGACGGAGCCGGGAATCAAACCCGGGGCCTCCGGGTGAGAGGCAGGCGCGCTACCCCAACACCACAAGGCTGGCTATTATTATTATTATTATTACAATGTACATGTGGTACCATACTAGTATTAAATCTTGAAAGTAGTTTTCCATGGTTTCCCACTTCTACCCCAGACAAATGCTGGGATGGTTCCTAACTTAAGTCCACGGCCGCCTCCTTCCCAATCCTCACCTGAATCACAAACACCCACATAACTAAAGAAACCACAAAAACACAGGTTATCAGACAAATTCTTCCCACACCCAACCACATGGGGCTAAATGACCAAAATCGCCAAGCCTCTCAAACAAAACATCAAGTGTATTCCTTTCGTCTTAAATGCTAGTTCTGAACAGAATACGGGATGTCGGAATTTTGTCACACCGTATTTCATTAAAGTGCTGGACGGCAATGACACTTACAAAGTAGGCTACACAATACTGCCGGTCATAACGTCCCAAGACATTGCGTGCAATTTCAACAACAACAACAGCAACAACAACAATACAAATGTTCTTACGAGATGGGTATCGCTCGCTTTCCTCGTAACAGCTGATACCTCCCCTCAACTAGTAAGGTCAACGCTCCGATTACGTAACAACTTCTCCTCCGTGCATCGCCCCACCTCGCCCCGCCCCGTTTACCCCAGCCTGCTGCCTCACCTTCTGTTTGAAGAATTTCGGAAAAGCCTAAAAACATTGACTTTTTAATTATAAATTTTCAATTTAAAGATAGGTGACAATTTTTTTACCCAGGAAGCTTAAAATAGTCTCTTCTATCACCAGTGTAACGGACTTCCATTATATCAATTACACCCTGTATATGCATATATATCAGTTTCTTGTGGACACGATAACTGCCGTAATTTTGCACCAATCACTTTAATGTTTTACATAATATGTAACCCCTTAAAAAATCGGTCGAGTTCGTTAATGGGCAAAATCGGTTAAAGGGGGTTGGGAAATGGGGGGGGGGGCTTTTAGGTAGATTTCATTAGAAAGCTAACTATTGCAATGGGTACCATGTTTCGACTTCCGGAAAATTTCGACATATCTTCGCGTTTCACATCCCCCAGACCCCAAAACCACCGTCAGTTCAAAAGTTTATATATAATTTATGTATATATGTATATATATATATATCAGCTTCTTGTGGACACGATAACTGCCGTAATTTGGCACCAATCACTTTGAATTTTTTACATAACATGTATCCCTATAAAATCTCGGTCGAGTTCGTTAATGGGCAAAATCGGTCGAAGGGGGTGAAAATGGGGGGGCTTTTTTCGAAAAAGTGAAATTTCGCTATAACTCTCTTAATACGTGAAATATCGAATCCATTCAAAGTTCCTAATATGTGTCGGATAAGTGCCAAAAATTTATGTCAAATAAGTTTTTTGATAGCACCAACCATTGACCAAAGGGGTGGAAAAAAGTGGGTTTTTCGGGAAACATTAATCATATCTCTCTTAATAGGCACAATATCAAAACCGTACAAAATGGACAATATTCCTCCAATAATTACCTAAAACTTTTGTCTGAAAGAATTTTCGATATGACCCACCATTACGCCACGGAGTGAGCAAAATGATTTAAATTATAAGAAAATTCCAAGTGCCAAGAGTGGTTGCCATGACAACTTTACTTTTAATTGATAAGGGTTGAGCCATCAGCAGTTGCTATGACAACACCACTGCACGAGATCACATTCTGTTTTCATATGTCTGTGGGAAGCGACTTCGGTATCGGAACTGGTAGCATGCTGAACTTCTATGCCCAAGGTCGCGGGTTCAAACCCGGCTGAAGTCGTCGGATTTACTAAGAGCGCCAAAAAACCCTGAGTATGCTTTCCTTCGGAGGGGAAGTTCCAACGTTCGTTGCGAGTTGATGGTTCCGGTG
The DNA here is from genome assembly GCA_946902985.2 of Meconema thalassinum. Lineage (NCBI taxonomy): Eukaryota > Metazoa > Arthropoda > Insecta > Orthoptera > Tettigoniidae > Meconema > Meconema thalassinum. Next base: position 99,065,240 of record OX336391.1, read on the forward strand.
GCATCTAGTGGCCAAGTTCACAGCTAGGTGTCGTTGATGGTAGTATTTTAAATTATGTAGCCTATTTTAGGTAGATTTCATCAGAAAGCTAACTATTGCAATGGGTGCCATGTTTCGACTTCCGGAAAATTTCGACATATCTTCGCGTTTCACATCCCCCAGACCCCAAACCACCGTCAGTTCAAAAGTTTATATATATGTGTGTGTATATATATGCATATATATCAGTTTCTTGTGGACACGATAACTGCCGTAATTTTGCACCAATCACTTTAATGTTTTACATAATATGTAACCCCTTAAAAATCGGTCGAGTTCGTTAATGGGCAAAATCGGTTAAAGGGGGGGGGGGCTTTTTTTTCGAAAAAGTGAAATGTCGCTATAACTCTCTTAATACGTGAAATATCGAATCAATTCAAAGTTCATAATATTTGTCAGATAAGTGCCAAAAATTTATGTCAAATAGGTTTTTTGATAGCACCAACCATTGACCAAAGGGGTGGAAAAAAGTGTTTTTTTTTCGGGAAACATTAATCATATCTCTCTTAATAGGTACAATATCAAACCCGTACATAATGGAAAATATTCCCCTAATAATTACCTAAAACTTTGTCTGAAAGAATTTTTGATCTGACCTACCATTACGCCAAGGGAAGAGAAAAATGATTTCGGAATTAAAGAACATGCCAAGTGCCATCAGAGGTTACCGTGACAACGCTTCTAAATTGATGAGGGATGAGCTATCAGAGGTTGCCAAGACAACGCCATTGCACGAGATCACATTCATTTTTCCATCTGACTGTGGGAAGCGGCTAACTGGTAGCATGCTGAACTTATATGCCCAAGGTCGCTGGTTCAAAGCCGGCCAAAGTCGTCGGATTTTCTAAGAGCGCTAGAAAACCCTCAGCATGCTTTCCTTTGGAGGAGAAGTTCCAACGTTCGTTGCAAGTTGCTGGTTGCGTTGGCATCTAGTAGCCAAGTTCACAGCTAGGTGTCGTTCACGTTAGGATATGGTACAAAATTAGGAACTACTACTTAAAATTGACCGTCTGCAGACCTTACCTGAATTACAGACTAAAACAGTCATCACAATTAACACCGTTTATCAGATTCTACACACCCGGGGTTACATGACCACCTTGTCGCAGCCCCTAAACTGAGGAACCAACAAAAATCTCTGCGGGAGATAAAATTTTGCGAGAAGAAGTAACAGACTGTCTGATAGTTACACATCAGTTCCAAACCTTGCATAAGGACAGTGTGATCAGAAGTATAAAAATGAACCCCGAATGACAAGAAGGTTACCATCCCCATAAGACAATAAAATGATAAAAATATGCATACAAAAACGAAAAAAAGTTGATTTTTAACCTCCAAATGTAAAATACTTTCTTGCAATCAATGAGGTCTGATCCTCCTACGAAGACCTGCATATTTTGCCTATTATAGCCAATCCCCTAGTTTGCCCGGTGAAATCTACCTCCGCCTTCCGGCGTGCCGAGAGGATTTTTTTTGTTTTGTAGTATGGTCAGACAGGAGTCTAGATTCGACATTTTGTCGCTTCTGACTTTTGCCTACCCGGATTTTGATTTATATTAAATAAATGCATCCAGTTGTTTAAATTTGTGACAATTATGTTTGGGTTAATTTAGTAGTAGTATTTGCTTACTTTCATTGTCGAGAAGAATTACTTTCATTATCGAGAAGAACAATCTATAGCGGAAGATAGTTTATTTCCAATCGTTTTTGGAACTATTTTGTGTGGGTGTTCACACGTGTTGGTCAATTACGACTGGACTATGCATTTTTATACCGCCGATTAGAGTGGTTTATTGTACATGCATTCTGCGCTGACATTGAAATGATTTAGTATTTGAATGAGCACACTATTAACGAATTTTTCTTAGATCGTTTCGATACAGGGTGTTTCTGAAGTGAGGTCTTATTAGGATTTTGTTCAGTTATTCATGTGGGAACTTCACTTAATTTCTGACAGGCAAGATATGTTTACAGTGTGTCCTAATGAATCAATTAGAATTAACTTAATTGTGTTAACTAAGATTCATGGCGTAGGAGGCATTGTTAGGCATATTGAGTCCATCTGAATGAGTGTTGAATTCTACTTTTAATTTGATCAATTTTCTTTCTGAGTAAGCCACATATTTTGTGTGCAATTTTGTAACTTCAGATTTAATAACATAATAATTATTTTTATCAATTTCTCATTTGATTAAAGATAATTTGACGAGCAGCAAATATCTTTTATACGCAATTTCTGAGAAGAGACTTTTAGAAAGTCTAGATGAATTAATAATAGGATATATTATGTAATGAAATATTGTGAGGCAAGTCTTTAACACAGTAAGGATTTTTTATACCATTTTGAGTATATTTCAACAAAGTTAATGAACTCCGATTCAAAGTGGGAGAGTGAATTTCAGTATGTGCGGTATGAATATGATGATAAGAATTTATTCTGAATGTTTATGATTACTGATGGGTGATACTGACATTTGATTGAAATATAGAGTAGGAGGTCACCATTTTTAGGTGTACATTATGATTCTGCATACCAGCGGGAATTGCTAAGTTTATTATTATGGACATTAGACATTAGTCTGTTTCATGGTGGATTTATTGTTGGATTTGAGCCATTGAGAGCCAAGTATTTCAGATTTGTATGAGAATCTACGTCGTCGAGTAATTGTTTGATAGATCCTTGTGATAGGATGTAAGATCAGCTGTTTGGTCACAGACATTTTATACCCCACTGCTATACTCACTCTAAGCTTTAAATTGCGTTGAAATTCTTCCAGAAGAATAAATTATCTTAAATGAAATTAATATAAAGGCCTACATCATTAATTAATTAATTATGTTGAAATAATTTACATGGATTGGACAGTTAAAAAACTTTCAATTAACTTTATCGCTTGTTGGATTTAAATATGATTACGACAAATTTGAAACAAAATAATATGGATTTCAACCGAATTGTTAGGTTTCAACAAGCCAAGTTAAAGAAATAAATCAAGTCATTGATAAAATAATGTTGCCCAAGAGGACACTGACTTGAAAAATATTAACCGATGGTTATGGAAATGAAAATGCATACGTGATGCAGTAATGTACATTATAAATGTTTTAAATAGCTGAAACTTTGATATATGTTATTGTGTTTTATATACGAGGCACGTCCAGAAAGTAAGTTCCGTTTGGTAATAAAATTGAATTGTGTACAGATAAAGAACAATTATTTATTGCACAATATTCTACACCTCTTAAACTACTTCTCCACATAACTGCCGAACTTTTGCAGGCATTTGTCATAGCGTGGCACTAGTTTTTGGATACCTTCTTCATAGAAGTTTGCCGCCGACCGTAAACGAGAGTGAAGACTCCCCTGTAAGATATCCTACCCTTTGGCCACCACTGTTAGGCAAATTGCGTATGTGGTCAGGAGAACTCCTAAACATACGCAGATCTCCTGGTAAGCACGCAATTTGCCTAACAGTGGTGGCCAAAGGGTAGGATATCTTACAGGGGAGTCTTCACTCTCGTTTACGGTCGGCGGCAAACTTCTATGAAGAAGGTATCCAAAAACTTGTGCCACGCTATGACAAATGCCTGCAAAAGTTCCGCAGTTATGTGGAAAAGTAGTTTAAGAGGTGTAGAATATTGTGCAATAAATAATTTTTCTGTATCTGTACACAATTTAATTTTATTACCAAACGGAACTTACTTTCTGGACGTGCCCCGTATTACACTTTGGCGAATGAATTATAACATGTATTAGAGTGAGCGACAACCTAATATAATTTATTTTAGGGTTTGCTCAAAATTTGAGAAGCTATTTAGATTTTTGTTTTAACCTGTCAGGTTAGACACGAGTTTTCTTGTTGATACTCCGATAATATTACCCTTTGGGAAGGGTGTATTTGAGCATTCTTTTGAAGGCTGAAATTTTCTTGTTTATTGTTCGCCTTTTCTGAATAAATATCTTATAGTTAAATGTATAGATGGCGTGATGCTTTAGAGAGGTAGTGGAAGGGTGTATTAGAAAGGCCATCGCTGGGTATTTCGGGGTATTCCACGCCTCCGAGGTGTTCCTTCATTGGAATTTCATGTTCTCTGAGCTTATTTTGCTTTTGTGGCCATGGTCTTTCGTAATGCTCCCTTGTTAGGTCAATTTGTGCCCTATTATCCCATTCACTTGTGAGTAGGACCTAGGGGTTTCTCTAGCCGGGGATTTTCAGGTTCTGCGATCCGGCAGTCTTCGTGGGATGCAGCAGGTAATGGTAGCTAATTACGGGTACAGTACGATATACTGGAATAAACAAGCTTCAAGTACGATTTGCTGTAAACAAACAAGCTTTAGGAGTTAGGTTGGTACGATCTGCTGTAAATAAACAAGCTTTAAGGGCTAGGTTGGTACGATCTGCTGTAAACAAACAAGCTTTAAAAGTTAGGTTGGTACGATTTGCTGCAAACAAACAAGCTTTAAGTTCGATATGCTGTTAACCAACAAGCTTGAAGAGTTAGGTTGTTACGATCTGTTCTAAACAAACAAGCTTTAAGTACGATATGCTGTAAACAAACAAATTTTAAGAGTTAGGTTGGTACGATCTGCTATAAACAAACAAGCTTTAAGAGTTAGGTCGGTACGATCTGCTGTAAACAAACAAGCTTTAAGAGTTAGGTTGTTACGATCTGCTGTAAACAAACAAGCTTTAAGTACTATATGCTGAAAACAAACAAGCTTTAAGACTTAGGTTGTTACGATCTGCTGTAAACAAGCAAGCTTTAGGTACTATAAGCTGAAAACAAACAAGCTTTAAGAGTTAGGTTGGTACGATCTGCTATAAACAAACAAGCTTTATGAGTTAGGTTGGTACGATCTGCTGTAAACAGCTTTAAGAGTTAGGTTGTTACGATCTGCTGTAAACAAACAAACTTTAAGAGTTAGGTTGGTACGATCTGCGGTAAACAAACAAGCTTTAAGAGTTAGGTTGGTACCATCTGCTGTGTATATAAAAAGGAATTCAAGATGAACTCTTCTGTGACTGATTAAAATTATTACCGTATGGGAATTGTTGTGTCTATGGATAGATATACCTACAGTCACCTCAAGACTTAAGCGGTCTCTTTGAGAAAATAGTTCAAACTTGCACCTCTCTTCAGGCAATATTGCTATTTTTCCATGAAATGGCTTGATTACTTTTCAGAATTTCCTGTGTATAATTCTATGAAAAATGTTGATGTTAATATTGGGAGCGTTACTAACTTTGCTTCCCACGTGGTAATTTGTGTGCATGAATAGGGTTTCCAGTGATATCTGAAACGATAGGCAGAGTAATTCAATTTCCCCAGGTATCATTTGTTCGATTTCATCCCATTGGTAAAGAAAAATTGGGGACAGCTGAGTAATTCGGTTTTTTCGTGAAGTAGGCTCAAAGGTTGGCAACACTATTACAATGGCAGATAGTTTAAATTGCAGCTGCAAAGCTTGAGTCACCAGTAAAATACTTTAAAGTTAATAGAATTGGGGAGAATTATGACTTGACGATTGGTTCGCCCTGCTGGATGGGCTGGACAAGGATCCCTTCAGTTGGCAGCAATGCATTGCCTTTGGGCCTCTTGTAAGTCCCACTCCTCCCACTGCTGCGTCTCCCCAGTCATGTCGCGGCAGAGACTGGTGTGTCGGGCCTTACATTTGTTTGTTTGTTCGTCTTTTGCTTTCATTGCACGTTTGACAGGTATATTTTTTGTTGGCTAGTTTTCTGTTTCTTTGTCTCTTTAATTATTTGTTTAATTTGCCTGTTTTGTTGCCTGTGTTATTGTATCTTGGTGTGATTGATTGAATATTTATGTCTTTATTTATTTCTTCATCATAATCGATTTTGCCCAACTAAGGACCATGTAAATAACTCTTCACGATTTCAGTTTTCTTTGGCGCCAGTAATCTTCCATTCACTTGCTCACAGCTTCTTTCTTGTCCAATGTTGTTTCTTCTTGGTCGCTGTTTCTGGCTCTAGGAACCCCTCAAATGTGTGTATCTTATTTCTGAAAGTGGTTCTGTTGCGGATGACTTGATCAGTGAGGTTCATTTCTTGTAGGTCCTTCTTTGTGTTAGGTTCTTCAAAGGAGTTGCCTTTTCCATTGGGCTTGTTGCAGTGGTAAGGTCACCACGTACTCTTACACGATGAAAAAGTCTATTTTTGTGGCATCAATTCACTAAGTATTTTCTGGGTTTATGCTAAGGGTACAGCTATGATTCTTGTCACATATAAGAAGCGGTATATTCGGAGCAGTTTTTGACCATGTAGTGCTACATTGCTTTTATAGAATGTGTGAAATGAATACAAATTTGGACAGATACATTTTCAAAAAAATGTTGCGTAAGTTGCTTCAGGTACACATTTCTCAGTTGTTTTTCAATGAAATATTCTCAAATTTTGTTTACATACTTGGAATGGATCATGGCAGATGAGTAATTACTTTGTTTCATTATTATAGGGACAAAATGCAAGAAAAAAATTCGAACTCTTTCTTTTTAAATTTATTCAAAAATATGTATCAATTTTTCTCATACCAATCCATGCCTACTATGTTTTGGAAGTGAAAATAGGTTAACATTCAAGTACTCCATTAGGCAAGTTAATGTAAAAAAATTAGCCCTTCTATTTTAAATGGTTTCCTAGTTATTGGTACTGAGACCTATTTTGTATTGAGTTGGATCTATGTTGGACAAGTGTGTACTCAGGTGAATTACTGCGGCTCTATTTACAAGACATACAGCGCATTGATACTCTATGGCGAGCTTAGGAGCAACTTGGCAGCCCGCTCTTCATCCTTTGAACAAGTGCTATGTTTTTAGTACAAGAGATGACTACAAAATGGAGACAGCAGTAACGTCAATCTGATGCAACATGATACACTTGGATACAGTATTTATGAAACAGAACAACAGAATGCACATGTAGGAAGTGAAAGGCAAGGATATGAAAATGTATTGGGAGCAGAAGGATGGGGTAGCAGGAATGAAGAAGGGAGAAAGTTGCTGGATTTTTGCAAGAGAAACGGTTTAGTGGTAGGCAACTCCTGGTTCCGGAAGAAAGAAAGCCACAAGGTAACGTGGTACAGCAGTGATTTAACAAAGAAATCTTTGGTAGATTACATGCTGTACGACTGGGAAATGAAGAGAAGTGTCAGAGATATAAAGGTAATACCATCAGAGGCTTTAGATAGCGACCACAGAATACTTGTAATGAACCTGGGAGTTGTTAAGGATAGCAAGAGGACAGAGTACCAGGAAAGGAGAATCAAAGTATGGAAACTCAAGGAAAATGAAGTCAAGGAAGAATTCCAGAAGATAATAAGGGGAAAGATGCCAACAGACAATCCTAAAACAGGGGAAGAGGAATGGAAGCAACTCAAAAACACAATGGTGGAAGCTGCAGTGGCAGTATGTGGAAGAACAAGCAACAGAAAGCGGTGTAAAGAGACACCATGGTGGAATGAGAGAGTAAAAGAAGCTGTGGGAAGGAAGAACAAGGCTTTCAGAGTGTGGTTCCAGGAAAGAACTGATCTGGCAAGGGAAGATTATAAGATAAAGAAGAAAGAAGCAAACAAGATTGTCGCAGAGGACAGGAAGAAGTGGATGGTAAAGTGGACAGAGATGATGGAGGAAGACAGCAGAGGAAATAAGAAAGTACTTTATGGGATGGTCAAAAGTAAGAGAAGAGGTCTGCGAGAGGATGTGGTAATGATGGACAAAAACGGAACTGAGGTACACAACAAAGAGACACTCAAGACAGTGTGGAATGAGTACTTTGAGGATTTGCTGAATCCAAATTGTCATAGGGAGGAAGACAATGTATTGGAAGATGGAGAAGACAACACAGGAATGGAAAAGGACCTGACTTGGAGAGAACTGGAAATGGCTATAGACAAGATGAAAGGAGGAAGGGCACCAGGTGTGGATGAAGTGAGTGTTGAAATGGTGAAGGCAGCAGGGGAGGTTGGGAAACAGTGGCTGTACCGTGTGATGAGGGTGATATGGAAGGAGAAAAAGACCCCAGAAGATTGGAAGAAAGGATTAATTGTCCCAATATTTAAGAAAGGAAGCAGAAAGGAGTGCAGAAATTACAGGGGAGTCACACTCATACCTCACTGTGCCAAGATATATGAAAAGATATTAGAAAGTAGAATACGAGCCAAAGTGGAGAGAAAATTGAGAGAGGAACAGTATGGATTCAGACCTGGGAGATCAACAGTGGATCTCATTTTTTCAGTGAGACAGCTCCAGGAACACAACTACGAATTTGGAGAGGATCTGTTGATGGCCTTCCTGGACATCGAAAAGGCCTATGATAGTGTATGTAGGGATAATGTTTGGAAAGCAATGGAAAACATGGGAGTGGAAAAAGAGACTGTAGGCAGAGTGAAGGAGATGTATTGTGGAAGTGTGAGTTGTGTGAAAGTTGGAGGGGAAAGAACAGACTGGTTCAGACAAATGAGTGGCCTGAAACAGGGTAGTGCGCTGTCACCCCTTCTCTTTATTGTGGTTATGGACGAGGTAATGACACGGATAGCAGGAAAGATAGGAGAAGATAAGATGAAGGCAATGGTGTTTGCAGATGATCTCATGGTCTGGGGAAACAAGGAGGAGGAAATCCAGGAGCAACTGAAGGCTAGGGAAGAAACAGTGGGAGAGTACGGATGGAAGTTCAACATCAGTAAATGTGAGATCCTGTTAACGACCAGGAAAAAGGACAGACCAATGAGTGGGATAACACTTGGAGGTGGACAGCTGAAGAAGGTGGAAAGTCTCAAGTACTTGGGAAGTATAGTGGAGGAAAATGGGAGAAATGACAAAGAGATTACGGAACGTGGCAGACAGGCAGAAGCATTTCTGAGAAGCATTAGGAGCTTAGTGTGGAATAAAGACGTCCCACAAAAAAGCAAGGAAGTGTTATACAGAAGCTACTATATCCCGATACTGACCTATGCTTCAGAAACGTGGACAATGAAGAAAAGAGACATAAGCAGAATACAGGCAGGTGAAATGAAGTTCCTGCGAAGTAGGATCGGAGTAACAAGAAGAGACAGGGTGAGGAATGAAAAGGTCAGGGAAATGGTGAAAGAGGAGCCCTTGCAAGGTAGGATTGAGACATCAAGACTGAGGTGGTATGGACACTTAAAGAGAATGGATGAGAAGAAGATTCCCAAGAGGATACATGAGATGCAGATGCAGAAGAAACGACCAAGGGGAAGACCAAGAGATCGATGGCTGAAAGGAGTGGAGGAATGTGTCAAGAAGAGAGGCGAGGACTGGACCAGAGTGACAGCGGAGAGATGGTGGGAAGAAAGAAATAAGTGGCGAGGCTTATGTTCCAAACAGACCCAGCCTGGGGCTGGAACCTGTACAAGATGATGATGATGAACAACAACTAGTAAATGCATTATGTAAAGAGAAGAGGAAACTTGAGTGTATTTTACACATAGATAAATGCATATGACAGAATATCAGAGTATTATCGAACAATAGCCAGTGTCGGTATCGATAGTCAATATCGTGTCGCAACGAACAGCATTATGGGTCTCGCAAGAGCAGTGAGAAAAATCTGCCCAGGCAGTGAGATCAGATTACATTATGCTTCGCTTGGAGAACAACACTCCCGTCTCGCGCAAGCAATGCAGTCGTTTACATACTTAAAAGTTAGACAGTTCGTAACGCAACATTTTTGTCTCGGCTTGTCATAGCTGAAGACTGTGTTAGTCTTCATTATTAAGGAGCAGTGAACTCAGTCTTCACTAGGACTTGTGATATTTCAATGCCAATACAAGACTATATTCTACGATAGTTCAGTACAGTCTATATACGCATATTATCATCATGACTACAGAACAGAGGTTGAATATACGAATACTTCAACAAGACATGATTATGTCACGAATGGGCTAGAATGGAAAGAAGGAATGCAATACAATAGTGGAGTTGACTACTTAGGATGATCACCAACATCAATCATGAAATACTACAACAGCAGAAAGCTCTTTAAGAAGAGATGGAAGGCGCTTTGGAAAAGTTGACTGTACATTCATACTGTGACTACATGAACTAAGGTGGCATTCCAGGAATAGGCTACAGAACATCTGGGGGAACGTGTGAGAGCTATGAATTTGTTACGCGAACAGCTGTTTTTATTTTTCAACCATTCGCGATTGGGGTTCGGTTCTCATCAAGACCCAGTCGTTTCGAGAACTACGCGACCTGATGAATGAGGGTTCAGTTCCAGAACGAGAAGAGTGTGTTTCACGCATATTCCAATTTCAACGAGATGGCATCGTACAAGGTAGCTGACAACCATTTTCACAGTAGACAGTATGGATTAGACATACCCTAGAGTGTTTCTTTTTCACCAATTTTTCTTGGTAGATGGAAAATGCATTCCAGGGCTAGACCCGATACTTCATCGCTTCTGTCTTGTAGTGTATTTTATTTTTTAGTAAACATTAATATTTTATAATGCTATTTTCTATGCATTAATTTACTCTTTTTCTTACTAATTTTTGGCATTTAATAGAACAATATAGTTTGTTGAGAAGACACATATGAAGAGTAGGAAGAAGACTGCGATAACTTTATATATGAATAGTTGTTAGCAAGCAGATTGAGCCAATTCTTGACTCTCTTCTACGCTTCAAGTATGAAAAGTGATCCGCGAGAATATTGTGAAATGCTACAGGACATTGATTTCATGGTCTACCGTTAGGTAGCAGCATTTGTGCTAGTATTGTAGTTATGAGTGTAAGATTTGAAATGAAACCACCAGAGTGCAGTTAATGTGCATTCTATTCGTGAGATGTTGAAAATGTTTATTTCTGGCCTTCTTTGACCCTGACTATCTTCTAAGCATGTGTTCTTGATAGTAAGAAAGATGGTTTATTTGGAACTGTCATTTCTGTGGGGAAGAGATTTGTTGATGTCTTAGAAATAGTAATATTGTATCTTTGGCCACTGACAGTTTTGATATGTGGTAGGCCTATGTGATTGTACGTGACCTGAAAGTAATGACATTATGGATCTAGAGCTATTACGACGTTGGAAACGCTAGTAAGTTTATTTTATGTTGAAAAGATATGTTGAATACGGATGAGTGGTAATGTATGAGGAAAATGCTAGCTTGTGTTCTCTATGGAGTAGATGTCTAGGAGAATTTATGTCATGCTTTCACCTCTCCGAAAACAGAGTTCACTCGATGTTTACGTAAAACTTGGATCCCTTGGAATGATTGTATTGCTGGACTGCGTGGAAGTTCTCTGGTGTACTTTGTTGAAGATTGACAACAACGATGGAGTAATAATTTGACGATCAGCTGTGAGGCTGATGAGGAAAAAGTACCAAGAAAAGGTAACGAAGGATATTGTAAGAAGATTCGTTAAGTTGTTGATATACATTTACAGTTTACAGTTAAAGGTTATGACTGTAACTATGTGGTTGTGGGAAGATGACGATCAGCTGTTACGATGTTTTGGAAGAGGTACGAAGGAAGGTAACGAAAAGTTGTAAGAAGATTTGTAGAGTCGTTGGTATATGTTTGCAGTGTGTGATTATGTAACATTGGACTGGGATGATTTTAACCTATGAGAAAACAAGATATTTTCGTTAAGTTCACTGCAAATGTATTTGGAGAACCAAGTTGACCAACAATGAAGAATAGGCTAACTTATTCTGTTGGTGTGACGGGCCGAATTAAGGAAAGGAAACATTCTGGAGATGAAAGGATCACATTGGTTGATACATATTAAGAAAAACCTCTGATTTCATCTTAAGTTACGACTGTGATTGATTGTGAGATAAATTGTATTACTGTCGGACTTATAGTACTATCAAGTTGGATGAAAAGATTGTTGTTGATATGTGAAAGGTATCTATGGACCAGAAATATGGAGACTGTTGCGAAGTGAAAATATGATGCTGAATGTCATTTATGGAATTTCGATGTTTAACTGCCCTTGAAGAGATCACTGTGTTGAAGACTAATATACATTTTTAATGCTGGATATTTTGAAGTGGGATGATAAGTGTTTTGGGAGTTGTATGGAGGACTTGTTTAAAAGTAAGTACCCTAATTAATGTTTCTACATCTCTTATGTCATGTCATGTTATGTGTGTTAATGTTCAAATGTGGTTGAATTCATCTTATGTCTACCAGTCGTATCAGGGTATCATTTCCTAGTTATGGTATTCATTAGCAGCTTCAAACTGGTAACCAGGGTAAATGATTGCAAACGGTCCAGTACCATCCATCAAGAGACTGTCAGTGATTATGCAGTAGCGTGGTTGACGAATTATCCCACATTTTATTGGTCTGAAGTTGTTGTGAGTGCCAGACTGGGAAACGATAAACAAAACAAAAAATTACCTCCAAGTGTGTTATGATGTATTTGTGTATAATGTTTTATAATGTTGTATTTATTGTTTCATGGACTACATATCACTCTGAATGGAGGAATATTGGAGGAAAGCTATATCATATTTATCAAAGGAAGAATTATGTGATGAGATTGAAATAAGAGGCGGCGTACCTAATTGTCATCGTGAACTGGATGTCATTCTGCTAAAGTGATTGAAATCTATTCCTATTTGTGAACTTCCTGACGATCACCCTTACTGGACAAAAGGTGAGTCTGGTATTGAAAATTGTGCCTCTGAATTGTTAAAATCATATGAAGTGTTGGACAGTGTTGACAAGTCTTCATCTCATCGTGTGAACAAATTGCGTTATCGTTCTTTGCATTGGATACATAGTTTCAGGAGATTAATTGATTTTTGGTCGAAAAGCGATGTTGATGTTTCTGTTAAGTTGACTAGTTTTCGTTCCAAACTTATTGAAAGTTTTAATCGGTTTTCATCGGATGGTTTTGTGTATAATACTGGTGAATCGGTTGTATGTTCGGAAAGTGTGGATCCTAATGGCTGTGATTCGTGTGATTTGAGTGTGAATAATTATAGTATTGATAATTTACTATCTAGGGTGATGGAGAATACTGAAAGGAGGTCGGATTACTTACAAACTAAATCTAATACAGGGGTAATAACCAGAGTGAGTCTCCAAATAATGCAACTGAGGTTAGGTCGAACTCAAATATGTTGAACTCAGATAGCTCTAACAATTTAAATGAAAGAGGTAACCAGTCGACTGGATCTTTTTCATTCTGTAACGCTGGTAGTACTCTAATTAATGCTGGATTTGGTAATTCGCATAATTCTAGGGGCGTACAAACTGATGATAACGTACTTGGTGTTCGAGAAGTGGTTGATAGGGTTAATTTGAATGATGTAGTAAATGAGAATGCCTCTTATAATGTTGTTTCTCCAATTAAGGTAAGTGCTGTAAGTGATATTACATTTGTTAATCTGCCCAATCATTTATCTCTGATTTTGAAGGATTTTCATGTGTGCAATGGTACAGAAGTTAGTGAAGTTTTTGAAGAAATTAGTTGAGCTGAAGGATAGTGCCCGTGTATTTGGTCTCTCGGAAGTACAAACTCTTAGGATTGTATACCCATGTACTGAAGGTATGGTACGAGAGAAATTAATTGGAAAGTTGAGCGCTAATTGTACTCTTGATGAATTGCATACGGAGGTCTTAAATTTGTTCATTACTCCACGTACCTTGTCTGATTTACATCGTATGTTAGGCCCCTTTAAACAACAATTATCATCATCATCATGATTTACATCGTGACTATTTGTTTAGAGTTCAACGTATGGAAGAGACTTTAAACGAATATTTTCTGGACATCAAAACGTATGCCAAGGTTTTTGCGGTTAATCTAACTGAAGAACAGATTGTAAGCTCTTTAGTGGAAGGGATGAATCCCATTTATCGTGCTTATTTAACCATGAATGCCTAACCTAGAACCTTCGTTGAATTCGATGAACTGATTTTATTTGCTGAAAAGGTTAAGAGAGCCAACATGTCACGAGTGGATTATACTTCTTTGCAGTGTAACTATGTTTTGGGTAATGTAAGTTATGTTCATCCTCAGAGTACCTTACAGGGACGTGAAGCGGTGCAGCAGATTGGCAGTCATCATGATCCTGTTTATTTTAGAAATTTATTTCAGGAGAATGCAGCACAGGGAAGCCAAGAATTAGTGTCTACTAGTGTCCAACGCTATGTACCTCAGGGGCGTAGTGCTCAGAGTTCCAGGGGTGGTAGACCTAATTCTCGTAAGCGATGTGATTTATGTGGCTCCTATAATCACATTCGGCGCTGGCGTGATACAGGGTTGTCTGGTAATTTCTGATTATTCTGTTGTTGTTTTTACTTTCTAAATTGTGTATGGGAAATTTTTATTGTACTGCACAGTTGCACTTTCGTCTGAATCGTGAAAATCTGTAATTTTTCTTCTTGTATTTTCTTTTCGAAAATGTGTACGGTCTAAGGTGACAAACCTGTGTAAATATATTTGAGTGTATGAGTGTGAGTGATTGTAATTAGTTTTGTTCTTATAATCGGGTGGGTCTTCTTGTTTCTTGGTGTGAATTAAGGTTAGGGTTGGTTTTAGATTAATTGTAAACTTTATATGAGTAAAAACGCCGTACGTATAAAATGACATCACGTTGAGATATTATAGGTAGGTATTTACAAACCACTTCTTTCTCCTAGTGATGACTTGTTCATCTATTTACTTGTTGATTCATGAAGGTAAGAGCTTGCCGAAAATGTTGTTTGGTGACGGGTGATCATGCATTGCCAGGATAACATGCGGCTAGTATGACATGTTGATTTACTGTATGTTTAATTGAGGGTTATTATTATTGTGTAAGTCGATGTCTCAACGTATGTCTATTTATATTCTGGAAATATTTGGGGAATATTGCGGGTGGTTAATGATTTGTTATATTGGGGGCGTTTGTAAGGTTGTGTGAATTAGATGAAAGATTGAGAACGTTTGTAACATATTGGTCTGCACGTGTGAGTCACATTCTGTCGTATTGTGTGATTTTCTTTCTCTTCTGGTATCTTGTATCGGTGTATTTGTTTTTGGTGGGGTAATTGTCTGTTATTTCCTAAATTGAGTACCGGATATGTTTTTCTTTTCCTCTGCTCTCGTGACGCATATTCGTCTGAATAGTGCTATGCTGTAAGTTTTTTGTATGTAAGTAATTTTTGTTTGTGTGTGGGTGATTGAACTGTCTTGTGGTGTGTATATGTTGTTGTTTACTTGAGAATGTGTTTTGACGTAAAGATGTACGACTGATGTGCTATTTGACGTGTGTATGTTATTTGTGTGTTCGTTTGTCTGTACTTGTGATTGAAAGTTTTCATTTTGGTATCATACCAGTAATGTCTTGGATTTTCGGCGTAATTTCTTATTTTTTGTTGTATTCTTGTTTGTCTTGATCTTTTGTTTTCCTTTTTGGGTTGGACACATTTACAATGTCAGACATATGCCATTGTCTATTGACATTTTTTTTCTCTTTTGGGTATTAATTTTTGTGTTCATGTACCATTCAGGGTCTGTTCATGTGTAATTCTGAAAACTGTTATTATCCTTACCTTTTCTGGTTGATTTGTTTAATTGTACTGTCCCCGATAATCCGGATAGTAGGCTGTCAGATATCCGCCCCCTCAATCGGATTGCCAATAATCAGTCGCACCGGCACAGCTACATCAATGAAAATGGCACTGACAGATACTACCGAGATTAGAGCACAGTAGTTAACAAGAAATTATTGTGGAACACACCAAAATATACGGGGGTTCATACTTACCTTTTACTTACCTATTCAAATTAATCTCGGGTCTGGGTTGCCAACTGGATCACTTAAAGTATGCCCTCACAATAACCTCCACCACGATATTTAAAATGAACCAAGACGGAAACAAGAAACTTTAAACTGTACAATAATTTATTTCACATAAAGAGAATAATTTAACAAAAATTTAACAACAAAATATACGTGGCGATCAGAAGCCATTGTCAAAATAACCATGTCCTCCTGTAGGACTTGTAGACTTTACATACAAAATTTCAGCTTTCTCTAGCTCAAAAGAACGTAATAATAATAATGCACCTTTGGAATGGATAAGGGAGTTGGGACGAGACATATAGCAATTGTTTTCCTTTTTCATAAACATCACATTTTATTTATAACTGCAAGGCTGCTATGTAAGTGACCTTGGCCTCTATCATTCAGTTGTCTGGCCAGCAGCGATACACCCTACACCAAGTCGCATGCTTGCATCGTCAAATGGACCCACCTGTCCAGCCAACGTTAGCATATGCTAGTTACATCAGAGCCTAGCTCCTTTTCAAAACACTTTAAATGTTCACATCTCAACTCAAATATTATCACGCAAATCTTTTAAATGCTCCATTCAAATATCAATGGATTACTCTAATAATCCCAAATCTTGTTTAATTGTATATAATCCAATTGTTTAACTAGCGTTGTTTAGAATATAATAACAAAAACGCTTAATGTTTATAACAAAATGTTCATTAATTATTTATAACATTTTTAAATTGTTTATAACATTGTCAAACGACAATTGAAAAAATCCTCTCGGCACGCCGGAAGGCGGAGGTAGATTTCACCGGGCAAACTAGGGGATTGGCTATAATAGGCAAAATATGCAGGTCTTCGTAGGAGGATCAGACCTCATTGATTGCAAGAAAGTATTTTACATTTGGAGGTTAAAAATCAACTTTTTTTCGTTTTTGTATGCATATTTTTATCATTTTATTGTCTTATGGGGATGGTAACCTTCTTGTCATTCGGGGTTCATTTTTATACTTCTGATCACACTGTCCTTATGCAAGGTTTGGAACTGATGTGTAACTATCAGACAGTCTGTTACTTCTTCTCGCAAAATTTTATCTCCCGCAGAGATTTTTGTTGGTTCCTCAGTTTAGGGGCTGCGACAAGGTGGTCATGTAACCCCGGGTGTGTAGAATCTGATAAACGGTGTTAATTGTGATGACTGTTTTAGTCTGTAATTCAGGTAAGGTCTGCAGACGGTCAATTTTAAGTAGTAGTTCCTAATTTTGTACCATATCCTAACGTGAACGACACCTAGCTGTGAACTTGGCTACTAGATGCCAACGCAACCAGCAACTTGCAACGAACGTTGGAACTTCTCCTCCAAAGGAAAGCATGCTGAGGGTTTTTTAGCGCTCTTAGAAAATCCGACGACTTTGGCCGGCTTTGAACCAGCGACCTTGGGCATATAAGTTCAGCATGCTACCAGTTAGCCGCTTCCCACAGTCAGATGGAAAAATGAATGTGATCTCGTGCAATGGCGTTGTCTTGGCAACCTCTGATAGCTCATCCCTCATCAATTTAGAAGCGTTGTCACGGTAACCTCTGATGGCACTTGGCATGTTCTTTAATTCCGAAATCATTTTTCTCTTCCCTTGGCGTAATGGTAGGTCAGATCAAAAATTCTTTCAGACAAAGTTTTAGGTAATTATTAGGGGAATATTTTCCATTATGTACGGGTTTGATATTGTGCCTATTAAGAGAGATATGATTAATGTTTCCCGAAAAAAACCACTTTATTCCACCCCTTTGGTCAATGGTTGGTGCTATCAAAAAACCTATTTGACATAAATTTTTCGCACTTATCTGACAAATATTATGAACTTTGAATTGATTCGATATTTCACGTATTAAGAGAGTTATAGCGACATTTCACTTTTTCGAAAAAAAAAGCCCCCCCCCCATTCCCCCCCCCCCCCCTTTAACCGATTTTTCCCATTAACGAACTCGACCGATTTTTAAGGGGTTACATAATATGTAAAACATTAAATTGATTGGTGCAAAATTACGGCAGTTATCGTGTCCACAAGAAACTGATATATATGCATATATATACACACACATATATATAAACTTTTGAACTGACGGTGGTTTGGGGTCTGGGGGATGTGAAACGCGAAGATATGTCGAAATTTTCCGGAAGTCGAAACATGGCACCCATTGCAATAGTTAGCTTTCTGATGAAATCTACCTAAAATAGGCTACATAATTTAAAATACTACCATCAACGACACCTAGCTGTGAACTTGGCCACTAGATGCCACCGGAACCATCAACTCGCAACGAACGTTGGAACTTCCCCTCCGAAGGAAAGCATACTCAGGGTTTTTTGGCGCTCTTAGTAAATCCGACGACTTCAGCCGGGTTTGAACCCGCGACCTTGGGCATAGAAGTTCAGCATGCTACCAGTTCCGATACCGAAGTCGCTTCCCACAGACATATGAAAACAGAATGTGATCTCGTGCAGTGGTGTTGTCATAGCAACTGCTGATGGCTCAAACCTTATCAATTAAAAGTAAAGTTGTCATGGCAACCACTCTTGGCACTTGGAATTTTCTTATAATTTAAATCATTTTGCTCACTCCGTGGCGTAATGGTGGGTCATATCGAAAATTCTTTCAGACAAAAGTTTTAGGTAATTATTGGAGGAATATTGTCCATTTTGTACGGTTTTGATATTGTGCCTATTAAGAGAGATATGATTAATGTTTCCCGAAAAACCCACTTTTTTCCACCCCTTTGGTCAATGGTTGGTGCTATCAAAAAACTTATTTGACATAAATTTTTGGCACTTATCCGACACATATTATGAACTTTGAATGGATTCGATATTTCACGTATTAAGAGAGTTATAGCGAAATTTCACTTTGTCGAAAAAAGCCCCCCATTTTCACCCCCTTCGACCGATTTTGCCCATTAACGAACTCGACCGAGATTTTATAGGGATACATGTTATGTAAAAAATTCAAAGTGATTGGTGCCAAATTACGGCAGTTATCGTGTCCACAAGAAGCTGATATATATATTATACATATATACATAAATTATATATAAACTTTTGAACTGACGGTGGTTTTGGGGTCTGGGGGATGTGAAACGCGAAGATATGTCGAAATTTTCCGGAAGTCGAAACATGGTACCCATTGCAATAGTTAGCTTTCTAATGAAATCTACCTAAAAGCCCCCCCCCCCCCCATTTCCCAACCCCCTTTAACCGATTTTGCCCATTAACGAACTCGACCGATTTTTTAAGGGGTTACATATTATGTAAAACATTAAAGTGATTGGTGCAAAATTACGGCAGTTATCGTGTCCACAAGAAACTGATATATATGCATATATATACACTCACATATATATAAACTTTTGAACTGACGGTGGTTTGGGGTCTGGGGGATGTGAAACGCGAAGATATGTCGAAATTTTCCGGAAGTCGAAACATGGCACCCATTGCAATAGTTAGCTTTCTGATGAAATCTACCTAAAATAGGCTACATAATTTAAAATACTACCATCAACGACACCTAGCTGTGAACTTGGCCACTAGATGCCACCGGAACCATCAACTCGCAACGAACGTTGGAACTTCCCCTCCGAAGGAAAGCATACTCAGGGTTTTTTGGCGCTCTTACTAAATCCGACGACTTCAGCCGGGTTTGAACCCGCGACCTTGGGCATAGAAGATCAGCATGCTACCAGTTCCGATACCAAAGTCGCTTCCCACAGACATATGAAAACAGAATGTGATCTCGTGCAGTGGCGTTGTCATAGCAACTGCTGATGGCTCAACCCTTATCAATTAAAAGTAAAGTTGTCATGGCAACCACTCTTGGCACTTGGAATTTTCTTATAATTTAAATCATTTTGCTCACTCCGTGGCGTAATGGTGGGTCATATCGAAAATTCTTTCAGACAAAAGTTTTAGGTAATTATTGGAGGAATATTGTCCATTTTGTACGGTTTTGATGTTGTGCCTATTAAGAGAGATATGATTAATGTTTCCCGAAAACCCCACTTTTTTCCACCCCTTTGGTCAATGGTTGGTGCTATCAAAAAACTTATTTGACATAAATTTTTGGCACTTATCCGACACATATTATGAACTTTGAATGGATTCGATATTTCACGTATTAAGAGAGTTATAGCGAAATTTCACTTTTCCTAAAAAAGCCCCCCATTTTCACCCCCTTAGACCGATTTTGCCCATTAACGAACTCGACCGAGATTTTATAGGGATACATGTTATGTAAAAAATCAAAGTGATTGCTGCAAAATTACGGCAGTTATCGTGTCCACAAGAAATTGATATATATATATATATATATACATATATACATAAATTATATATAAACTTTTGAACTGACGGTGGTTTTGGGGTCTGGGGGATGTGAAACGCGAAGATATGTCGAAATTTTCCGGAAGTCGAACATGGTACCCATTGCAATAGTTAGCTTTCTAATGAAATCTACCTAAAATTTACACAAGCCTCTATTAATCCCGTTCGTTTCAAATTATTATTAAAGATATTTACATAGTTATTTACAATATTTATATTATTTATTCTAGAAATACATTAAACCACACGTTTATCCGGTTGATAATTACTTAAATCGTGGTAATATAATCGACCAATGAAGGTTAGTTATATTTAAATTTTAAATTCAGGTTTAATAAGGTTTAATAATTATTATTATTATTTGTGACGGTAACCTCCATTCAAAATCGTTATCTCAAATTATTTAAACACTCTTGTTAATTTTAACAGTAACTTCACATGATTAATTTTCAAAGGACCTGGACAATACACTCAGCGGAAAAATACCTCGCTCAAAACGCACAAAATTGCACAAAATAGGCCCAGATTTCATCATATATCTCAATATATATGACATAAAAATCTTCCACAATACATACAAAAAACCTCCACTTATAAATTCATCAACTTCATTAATATTACTGTGGGAACCTCCTTCACTTATTCAAGGGCATTATTCATCAGCGACTTTTACACGTCCACTGAACTAACGATTATACATCCATAGTTCCACTTTAAAAATTCTTATATTCATTAATTGTATCAAAACTGTTATTATATTTAACTTTCGTGGGTTTTATTCATGAATCGATATGAAGTAAAAATTTGCCAATCACAAATAAATTTAATAGCAAATACGGTTAGACACGCCTTCCTGGTCTATCAAAATTGAGATTAATATCTTCAAAGTATCGCAGTATAAAAATACTATCTTCAATCAAAGTTCATCTAAACTGCATAAATAATCGAATAGAATACAATTAGACTGTGGAATGCAAACATTCTTGTTCCAATCTAGAATTGAGAAAACTCCTATCAAATGTTCATTACTATAGTGTACTCAATAAATCGTAATCAAAGTTCATATTTCATAAAATTGTCTATAATGCAATGGTATTTCAGAACTGACGATAAATGTCTATGTTGCAATCATGTTCATATAACGACTAGTATTTCCAAGATCGTCGACAAAGTAATAGATTTTAACGCTCTAAAATCTTTTAATCATTCTTCTTTCTTGAGGATGACAGAAAATTGGTCAAAGTAATTTACTGAATATAATTACTTTAATAAAGTGACACGCTGTCTGAATTCAAATTTGCCATAGAAAATCGTTAACTTTACAGTCAAATCGTGACTACAAAAATATGCAAATTACTGAAAGAATATATAATATCAGTCTCAACTGATCCAAAATTATTTAAATATGCCAATGACATAACAATGTCTCAATAAATCGTAGAAAAAGGCATAACTCATCAAAGTGTACTGAGTACAAAAATATCAAGCAAGAATATGGGGCAAAATTTATGAGACAGAAAATATGGGAAAAATGGTTGCTCAGATATCGCTAAATGGCTCAAATAAAACAAGAAACGTTCACGACTACCTTATCTGTTGATTGAAGTTCTAGAGGAAAATTTCCAAAGAAGACTGCTGATGGTTCCATTTCACCACCGTAAAGATGTGCTCCGACCTCGAACCTGGAACCTGCGCCCTCGGAGAATAGAACTGCTTCCTCCTGCTCCGTGTAGACGATAGACATCCTTCTGGCAAAACTCTTCTTTGTGAGCCGGGTCCACCCTGGCCTCTCTTGATAGTTCCCTGAAGTTCTGGTAGAAATTCGCCATGAAGTTTATTGCAATTATTTCCGCAGAAATGTTCATAATTGTAGAGTATGAAGATATTTCCACTGCCATTTGATATAATTCAGCGATGGACTACGATGCATGAGTGTAGTTGGATGTTCACTACATGCTCGCTTTTGTAGAAAGACGATTAGCGAAGTTCCATGCTGCTATTTCACTCCATTGATATATGTCCCAATTGCATAAAAGTTTTAGCCTTCCATCTCCACTTCCGTTATAATAATAGTTGAAAGAATTGCCAGATTATATTTTTCCATAGTAGAATGTAGCGTTGTATCACCAAACGTAATCTTCAGTATCACGGTTCAATACACGTGTCAGCCGTAGTATAGAATGTGGTATTATAAAAGTGCTTCTCAGGTGGGAGAAAATCACTTTTGTCTGCAGTCTTAAAATGCGAATATCTTCCAAATTATATACGTGAAAATGTTCAACTTTCCTACACACCTCAATACTGTAATGCACAATCGAATTAGCATAAAGGCAGTAGCTAACTCTTGATAGAAAATCTTGTAGACTCGTTTATGTGTGCGTTCCAACTTCGCCTAGTTTCGATAACCGTAAAATGGTACTTCTGCACGCTCCGTGCTTGTTCGATGCTGTGGACACTACCACACGTGATAATGACGACTTGCTTCACTAAATAACTCGAATTCTGACAATGTGAGAATCAGAAAAACCACTATGAGACATCGGAAATGAGAAAATGAGAGCTCCTCTCTCCTGTGCAAGGCCTTTTATCAACTTCTTAAGGGGCGTATCCATCCCTTCCATAGCTTGTTCCTCCGTCATGGCTAGAAGTTCTAACTTTGGCTATACTTGACGGATTTTCAAATTTCAAAAACTCAAAATTAATTTCTTCAAAATTCCAAATGAATGCCATAACTGAAAATGGATTTACACAATTCTGCATTCCAAAGGTAATTAAATATGGTAGTTTCAGTAATCTCCGTCTCCCTCCAAACTATCATTCATTGGTTCGAGCCTCTCCTCCAATAGCGTAACTTCTTCCTTAGCACAATTCTTTGTTTCCCTGCGACTGCGTCGTAAATCTCAGATCTTTCTCGAACAAAATCATGACGTCACCAAGAATCTCAGCTCAACCAGCCTACTTGCATAAAGTCTGCGTCATCCGTGCTTACGTCATGAATATACACGTCACAACTGTGACAGCCATAACTTTATTCATATATGCCAATACAGCCACCGTGGTCTCAATATAATTCAATTTACGGGGGCAGTACTTACAAGTAAATTGTAGTGTATGAAGTTTGGGTGAAGTTTTATTTTGATTGTAAAGATGTAGAAACGTATAGTTGGGGTAATTTATTAATTTGGAGGTCTCCTTGTTATCTTTAACTTCTTGGTAACTTGTTAGATTTAAGACTTCTAAATATTTTGCTGTCGGAAAGATATTTTGTTTGCAGTGAATGCCTCGTGGTCTGCTTCGGAATCGAGATATTGTGGAGTGAGGAGAAGATTTAGGTGAACATGAAAGTTGGATCGAAGGACTTAATCTTCGTATGGACCGGTATCTACTACAACTGAGACTATGAAGAAAATTGTTTGATGTAGTTATTTAATTTTGATGTGTTTGAATATTGGGATATTTTTGTTTTCTGATAAGTGTCTTTACCTTTGAGGTAGAGTAGATGTATTTGTTGGGAACTTATGTTTGTACTCTTTTATGGTACGTTGTCTTGGTTCGTTGAACCTTCGACAAGTTTGAGGGCAGGGAGTCTGAGCAAATTCTTGACTCTCTTCTACGCTTCAAGTATGAAAAGTGATCCGCGAGAATATTGTGAAATGCTACAGGACATTGATTTCATGGTCTACCGTTAGGTAGCAGGATTTGAGCTAGTATTGGAGTTATGAGAGTAAGATTTGAAAAGAAACCGCCAGAGTGCATTTAATGTGCATTCTATTCATGAGATGTTGAAATTGTTTATTTCTGGCCTTCGTTGACTTTGACTATCTTCTAAGCATGTGTTCATGATAGTAAGAAATATGGTTTATATGGAACTGACATTTCTGTCGCGAAGAGATTTGTTGATGTCTTAGAAGTAGTAATATTGTATCTTGGCCACTGACAGTTTTGATATGTGGTAGGCCTATGAGATTTAACGTGACCTGAAAGTAATGACATTATGGATCTAGAGCTATTACGACGTTGGAAACGCTAGTAAGTTTATTTTATGTTGAAAAGATATGTTGAATACGGATGAGTGGTAATGTATGAGGAAAATGCTACCTTGTGTTATCAATGGAGTAGATGTCTAGGAGAATTTATGTCATGTTTACGCTTCTCCGAAAACAGAGTTCACTCTATGTTTCCGTAAAACTTGGATCCCTTGGAATGATTGTATTGCTGGACTGCGTGGAAGTTCTCTGGTGTACTTTGTTGAAGATTGACAACAACGATGGAGTAATAAGTTGACGATCAGCTGTGAGGTTGATGAGGAAAAGTACCAAGAAAAGGTAACGAAGGATATTGTAAGAAGATTCGTTAAGTTGTTGATATACATTTGCAGTTTACAGTTAAAGATTATGACTGTATGTGGTTGTGGGAAGATGACGATCAGCTGTTACGATGTTTTGAAAGAGGTACGAAGGGAGGTAACGAAAAGTTGTAAGAAGATTTGTAGAGTCGTTGGTATATGTTTGCAGTGTGTGATTATGTAACATTGGACTGTGCTGATTTTAACCTATGAGAAAACAAGATATTATCGTCAAGTTCACTGCAAATGTATTTGGTGAACCAAGTTGACGAACAATGAAGAATAGGCTAACGTATTCTGTTGGTGTGACGGGCCGAATTAAGGAAAGGAAACATTCTGGAGATGAAAGGATCACATTGGTTGATACATATTAAGCAAAACCTCTGATTTCATCTTAAGTTACGACTGTGATTGATTGTGAGATAAATTGTATTACTGTCGGATTTATAGTACTATCAAGTTGGATGATAAAACTGTTGTTGATCTGAGAAAGGTATCCATGGACCAGAAATATGGAGACTGTTGCGAAGTGAAAATATGATGCTGAATGTCATTTATGGAACTTCGATTTTTAACTTCTCTTGAAGAGATCACTGTGTTGAAAACTATTATACATTTTTAATGATGGATATTTTGAAGTGGGATGATAAGTGTTTTGGGTGTTGTATGGAGGGCTTGTTTAAAAGTAAGTACCCTAATTAATGTTTCTACATCACTAATGTCATGTCATGTTATGTGTGTCAATGTTCAAATGTGGGTGAATACATCATATGTCTACCAGTCGTATCAGTGTATCATTTCCTAGTTATGGTATTCATTAGCAGCTTCAAACTGGTAACCAGGGTAAATGATTGAAAACGGTCCAGCACCATCCATCAAGAGAGTATCCCTGAAGGGGGTAACGTGTCACAGATGTCCTATACGCCACGTATACTTGAAGATTATTCGAATAGACACTTCTACAAATTTTGAAATTTGAACTTGAACATTTATGCATTTCATGCAAGTTTCTTTAATAGACGTGTGGGTCTATTTTTCATCGAGTGCAGTATAAATATGGAAACATAATGATTTCTAGAGTAGATATTTGCGGTTTATGGATTAATTATTGGCAATCCACAACTTTTAAGTTTTTTTCTTTTTGAAGTTGCTTTAGACACTTTTTAGATCGTTCAGTTTTTCTATTTTTGTTCAAGATTCGTTTGTTGAACTCCATCCTGGTTAAGCGTTCGATTCCAATGGTCTTCGTGTAACTTCTTAAGACAGGCTCATTACCATGGTGTAGGATCTTTCGTGTTTCTTTGGGTGAGGATCTCCAGTCGAGTTTTGTCTAGTAGAGTGCTGAATCGTTCTTTTTACAGTGATCTATCTACAATTTTTTGAAAGAAATATTTATGAACATGAGATTATAATGAGAAATAAATAAAATATTATTGAAAGATTGTATCAAATATTTTCGTTACAAAGCGAAATGATGATGTCGAAAATTCTCAAGCACTGTTATTTGAACAGATGATTATATTATAATTGTCTCAGTTCTGATAAAAATTGTCCATGGTACTTTAACTTATGTTAATTTAATGCATGATATTTTACGACTTTTATGTAAAAGCTTATTTGATTTTAATAATGTTTGGAAAAATATTTACAAGCTATTGAGTGATTATATATGAATAAAGCAATGATTGTTTGCGGAATTTGATTGTAATAAGGGGATAGTAGACATCGATGGATGGTCTATATCATTTTCCTTTCCCGTATAAATCAGCTATTGAGCTATTACTGAATGCACTTATGAGTATATTTTGAACGTGCAGTATAGTCACGATTATAGATACTAGAAGGCTAGTATAAAGTTAATGAATCCAACATTTAAGTTAAACTAGCATTGTAATAATTGATCTAGAATGGATTGTTCAAATTAATGACATTTGTTTTTGAAGAAAGGTCTAATTGGAAAGACGAGTAATAATATTTGTATAATCATGTAATAATAATGACTGAAAGCTTAAGAGAAAATAATATGATTAACTGTGAGATTTAAAATGTTGTTAACATTTTTATGCAATGACAATGTGTTCGATGAACTTAACCGTTCGTCGATCATGCCATGATTTGATCTTAACAAGTATAAATATGGAAACATAATGATTTCTAGAGTAGATATTTGCGGTTTATGGATGAATTTTTGGCAATCCACAGCTTTTGAGTTTTTTCCTTTTGAAGTTGTTTTAGACACTTTTTAGATCGTTCAGTTTTTCTATTTTTGTTCATGATTCGTTTGTTGAACTCCATCCTGGTTAAGCGTTAGATTCTAATGGTCTTCGTGTACCTTCTTAAGACAGGCTCATTACCATGGTGTAGGATCTTTCGTGTTCCTTTGGGTGAGGATCTCCAGTCGAGTTTTGTCTAGTAGAGTGCTGAGTCGTTCTTTTTACAGTCATCTATCAACAATTTTTTGAAAGAAATATTTTTGAACATGAGATTATAATGAGAAATAAATAAATATTATAGAAAGATAGTATAAAATATTTTCGTTACAAACCGAAATGATGATGTCGAAAATTGTCAAGCACTGTTATTTGAACAGCTGATTATATTATATTTGTCTCAGTTCTGATAAAAATTGGCCATGATTCTTTAACTTATGTTAATTTGATGCATGATATTTTACGACTTTTATGTAAAAGCTTATTTGATCTTAATAATGTTTGGAAAATATTTACAAGCTGTTGAGAGCTTATCATACTAATATATAAAAATGAGATGGTGTGTGTCTGTCTTTCTGTCTGTCTGTCTGTCTGTTACTCAATAACTCAAGAACCACTGGTCCGATTTAAATGAAATTTTGCATGGATGTAGCTGATTTACCAGGTTTACATATAGGATACTTTTGATTTCGAAATTTTGCACTATTAAAATATGGCGACCAATTTAGTGACGTCACTACACCCTTTGGTTTCAAAATTTCATATTTCCATATCAAATAAAAAGAGAACGGTAGGAAATAGCAAACTGTCGATGGCACATATGAGCTTTGAAATTTAATTTCCTATCCGAAAGGTCCTTATCACGTTTCGTGTATCTCCAACAGTTAGCGAGTAAAACCGACATTTGTGACGTCACTACACCCTTTGGTTTCAAAATTTCATATGTCCTTTTCAAATAAAAAGAGAACGCTAAGAAATAGCAAACTTTTGATGGTATATTTGAGCTTTAACATTTAATTTTCTATCTGAAAGGTCCTTATCACTTTTCGTATATCTCCAACGGTTAGCGAGTAAAACCAGAATCTGTGCAATAAAACACGGTCAACACCGAGCGGTGCAGTATATCTCTCTATATATAAAAATGAAAATTTGTGTGTTTATCTCTGATTTTCTACGGAAATTAGAGATGTTTACACGTTTCAGACTGTTTTATGATGGATGCGCGCGAAAATATTTTTTTTGTTTGTCTGTCTGTTTGTTTGTTTGTCTGTGGACAAATTTGTTCCCTTATAACTCGAGAACGGCTGGGTGTATCAACGTAAAATTCGGTACAGATATCCATCAGAGGCACGACACCAATCATTGATGTAACCCTTCTCCGTACCTCTCATAAAAGGGGGCCTACCCCCTTAAAATACATGCTGAAATAGGCGTAGAAGGACGAGACAAAACTCATTTTCAGCCCCTCAATGTGAGAGACAAAACTCGGGTCCCCGAAAACCACATTTTAAGGACCGAAGACCAACCGTTTTTTAGATATTCCCAGAAAACTAATTTAATTTAATAAACTAATGAACGAATGCAAGCCAGTAACCATGCCAACGGATTCTCAGAGGTCCCATCTACTGCTGTAAGACGCAATGCAATTCCATTAATTACATTAGTGTGAAAGTTTGCAAACGGCTAGAAGGTTATCACGGAACCAAAGCCGTAAAATTCATCAATACGTTTAACGCGCTTAGGGGGATCAAGGGGTACTCTAGAATTTTTTCACGCGATTTACACCTGCGGGTGTGGTACGGCAGGTCTATTATATTCCTATCCCCATATTATTCATTCATTCATTCATTCATTCATTCATTCATTCATTCATTCATTTCGTATAGGTCATCTATGGACCGCGTCATTCCAACCGTCTCCCACTGGCTTTGATGTTTGCCCTGTACGCCCGCATTCGTTCTCGGTGGACTTCCTTCCGTTCCTGGGTCCAAATCTTTCCCGTTTTCAGCTTCGGTTTTTCTTGGAAACCTTTACAAGCTTGAAGTTTCCCTTTGAGTGGGACGCACTCCTGAATGTCTGTTGGTGTAATCCCCACTTCTTTCAGATCTTTATCCAGTTCAATGAACCAGGCCCATTTTGTTTTCCTCTCCTGAAAGTAAGTTATGTTGCGGTTGGTCAGTCTCGCTGGGCTCATTCGTTTCACATGCCCAACAAATGGTAACCTTCTCTTTCGGATGACGTAGCTTATCTTCTCCACATGAGTATATAGGTCATGGTTATGCCGTTTTCTGTATTCCCCATTATCTTTGATGGAACCCAATATCGTTCTCAAAATTTTCCTTCCTTTGGCCTCCAGTTTCTCGACCAAGCCTTTTTTTGTTCATCGTGAGGCATTCAGAAGCATGCAAGACTTCCGGACGGATGACACTGCAGTAATGTTTTAGTTTTGCGTTGAAGAATATTGACCTTTTCATATAGATGTCCTTAGTTAAATGGTAGGCCATTTCCATTTTGCTCAAGCGCGATGTGAATGCTTCTTTCTCTGATAATATCCCTTCCCTGACCCGTCCTGAAAAGAAAAGTACATGGCTATTGGCTGAATAAAAAATAAGTGTTATAATTTCTCCCTATATTATATTATTATTAGTATTATATTGTGGCGTACAACGACGAGACAAAGCCCCTCGGTGCCAGCAACAAAACTCGGGGGCCCTAAAGGGTCCTCGAAAACTACATTTTAAGGCTCTAAATCCAACAGTTTGTGAAATATTCCCAGAAAAACTAATTCAATTTAATTTAACAAACTAATGAAGGAATGCAAATCGGTAACCATGAGAACATTATCTCATGGGGTGGCATACTACTTTCCATCTATTTCTGTAAGAAGCAATGACTCTCCATTTATTACATTTCTGTGAAAGTTTGCAAATGGCTATAAGGTTATCACGGAACTAACGTAGACCGTATAATTCATCAATGCAATACCGGGTGAGTTAGCCGAGGTCGTTGCGGCATGACTGTTGGCAGTCGCTCACGTCCGGGAGGCGAAGAGGTTCGAATCCCCCGCCGGCAACCTTCAAGATGGTCTTCTGTGGTTTCCCATCTTCCTTCCAGGCAAATGCCGGGGTTGGCCCCTAACTATAGGCCACAGCCGCTACCTTCCCACTCCTCGACCCTCCCATCCAACATTCCTCCCCAACGGTACTTGTATCTCACCCATTGGGTGTCCGTCTCGAAGCAGCTACAAAACTGGCGAGCCGAACATGTCCTCGGACACTCCCGGCACTAAAAGCCATACGCTAAAAAAAACAATGCAATTAAGTGGGTGAAGGGGTAACCTAGAATTTTGTCATGCAATTTTCACGTTCGACATATAGTACAGAAGGTCTATTATATCTCCAAACAGCAACATTATTTTCAAAAATTCCTGAATTGAACTAGCATTTTTTGCGGCTTTTAGGAATTTGGGCAATTTGAGTCTAGAGAACCTGAATTTTCATGCACCACAAGCCTTTATAATTTATGAAAGGGGTCTTCCTGTGTATGGGCACCTAGCACAACGTAGAGGGTCAGTTTTTATGTGACGTGTATTGCGTTTCGTCTACAAGACTTTCAATTGTATTTCACGTCAGGAAGTACACGTTAGGTGAATTTAGTCTGAGAGCACATTTTAACTTTTTTTTTTGTCGACATACGGGTTCATCATAAGGATGATTTTATTTGATACTGTGTGGTAGATATAAGTTACCCATATTTGGATATCTGGGTAATATGTTGTAGACAATAGAATTGTCTGTCTGTCTTTCTGTGTATCTTTATGTACAACTATACCTCGTGTACGGATGCTTGGTGCATCTTAAAATTAGGTATGGTAACCATGAGAGTCAATACACCAATCATTTATAAAACTCTTCACCGTACTTTTCATACAGTAGAAGGGTGGATATAGAGAAAAACTTCTCAATATATGCTAAAATATGCGAAATATAAAAATTATCCTACAAGGACGACCAAAGCATATGTTGCGCTTCTCAATGTGAGACAGATATTACGGGAATCTATTAAGGGTCTCCGAAAACTACATTTTAAGGGCCTTAAATTAACAGTGTATGTGATATTCCCAATAAACTAACTTCGTTCTGATAAACTTGATGGAATGACAAACCGCTAACCATTGCACAGTAGCTCAATTGATAATGTCTGGTGTTAACTACGAACACCGTTCTGTTACGCTGGTGATACCATCAATAGGCCTACTATTGCCAATCAGAGGGTAAGTCTGGCCTATATATTATTCTGTTTAGGGTTTACAAATTATTAGTAATGGTAATTCATTATGAGCAAGCATAGTAATAATTAACGTATTCCAATTTAAGGCCTAAGAAGATCTGAAAATTGATTACCGTACGTATGAACATAACCTACTTTTTAAATTTCCTGCAGTGTTCTCTCATCCAATTATACGCCTGCTAGTTCAAGGATATCAATCTTATCACGTATTTGGTGTGGATCCCATTTTAATAAACTACCAGTAGGCTTACTCATGCATAGGCTATGCTAAAATTGTGGTGATATGCCTTGAAACTGTTGTGTGACTGGATGCAAATCCAATTATTATAAAGATAAGCCATTGGTGCCTATTTTCTAATTTCCTATCAGGGGAATTCAACCCACACCCAACTTCACGGAGCTGATGACCAAGAAGTCACAAGCCCATAAAATGAATTAACAGCAGACGAAATCACGTCATGATGTTATTTTTTGTGTTGGGTTGGATTCTGACACACGTCATGCGTTTGACAGAGTGCCATTTAATCTCATGAATAGGAATGAATGAATACGACTAGCCTACTTGTTGACGGATTTACAGAAGGCAGTCGTGACCTTATGATAGGAATTACCTAGGTATTTATCTTCAGTATGTGTGGGACCCCTTGGTAAACCACTTGCTGGGTGGCTACGCGGAGAATCGAACCCAACATTTACCGGTTTACCTCAAAGGCTGTGTGTACCCCGTTCTTACCCTTAGACTAGAATTAAGATTTTTTGACAGTCAGGAATCAAACTTGGACCCCAGAAGTGATAACCAAGAACTACACCACCTGGTTGGTCATATTTATTTTTAAGGATAATATGTCTGTCTGTTAGGTAGTCAGCCCGAAGGCTGGTTGGATCCTCAAAAGGCACTGCCGTTAGGTTATGTGGGTAGATACCCACAAAAACCCAAGGCAGAGCTATATTGAGGCGTACTAAGCAAGAAGAGGAGTGAGGTAGATT
This sequence comes from Meconema thalassinum, assembly GCA_946902985.2. Classification (NCBI taxonomy): domain Eukaryota; kingdom Metazoa; phylum Arthropoda; class Insecta; order Orthoptera; family Tettigoniidae; genus Meconema; species Meconema thalassinum. The sequence continues at coordinate 99,097,252 of OX336391.1, forward strand.
ATCATTTCTTTCCTCATTGAGTCAGTACAGCAGTACCTACCCTATGAGTAGAACCTTTCACAGCATCCACAGGCACTTACTGTGCCCTGAATGTCATTGCTAAGCACCACCCATACCTCAGTAGCTTCCATATAATCACAGCCAAGAGTGAGACTGAGACATCGGTGATACTCTAGCCTGTGCCAACACACACTGACTGTGCCCTGAAAGTCATTACTAAGCACCACCCATACCTCAGTAGCTTCCATACAATCACAGCCATGAGTGAGACTGAGACATTGGTGATACTCTAGCCTGTGCCAACAGACACTGACTGTGCCCTGAATGTCATTACTAAGCACCACCCATACCTCAGTAGCTTCCATATAATCACAGCCAAGAGTGAGACTGAGACATCGGTGATACTCTAGCCTGTGCCAACACACACTGACTGTGCCCTGAAAGTCATTACTAAGCACCACCCATATCTCAGTAGCTTCCATACAATCACAGCCATGAGTGAGACTGAGACATTGGTGATACTCTAGCCTGTGCCAACAGACACTGACTGTGCCCTGAATGTCATTACTAAGCACCACCCATACCTCAGTAGTTTCCATATAATCACAGTCAAGAGTGAGACTGAGACATGGGTGAAAAGCCTCATTTTACTCTAGCCTGTGCCAACAGAAGAATGCAAATGTACTGCATTCATCAAGAGATGGCAAACAGGCCCAGAATAATAGGTAACTTACTAAAGAGAGATTGAAATTCCTACAGGAACATATACAACTCCCCCCAGGGGCTCACATCTAGTGGGACGTGGGTTGGCGACTACGGGGCCCCAGCTGAGTCCGGCATTGCTTCCACTTACTTTTGCCGGGCTCCTCTCCGTCTTCTTTCCTGTCGACTTCACTTGGTCAACTCCTGCTCTCTCCCGACCCCGACGGTATTAGGGTACCCGAGGCCTAGGGAGTCTCTTCCTTTCCCGCCTTAATTGGCCCTTGTCTCATCTTTTCTGATACCCTCCTTCTGTGAGGGGTCAGCCTTCTTTTTCTTTTCCTGTTATCTCCTGCCTTCTGCTCAAGGCCCTCAAGGAGGTAGGGTTTATGTAGCCCCACCACTTCTGGTGCACCCTAGATATTGCTACACCCTCAGGGGCTCACGGCTGGTGAGTTAGAGAGTTGGCGACCCCGAGGGATTCCTGAGCTGGGTCCGGTTTTCCCTCTTTTATCCATTACCTGTGGGGCGGACCCTCTCCTCTTTCACTTTCCTATCTGCCTTTTATGGCTCTCCTTCCTTCCAAGTCCCTCAATCCGCATTCCTCGAGGGTCGAGGGCATTTCTTTTCCTCCTTTCCTTTATTTGCCTTGTTCTCCTTTTGTTTTCCATTTCTTCCTCTAGTACAGTATACAAGTTAGTAGTTAGTTTTAGTTATAGTTTCCATTTCATTATCAGCTTCACCATCACCCAAACCATTAAGGGCCGATAACCTAAATGTTAGGCCCCTTAAGACAACAATTATCATCAACATCATCATTTACAACTTTCCCTGTTCACTCAGCCAAGATATTCTACAGATCTCTCCTGTGGGCCTCAACATTATTTTATTTTATTCCTTTCTTGATGGAACTCCGGTAGTACCTTATTTTAACTCCCGGGGCACCTTCCCATGCCTGTCCCTTACACAGCTACACACACTACTACAATAATCACGTAATTGGAGGAATTCAACCCAAACCCAACTACACGGGGCTGATGACCAAGATGTCCCAAGCCCATAAAATGGATTAACAGCAGACAAAATCATGTCATGATGTTATTTTGTGTTGTGTTGGATTCTGACCCACCTCATGCGTTTGATGTCCGACCACCAACTACGGCGGCCATCTTGGATTGCAGTGTCAGGTCCGGTAGTATAGAAGGTCCTGATTCTTTCAGTAATACAGGTCTTCTTTGACCATTCCCCATTTTCACAGCCACACAAATCATAAATCGCTTTCAGCTATCTTCTCCCCATTTTCACAGCCACACAAATCATAAATCGCTTTCAGCTATCTTCCGGAAGATTTTGAATCATTACCTTATGACGAAAGGTATCACGCGCAATATATTGTATGCAATATCTACTAGAATTGAAGTGTTTTATACACACCGTTAAGGTGTGTTGTACAACTGATAAGTTGACGTTTATGTTTTATTAATCATAATATCTTTATGCTGCATTTTTTATTCTTGACAGCGTTTACCTCTACAAGCTGTCTTTTGTATTACAAATCAGAAATACAGTAACTTTTGCGTGATATTGCAGATTATTCTATGAATAGTATTTGCCTTTCTTATTCGGGTTATATTGTAATTGGTAATTACCCTGCTCTAGACTATGCTAATTTGTAATGGAACCGGATGTTAAATCATTAATTTAGTTGATAACATGTTAATAACATAATTAAGCTACTAAACGTTCACAATGTTTTACCTATGTTTATGTATTTATATTAGTCATTTTAGTGCTTACTGACAAAAGCTATTGAATAGCCTAATGTTATAATTGTCATGAGTTCTAATCACACTGGGTCCCACTATAGCATTTTAGAGATTATTAAGGATTGACTTTAGAGAATCTATTTCTTATCTTACGAAATACTTTTAGAGGCTAAGGAAGTCCAATGTGCGCAGAATCTAAGCAGCATATTTGACAATATACTGGGATTATACTTTGCTTAATTTACTTTAACTTGATCTGGAATGAGATCATACGCATATAAATTATTCTTACAGCAATAATGTTCCTTAATATGCTGTTCGGCCTGTTTGCCATCTCTTGATGAACGCAGTGCCTTTGCGTTTGTCTGTTCTCACGGGCTAGAGTTAAAGGTGGCTTCTCACCGATGTCTCAGTCTCACTCATGGCTGTGATTATATGGAAGCTACTGAGGTATGGGTGGTGCTTAGTAATGACATTCGGGGCACAGTCAGTGCCTGTGGATGCTGTGAAAGGTTCTACTCATAGGGTTAGTACTGCTGTTCTGACTCAGTGAGGAAAGCAATGGCAAACTACCTCACTCCTCTTCTTGCCTAGTACGCCTCAATATAGCGCTGCCTTGGGTTTTGTGGGTATTTACCCACATAATATAATGGCGGTGCTTTTTGAGGATCCAACCAGCCTTTGGGCTGACTACCTAACAATATGCTGTTACGAGTATAGTACACACTGACCTACGTACAGGAATAAATCATTTGCCATTATTCACGTAATTTGTGCGGGGTTAAAAATCATAAGACGTATATTTGACTCCACAATGATGACTTTATCTTCTAATCATTGAATAATTTAAATATTATTTCGTAACAAGAAGGTAATTGCTACATTTGAAAAATAATAGAGATAACTATGTGAACACTGCTATAAGACGTCTTACATTCCCCATTAAATCAAAAATAAACACTATCAGGAAAGTAATTGTGAGACTGAGTTCTCGAGGAATTGTGTATAGACATCACCTTTTACTATTGTTGCATGCTCTGCTACGTTATTGTATTCCACTGTACTTTTCGACTAGATTTACAGTGAGTTAATATTGCACTTGAGTAACATGAGAGTTGAGGGGAACTATGCTCTAAACTATTTTAGGGGCAGAATGAATATACTCTGCGAAATATATTACCATGTATCTTTCTACAACATATAAAGACACCTCCCGGGCTACGCCGGGCACAATAGCTAAACCCTCATAAATTTAGAAGCATTGTCATGGTAACCTCGATGGCACTTGGCATTTTGTTCTATTTCCGAAATCATTTTTCTCACCCCTTGGCGTAATGGTGAGTCATATCAAAAATTCTTTCAGACATAAGTTTTAGGTAATTATAAGGGGAATGTGTTCCATTTTGTACGGTTTTTATATTGTGCTTATTAAGAGAGATATGATTAATGATTCCCGAAAAAAACACTTTTTTCCACCCCTTCGGTCAATGGTTGGTGCTATCAAAAAACTTTTTAAACATAAGTTTTTGGCACTTATCCGACACATAATATGAACTTTGATGGATTCGATATTTCACGTATTAAGAGATATTTCACTTTTTCGAAAGAAGCCCCCCACCCCTCATTTTCACCCCTTTCGACTGATTTTGCCCATTTACGAACTTGACCGACATTTTAAAAGAATACATATTATGTAAAAAATTCACAGAGATTGGTGCAAAATTACGGCAGTTACCGTGTCCACAAGAAACTGATATATACTGTATATATATATAAACCTTTGAACTGACGGTGGTTTGGGGGTCTGGGGGATGTGAAACGCGAAGATATGTCGATATTTTCCGGAAGTAGAAACATGGTACCCATTGCAATAGTTAGCTTTCTAATGAAATCTACCTAAAAGACCCCGACTCCTGGGGGTTCACAAATCTGAGCAATTTCTATACAACGTATATTTGTTTAAGCTGGCTCGTGCTATAGATTCTTACCTTAAAGGACTATAAGATGATGATGATGATGATAATTGTAGTTTTAAGGGGCCTAACATATAGGTTATCGGCCCCTAATGGTTTGGGTGATAGTGAAAGATGAGATGAGAATGAAAACTATAACTAATACTAACTACAGACTTACATACTAGAAGAAGAAATACTAAACAAAGAAAGGATAAGGCAAATAAAGGTCAGGAAGAAAAGAAATGCCCTCAACCCTCGAAGAATGTGGATTGAGTGACTTGTAAGGAAGGAAAGTCATGAAAGGCAGATAGGAAAGGGGAAATAGGAGATCGTTCGCCCCAAAGTCAGCGGAAATAGTGGACAATACAGACCCAGTTCAGGAATCCCTCGGGGTCGCCAACTCCCAAACTCACCAGCCGTGAGCCCTTGAGGGTGTAGCACAATCCAGGGTGCACCAGAAGTGGTGGGGTTACATACACCCTGCCTCCTTGAGGGCCTTGAGCAGAAGGCAGGAGATAGCATGAAAAGTGAAAGAATCAGGGTATCAGGAAAGATGAGACAAGGGCCAATTAAGGCGGGAAGGTGAAAGGCTCCCTATGCCTCGGATACCCTAATACAGTCGGGGTCGGAAGAGAACATGAGTTCACCAAGAGAGGTCGACAGGAAAGAAGATGGAGAGGAGCCCGGCTCAAGTAAGTAGAAGCAATGCCGGACTCAGCTGGGGTCCCGTGGTCGCCAACCCACGTCCCACTAGAGGTGAGCCTCTGAGGGGGATCTTAAAGAGACGGACCATGAGCGCGAAGGTGATTAATCACAAAAGAGCACACATTTTTCTGTGGAAGCACATACTGATAGCACGGTATCATAATTGATCGTGAGAGATTAAGAGGCTACATGTGATCGATTTGTTTCTAGCATTAACAGTCACATGAGTATCACATGACGTGTGCTGTTTATTGAGCACTGCATTCCAGGAACAGTTGCAAAACTCGTAAAAGAATCATTTTCATGAGAAACGTTTCTCTGGACTTTGCCTCACGTATCTTTTGTGATTGTTGTTTTCTACTTTTTGCTTTGTGTTTTGGTTTTTGGTTTTGTGTTTGCTTTGTTCTTTTCTGTTTCAATTTTACTTTTTGCTTTTGGTTTTGCGTTAGTTTTCTGCTTTTGCTGTTTTTGAATTTTGCTTTTTGCTTTGTGTTTTTTTGATGTTTTGTGTTCGTTTTCTGGAAAATCAAAATAAAACAAAACAAAATAAAAATAAACAGAACAAATACAAAATAAAATAAAATTAAACAAAGAAAAAAATAAAGTAAAATAAAATAAACTAATTAAATAAATAATTTTATGTTCGACGATGTCGACGATCTCAGAAAATTGTGTCATAATGAGGGTCATTATGCCACTATTTATAATTATGAAACAGTTTCTCCCACCAATCAGAGCTCAAGAGACAGTTGTTTGACCAATTAGATATTTAGATGCGCTGAGTTCCACGGCCTTCTAATTTAAATTTCACTGTCTGGCCTAGTGTAATAGTAGGGTAATCGAGGAGGCCATGGTCAAATACAAGGCATTCTCTGCGTCTCATGCGCTCTGTTCAGTACATAAAACTGGTGAAATCTCGACAGATATTTATGAATATTTATGTCCGAACATAAAATAGTTATAATAATTATCGTCGAACATAAAAAGTCGTAAGCAACTCGCCTATAATGGCAATTAAGACACTCGTATGAAAATTATAAAACTCGCATACGCTCGTTTTATAAACATACTCGTGTCTTAATTATTTTTTATTATAGGCTCGTTGCATAATGTACTATTACGTCATGATCCTTATTCACAAGTGGATAAAACGAGCTGGACGACTCAATTACTGATTACTTGGGACTAAAATAATAAAGTACGGAGTAAAATGTGTACTATTTTAAAAATGAAGAATGGACCTAAGGTCAGTGGTTCCTGGAGAGTCCTGGTGAAGGTATTTTGAGTTGATCCCATGGGCACCTTAAGCGTCTCAAGCATCTACTTCCCGAGCCACTCTAATGATGCGAAGTTAAAATCTCACGACCTAGCCTGGAATCAAAGCCGGACTTCAACTCGTGCAGTTTACTGGTCTGGTGCATGTCAGCAGTTTCAGCATCTCATATCAGAATACAATTTCTTGGCAGAGCCAGGATTCAAACCCTGACCTTCAGGGTAGTATAAAACTATGCTAATCACTGCATCACTGCACCAGAAACAATGCAACACATGAATCTGTCGTAGACATTTGATGAAACCAGTCATTTCAAGACCTGGAAGAATCTCACCGTCCGTTATGTAGTTTCGCTTCAGACAGCAGAGCTCTTATAGCTTACAGGTTCATATAAGGGAACCCCTGCGGTGGGACACATGGGGATACCTTCACCGAACATAGGACAAAAGATTCCATAAAATCAATGCACGAAATACGACATCTTAATGAACTATCATTAGAGACAGTTATGACATTATTCAGAGTAAAAATCAGCCCGATTATATGCTACGGTCTGAACATTATATGGGAGAATCTCACGAAAAACAACATGAAGTGCATAGAAAGAGTCAAGGCAACTTTCATGAAAAAAGTCGTGTGTATCTCAAAATATAGGCTACCCCATCGCGACTGTGCTATCAAATGTCGCGATAGACCTTCTACATCGAAGATTTAAGGTGTCAACTATTGCTGCCATCTACCGCCCTGTACGAGAACCTTCTAAAAGAGCTCAAAACGAAGAGGATGGAAATATGGAGCGACTTTTATTTAACAGCCGCAGTGACGTCCGATGAGTGGAAAGGTCCATGTTACGACCTGAGACATACAATCACTGGATCCCATTTCAAGCTCTGTAGAATGGAAGGGTATCATGAGCCCAGTATAGAGTGTGTTTGCAAATTGTGTGGAAGTGCCTGTGAAAGGTATCATGCCCTGACATGCAAAGAGAGGAGTCACTGACCAACGTTTGTTGTCAAGTCGATATTTTGGGTTTTTCTCCAAATATTTTTATAATACCTCATGATCATTGGCTGCAATAAATACCTTGCGATGGTCCGGGCAGTGTGAACCAAGAGCCCGCTGATGACTCTGACTTGGCGTACCCAGCAAAGCCCCACAAAAGACACGGAGGATTTGCTGAGTTGTAATTACTTGGCCGCGAAAGCCATACATTCAATTATTGTTTCCGAAAATTAAACCTTGAAGTTTGACAAAAACTGATATACGCAAGTCAAAAAAATATTGCATATTGTAGGGTACCTGTGAGGGTAGCCTCTACAAAGTGTAGGTAAAGGGGGATGAAAGGAGAGTAGCTGAAGACTGCACGGGGCTGTGGTGTACAAAGATGTAGGTTGGATGGGTTCGGGCGTGAATGCAGCTCTATGGGAGAACACCCACTTGTACAGGCGGCTTGGGTAGTTCTCAGGGATGGCTACAAGGGGTAATTCACTATGTGCTTGCAGGAGCAGCTACGCGTCTGCTGGGATTCCTGCTGATGTTGGCTGACTGGCCGAGCTCCTAATGGGTATTGCGCACGCAGGCAATGTATGGTGACGCCTGTGGCTGACTACACCAACAAATAAACAATTAACTAAATACTAATTTAGGATCCTACAGGGAAGTGATTTAAGGGGATAGGCTCTTATTAACTAATTAAATAAATGAACTAAAAGACCATTTAACTTATGGATTCTAATGTTTAATCCGTACTCCTGAAGTGGAGTACAATGAAATTATGCAGAGCAGATACTTGTGATCTTTTTACAATAATAGGGGGATGTTATACGTGTTGGTGTTATAGTGTGTGTAGGCTCACTAGACACTCACCTATCTGGATATGGCAGCTACAAGCAGCGTCTCAGCACCTGATAGCACTTGTGGAAGACTGACCCCGGTTCACCTCTCCTCTGGTGTTTTATAGAACCCGCTTGCCGAGTTAGCATTAGTTGCGGATTCTATAGGAAGTGAGGTACTTGCCCTGGGTCATCGGAGGTCGTTTCTATGCTCTAGGCATGGCCTTGGTATGAGCTTATGCGAAGTATGCCGCAGGCATCCGTGTAAATTTAGATGTAAAATTTATAGTTGTAGGTTTGTAGTTAATATAATTTATAGTTATAGGGAAGGGATGCAACAACTCCTTCGACGGAGCTAGTCATCGACCTCGATGATGGGACGATACTAGACCTTAGGGGTAGTTTATGTAGCATATAGGTGTATATGGACATCTTCTTCATTCTTGAAATCTTGGTTCTTCTTTGCTTCTCTTCTGCTCTTCTTTTGATGTATGATATGCTGTTGCCCAGAATGTGGGGGCTTCGTTGGGGGTATGTGAAGATCCCCGTGTGGGGTGGGTGATAGAAACGAAGATGTTGGAAGTGGAGTAGCGTGTGTTATCTGATATAGGAGTGTGTGGATGCCAGCGTGCAGTGCCTAGTGCATAGTGTCTTGTAGAGACGTAAGCATCAGGTCTGTGCCTAGCGAGCAAGTGTAGGTGTTGATGCGTGAGGGGGGGGGGGGGGCAATATTTTACATAGTCATTTGTACCATCAAGAAATTAGTGAACAATCTTTGAAACAACAAACAACAACAAAAAATACATATATCGGTACAATCCTCTGTACAATATTAAGCCTGGAGAACATCATTATCATCATATATTATACATCAGGCACACAAGTATTCTTATGGACCAGCTCAAGGGGAAAAAACAGCTGCAGGGCCTAGCTTACCCTTCGTTGATTTACCTTGGTGTGCTGAAAAAGTGCCCTTGAGTGGCGATAAAACATAGAAACAAATAAATGAAAAGATTAGAAAGAATAGGGGAAAAGAAAAATGAGTGCCTCGGTGTTTTCGTTAAGGGGGTAAGAAAAAATGGTTTTATTGTGCGGGGGGAAAAGGAGGCACCCGTACAACTGGTAATTTAGAAGGACCGAAAGGAAAAAAGGAAAAAAGTATACTGTGGCTTCATAAATACATCCAAAAAACATAAACAAACAAATAAACCCTCTCTCTTGCTCTCTCTCTCATACCCTCTCTCTCTCTGCCTTGCAACTATGCCGTATCATCAACCTTATACCTTACAATGGACTCCACTCATGCGTATATTTGATACTTAAATCTAGACTTATCGACACTATTATCTCTAAACCCCAATTATATTATATCATGGCCAAAGTTATAAATCATATATATATACATGGATCGCCTCCTGTGGACAGACGGTCCATCTTAACGGGGAAGGTTCACTCTTACATTGGTTGAGTACTACCCTCGCCGCCGGATTGCACCTCTCATTGATAGGTGTGAAAATCCATCATGTAGATCCGACCTGCGGTGGGGTATATCCCACAGGCATATCTCCCCCGTGGTGCGGATTGAGCAGCTGTAAATAAAATGTAGTCAATCGTGTGTATAGGGGAAATTGTGTATTTGATTAGGGGAGGGAGACGTGTTTGGGCGTGGGCAAAATATTTACAAAGGGCTATATACAATGACGCCACCTGTGGGTAAAGAAAATAATACATTGTTTTTATGTGTGTAGAGGGTGTTTATCCCTTGTCGTCCTCTGGGCGGTTGTTGGTGCTGGACCTAGACCTAGAGGGTATAAGAAAATAACAATTATTATTTAAGCACATGGAAATACGGATCATATTTGCATATCAAAACCTGTAGGGCACCCATAGTGGCGCTACCCTTTATGCAGACATAAAATAAATTACCAGAACTATCGGTCACCCTGTATTGGGATCGAGTGTCCCGTATCGGATCTCGTAGCAGCAAAAGAAGCATCTATTATTATGTCAACTGTGCATACGTATGTATATCCCCGTTGTACACTCGGATATACATATCCAACGGATAATGTTCATGTTATCATCCGTTATCGCTTTTCAGGCAATCTCAAAGTGTTCCCCTCCCTGGGGTACGATCAGGGTAACCAACGGTGATTGTAATCTCGGCCAGGGAGATTATATCCTCATCATGTCTTCTTTCTTGATAAACTTCTTTTTTCTTCTTGGATAAACTTCTGTCTTCTATCTTGATAACTTTCTTGCGTCTCTCTTGATAAACTTCTTTCTTCTTTCTTGATAAATTTCTTTCTTCTTTCTTCTTTATGCGTTATTCACCTGTGTTCGTGTACAGGACTTGCTTCCGCAATGAAGCTATTACGTGTTCTTACATACTAACTAATGTCGTAAATCGCAAATCGCAAATCGCAGGGGATTATCCACGGGGGCATGGACAGAGGAGAACATCGGTGCCCATACCTCGGCCCGGGAGATCATATATTCATTATTTCATTTGTCTTCGTGTTTCTTTATTCTTTATTCGTTATCCACCTGTGTTCGTGTACAGGACTTGCTTCCGCAATGAAGCTATTACGTGTTCTTACATACTAACGTCAAGTAAAGTGGGTCGTCTCTGGATGGAGGATCTGTCCTGTCTCATGGGGAGTTGGTTAATCCCCTCACCGAACTATCAAGACTCCATCTGCAGGTCTAACATCGCTGGTTCGACCTTCCGTCATTCGTCGTCCTTGTCATGTCATGTCATGTCAAGGGCTATGCTGTCCCTTTGTCGATGGCAACTCTAACCATCTACCAATGTGCAATACAAAAAAGATATGTGGTCACTCTCACAACCTTGACCAGGTGCTTATACCAAACGGGTATAGTGTATAGCGAGCTATGTTTGTGTGGGGACCAATATGTGCTTTTATTACAAGGGTCTGGGGGGGATGTGCCACAGTGCGCAAACGTTGCGCCTAGCAAGCGGACTCCCAGCCAATGCAGTGCATTTTATTTATATTTGTTCACAGTTAGTAGATGTAATAGGGATGAGGAAGGTATATCCCATGTTATGAGGTATGTTGGTATGTTATAAATAGTTATTTCGGGGTAAAAGGATGGCTAGAATCGGAGGGTGCATGTGGTGCTAGTGGGATGTAGGAGGTAGTTAAATGGTGAGGAACATCTTACTGGAGGTGTGTTAGTAGTAGGGGGATGGTGGCGTTTCTAAATAGTGTCATGGTCGCCGCGTGAGTCCAAGCCAATAGTTCGTGAACCCATGGTCGGATGTTGACAAATGAGGTGTCGTTGGACTCGAGCTGATGTCCTCTTTCCTATGGACCATGTATTATATTTTTCAAAAAAAAAATTGAAATATTTCGTTTTCGAAAATAGGTAATAGTTTGAAAACCAAACATGATAGAACGTTGTGCCATGGCTCAAACGAATGGTCTTTATGACCTTTATTTTCTATAATAAAACTTTCTTATTTTTTATGTTTTTTTTTAAACACTCGAATATTGAAAATCCTATATTTCGGAAACTAGGACTCTACAAAAAATTGTTTGACGTAAATCAATGGTCCCTACCCCCTCTACCCCCAAAATAAATTTCAAGTCTCTAGGACAAAAACCTAACAGTAGTGTGGTAACAGGGGTTCTGCTTAAAAAAGCAAGTTGTGAGCCCCTGCGACCTTGGAATGGAAGGAGCCATGCTAAGAAGGCGTGCTTGGATTCGTTTTTTCGTCTCGTCGTGCTCTTTACGGGAATGTAGGTGTCGAAAAGGTAAAAATTTGGAAACACGTTTTTTGGGGGAAAACCGTGATTTTACACTTTTTGCTATATTTCGCGAACTAATCATGCTAGAGGCGTGTACGACAGGTCCAAGGACTCGGGGTGACGTCCTCTTTGCCATGGACCATTCGTTGTAATTTAAAAAAAATGGAAACGCTATTTTGGGGTAAACACGTGTTTTTTGTGATTTTTTGTGATATCTCACGAACCAATAACGCTAGAGACGTGTACGAGGTGTCCTAGGACTCGGGCTAACGCCCCCTTTCAAATGTGGCAGATATATTTTCCAGAAAATAATTCACAAAGGGCCTAACGCCATACATGTTGAAAAAAGTTTTTCTTTTAATTTACTTGTTTATAATGTTTATGAAGCGTGGTGGTTGAGAGAGACGATACTGCTGGGTGTGTGTTTCAACGAAGCTGTCTCTGACCACGGTGGCTGTGTTCAATAGATCAATCGCTATTTCAACGGGTCGGTTCATGACAGAGCGAGGGTGCGTTTTTTTACACATTTTACCTTTGACGTGTAAACGGAGATGAGAACTTGGTTCTATGTTGATCGAAGCGAGTACAGAAAACCAACTTGCAGACGAGCAGGAGGTGAATGTCATTTGAGCATATTGGAAGGCGTTGATCTGACTTGACAACAGGTGCAATGGAAAAATGACCATGACGCTTGAAGGTGAAATAATCTGACCACCGTGGTGGCAGGGAAGAGCGAATGGCATGTGAACACATGTGAAACCACATGCACGCTAAACAAGTTACATCCTGTTTGCGTCGTACGTGACAAAATGCAAGTTCATGTGAAATTTGATCTACCACAGGTGTTCGCCTGGGACGTTAGCTGTCCACGTGCGCGATAACTGTTAACAAGTTACATCCTGTTTGCTTTGTACGTGACAAAATGCAAGTTGACGTGAAATTTGATCTGCCGCAGGTGTTCACCTTGGACGTTAGCTGTCCACGTGCGCGATAACAGAAAGTTCAAAGCGTGGGAATCGCTGAATCAGTAAAATGTTTGATGCAACTTGTGGGAATGATGTCACAACCAATAGATAGGCAAGAGCTGCGAACAGCAGTGGTGGGAGGTGAAGGGAGGGAGAGGGGGAGGGGTAATGTATGAGAGAACACAGGTGGAAAGAGAAAGAAATATGTGGAGCTGAGGACTGTACACATAGAGCTATAGGTGGTGTACAAAATGTGTGAATAAATAAACTAAAAATTGCACAGGTTCACACAACATGTAATTTATTGATCCAAGAATTAAACGTAGAGTTAAACCCTAACCATTTGACATATAGTTTATTTCCTTTTTGTTTCGCGTACGGACATGTGTGATGTTTATCATGTGTGATGAAACATAGCTAGGTAGAGAAAGAATTAGTGTAGGCTACATGTATGGTGACTGACAAGTATTTTACCATTGAAACTTGTTTTTCAGATCAAACTGCAGTATAGAGAGAGTATAGGTTGCAGGTATGGGTTAATAAATGGCGAACGGTGTACACAAACTCTGATTTATCAATTCAAGAATTAAGAGTAGACTATCTTTAATTGATTGGTTAAAGATGATAGCTAAAACACACAAAAAAAATGCTCAGTGGTTACCGGGACAAGATGGTCGCTACAGACAACAAGCTTTAAATACTTGAGGCTAATAATCTATACACACCCACTCGCTTATTCTAAACTAAACTGTGTTGCTGTCAGTGTTCAGACAGTAGGCTGATGACAAAATGCATTGCTAACGGAAATATAATCATTTCCGGTTGTATAATGTTGTATAATGTGTTGTAGTGTTAAGCACTTTTAGCTCTTGTACTGGTGGTCTTAACTTGATTTCCAGGTCTGAGGCCTAGAACGAGTCAAACTAAGAAACAAGGGCATGGTGGTGTAGTGGTTAAGCTGTTAGCCTTTTCACCAGGGTTCGATTTCAGGTTAATATGCATGTCATAAACATATTAAACAAAACAAAACAGAGATAACGTTTAAAACTGATTACATTTGTGTCTTTTCAAATTATTACTTGGATTACAAATACAAAGGTGAATTGGGTTTGATATACAGTTAATGCTGTCTATCATACACTAGACTGTAAGAAAGCCAAATAGCAAAAGGCGTAGGTAGAACAGTGGTAAAATTGCTATATGTAGAGAACTACCTAGCGGTTTTATGAACTGGCAAAGCTATATCGCATAAACAGTGCAGGATACAATCCAGCAATCAAATTAGTATCTTGTGGAACAGAGAAAATGCACTTTTACCTTGATGGTTAGCAAATGAGTGCAGATGAATGACCTATGCATTAGCATACCATAGGGTTATAACCACGAGGTGGAGGTGTGACTTCTATATTTTATTGTTTAGAGACATGGCTTTTTGTAACCAGTATATTTAGTATTTTGTAAATATTCATTTTTGTAATTGTAAATAGTGGAAACATTTTTTTTTGTAATAGTAAATGTTAAATGTGTAACTAAAAGTTATTTGGGATAAGTGTACATGTCAAGGATAAATAGCGTGGTTGTATTTGTTTTCAAAGACAGGTATGGTTGTGTGAATGTATGACTATAGATAGAATGATAGAGAGAGAGAGAGAAAGCTTGTGTGTGTGTGTGTGTGTGGGTGGGTAGCATTGATTTTTCAACCAAAGCAAACACGGCAAGGTAGGATGGTGGGGTAATTAATGTATATAGCAAATGGTAAATAGTATACTGTATTTTCTTAACACTTGTGTTTTTTTAATGCAGCAGTAGATAGGTGTTATTTTGTAAAACAGTCTTACCTACAGTAGTAGTAGTAGTAGTAGTAGTAGTAGTAGTAGTAGTAGTAGTAGTAGTAGTAGTAGTAGTAGTAGGCCTATATGTTTTTGGAAACAAACAGAAAGAGAATGCACTATTGCCATGGCCAAGCACTTCCATTAAAGTAATTTCAAGAAAATTTAAATCAGCAAATGTGTGTTTTACAAAACTAAACTTTCAGCATGGACTAAATCATAAACGTGTCGTCTGTGATATGGAAAAAATAGGAAATCCATGTTTCCATATCAACACAATTTAAAAACTTAAAACTGACATTTAAAAAATGTAAATGGGAAATTGACAAATGTGTAAACAACAAAATGGAAAATTCTTGTTTCCATATAATCAAATCCAAAATCTTTAAACTGACATTTTCAAATCGTGTATATGGAAAATTGACAAATGGCAATGTGTGAAATGTGAAAATGTAAAAAATGAACAAATGGCTATCATTATTTAAAGAAAATAAAAAACCGTCGTGTTCTATCGTTAAAGTGTGAATCAAACCACATCTACTTATTTGGATCACCCAAGACTGAGTAGACCTGTTTTAGTCCTAATATACTTTTAAAATTTTATGTTAAAGCTCAAATTGAACTCAAGAGCTTTAGAGTGCCAGCTAACTATTATAACCGTTACGTCACAAAGACAACTTTACACTACTCTTAATGAACAATAATAAGAAAAGAATAATAAATGTTGAATTTTTTTAAAGAATGAACATGGTGACACTGTTTCTGTTGCACAGTCTGCTAGCTACTAGCCAGCAGCTGGGGTCTTAGAAAACGATACAGTTGACATTTTGTGATGAAATGTGACATGTTTCAAAGTACAGTATTATGGGTTACTGTTGAGTAAAAACTAATCCTGTACAAGGAAGCAAGTGTTCGAACCCCTTATCTAACATTACTATTGACTGAACATGGCTTAACGACACTGTATTATTATGATACTCGGTACACAAACCATAGATAGAGTGTATTGTTTAAGATCACCTTCTTTCTGAACATAGGTGGAGACTGTTGATGGTTAACAATGGCATTAATATAGTAGGACGTGGGTATAGCAATTAAGAAAAAACAGACAATCCCCATACAATATTTTTATTTATTTAATATAAGTACTTGTACAATAGTTACATTCAAAATACATTTCTTTTTTCTCTATTACTATATAGTCCTTTTTGATTCTCTTGCATATGAAGGGTAGATAACCTTGTAGTTCAGCCCCTTAAAACAACAACAACACAACCTTTTGCATAGTCTGTGATGTTGACGAATCTTGAGATGTGGGAGATGAATTAATCATAACTTTTAGAGCAGGGTTTAAATGTTGCTCAATAAACACTGCACTATTTTGAGTAGCAACATTTTTTTCTTGTACTAGCTTTTTAGCATTGTCATGATTATTTGTTGACACCAACAGTGTTTCATTTGGTACACCACATTGATGATTACTCACACTTAAAACCTTACCATTTCTACTCTTTAGATTGCCTCGACATTTTTTTTACCTCTCTTTTGAGCATTGCCAATATATTATTCCTTTTACATTTTGACGATTATAGTTATAAGAGTAGCCTTTATAGAGTACACGTTGTTTACCTTTGTTACTTGTAGTAAGTTGCCGGCCCCGTGGTGTTGGGGTAGCGTGCCTGCCTCTCGCCTGGAGGCCCCGGGTTCGATCCCCGGCTCCGTCAGGGATTTTAAAACTGACGTGAGGGTTGGAACGGTGTGCACTCAGCCTCGTGAGGACAATTGAGTAGCTGTCTGACAGTGAGACAGCGCCCCGATCACGAATACCAAGATTAACGGCCGAGGGGATCCGACGCGCTGATCACGCGTCACCCCAATATCTGCAGGCAGCGGTCGCTTGGTCGGCCTTAGCCCGTCATGGGCTGGATAGTGCCAGGGGTTGTTGTATTTTTATGAGTTGTAGTAAGTTCCATAGTAGCAATTAACCTGTTAGTATGATTTGCTCACTACAAAGGTTATAACTGTTCTGATAATAAAATCATTTAGCGTTGGCTTTTATATTTAATATGTACAGTTTAAAGTGAGAGCAAAAGTGAGAGCAAAATGGTAGCAGAGTGGTAGAAAATATAACATGTATTGTTAAGAAATAGTTTAAGCGGTTATGTGGATTCATTACATAATAATTTTAGCACGACGAAGCTCATTTTCTATATCCAATAGTTCTTTGCCGGATTAGCTTACTTGGATTGTTCCAGTAGACAAATTTAACAAATGATTTTAGGTGTAAACAAAGCATTACCATTATCATTATTATCTTCATCATCAACATCATCATCATCATAACCATTATCATTATCATCATCATCATTATTATCATCATCATGATCACTATAATCCTCATCAGTATTACTATATAGTCCTTTTTGATCCTTTTGCAATACCACATTTTGCACAGTCTGTGTTGCCTTTGATCATGTTGGGAGTTTTCAGACATTGACAACTGTCCTAACACGACTTTCTGAGGAGATGATACATGCTTCTTAACAAACAATGCACTATATTGAGCTGCAATATCTTTTTCTGGGACTAGTGTTTTAGCATTTTGAAGAGTTTTTTTAAACAGCAATGATGTTTTATCTGGTTCACTACATTGATGATCACTCACACTTAAGACATCACTATTTTTACTTTTCAGCTCACCTCGACACTGTTTTGAACGATGTTTTGAACAACGCCAAATAACAGTTCCATTTTTATTGGTTCGTTTTACAATATATGTATATCCTTTATAGAATGCGTATGGCATACCATTGCTATTTGTTGATACTTCCATGTCAATTGTCAAGCATGAACTAATCTCTAGCAAAGTTCACTCGATAATATAAATAATAGTTTAAAGTGAGAGGAAAAGTGGGTGCAAGAGTGGGTGCAAGTGTGGGTTCAAAAGTGGGTGCAAAAGTGGGTGCAAAAGTGGGTGCAAAAGTGGGTGCAACAGTGGGTGCAAAAGTGGGTGCAAAAGTGATTGCAAAAGTGGGTGCAAAAGTGGGTGCAAATGTGGGTGCAAAAGTGGGTGCAAGAGTGGGTGCAAAAGAGGGTGCAAAAGTGGGTGCAAAAGTGGGTGCAAGAGTGGGTGCAAAAGTGGGTGCAAAAGTGGGTGCAAAAGTGGGTGCAAAAGTGGATGCAAAAGTGAATGCAAAAGTGGGTGCAAAAGTGGGAGCAAAAAAATGGGAGGAAAAAGTAGGAGCAAAAATTGGGAGCAAAAAGTGGGATCTGAAGAAAGTAGGAGCAATTATGAGAGTATATGTGAAAGCAAAAGTGGGACCAAGTATGGGAGCAAATGTAAAAGCAAAAGTGGGAGCAAAAAGTGAGAGAAAAAAGTGAGAGCAAAAAGAGTAAGCAAAAGTGGGAGCAAATATCAGAGCAAAAAAAAAAGTAGGAGCAAGTATGGGAGCAAATGTGAAAGCAAAAGGGGGAGCAAAAAGTGAGAGAAAAAAAAGTGGGACCAAAAAGTGTAAGCAAAAGTGGGAGCAAATATGAGAGCTAAGAAAAGTTTGAGCAAGAAGTGGGAGCAAAACGTGTAAGCAGAAGTGGGAGCAAACAAGTGTGAGCAAATATGGGAGCAGAAAGTGGGAGCAAATGTGAGAGCAAAAGTGGGAGCAAAAAGAGACAGCAAAAGTGAGTGCAAAAAGTGGGAGCAAAATGTGTGAGTAAAAAGTGGGGACAGATGTGATGTTTTACTAAAACAATCTCCCCTAACCTAACCTAACCTAACTTCACCCAACCTAATTTCACCTAACCTAACTTCACCTAACCTAACCTTCCAACTCTCAGATCAAAAATTAAATTCTGACCATAGTCGAGGTGGAAACCAAAACCTCTGGGATAACACCCAAGTATACTAGCCACTACACCGCGAAATGGGCAAATTATCATGCAACACAACACAAAAATAAAACGTTTTCTGTAGTGTAACTCATTGGCTGACAACCATAGTTGAGAATTCAAACCCAAGACCTCAGGACTTTTGTTTTTGAACATTATCAGAAATATTATTCCATTTACATTTTGCTGTTGCTTATAGTTATAAGAGTTGGCATTAATATGGGAGCAAAAGTGAAAGCAAAAAGTTGGTGCAAGCATGGCTGGTTGTAGAGACTTTCATATCAACTAATACACATAAATTAAATTTTAGTAAAGTGACTTGGCTAATAATAATAATAATAATAATATTAACAGTTTAAAAATAATTCAAGGGATTGATATTTTTCAGGGTGTAATTTCCAAAGTACTGTCAAGAATAATAATTACATGAACAGATTCCAAGAACTCTAGTGTGCTTTTAAGGTTAATGATTGGCTGGGAGTGAGATAGAGCTAGCTAACCTAAGTTAACCTCAGCTCATTAAACCTAACCTTGTCACATGACATGTTCTACAAGTATAGACTTGCTTTGAGACTGGCTATGACGTCACAGATGAATGGCGGTGGGAGGCTGGCAAAAAGGAAAATATTTTTGTGTAATAAAAAGTCATGTCCAGCCTCCCACCGCCATTCATCTGTGACGTCATAGCCAGTCTCAAAGCCAGTCTATACTTGTAGAACATGTCATGTGACAAGGTTAGGTTTACTGAGCTGAGGTTAACTTAGGTAAGCTAGCTCTATCTCACTCCTAGCCAATCATTAACCTTAAAAGCACTCTAGAGTTCTTGGAATCTGTTCATGTAATTATTATTCTTGACAGTACTTTGGAAATTACACCCTGAAAAATATCAATCCCTTGAATTATTTTTAAACTGTTAATATTTTTATTATTATTTTTAGCCAAGTCACTTTACTAAAATTTAATTTATGTGTATTAGTTGATATGAAAGTCTCTACAACCAGCCATGCTTGCACCCATTTTTTGCTTTCACTTTTGCTCCCATATTAATGCCAACTCTTATAACTATAAGCAACAGCAAAATGTAAATGGAATAATATTTCTGATAATGTTCAAAACAAAAGTCCTGAGGTCTTGGGTTTGAATTCTCAACTATGGTTGTCAGCCAATGAGTTACACTACAGAAAACTTTTTATTTTTGTGTTGTGTTGCATGATAATTTGCCCATTTCGCGGTGTAGTGGCTAGTATACTTGGGTGTTATCCCAGAGGTTTTGGTTTCCACCTCGACTATGGCCAGAATTTAATTTTTGATCTGAGAGTTGGAAGGTTAGGTTAGGTGAAGTTAGGTTAGGTGAAATTAGGTTGGGTGAAGTTAGGTTAGGTTAGGTTAGGGGAGATTGTTTTAGTAAAACATCAAATTTGCCCCGACTTTTTACTCCCACATTTCGCTCCCACTTTGTGCACTCACTTTTGCTCGCTCTTTTTGCTCCCAGTTTTGCTTTCACATTTGCTCCCACTTTCTGCTCCCATATTTGCTCACACTTGTTTGCTCCCACTTCTGTTTACACGTTTTGCTCCCACTTTTTGCTCCCACTTTTCTTTGCTCTCAAATTTGCTCCCACTTTTGCTTACACTTTTTGGTCCCACTTTTTTTTCTCTCACTTTTTGCTCCCCCTTTTGCTTTCACATTTGCTCCCATACTTGCTCCTACTTTTTTTTGCTCTCATATTTGCTCCCACTTTTGCTTACACTTTTTGCTCTCACTTATTTCTCTCACTTTTTGCTCCCACTTTTGCTTTCACATTTGCTCCCATACTTGCTCCCACTTTTGCTTTCACATTTACTCTCATAATTGCTCCTACTTTCTTCAGATCCCACTTTTTGCTCGCAATTTTTGCTCCCTCTTTTTACTCACAACTTTTTGCTCCCACTTTTGCACCCACTTTTGCATTCACTTTTGCACCAACTTTTGCACCCATTTTTGCACCCACTTTTGCACCCACTCTTGCACCCATTCTTGCACCCATTTTGCACCCGCTTTTTCACCCACTTTTGCACCCACTGTTGCACCCACTTTTGCACCCACTTTTGCGCTCACTTTTGCACTCACTTTTGCACCTGCTGTTGCACCCACTTATGCACCCACTCTTGCACCCACTTTTGCATCCACTTTTGCACCCACTTTTGCACCCACTCCTGCACCCACTTTTCCTCTCACTTTAAACTATTATTTATATAATCGAGTGAACTTTGCTAGAGATTAGTTCATCCTTGACAATTGATATTGAAGTATCAACAAATAGCAATGGTATGCCATACGCATTCTATAAAGGATATACATATATTGTAAAACGAACCAATAAAAATGGAACTGTCATTTGGCGTTGTTCAAAACATCGTTCAAAACAGTGTCGAGGTGAGCTGAAAAGTAACAAGAAGTTCCGTGAAGAACTATACAGCCTACTTTTCATGCCAATGATTGTTCTACAGAATATGAACCTGTCTAGAATAATGACGAAATTAAGTTGCTAATATCGAAATTTCCAATTAGTTCGAAATACTGTATACCTGGCATAATGTATCCTAATAGGGCACTACAGTTGGCAGCCCTGATGACTGAATATATTCTTAGTTCCGTCTCTTACGGTACTAAATACAAAATTTGGTTGAAGTCCACTGGATAGCATGGACGTTACATGCAGTTAAACATTGGATCTAACAGCGCGCGTAAAAACATGTTGGCAACAATGTCATGCATGTATTGGTCAGAAATAATCTGAAATAATATGATCTATTGTTGTGCCAATTTTGAATGAAATCCATTACTTAGTAAAGAAGTTACATGTATTTTAAAATTGGACCTATCAGCAGGCTTAGAATCATGTTGGCAGCACTGCCGTATATTAGTTACTCCAAATTCGTCTAGAATGCCAGGTACTATACGTGTGCAAAGTTTAGAGCTATTGGCTTGCATACTTTCTGATATATTGATATTAGGGTAACAAAAATAGGGACAGCACATATTAACAGTTGGCAGCGCTGGTTGCTCCTTAGAATACGCATAATCATATCTGTTATGGTACACATAGCACATACGAAATTTGGTTGAAATCCAAATGATAGTATGGAATTACATGTATTTAAAGTTGGACCTGTCAGCAGGCTTAGAATCATGTTGGTAGCACTGACGTATATAAGTTACTCCAAATTAATATAGAATGTCAGGTACTATACGTGTGCATCGTTTAAAGCTGTCGGCTTGCATACTTTCTGATATATTGGTATTTGGATAAAATAAATTAGGAGCATTTATTAACAGTTGGCAGCCCTGGTAGGTCTTAAGAATACGCTCAGTCATATCTGGTTATGTACACATACAACATACGAAATTTGGTTGAATTCCACTTGATAGTGTAGAAGTTATATGCATTTAAAAATTGGACTTATCAGGCGGCTTATAATCATTTTGGCAACACTGCCATGTTTGGCCTCCTGGAAATTAAACTGAAATATTATGATCTGTACGTGTGCCAATTTTGAAATAGCTCCCATTCATACTTTCCAAGATATCCAACATGGAGCTCAAATTTCAATTGCGATTTTTTAGCAGTTGGTAGCACTGCCATCATTTTCAAATATGGCCGTGAGATATTCAGGTATAGATCTTTACTCCTACCAAATTTTGTTTCGATTGCTGCAGCCGTTTAGGAGTTGATAGGGGGGGACACACACACAGCCAGACAGACAGACAGACAGAAGGACAGACAGACAGACAGACAGACAGACACACATTTGCCCGATCTCATAAGTCTAATTTTTCCTCATTTTTGCAAAATGAGAAAAGTAGGCTAAAAATAGTGATGTCTTAAGTGTGAGTGATCATCAATGTAGTGTACCAGATAAAACATCATTGCTGTTTAAAAAAACTCTCCAAAATGCTAAAACACTTGTCCCAGAAAAAGATATTGCAGCTCAAGATAGTGCATTGTTTGTTAAGAAGCATGTATCATCTCCTCAGAAAGTCATGTTAGGACAGTTGTCAATGTCTGAAAAACTCCCAACATTATCAAAGGCAACACAGACTGTGCAAAATGAGGTATTGCAAAAGGATCAAAAAGGACTATATAGTAATACTGATGAGGATTATAGTGATCATGATGATGATGATAATGATGATGATGATAATGATAATGGTTATGATGATGATGATGTTGATGATGAAGATAATAATGATAATGGTAATGCTTTGTTTACACCTAAAAAATCATTTGTTAAATTTGTCTACTGGAACAATCCAAGTAAGTTAATCCGGCGGCTTCAGCATTCGCATGTCTATAAACAGGCTGGTTATACTGAATATGAGAAAGAACTATTGGATATAGAAAATGAGCTTCGTCGTGCTAAAATTATTATGTAATGAATCCACATAACCGCTTAAATTATTTCTTAACAATACATGTTATATTTTCTACCACTCTGCTACCATTTTGCTCTCACTTTTGCTCTCACTTCAAACTGTACATATTAAATATAAAAGCCAACGCTAAATGATTTTATTATCAGAACAGTTATAACCTTTGTAGTGAGCAAATCATACTAACAGGTTAATTGCTACTATGGAACTTACTACAACTAACAAAGGTAAACAACGTGTACTCTATAAAGGCTACTCTTATAACTATAATCGTCAAAATGTAAAAGGAATAATATATTGGCAATGCTCAAAAGAGAGGTCAAAAAAATGTCGTGGCAATCTAAAAAGTAGAAATGGTAAGGTTTTAAGTGTGAGTAATCATCAATGTGGTGTACCAAATGAAACACTGTTGGTGTCTACAAATAATCATGACAATGCTAAAAAGCTAGTACAGGAAAAAAATGTTGCTACTCAAAATAGTGCAGTGTTTATTGAGCAACATTTGAACCCTGCTGTAAAAGTTATGTTTAATCCATCTTCCACATCTCAAGATTCGTCAACATCAGAGACTATGCAAAAGGTTGTGTTGTTGTTGTTTTAGGGGGCTGAACTACAAGGTTATCTACCCTTCATATGCAAGAGAATCAAAAAGGACTATATAGTAATAGAGAAAAAAAATGTATTTTGAATGTAACTATTGTACAAGTACTTATATTAAATAAATAAAAATATTGTATGGGGATTGCCTGTTTTTTCTTAATTGCTATACCCACGTCCTACTATATTAATGCCATTGTTAAACATCAACAGTCTCCACCTATGTTCAGAAAGAAAGTGATCTTAAACAATACACTCTATCTATGGTTTGTGTACCGAGTATCATAATAATACAGTGTCGTTAAGCCATGTTCAGGCAATAGTAATGTTAGGTAAGGGGTTCGAACCCTTGCTTCCTTGTACAGGATTAGTTTTTACTCAACAGTAACCCACAATACTGTACTTTGAAACATGTCACATTTCATTACAAAATGTCAACTGTATCGTTTTCTAAGACCCCAGCCGCAGGCTAGTAGCTAGCAGACCGTGCAACAGAAACAGTATCACCATGTTCATTCTTTAAAAAAATTCAACATTTATTCTTCTTCTTCTTATTATTGTTCATTAAGAGTAGCGTAAAGTTGTCTTTGTGACGTAACGGTTATAATAGTTAGCTGGCACTCTAAAGCTCTTGAGTTCAATTTGAGCTTTAACATAAAATTTTAAAAGTATATTAGGACTAAAACAGGTCTACTCAGTCTCGGGTGATCCAAATAAGTAGATGTGGTTTGATTCACACTTTAACGATAGAACACGACAGTTTTTTAATTTTCTTTAAATAATGATAGCCATTTGTTCATTTTTTTTCATTTTCACATTTCACACATCGCCTTTTGTCAATTTTCCATATACACGATTTGAAAATGTCAGTTTAAAGTTTTTGGATTTCATGATATGGAAACAAGAATTTTCCATTTTGTTGTTTACACATTTGTCAATTTCCCATTTACATTTTTTAAATGTCAGTTTTAAGTTTTTAAATTGTGTTGATATGGAAACATGGATTTCCTATTTTTTCCATATCACAGACGACACGTTTATGATTTAGTCCATGCTGAAAGTTTAGTTTTGTAATACACACATTTGCTGATTTACATTTTCTTGAAATTACTTTAATGGAAGTGCTTGGCCATGGCAATAGTGCATTCTCTTTCTGTTTGTTTCCAAAAACATATAGGCCTACTACTACTACTACTACTACTACTACTACTACTACTACTACTACTACTACTACTACTGTAGGTAAGACTGTTTTACAAAATAACAACCATCTAATGCTGCATTAAAAAACACAAGTGTTAAAAAATACAGTATACTATTTACCATTTGCTATATACATTAATTACCCCACCATCCTACATTGCCGTGTTTGCTTTGGCTGAAAAATCAATGCTACCCACCCACACACACACAAGCTTTCTCTCTCTCTCTATCATTTTATCTATAGTCATAAATTCACACAACCATACCTGCCTTTGAAAACAAATACAACCACGCTATTTATCCTTGACATGTACACTTATCCCAAATAACTTTTTGTTATACATTTAACATTTACTAGTACAAAAAAAAGTTTCCACTATTTACAATTACAAAAATGAATATTTACAAAATACTAAATCTACTGGTTACAAAAAGCCATGTCTCTAAACAATAAAATATAGAAGTCACACCTCCACCTCGTGGTTATAACCCTATGGTATGCTAATGCATAGGTCATTCATCAGCACTCATTTGCTAACCATCAAGGTAAAAGTGCATTTTCTCTGTTCCACAAGATACTAATTTGATTGCTGGATTGTATCCTGCACTCTTTATGCGATATAGCTTTGCCAGTTCATAAAACCGCTAGGTAGTTCTCTACATATAGCAATTTTACCACTGCTCTACCTACGTCTTTTGCTATTTGGCTTTCTTAGAGTCTAGTGTGTGATAGACAGCATTAACTGTATATCAAACCCAGTTCACCTTTGTATTTGTAATCCAAGTAATAATTTGAAAAGACACAAATGTAATCAGTTTTAAACGTTATCTCTGTTTTGTTTTGTTTAATATGTTTATGACATGCATATTAACCTGAAATCGAACCCTGGTGAAAAGGCTAACAGCTTAACCACTACACCACCATGCCCTTGTTTCTTAGTTTGACTCGTTCTAGGCCTCAGACCTGGAAATCAAGTTAAGACCACCAGTACAAGAGCTAAAAGTGCTTAACACTACAACACATTATACAACATTATACAACCGGAAATGATTATATTTCCGTTAGCAATGCATTTTGTCATCAGCCTACTGTCTGAGCACTGACAGCAACACAGTTTAGTTTAGAACAAGCGAGTGGGTGTGTATAGATTATTAGCATCAAGTATTTAAAGCTTGTTGTCTGTAGCGACCATCTTGTCCCGGTAACCACTGAGCATTTTTTGTGTGTTTTAGCTATCATCTTTAACCAATCAATTAAAGATAGTCTACTCTTAATTCTTGAATTGATAAATCAGAGTTTGTGTACACCGTTCGCCATTTATTAACCCATACCTGCAACCTATACTCTCTCTATACTGCAGTTTGATCTGAAAAACAAGTTTCAATGGTAAAAGACTTGTCAGTCACCATACATGTAGCCTACACTAATTCATTCTCTACCTAGCCATGTTTCATCACACATGGTAAACATCACACATGTCCGTACGCGAAACAAAAAGGAAATAAACTATATGTCAAATGGTTAGGGTTTAACTCTACGTTTAATTCTTGGATCAATAAATTACATGTTGTGTGAACCTGTGCAATTTTTAGTTTATATATTCACACATTTTGTACACCACCTATAGCTCTATGTGTACAGTCCTCAGCTCCACATATTTCTTTCTCTTTCCACCTGTGTTCTCTCATACATAACCCCTCCCCCTCTCCCTTCCTTCACCAACCACCACTGCTGTTCGCAGCTCTTGCCTATCTATTGGTTGTGACATCATTCCCACAAGTTGCATCATACTTTTTACTGATTCAGCGATTCCCACGCTTTGAACATTCTGTTATCGCGCACGTGGACAGCTAACGCCCAAGGTGAACACCTGTGGCAGATCAAATTTCACGTCAACTTGGATTTTGTCACGTACAAAGCAAACAGGATGTAACTTGTTAACAGTTATCGCGCACGTGGACAGCTAACGTCCCAGGCGAACAACTGTGGTAGATCAAATTTCACATGAACTTGCATTTTGTCACGTACGACGCAAACAGGATGTAACTTGTTTAGCGTTCATGTGGTTTCACATGTGTTCACATGCCTTTCGCTCTTCCCTGCCACCACGGTGGTTCGATTATTTCACCTTCAAGCGTCATGGTCATTTTTCCATTGCACCTGTTGTCAAGTCAGATCAACGCCTTCCAATATGCTCAAATGACATTCACCTCCTGCTCGTCTGCAAGTTGGTTTTCTGTACTCGCTTCGATCAACATAGAACCAAGTTCTCATCACCGTTTACACGTCAAAGGTAAAATGTGTAAAAAAAACGCACCCTCGCTCTGTCATTAACCGACCCGTCGAAATAGCGATTGATCTATTGAACACAGCCACCGTGGTCAGAGACAGGTTCGTTGAAACACACACCCAGCAGTATCGTCTCTCTCAACCACCACGCTTCATAAACATTATAAACAAGTAAAGTAAAAGAAAAAGTTTTTTCAACATGTATGGCGTTAGGCCCTTTGTGAATTATTTTCTGGAAAACATATCTGCCACATTTGAAAGGGGGCGTTAGCCCGAGTCCTAGGACACCTCGTACACGTCTCTAGCGTTATTGGTTCGTGAGATATCAGCAAAAATCTAAAAAAAACACGTGTTTACCCCAAAATAGCGTTTCCATTTTTTTTAAATTACAAAGAATGGTCCATAGCAAAGAAGACGTCACCCCGAGTTCTTGGACCCGTCGTACACGCCTCTAGCATGATTGGTTCGCGAAAAATAGCAAAAAGTTTAAAATCACGGTTTTCCCCCAAAAAACCGTGTTTCAAAATTTTCACCTTTTCGACACCTACATTCCCGTAAAGAGCACGACGAAACGAAAAAAACGAATCCAAGCACACCTTCCTAGCATGGCTCCTTCCATTCCAAGGTCGCAGGGGCTCACAACTCGCTTTTTAAGCAGAACCCGTTACCACACTACTGTCAGGTTTTTGTCCTAGAGACTTGAAATTTATTTTGGTGATAGAGGGGGTAGGGACCATTGATTTACGTCAAACAATTGTTTTTGTAGAGTTCCTAGTTTCCGAAATATAGGATTTTCAAAATTCGAGTGTTTAAAAAAAAACATAAAAAATAAAAAAGTTTTATTATAGAAAATAAAGGTCATAAAGACCATTCGTTTGAGCCATGGCACGACGTTATATCATGTTTGGTTTTCAAACTATTATCTATTTTCGAAAACGAATAATCTCAATTTTTTTTTGAAAAATATAATACATGGTCCGTAGGAAAGAGGACATCAGCTCGAGTCCAACGACACCTCATTTGTCAACATACGACCATGGGTTCACGAACTATTGGCTTGGACTCACGCGGCGGCCATGACACTATTTAGAAGCACCACCATCCCCCTACTGTTAGATATCGCCATGCAGGGAAAAAATATCACATGCGGGTAAAAAATGTAAATAAAGATATTGATATCACCAATGTTAGCAGGGGAATGTATTCTACAATCCTCTGTTGGCTTTTATTTTCGCAGTGTTCCATCTTAACACTTAGCTAAGAGCGATTTAGCATGGTGCACACCTTTGGTATGGCATTAATACCAAGTGCCTTGCATGAACAGGGTAATGGGGAAAACGTGTAATATGTATCAGTGTGTACTCGGTGTTAAAAAAAAAGGGGGGGGGGGGTTGGACGTTGACCTGGTTTCAACGTTTGATCACGTCTATACTCTGCTGTCGGTGGTGTATAAGAAACCACCTGTACTTATATACTAAAACTTATACACTAAAACTGGTCAGTTTAATATTCATAAATAAGTAATTTCCTATGCTATAAAAACTTATTATTACTAACGGGCAATGGTACATGGAATTAAGAATTGATCGATATAATCTTTTAGCGGCATGTTGCTGTCAGCGTCCTTTCAAACTATAACAATGAGTAATATAAAGGCGGGCTGGACCTATATGTAACCAATCCCGAGACAAAAATATAGTGCGTTTAGTATGAACATTCGTGCTCGAGGATATCCTATCGTGATCGGCACGGCCGTCTGTCATTGTGTGTTGAAAGACAGTTATGAGGGATTGTATGCTACACTTCTGTGTGCCGGGTCGCTCGTAACAAATCGTAACATTTATGTATATGGCACCTAAAATGTCATCACTGCGGGCTCGATTGTGTATCGCTCTCCTTGGGTTATATTCACCAGGGAGGAGGGGGGGATAGATAGTGTTTAAAACTATTATCCGTCGCTATGTGGATGTGTGGAGGGAATAAAAGCATGTGTGATCACCTTAATGTGGGGGGTGAATATAAATGCGACCCCTGTTGCAATGGGAAAGAAAAATCCCCAAAAATGTAAGTGTGTAAGCCAATGATCGGTGGGGGGTAAGGAGATTGTGTCGGGGCACATGGCTGGACCATTGTATCGACCGATTCTGCTCGATCCTGACCGTACTAAATCGGTATTGTAAAATTAGGTATGCTTTGAAAGAAAAATAACTACTGGCGCGGATGTCCATCTAGGGACGTGGATGGGGGAACGCGCGTGTTTTCCTATAGCGGAAGGCGTGTCCTGTATAATGGTGTAGGAAAGATCAAGCATTGTCTGAAAAATGATCGAAAATATAAGGGGAATAGCGGACGTAGGCGCTCAGAGTGTGGCATGGAAAACAAAGGCATATAGTCGTGAAAAAGACATTCACTGTGTCAAGTAAGGGGAGTGCGAGGAGATGAGTTCCATTACAAGGGCCGGGTGCACCGTACTGGGCAGTGCGGGGGAATTAAACATGTGTTTTGGGCGTAATGGCATTTGAATCTGGCGCGTGGATGTGATTGGACGGCCTATGGAAATATAATGGCTGGTCGGGTCGAGTATCACCGAGGAGGAATGACGGATGAGATAAGACGTCATTGCGGAGTGTGAGATAACGTTTATCGGTGGGCGTGTAACAACTGAATATGCTGCGCTAATTGGTGACCGCGCACTCTGGGGGATCGGCGACTCGCTCCCTAAGCCGATTGGGGAAGAGCGCTGTGAGTGTGTGCAAAACTTGGCGGGTCTGTTGACATGCGGTGAATGAAATTTCAAAACACACGTGTGGTCTGAGTACACGCTTGATGGGACGCACACGTGAATGTGTCATGCGATATAGCCTGATGATGACATCACTTGGGTGTGAGGGAATGAATACGCGTAATTATAATGAAAATTAAAGCATTTCCCTCTCGGTGGAAATATCAGTAGGCCTATGCTGTCATCACCTCGTGTTCAACTGGTGCAAATACTATGTAAAACTCTGTCTATCGTTTTTATTTTATTGGTAGCGTACTGAAAATGTATTTGATTGCGTGTTGAAGCCCGTTGCGTCTCTATGCGCGGGTGACATGTTGTATGCAGCGTGTAGAAAAAGTGTTTCCGTGGTCGAATCCCACTTACTTCGGGAAAATGAAAAATGTTATTTGGCTGGGGAACAATTCCTTTCGTGGGGTGTACGATATGTCGCTTCTTCCCTACTGTCTGTATAGTAGCACAATGGGCTAAGGCTATTGGATAACCGGCGTTATGGAAGTGAGATCTGTAACTTGTAGGCCTGTAAATCCATGTGTCGATGTATATATTATGTATTCCTAATGTGTATAAGATGTTCGTGTATCCAAAGTGCATACTGAGTGTTTTGAAGGAATAAAATCATTGGGCCCTCATTTACCGTTTCCTGTTTAAACATTGGGCGTGTCACTCGCTCATGGTGGATAGTTATCCTATATTGTGTTTGGGAAAAGACTCTTTAACGTGTAACACGATACTATTCCACAAAACATAGGATATTTATGGACCATGGACGTAGTTGCTGCCTGAATATATATATATATATATATATATATATATATATATAACTCTGGCTGGATAATTATCCTAAACCTCGTTTGGGGGCAAGATTGTTTTAATGTAAAAATTTACAGTGCTTTAACCCCACGAGATGTAAAATACTTATGAGCCAGAACGTATATGCAACGCATATATACATAGAATGATATGTATATAGGTTGGAATCAGCGCCTAATTGAGAAATGCGAAGTTGAAATTTGGCCAACTAATGATTGTAGCTACAAAGTTGTGTGACTAAGGGGTGAAAAGTATTGAGGGGCATCTATAGAGGGACTTGTGGTCCTGTAGTAGCGTTGTGGCTTTCTTAAGTTATTCCGTTAAGTGATTATTGACTATAATTTCGTCGCATGGTAGATTATGACCAACAGTTCATAACTCAGCATGGGGATGATAAAAATGGAGCCCTGAACGGCCAGTATAGAGGTGTAACCCCACACAAGCGGATTTTTCGCCGCAAGGCCTTGCATCGTAGACTAAGGATGAATGATAGAATTTAAGTCGTGAATGTATTCCCTAATACGTTGGCTAAGTGTGATGACGCTTCGTTGGAGAACTGTTTATCATGTTTTGCCCTATGACGGTATGGTGTGGTCAATGCCACTGTTGAAGTACAATAAAAGTTAAAGATCCCCTTTGAGGAGAAAAAAATATATTAAATGGAGTGTATGAGAACTGCAATAGCGCCGTACATGGCCGACCAATATTGGCTTCCCTGCTTCTCGTAAGCCGAGATGCTGTATGTGCAAACCTCGCTTCCGGCATTGTGTGTGGAGCGCGCATCACTGTCTTTAACCAGTGTGCAGTTCTGAGTGTTGGAAGTCACGGAGATGTAATAAAGAATGTAGCCTGGATTACAGTGTATGGAAAATGTAATCTATGTAAGTCTCCTCATCCTAAGTGTCTCCTAATTGTTTGGTTCAGATGACCTGTAGAGTCTGATGATCTGATAGTATGATAACCTGCGTAATGGTATCAGCTCATGGATGGCTGTGGTGGAGGCAGGGAACCTGTGCTATTGTAAAAACTTGTACAGAAATGTATTGAATGACGCTATATTGCGTTAGTTGTATTGGTACGCTTTTGCCTGAGCGGAAGGCAACTAACCTGTGTTAGTGTAGATACTAGGCCTCTGTCTGTGTGTAAGGTCGCTAACCTGTGCGATTGTGGTGTCCACGCAATGAATTTGTAAACTGCGTATAGGAACTTATGTAAAGCTGGTGTATTGTATAAATCTTATCAAAAGCTTGTGGTAATGGTTGAAAGTGCTGTTAAAGGAAGTCGCAATCTCTTCTAAGATGGATGTGGTGTTCGCAATTTGTGAACCCGTGGGCTTGTGTGGATAGAATGTCTATGCATTCTATCCTTTTCTCGTAAGAGCTATATTGTACCCCTATCGGCATAAAATAAGAAGTATCTGTGGTGATACAGTAGTGTGACAGTAATTGTGATCCTAGGGAAATGTAATCTTCAATCGGTCAACTCACGAGTGTAAAGACCATTGCTATTCATGTAGTTATATAAGTATATAGGTATCGTGTGGAAGTATGTGTATGCCATGTATCCTACTGTAAGGGATTGAATCTATCGTCGGTCAATGAAAGGATTTGTACAGGTTGCGCCGTGTAGTGGAAAAATGTTCGTTGGCCAAGCTCTTCGTCTAACTAAAATGTGATGCGTCTGGTATGTGTAGGCATTGATTATAAGTAAGTCTTGCCGCGTTCTTACGCGTGGCCTTCATGTGAATGTACTAGAGCACGCCTGGCCATGCAAGCATGTATGGTGGCACGTGTCGTGTCTGGAATTTCTGTCGCTACGGACGTGTTACTTGCGGACGCAATGTGCTGTGCTGGCGAAGAGTGTCCGGTCGAGTGTGATTGACCTATGTTGTCAGCTGATACGAATAAATGTGTTACATTGTTTCGACATTTCTTAAACTAGTGTTTGCTATCAAACTGCATTATCATATAAAGACATAGGACATAATGAAAAGAACATGGTACATATTGTTATATTGGTTACAACTAAACATGCAATCTTATAACTAGGACTTGTGTCTAGGCACTGCGGGAACTATCGTCGACACGTAGCCATGAGCATGGCTACCAGATGCCATAGCGCGTAGGGCGCTTGTTCGACTCGTATGGTCCTGGGTTTGATATGTGTGTGGTATAAATATATTTCAATGCCTTATGTGGGTGACCTAACGTTTTAGTTTCGTGGCTCTGGGGACTGGGTAAACGTTGAGATACGTGGAGCTGCTACAGGTGCAGCGTGCCTCGACATGTCTTACCCTGTAATGATTCATAAATGCTGTGTTCAAAAAGAAAAATTGTCCTTGGAATTGCGTTATGTGTACTCCAGTGCTAGGCCATAAGTCGTCTTTTACTGTCAGGCGTATCTCCTCTGCCCACGGATAGCTAAAGCAACTTTAGCGCCTGGGAACCACTCAGGGGTTTTATCCTGTTTACACGGTGTGATTTTGGGCTTGAGCCAGTGTGACCCCACTGGGGGTATATACGGTATATGCCTGTACATTAGTACCGCTGTTCGGTGTGCCTGAGGACCGTTGGTGGCCGGAATAGGCCCTAAGGTCCTAGGGTATAATGGAAGCGTGGGGATGGAAATGCTAGCACGTGGCGGGTGAAATGTATTCACGTGCGCACTGTTCCAAATGGCGGGCTGCGTATGTGGCACGGCCACGGCGGTCCCCTTCCTAATAGGAGTGGGCCGTAGGGGAATGGTCCTGTTGGCCATCCTTGGTGAAATGTCTGTAATAACCTTTTCCACTGGGGTAGGTTTGTGTGACATAGGGTCAAACGAGAGAAAGTATACTAGGAGCTGACGGAAATGTCGCCATATTTCGGCGTGTTGCAGGGTAACGGACCTGGCCTGCTCCGCCAGTCTAGGGTGTGTAGTGTTCATCCGGAGGTGCAATATGGGGCACTGTAATTCTGTGGGTTGAACTGTGTGGCTACTGTGGCGCAAATGTGTGCATGTATGCATTTGTGGGGGTATGCCGATCGTGGCTACGTCACGTGGCATGAAAGAAATGAGTACGGAATCTGTAAATGTTAATGGAATTGGGCTGGGATGATGTTTATTAATTGGGCGCTCAGTCGCCTATAAGTAGGGGGGTAAGGCGGGTTTAAACGCACAGCCTACTTTCCTGGGAACATTGCTGATATCTCTCGAACGCCTGGTGGGATTTTTACAAATGAGGTGTCGTTGTACTCGAGCTGACGACCTCTTTTATATGGACCACTCGTCATATTATTTTTAAAAAATTCGAAAATTTTTATTTTTCAAAATATACGATAGTTTGAAAACCAAACATGATAGAACGTTGTGCCATAGTTGGAACGAATGATCTTTATGTCCTTTATATTTCATTATAATTTTTTTTATTTTTTGAGTTTTTTTGAATGAAGTGTAATTTTGAAATTCTTATATTTTAGAAACTAAAGAGTTTACAAAAGAATTTGTTTGACATAAATGAATGGCCCTGACCCCGTCTACTAGCATAATAAATTTCAAGCCTCTAGGACTAAAACTGTGCAGTAGTGGGGTAAGGCCGGTTCTACCCATAATCGCGCGTGTGCTTGAATACGTATGGCTATCATGGAAAAACGTTGGTGGTGGGGGAGGACTAGGGTCGAGTGAGGGGTCGTGAAGATGGTATTTTTTCCGCTCTATTTGATGGTGAGGTTATTTTTTACAATGGGTGGAATTTGGAAACCCAATTTGAGGTAAACGTGCGTTTTTGACATTTTGGTGATATTTAATGAGCTTGTAAGGCAAGAACGATGTGTTGTTTAGGAACGGGGTGACGTCCTCTTGGCTAAGAATGTGTGTTGATTTTTTTAAAATTTTTAAATTCTTGTTTTTTTTTGGATTGGCGCTATTTTGAAAACGGCGAATGTTGGAAAAAAAGTTTGTTTGACGTTAATGAAAGGTGGGCATGCCCTCTAGGGTGGAAGCAAGTCTCAAAGGTGTAGGAGGAAGAAAATGATAGCCTACTTTCTAACGAACATTAGTGATCATTGGCGAACGGATGGTCGGATTTTAATAAATGAGGTGTCGTTGGACTCGAGCTGGCGTCCTCTTTCCTATAGACCACTCGTTATATTTTTTGTTTGACATAAATGAAAGGTCCCTACCTCTTTGACCATGAAAATAAATGTCAAGTCTCTAGGACAAAAAAAGCTAGGCATTTTATTTATGTTTTATATTTATAAAAGAGTGTTTGTAGACAGAGAGCCGATAGCGCTTGGCGTATGTTACAACGAGGCAATGATTGGCCATGGTAGATACTGGAAATGGCTATTTCGACTGGGGCGATGTATGGCAAAACGAGGGGTTGCTTTTTGATATTTTTTCCTATGACGAATGAATGAAGGCGAATATTTCGAAATGTGACAAGCATGCTAAGATTTTTACCCCTGAAAGGGATCTTTAACGTTTTAGTTAACGGTAATGAGCGAGATCGCTCTCTGACACAAAAGACGGTTGTAGGATATGACCAAGTGATTCTTAGACGTTGGCGATCACGGTGACCGTGCCCGGAAGAAATGAATAGCTATTTTGGTGGGATGGTGGGAGCAGCTTATGACGGTTGGTTTTGTGACATTTCCTATGACGGATAGAGGCGAATATTTGAAAATGTGTTAAGTGTGCTAGGAATTTGCTCCCACTTTTGCTTACACTTCTTGCACCCACTTTTTTCTCTCACTTTTTTGCTCCCACTTTTGCTTTCACATATGCTCCCATACTTGCTCCCACTTTCGCTTTCAGATTTGCTCCCATACTGGCTCCTACTTTTTTTTTGCTCCCACTTTTTGCTCTTAATTTTTGCTCCCACTTTTTGCTCCCACTTTTTGCTCCCAATTTTTGCTCCCACTTTTTGCTCCCACTATTTTGCTCCCACATTTGCACCCATATATGCTCGCACATTAAACTATTGTTCTTATTAACAAGTTGTCTTTACTAGAGCTTAGCCTATGCTTAACAGTTGATATGGAAGTATCTGTGACTAGGTATGGTAAGCCTCATGCATTCAATAAAGGATATTCATATATTGTGAAACGAACCAATAAAAATGGAACTGTTATTTGGCGTTGTTCAAATCAACGTTCAAAACAATGTCGCAGGAGCTAAAAAGTAAAAATAGTGAGGTATTAAGTGTCAGTAATCATCAATGTAGTGTACTGCATGAAACACTATTACTGTCGACAGAAAATCATGAAAATGTTAAAAAGCATGTGCTACAAAACAATACTACTATTGAAAATAATTCAATGTTCAAAAAACCCTTAACATTATCAAAAGCCACTCAGACTCTACATGTGGACACTGTAGAGGAAGAGGAAGAGGAAGAGGAACCGGAACAGGAAAAGGGACAGGAATATTTAACTGGTTTTAGTAATGATGAGGATAATGTTGAGGATAATTATAGTGATATAGATCATGCTGCTTATGATTATGATAGTGATAATGATTCAAAACAAGACAATAACGTTTTCATGCCTATTGTTCACCGTGGAAAAAAAAGATCTACAACAAGCTTTGTTTTTAAAACTATAACACACTATCGTAAAGGCAAAGACTTGTATTAAGTGTGCTTTTTACTGTCATAATCATGTATACTCTGCAATGTTAAATATTCTGACTTCTGTAGAAAATAAAACAACATTTTACCATTATTTTCATTTATTTACAAACTTTATATACATTTTTTTTGGTTTCATGATAATATTTTAAAGACAATACTAAACACTAAAACATTATTATTCTATACACATATTTTTCTTTCAGTCCATTGTCATGACTTATATCTTCCATTATTATTTGACATTTGTTTTTTATTTAATTAAAACGAACCATGCACCTATTGTTTTTAAAACATTCATAAATTAAGTGTACAAGTTGTACAGTATTATTGACTTCATCAAAAACACTCTCCGACATATCATTAAACCGTGTAGGCAGAAATGTCTCAAAGTTTTCACATACACAAAGTACACGATCACCATATGCTGTTTTCAATTTCCGAATCTTGATAATGCGGAATGGAATATGCGTTGGCAATTCGCTGAGCTTCTTTGTCTCTAAGCAAAAAGCTTGACCCACAGCTTTCAAAATATTCATTGTAGTAGTCTATAAACAAAAGAAAAGCATATCTATTACACTCTAAAACAGCTTTAATAATATTGTGCAATTAGGGATTTTGCACTATGCATTGCTAATAAATTATACTATTTATGCAAGAAATGCCCTAACTGTAGCAGATACTGCTTTTCTGCACATAGCACAAGTGTTGAGTTCTAATGCACACTTGACACAGGCTATAATGTGTCCACAAGGCAAAAATACAACACCTAGTTCATCTTGATATCAAATTTTACATAATTGTTGGTCACACTTTTGTATCTGTTCGTGAGACAAGTCTTTTTTTCAGCCTCATGTATTTGCTCCGCGTGTTCTAACTCTAAAGGCACTTTTATGTCTTGTGCTGCAATCACGTTTTCTTTACGAATAGTGTTCACAAATTCCTGACCTTTAAGCAACACCATGTATTTACAGTTAGGTAACCAACGAGCGTGTTGCACAAAAGGGTCATCAGTCATTTGCCAATCCTATAAAGCAAATCCACAATAAAAACATATTTTTTTATCGCCTTCACCAGTATAAAAAATCCAGCCTCACTTAGCTGTTTGGTTAGGTGTTTTAATATCAATGGCCAAACATTTTATAAGATTCTAAACGTCTTTCAACAGAGCTGTACTCTGGGTGTGCTAGTGTTTAGACTTGCAAACTCCCAATTTTACAAAAGCACATGCCAATTCAACACTGTCTATGGCATATGAACCACATATATCGACACTACCGTTGTTGGCTGGTAATACATCATTATTATTATTATTTATTTGTGATTCAGCAACGTAAGTAGCGACAAATGGTCTTGTGTTTCGGTAAAATGGATACACGGGTATGTTACCCACTTGTTTTCCAAGCATGTAAGGACAACAAGGAGACCATCGCAAATGGTCTCTAAAGGGATCATCCCCTTCTTCCCAGTGTGAAAGTTCAATACGACAAAACACACAGCGCACCACATCTTCTCGGTTCAAGTAAAAAAAAAAACGGCTTTTGCAAGTTCATGTGTCGCCAAAAAGCCTACAGGCCAGGATTCAAATGTTAACCAATGTCATGTTCTGATTTTAAATTTAACCCACGTGGTAAACCAACTTGCTCACTTGTTTTATTTGGTACTAACGCCATGTGTTTTAATAAATCTTTTTTTATTGCAAGTTATTAACGTTGCACAAGAGCACAGAGTACTTTAAAGCGTAATGTATGCTTGTTCACTGTCTGTTCACTGTCTGTTCACTACGTTAATGGCGCATGACCACACCTAAAACAAACAAAATAACCCATCACTCAATCAATCAATCAATCAATACTTGTTATTAAACTTTAACGTTAATTGACATTAATATATCAAAACACCATTTAAAATAAACTGTATGTTGGCACTAACAGTAACCCATGCACTTATTTTCTTTTTATAAAGCTTTAGTCATTTACATCCCCTTTTAACCAATATATAAACAAAAATGAATGTCATGTCAGTTTGTTCAGATTATCTTGTTCAAACCTGTGGATATTTGTTGAGTTCATAGGGTACAAAGTTCCTAATTTTTCTACTAGAAAGAGCTATAGAGTTTAAGGAGATTAGATATCTAACATCTACTCCTTGACTTTCATAGTCAAGGAACAACTAAATTCGACATGCAAGCTACCCTCTGTGTGTCAAATAACAAAGCTTGCACCCGAGACCCGAGGCCATACGATATTAATATTATTATTAATATTATATTATTATTATTATTATTATTATTATAGAGAACGACATGTCAGTTAAAAATTTTTGTTTTTTACAAAATCCAATATGGCCTTGTACTTCCCCGGTAATCAACCAATGGTCTTGTACCGGTTGCCAATACATAGTCATTAATCAAGAAAGCAATCATCGTCCTAGTCATGTACAGGTAATGAATTTTTTGTTTACGAGTTTTCAGTAGTGGTAAAATGGAATAGCATTTTATGTTAGGCTTACATGAGTTTCAAATAGTTCACTGCCTGGAAACAATGGTTGCACTTTACTGCGTCTCAGGTTTTCAGCGACTGCTACGGCGGTAAGGCTTTTCTTTCCAAGTTTCTAAAAATAAATAAAATAAACCGTTATAAATACCTAAATTCAGGTTAGTACATGCATTTCATAAAATAAAATATGAAACAAAACAAAATGAAACAAGTTAGTTTAAAAAAATAATCCCACCTTCACTTGCAGTGGCTTG
Organism: Meconema thalassinum; assembly: GCA_946902985.2. Lineage (NCBI taxonomy): Eukaryota > Metazoa > Arthropoda > Insecta > Orthoptera > Tettigoniidae > Meconema > Meconema thalassinum. The sequence continues at coordinate 99,136,386 of OX336391.1, forward strand.
TTGCTGTTTCCTTCTAGTGGGCTCAAAAGTAAACTGGTTTCTTGTATCTCAGACATGTAAGGTATACCGGTTATCTGCAAACAAATAAATAAAAAATCAACAATTACCTAATCAATAACTACAAATTTAAGGTTCATTAGCATGACATTATTAAAATAATCATTCATAGGTACTTACCAAAAAATAAAATGATTTTTATTCAACAGCTCTACTGTATACGTCCGTGTGCTAAAATGGCAAGTGCATGACGCAATCGTTATCAGTTAGCCTAGCAACAGAAAAAGTTGTATTTTTTCAGCGTTTTGACCTTGAATTGTTCTCTGTCTCTCTCTCGCACGTGTTCCCACGCCTCTTCATATTCCTCAATCTGAATAAGACTCGTGTACTTTATACTAGTTTCATGTTTTTAATAAGGAACCAAAATGGCTACCTCTTATACATCGGTAGTCCTACTGTCTCAGAACCAAAATGGCGGTCTCTGCTTAAACAGCACACCTGCTAGCCACCACGAGGCAAGTAAGCTGATATCACACTTCCTGCTGACGTAGACATTCCAGCCCCGTCAACACCAGCAACAGCTCTCACGAGTCCTGTGGCTAGGTACAATATTCTGTCACCAGTGAGCTGGACTGTGTGCGTATTAGCATTCAAAACATGTGTGTGTGTGTGTATTGTTATTATTATTAAACATCTTACTGTAACAATAATTGTTACGTGCAAAGCCGGTTTCAACGTTTTTAAAATGTATCTCCCTTATATGTATCTTCCCGACATTTAAAACGTCCGCCTGGTTGGCTTGGTTAGCCTTATGAACTAGAGGTAGCAGCAGCTATTGGCCTCTAGCCGAGCTTGTATCTTCCACCGCTAGAGTGTGTTTGTGGTGCCTTCTAAACTCATCCTAGTCGAGACATATTTGAAGGATATTATATTCTACGTCATTAAACCAAAGACTGTATGTACATCATGCAGCCAAAATAATTACATAATATGCACATTGTTACTTGATGTGTCATGCTGTGATTGGTCATTTACAACTAACATGAATGCAATGCTGTATTTGACTTTGGATTCTCCGCCATCTTGTGAGCTTCATAGTCTGTCGTCAAGAAAACAACAAGCTGGCTGCTGGTCAAAGAGTATCTCTCCGTGTGCTGGGGGCCTTGGCCCCTAGCCGCCTCGAAATATGGATATACGATAAAAAGGAATTGCCTGTGCTCTTAACGCTATAATTTCATCGTTTCGCAGTAAAGAAGAAATTCGAATAGTAATCGCATCTCGATGCAGACAGGAGTGCTTGTGACCCAAACGAAGCATGTGCTGGGTGGGCCATTTTGAGGCAATCTAGTGCCGTATAACGTTATTTGGTTTGTGTGTTAATTATTTTATTTTTATTGTGTCTCCTCAGAGAAGTTTTAAGGTACGTTATTATTTTTAATATATTGTTTTTGGAGCTCCGATATTGGCCTTATATTAATGTTTTAATTCTGTATTTTGTTTCGCCTGGTAGGCCTAATATTTTTGTTTGTCAACGTTACCAAATATGTAACATTTTATTCTTTTCCATCGTACCTTTCTGGAGACACGTTTCTATTTTATTTTACGTCGTAAATTTTTATTTATTTAGTTTTTGGTAGTCTTTGGGATAGCCCTATTATTTATTAGCCTATTTTCAATTTTGAAAAAATAGGCTTATGAGATCACTCTTTGTCCGTGTGTGTGTGCGTGTGTGTGTGTGTGTGTGAGGTGTGTGTGTGTGTCCCCGTAATAAAATCTAAACGGCTGGAGCGATTCCAATGAAACTCGGTAAGTTCATAGCACTGTTCCCGGCGACCTCGACCGTGCCCTTCAAATTTTGTTACGTCTCACCAATATAACATGGGGGCTGTGCGAAATATTTCACTAGGAATATCTTCGAAACTATTACCGATATCGCCCTGAAATTGTGTGCGCTGATAAAGGACACTACTAGAAGTTCACCCATGAGACTTTCAAAAACCTGGTGACTACAGAACCAACATGGCGGTCAAGCGAATTTGAGACTTTTAAATACACTTTTCTCGCGATTTAACTATCCAAACGTAATGAAACTTGGTACAGCAAATGTTTATACACAGTGTAATGCACTGGAGTCTAATTTAGTTCAATTGTTTACATAACCTCAAAATGGCGGCTGTGCGAAATATTTCACTGACATTCTATATCTCCGAAACTATTACAGATATCACCCTGCAATTTTGTACGGTGATAAAGGGTACTGATACAAGTTTACCTATGTATATTCATAAACCTGTAAACTACAAAGCGAACATGGCGACCAAGCGAATTTGAAATATTTTAATAGTATTTTCTCGTGATTTAACTCTCTGAGCGCAGTGAAATGTGGTACAGTAAATGATTTTGCAGATTTTAATGCACTGCCATCTAATTTAATTCAATTGTTTACATAACCTCAAGATGGTGGCTGTGCGAAATTTTAAAGTTAAGTTTTTATTTCTTGTGTCGTAATCATGCGATCGAAGTGAAAGTTTGAATAATGAACCTAGGCAATAATTGTCCCTGAATGGTACATAACTCTATGGCCTATACATATAACAATCCTAAATGGCGAGCTTCCGAAATATTTAGACGGTTCTCAATATCTATTAATCTTTTACAGCAACCAAACTGAATTTTTGTATGTTCATAGAGAGTATGAACATATGTTCACCTATAGGACTTTCAGTACCCTGGTGAGCACAAATCCAACATGGCGGCAACGCGAATTATAAATATTTAAATGGACGTCTCTCGCAAATTAACTATCCGAGTGCCGTGAAACGTTGCACGTTAAATGCTTATACAAATGTTGACCCACTGGCATCTAATTTATTTCAATTATTTGCATAATCACAAGATGGCTGCTGTGCGTAATTTTAAAATCTCGTTTTTACTTCTCGTGTTCTAATCATGCGATTGAAGTTTGAATACCACACGTACACAATAATCTTAATGTAATAGTACAAACATAAAAATCCAACCTGGCGACAATCTGAAATATTTAGACGGTTCTCAATATCTACGAATCTGTTACAGCAATTGAACTGAAATGTTGTATGTTGATAGAGGCAATTGACATGAGCAGGATATATGAAAATAGGCTGTATAGTTCTTCACGGAACTACTTGTTTATTTTACGATCCTTTGCAGTCTAAAAAGCCTCATGTCAATAGTGTTAAGGAGTAATTCTTTCCTCCCTTTTGTTCTCTCTGGTGATTTTAATTTATTTTTATGCTAATTGTTTGCCATAATTCGATCGGACATGCGGTCGTCTATTTGGTGGCCATGTTTTTGTTTTTGTTTTGCCCGGGTGCCTTCTGGTCTTGGGAGTGGAGTCTCTAGGCGTCGAGCGGGAAACTCAAACGTGTTGTGATGTTAGCTTAATTTGTTTTTTATTAACATTGTTGGTTTAACTTTGTGTTTTTGGTGAATGTTCCTGTGTTTTTCTCCGTCACGAATGTTGTGGATTTCTTAATTGATCTTATTTTATTTTATTAATTTAATTTAAAATTTTTTTGTTTTGCGTCGTGGCCTTGATCTCTGCATGTCGGGTCGGTATTGCGTACTAGTAAATTATCAAGCCCTTTCTCATTTGGTAATTCCTGTATTTTTTATTTTTTTATCTTTTGGTCATTATTAGCCTACTTTCGATTTTTGCAAAAAATGAAAGTAGACTTATGAGATCAACACAGGGCGAAAAAAGTGTGTCTGTCTGTGTGTGTGTATGTGTGTGTGTGAGTCTGTGTGTGTGTATGTGTGTGTGTGAGTCTGTGTGTGTGTGTGTGAGTGTGTGTACTCTGAATGTCTGTCCCCCCCTATCAATTCGAACACGGTGAATGCGAATTGAACGAAATTTGGTACAAAGGTAGCACTAGCAAAGGACACCTCAGTGTCATGTTTTATATCGCCGCCATCTTTACTAAAACTGAATGGCGGCCACTCAAACGTTCAAAACGTAAAATCAAATAACGACTAACCAAATCATCCAATCTCTACCAAATTTGGTAACAACATACCTTCGTATAGGATGCGTCTTGTAACCAAACTACAAGGTCGTTCGCCATACCATTTCAGGATGGCGGCCGTGCGAATTATGCAAACTTTATAATCCATATCATGGGACCCACCAGTTCCGATTATCGAGCCGAGAATCGTTTTAACTGTTCTAAAGGAAGAGGCACGTACGAAATTAAAAGTTTATTTTTTAATACTATAGTGCAGACGTGATTTTAAAAAGCTCAGCTGATTCATTAATAAGACAAGATGGCAGCGGATATCTTGTGCCTGACTTATATTTCACTAATTTGAGTATTCCATGCAATATAGCGTACTGAAACAAAATAAATAAACTTTGTATGAAATGCTTTATATATAAATAATATACTTCAGTGATGAAATCGTTTAGTATAAATCATTATTTGCTAACAAGTTCTATGTAAGTCATTTTATATGGATCAATGTTCGTTGGCACAAATGGCTCAGTGGTAAAGCGTTAGTCTGTCATTCATATGCCTATGGTTCAAACCCCATCAGAGATATGTTTTTTGCTTGACATTTTACATATTTGTTGCTTTGTAATGACTCAGACGTTTTAAAATTAAGCGTTATATTGTGCATATTACGGTGCAAAACATATACTTAATTAAAACATAATTCGCCAGCAGATTTAATCGAGACATCTAGCTGACAAAAAGGTAACAGATTTTATTGAAAAGTTTCTTCTTCTGGCCGCTAGAATGCACTCGCTCTGTTGGGATTATATTGTTCGATATTTCACAACTAGATATCACGACTAGTTTTTATATTTATTGTTTCTTGAGTACTGAGACGTTATAAAATAAAGCTTTATATGGTGCTTTTTGCAATGGAAATTATATATTAAAAAAAAAAACGACATTCTCCACTGGAGTGACATCTTCCAGCCTTCAGTTGTACTATGCAGAAACTATAGATTCGAGCAGCGCTCTATACCGGCCAGTTAGTGAACCCAGTCTTAACGACTGCTAGGAGTAATAAGACAGTAACATTCGTTTATTCCTTGTGCACAGAGGCGTTGTTGATAATCTCAAAACTTGCAATATGGATGATTTGGAGATGGATTATTTTGTTATACCGTGTATTTAAGATTAGCCTATAAATTAACGGGTTGCGAAGTTACTTCACTTAGTTCTATATCATTCGTACACGACACAGAACAACAACGTGACGTCAGTTTCTGATCTGCTCTGATTGGCTATTACATTGCTGCAGTCGGGTAGTTGGCAGTCAAGGATAAAATTCTCGACTGCCAACTGCCAGCTACCAACTGCAACTTCATGTTGTGTATGGTGCCTATAGTATACACGGAGTCGATCGCGACTGCCGACCGAGGACTACCAACTACGGACTGCCGACTGCGCATTGTAGATGGGCCTTATTAGAGCAACGAAGTTTCAATTATTGTAAGTAGTCGGTGTTTGGAGTGTTTGCTGATGAAATTGCAAAATGCTGGGGTAAATTATAAACTATGGTTTGAACGCCACTGTTCAAATCCTGTGTGCCAATTTGCACTTCAAATAGGAAGAAATTAGGAGATGATAAGGACAGAGAGTTATAACTATACCCATACATTTCGGAGAAAGTAGGCTATATGTTCTTTCCCGAACATCTTGTTTTTTTTTTAATTTTAAATTAAATGTTTTCATTTAGCTCAGCAAGCATGTTAAACCGTCTCTTGCCTACTTATGTAAATAAATTATTTTTGGCCTTAAGCCATATGCATCACCAGAGAGTTTGTCTTGGTCATAGAGTTTCTTCCTATTTCTTAATGATTTTGTTAAATTCTTATTTTTCCTTGCCCCTTTTCGTGATTAAATTTTTCTTTTAAATTTTAAGCAACTGTTGTGGCATTATTTCGTCGGCAGCAGTTCTATTGGTTATCGGGGGTGTCTGTAGACGAGCCTGTTCCTTCCCCTCTTCTCCACCTTCCTTCCACCGTTAGGTGTTCATCCGTTGGGGCATGTCATCTGGCGGTGATTTAGCTGTTGAAGCGACGCGGACCTCTCAGAAAAGGTTGTGACTCCCTGGCCGTCCACGTGTGAATAATTACAAGCAAGCGGCCATCCTCAATACATGATCATGTTAACCACATACTTTCATCCTAAAACACATGACTTTACCCAGTTCAATATTTAGTTTATAACATTTCAGGCCAATGACCTTAACCTTTTGGCTCTTTGCGTACATGCACATGACTTGGTCGAGCAAATGTTATAGGTCTCCATATTCTAAAACCATTTACTGTGCCAGACAGCAGTCTCGCTTATCACCGTTTACTAGCATGTTAAAGATCCCCTTCAGGGGTAAAAAATCCTAGTACACTTAACACACTTTCAAATATTCGCCTCTATCCGTCATAGGAAATGTCACAAAACCAACCGTCATAAGTTGCTCCCGCCATCCCACCAAAATAGCTATTCATTTCTTCCGGGCACGGTCACCGAGATCGCCAACGTCTAAGAATCACTTGGTCATATCCTACAACCGTCTGTTGTGTCAGAGAGCGATCTCGCTCATTACCGTTAACTAAAACGTTAAAAATCCCCTTCAGGGGTAAAAATCTTAACATGCTTGTCACATTTCGAAATATTCGCCTTCATTCATTCGTCATAGGAAAAAATATCAAAAAGCAACCCCTCGTTTTGGCATACATCGCCCCCGTCGAAATAGCCATTTCCAGTATCCACCATGGCCAATCATAGCCACGTTGTAACATACGCCAAGCGCTACCGGCTCTCTGTCTACAAATACTCTTTTATAAAAAAATAATAATAATAAATTAAAAAAAAATGCCTAGCTTTTTTTTTTGTCCTAGAGACTTGACATTTATTTTCATGGTCAAATATTCATTTATGTCAAACAAACTTATTTTTCAACGTGTTAGTTTCCAAAATAGTAAACATTCAAAATTTAAGTGTTTTCAAAAAATCTCAAAATATAAAATTTTATTATAAAAAAATAAAGGTCATAGGGACCATTCGTTTTAGCTATGGCATAACATTCTATCATGTTTGGTTTTCAAACTATCGCCTACTTTCGAAAAAAAAAATTTCAAAAAGAATTTGAAAAATATAACGAGTGGTCTATAGGAATGAGGACGTCCGCTCCAACGACACCTCATTTATTAAAATCCGACCATCCGTTCGCCAATGATCACCAATGTTCGCTAGAAAGTAGGCTATCATTATTTTCCTCCTACTCCTCTGTAACTTGCTGCCACCCTAGAGGGCATGCCCACCTTTCATTAACGTCAAACAAACTTTTTTCCAACATTCACCATTTTCAAAATAGCGCCAATCCAAAAAAATAAACACAAGAATTTTCAAAATAAAAAAAAAATCAACACACATTCTTAGCCAAGAGGACGTCATCCCGTTCCTAAACAACACATCGTTCTAGCCTTACAAGCTCACTAAATATCACCAAAATGTCAAAAACGCACGTTTACCTCAAACTGCGTTTCCAAATTTCACCCATTGTAAAAAATAAGGTCACCATCAAAAAGAGCGGAAAAAATATCATCTAAATGACCCCTCACTCGACCCTAGTCCTCCACCACCACCACCAACTTTTTCCAAGATAGCCATACGTATTCAAGCACACGCGCGAAATTTATTATGCGGGTAGACGGGGTCAGGGCCATTCATTTATGTCAAACAAATTCTTTTGTAAACACATTAGTATCCAAAATATAAGAATTTCAAAATTACACTTCTTTCAAAAAAACTCAAAAAATAAAAAAAATTATAATAAAATATAAACGACATCAAGATCATTCGTTTCAACTATGGCACAACGTTCTATCATGTTTGGTTTCCATACTATCGTCTATTTTCAAAAACAAAAATTTTCATTTTTTTTTTCAAAAATGACGAGTGGTCCATAGGAAAGAGGACGTCAGCTCGAGTCCTACGACACCTCATTTGTAAAAATCCCACCAGGCGTTCGTGAGATATCAGCAATGTTCCCAGGAAAGTAGGCTGTGCGTTTAAACCCGCCTTACCCCCCTACTCCTATATTCGGCAATGAGCTGTGTATAGTGTTGAGTCAAGATCTCCCGTTGCACCCCAACGCGTTGTAGGGGCGCGTTGTGAGGGAGGTGGCCATATACCAGTTCCATTCGGTGATGAATTCTGTGTGTTTTCATGTGCTTGGCCCGTAAGGCTTGGTGTATGGCGTGTAAATTTCGGTGCGATCGCACGAGGAGTGCCTTTCGCTGACCTGTGGGGGAGCGGATATATTTGCCTTGCGCCGCGCTCACCCTCGACTGCAAAGTCTGTATATGCAATTGCACCTTTAACATGCGGCGCTGGCGGCTTCGGAGTTGGAAAAGAATCATTCGGAATCCTATCCGTATGGATGAGGTGCCTTCCATTTTGTGTCCGGGGTACGTCGGCATGAGGTGCCATGGTATATTGTTACGTGCCACCCCCCTAGTGGCACTTTTGTTAACTGGATTACGGTGGGTAGGAAGCACAACACCAATTACTGCTTTAAAGAAATAATTCACTTTATTGTGGCCAGAACTATACACTACTCAACAGCAAATAGCAATTATTACCTTACTCCAGTTTCCTCAAGTCGAGAATACTTCCCCTTTCACTTGTCAACAGACCACAGTTAATCCCTCGTAATGAGGTGGCCCCGTACGCTGGATGGTAATAGCTACACTAGCTCTGTCACTCACTATTTTGCAACTCACCACAATGACTTCTCTTCGCACTAAGTAAGCACACTCGCTCAAAACGCAGGCAGTCCCCTGTAAGCTCCTCACTCCCTTCGCTGTCACGAGAATCGGCTTCACTAGTCGGTTTCGCAAGTCTCCACACTTCTGTCGCTCAGGATACGCGCTCGCACTCGCTCGTAAAACACAACAGCAACAACTGCTAGACAGGTCGCACTTATATAGCAGGCCGGTGACTCAATAAATGCTTCTAGATCCATCCAGGGTTCACGGCTTCCCGAGGTTTCCATCGCTGGTCCAGTCACGAATATTCTGGACTACCCCTTTGTCCTAGTAGCCCTGTTGCATAAGGTACACGCAATACAGGAGGCAGGCCACAGCCCAGCCCTGGGGCAGTTGTGACTCATGCGGCGAGTGATGACACAAACTCACAGCCGTAACACCACCCCCTTCCTAAAAAGGCTGATCGTCCCGATCAATCATTGGTCCGTCTGTGTCCCTCCGTAGGCTGCCAGGCGATCTCGGTGCACGATCTTCATCTTTGTCCTCGGGCTCCGCTGGATCCTGTAGACGACATCGTTGATCCGTTTCACGACTCGGTACGGGCCCTCCCAGGACTTCTGAAGTTTGGGTGACAGGCCTATCTTTCGTAATGGGTTGAAGAGCCAGACCAGGTCGTCCTCGTGGAATCCGCCGGCATCCGTCTGCTGGTCGTATCGGGTCTTCATTCGGTCGGTCTCGATCCGCAGTTTCCTCCTCGCGAACGCGTGCACGTCCTCCAGTTGGTCGACCAGTTCTTGACAATACTGGCTTACCGGGATCGGATCATTCCCAGGTCTGCCGAAGGCAAGATCGAAAGGTAGGCGGAGCTCCCTCCCAAACATGGCCCGGGCTGGTGTGCACCCGGTGGCTTCATGCACGGCGGCGCGGTAGGCCAGAAGAAATAGTGGAAGATGTTTGTCCCAATCCCTCTGTTGCTCGCTGACGACTATTCGGAGATGGTTCTCGATTGTGCGATTGAATCGCTCTAACATCCCGTCGGACTGAGGGTGTAGAGCGTTGTCCTTGTCTTCCGGATTCCCAGCAGCTGGCATAGGTTCTGGAACACCTGCGACTCGAAGTTCCTCCCTTGGTCGGAGTGCAGCTCCAGGGGTACTCCGTACCGGCTGACGAATTCCTTCACCAGGGTCTCTGCAATCGTCGCGGCTTCTTGGTTAGGGAGCGCATACGCCTCCGGCCATTTGGTAGAGTAGTTGCTGACGACTAATATGTAGCGGTTCCCTGCCTCGCTTAACGGGAATGGCCCAGCAACATCGATGGCCACTCTCTCCATGGGGCCGCCCACGTTGTAGGTCTTCAGTGGACCCCGTCGTCTTCGTCCTGGGCCCTTGCTGGTTGCGCAATCGTGGCACCTCGCGCAGTGGTTCTCCACGTCTGTTCGGCATCCGATCCAGTAGAACCGCTCTCTCAGCTTCTCCAGGGTCTTCTTTATCCCTAGGTGTCCACCAGATGATCCTCCATGAACTTCCTTCAGGACTTCCTCCGTCATAGCCTTTGGAACGACGACTTGTTCCCGAGATGTCTTCCCGTCGGTGCTCTCCCAGGTCCGGCAGATGAGGCCATCCCTTACAATCAGCGAGTCCCACTGCGCCCAGTAGGACTTAAACTTTGGGCTGCAGTCACTCACAATGTTCCACCCTGGTCTGGGGACACAGGCCCTCTTCCATTCGGCTATCAGTCCCAGGTCATCCTCTTCTGCTTGTGCCCGCGTGAAAGATACGCGGCTCCAACTCCCTTGAAGTTCCACGGTAGTCCTTCGGCACTGTATCCCGGTGTTCTCCTCCCTCCTAGTACAGAAGGTGCAGTCTTCGGGGCGCGGTCTTCGTGACAGGGCGTCGGCGTTAGAATGCAGTTGGCCTTTCCTGTGCTGAATCTCAATGTTGTACTGTTGAAGCCTCTCTAACCACCGCGCGAGTTGACCCTCGGGTTGCTTGAAGTTCAGGAGCCACCGCAGGGATGCATGGTCGGTCCTGATGAGAAAGTCTTGCCCGTACAGGTACTTGTGGAAGTGTTCAATGGTCTTCACGATGGCGAGCAGCTCCTTCCTGGTGACGCAGTAGTTCCTTTCTGGCTTTGACAAGGCCTTGCTGAAGTAGGCCACTACTCTCTCCTCGACGTCCACTACTTGCGACAGGATTCCCCCTATGCCAAAGTCACTGGCATCGGTATCGACGATGAACCTTGTTCCAGGTCTGGGGTAGGCCAGAATAGGCGCGGTGCACAGAGCCTGCTTGAGTTGTTCGAAGACACTGTGGCATTCTGCTGTCCATGTGAAGAGTTGGTCCTTCTCAGTCAGTCGATGTAAAGGTTTGGCGATGTCGGCGAATCCTCTCACGAAGCGACGGTAATAAGTGCAGAGTCCCAGGAAGCTTCGTAGTTGGGACTTGTCCTTCGGAACTGGCCACTCCCTCACAGCTGCGGTCTTCTCTTGGTCGGTGCGCACCCCTTCCTCGGAGACGATATGCCCAAGGTACTGGACCCGCTTCTGGATGAGCTGACACTTCTTGGGGCTCAACTTCAGCTGGGCAGCCCGTAGCTTCAACAAGATCTCCTTCAGGTTGCTGTAGTGCTCCTCGAAGCTCCTCCCCAGAACGATAACGTCGTCTAGGTATACCAGGCAGGTCTTCCACTGTAGTCCCCTCAGAATGGACTCCATTAGCCTTTCGAAGGTCGCAGGGGCGTTGCACAGACCGAATGGCATGACGGTGAACTGCCAGAGCCCGCTGCCCACAGAGAACGCCGTTTTCTCGCGGTCCTTAGGGTGGACCTCCACCTGCCAGTAGCCACTCTTCAAATCCAAGGTGGAGAACCATCTTGACCCTGATATGGTGTCCATCGTGTCGTCGATCCGGGGTAGAGGGTAGCTGTCCTTCTTCGTGACGTCGTTCACCCGCCTGTAGTCCACGCAGAACCTGGTGGAACCGTCCTTCTTCTTCACAAGCACGACCGGAGAACTCCAAGGACTATGTGATGGCTCGATCACCCCTTGCTCATTCATCTCTTCTACCATCCGGTCGACTTCGGCTTGCTTGGCGAGCGGGACACGTCGGAATGGGGCCCTAATCGGTGCGCTGTCCCCAACGTCGATTCTGTGCTGGACCAAGCTTGTCCTGACGAAGTCTCTGCTCCCCACGGAGACGACATCCTGGAATTCGCGTAGCAGGTCCTGAATTTGGCGTGATTGTTCCTCGTCTAAATGGTCCTGGGATCCTTGGTACAGCTTCTGTAGTTCTTCTGGCAGTGTGCGTCTTCTTCGGTTGTCCGTCTGCAGGTGTCCGTCTGTCGTATCTGTGATGCGCACAATCCAGGTAACGGGCTCGCAGACTCCTAGGTTGGTGTCCCGGTGGACCGTAATATCGTAGTCGTTCAGGTTGGACAGGCGGACGTACGGCCGAGTCGTCGTGTTGATGAGAGTCTTGGCAACTAGCAATCCTTTTATCTGGATGCCCTCATATTTTGGCTCGATGACAGCCGCCACTCCCTCAGCAGTTCCGTCGACAATTAAGGCAGCGCTGACCTCCGTCCTGGCAGGAACGATGACGTCTTCTCTCTGCTTTACTCGTCGTGCGGTGATGGACTCGTGCTCAGGTTGCAAAGCAAGTTCCTCACCTCCGAAGTGCAGAGTGTTGGTACTCAGATCCAAGATGATGTTGTTCTGGTCCAGGAAGTCCAGTCCGATGATCACTTCATTTGATACGTCAGCCACAAGCACTGGATGCTTTATCGCCCGTCGACAATGACGAACTCCAGTGATGCTTCGCCATGTACCGGTGTGGTCTCTCCGGTCGCGGTTATTAGCTGGAGGTTCCTTTGTGTGGGTTGCACTCTCCACTTCGGGATCACGGTGGGACTGACGATGGTCCTCGATGCTCCCGTGTCGATGAGCATGGGCCAGCTCTCTCCGTTGACGACTCCGTCGACCATCAGGCTGCTATTATCCCTCCTTAACTGCGTCACACGAACTTGGACTGCCGGGGCTCGACGACTGTCACAAGCCAACCTTTGCCCCCCTAGGCTGGCTGATACTTGCTTTCCTGGGCCACGCGGTTTCCCTACGACTGACTGTCCCGACGGAAACCCTTGGCGGTGGCGATCACCGCAGTCCTTGCTCAGGTGGCCTCTCTTACGGCAGGTCCAGCAGGTCGGTAGTCCTCTTCCGGGCCGCTTCTCCGGCTGTCCTTCGGCTACGTTTTTGTTGGTGGTACTGCGATTCTTGAAGAAACGGCTTAGCGCCTCCATTAATTCGTCGGCCAAGGGCTTGGTCTCGTTGGTTTTTACTGGTTCGTCGACGTCCACTTGACGCACCCGCGCGTGCATTCTGGATGCCTGTTTTGCCGTCTCGAACTCAAGTGCGTGGCTCAGCGCATCTGCCAGGGTCTTATTGCGCGCGAGACGCAGCGCCTGTTGAGTGTCCGAGTCCCGTAGCCCGTCGGTGAAAGTCTGCGTCGCTATCTGCTCCAGAAAGTCGGCCGGCGCTGTTGGGTAGGCGAGCCTTACGAGGCGTGCGATGTCCATCTCGAACTCCTGCAGTGTTTCCGCGTTCTTCTGTACCCGGGTCCGGAGCTACATCTGATTGGCCTGCTGAAGATGGCTATCTCCATATCGGGACTCCATATGGGCGATCAGTGCAGCGTAGTCCTGAGATCCAGTCGGGATGGCCTTAAGGACGTTAAGGGCGTCGCCTCTCAGCGCTACAATGAGAGCTGTAGCCTTTTCTGTGTTGTTCCAGTTATTTATGGAACAGCCCGCCTCGAACTGACGTAAGTAGGTGCTCCACGGGACCTTTCCGTCGAAGGTTGGGGGCGTCACTCTGCTATGTCCCGTTCGTGATATTCCCGGTGTAACGGTGGGCGGGCGTTGTCGCAGCTCGGCAACTTCCTCTCGTAGGGGGTTGAATTTCTCTTCCACCCCCGTCAGTGGGCGTTGGCGCAGCTCGGCAACTTCCTTTTGTAAGGCGTTGAAATTCTCCTCCACCCCCATCAGCGGGCGTTGGCGCAGCTCAGCAACTTCCACTTGTAAGGCGTTGAATTTCTCCTCCACCCCCATCAGCGGTCGTTGGCACAGCTCGGCAACTTCCACTTGCAAGGCGTTGAACTTCTCCTCCACCCCCATCAGCGGGCGTTGGCGCAGCTCGGCAACTTCCACTTGTAAGGCGTCGAACTTCTTTGCCACTGCTGCGACTTCCTCACGTAGGCCCTGTTCTAATTTCCTTTGGCTCTCCTCTAATTTCGTCAGCAGACACTCTTCCAGATTTTTCTGGCCATCCAGAAATTTGGCGGTTAGGTCCTGTGCTAACTTATTCTGGCCGTCCTTCAGGTCCTCTGCTAGCTTATTCTGACCTTCTTCTAATTTGGAAGTTAGGTCCTCGGCTAAACTTTTCTGGCTGTCTTCCATCTTCTTCTGGCTGTCTTCCATCTTCTTCTGGCCGTCTTCTAATTTGGTAGTTAGCTCCTTGGTTAAATTCTTCTGGCCATCTTCTATGCCATTTAACTTCTCTAGCAATGCTGCCAATTGCGCCTCCATTTTAGTTGTTTGCCTTGTAAAGGGCATGCACTCACAGGAAAATTAGAGAAAATGACCTGCTCGGGTTTTGAAACCAGGACCGTCAGGTGTTGTGCTTGAGTTCGTAATCCCACTTCTGACACCAGTTGTTACGTGCCACCCCCTAGTGGCACTTTTGTTAACTGGATTACGGTGGGTAGGAAGCACAACACCAATTACTGCTTTAAAGAAATAATTCACTTTATTGTGGCCAGAACTATACACTACTCAACAGCAAATAGCAATTATTACCTTACTCCAGTTTCCTCAAGTCGAGAATACTTCCCCTTTCACTTGTCAACAGACCACAGTTAATCCCTCGTAATGAGGTGGCCCCGTACGCTGGATGGTAATAGCTACACTAGCTCTGTCACTCACTGTTATTCAACTCACCACAATGACTTCTCTTCGCACTAAGTAAGCACACTCGCTCAAAACGCAGGCAGTCCCCTGTAAGCTCCTCACTCCCTTCGCTGTCACGAGAATCGGCTTCACTAGTCGGTTTCGCAAGTCTCCACACTTCTGTCGCTCAGGATACGCGCTCGCACTCGCTCGTAAAACACAACAACAACTGCTAGACAGGTCGCACTTATATAGCAGGCCGGTGACTCAATAAATGCTTCTAGATCCATTCAGGGTTCACGGCTTCCCGAGGTTTCCATCGCTGGTCCAGTCACGAATATTCTGGACTACCCCTTTGTCCTAGTAGCCCTGTTGCATAAGGTACACGCAATACAGGAGGCAGGCCACAGCCCAGCCCTGGGGCAGTTGTGACTCATGCGGCGAGTGATGACACAAACTCACAGCCGTAACAATATGCCTGTTTGTGAACGGGGTGGAAAATCTCTAGGGGATCGTAAAATATTAATATTTCACTACTTTGTCTAGTCTTAGAATATATATATGCCTACTGTACGTGCTCTACTAGGCTGGTGGGGGAGTAGTTTTTCTAAATCGGTGTAATTGCCGCGCTAGTCTACGGGGGGGTAGTGAGTGAAATATTACTGTTGCAAAGCTTTTTAAGGTACCGGGAACCGAAGTGGCTGGGCAACTAAATATATAGCCCCGCTGTACTATGTGGGGTGGGCGTAGCTAATTTGGGAGTCGTAAATGGCTCATTAATAGTTAAGGGTGGCGTTTAAAAATGTACTAGTTATCGGGGTGGGTTTGGGGTGGGTACAAAAATATTACTGGACCCGTACTTCAAAAATTTTTCCCAATTTTGGGTGGCGTTCGCTTGGCTAGTAAGAGGTTAAGTTTAGGGATCTTTTCCGCAGAGGTACTGCCCCCGTAAAATGAATTATAAGGGATGAAAATGCGAATATTACATTTTTTTTCGAAGCCCATGATGAAATTTAACCAAGGAATATGATGGCTGAAACTTGGGAGAAACCAGTCGTGAGGCGAAGTCGAGCAAGGAATAAAATTCTTTCACGTGATTGTATTGCGCAATGGAAGTTTCTAGAAGCTTGGAATCGACATAACAACAGCGAATATTCCCAGGATTTGTTTAAATATTGTTAAAAATTATCCCATTGGATATGAGCTTACAGCCAATAGGAAGAAGTTTTAGAGAGGACGGGAGTTCCAGCAACTACATTTTTATGGATATTTAATTCATTTAAGCCCTTAGAGAGTGAATTGACATATTGGAAAAGAGAAGAATATGATAATAAAATATTGGAAATATTTTATAAGTCAATAGCAGGTCGTTATCGGAAGGAATAAGCGATTTGCAAGAGCCCGCGCGAATTCGAGAGGGAGCTCGAAAAGGCGGCTAAAATCGGTAGACTTGGAGGGGAGACGCCAAGCACCGGGGCTCTTGTGTATCTGAACGTCGAAGAGGTCAGACGTGTGCGATTGGAAGAGAAAAGAGTTCCGAGTGTTTCACCGAGCAAGTAGAATGTGACTCGTGGAGACAAGGCTTAAGCAAGGGCGGAATTAGGAGATGACCGCGCCTTGAATCTAGGTGAAGTTGCGAGGTTCACATATACCGCAATCACTTCGGTCTGATCGGCTTCAGAGAATTTATTTCAACTACATATTGTAGCTGACTAGCAGATATTGTATATTACGAACTTTAAGATGTTTGAGAGAAGTATTTCAGCAATTATAAGCAGATTTGTGGAGCGCAAGAAAAGTGTTTCATTCCAGCGCGATAAGACACTTTGTCCGAGCGACTGCAGCTCAGGCAACAGCCACAAGTGAGTACGAGTGCATATTAATATTGCTTGTGTGGAACTGTATTACAACACTTAGGATGGAGGGGTATTCCATTGTGAAGAATAATATTCAGTCTAGTATTATGAAGATTATTATGGACTAAATTATTATGTGCGCCAGGAGTATAATCAGATAGAAGCAATATAGTCAACGATGGAGCTTCGTTAGAGGAGACTGTTCGTGAATGTCTACTTATTGAGCAATCATGAGACTTGATGCACAACTCTATTCTAGTGAATTCTTGTCAAACATGAGCTCAACATTAACATCAGTGACTACAGAACGATGTTCAGATTCCATTTACATGAATGTTCGTTATACGAGTGAGGTCCAAGACTTTCTCTTCAAATGCCTTTTGAAGTGGAAAGCAGAACTTTCGACGCTACTCACTGTTATGATGAGACTGTGCTGTGACGGAGATAGAAGAAACATCAAGATTATCAAGACGTCCAGGGTTATCCCGGTCACAAGGAAGATGATGATTGGAGGCCCGAAGTTCGATTCCGGTCGGAGCTTGCTGTTTCCAGTGGGTGAATTCGTTCCTTTCCTGAGGTCACGAGTTCGTGGAGACGAGCTAAGATCCAGCCCAGATCTTTGGGAGATGTAACATCCAAGTATTTTGTTATACTCTATCTTGATCTTCTAGACTTCGAGACCAGGTAGCAGTGTTCACTAACCTTGTAGTTAGAGCTTGTAGTGACATTTTCTGAGCAAATCCTTTATCCATTTTTCGATGCAGTATTTATGTACTTCATGTATAGCATTTTTATTCTTCGAAATTTATTATAGTGATCGTCTTGCGACGCTATTATCTTCGTTTGTTAGGAATCCAGTTTCTGGACTGAGATTATTTACTTGTTCGAGGAACAAGCTTTTGTTATTTCCTTTAAGGAATAGTAATTTATTTTCGACGTTTTTGTATTCATTCTGAATGCAGGTGATAGACATTTTCGTCTATATTACCCAATAAATTAATTTTTATTAGTTTAATTTGGGCATTTTATCCGTCGAGAAGAAACGTGAAGAAATAAGATCTTGGTAGTGATATATTGTGAAATATCATGTCACATTGTGGAAAAGAAACATTTAACGTGGACACGATTATTATCGTCAGAACTCATATACATTCGTTCTGAATTAAGAGAATACGAATATGACTAACTGTATGTTTTTATTGAAGAAAGCTATGAACTTTCAGTCATTTAATTTATTGGAAGCTAGAATCTTCTTGGAAAATTAATTATCATCCGACGTTAGGGTAGTTATCGTTCGATATCCTCGTCGTGATAGATTCTTGTTGGACACAAACACATAGATATGATGTGGTGATTAAATATTTACGAGGAGTAATATCATGTCACGTTGTAGAAATGATATTCCTTCCTCGATTAAAGTCGAACCCACATGTGTGAAGATGAGATGTAGTATTTTTATTAAATGTATGCACGACAGTTTATACTTATCAGAGTATCGTTTCAAGAGTATTAAGTGAGGAGGTCAGTATCGTAATTTCCAGAGGTCGTTAAGATGTATAAATTAATAATTTAACAATTGTTGTTTTGTTCATGAGATCAGCGATTGTGGTGACAACGCTGAGAAATTATGCCCTTTTGTTAGGAATGCCAGGTTGAAGGAAGTGGAGTTGATAACCCTTTGATAGTGTTTTTTTTATGTATTTCCGTATGTAGTTGGCATACGGGGTTATTGCGAAGGTGTGTTCTGCATTTTATAGTACAGTCATTGCGTGGGCATGACTAGGATTGGCATGGCATTAAAGTGTGAGTTGAGAGTATTCCTTATTTTGTTATACACGACCTAGGATTTAGAGAGGACAGGAAGGGTCACGGTTGAAATTGGAACGGGAAATTGATGATGACAGCTGTTATGCTATACTCTTATCGAGATTATTAAACCTAAAATCGTAACAGCATATGTTTCACCTTAAGTGGTCGAATGTATTTAAACTATTTTGACACCAGATAAGGTAGGAGAGACTGGTGGTGGTTATTTCTGGTGTGTAGAAGTTTTATGCCAGTAGCATGTATGACTTGAGTACAGTTCACGTATTTGTCTGACGTGAATATACTTCATTTTAACACAGCTTTTATTGTTATGGAGAGCACATTTTTGGACCAGGCGGGAATAGCGAGGACTTCTTTAAAACTCGTTTCTAGCCAAGGCCATATCTCGGCCAGGCCGCACAAATGGGGAGAGATGTTGCGAACCGCACGGCTCGCGCTCTTTCTTTTTTAAACCAGCCAGACTGGGAATGTAGCGGTAAATGTTATGTCATCGGACACGTGGCGAGGGTCGCGTGCGCCGAGCGCCCAGATGTGCTTGGGAGCGTGCCAGAAGAATGTAAATACACAGAGGTGTGTAACCATTGTGCAGCTTGATGTATGAACACAAGCTACACCAAATTTTGTCATTATGTTCATAGAACGCAGTTTTGTCAGTGGCGTGAGTGTAGAGATGAGCGAATGGGAGTGTATTTTATTTTTGTTGTGTGAATGTTTAGCCCAAGTTTACATTTTGTTATTAAATCATTTAGTTTTATTAGAAGCCGTGTCGTCATAATTCATTTTAGATATAAGGAGATGCAATTGTGAAACCCATTTTAGGTCCAGAGAGGCTGACTACGAGATCCCCGAGAATAAGGTAGGTGTTTTACCGCGAGCTAAGTGTATTTTTCATGTAATTCACAGTTGTAATGTAATTTCCGCCACGTATATTCGGGAGGGTCTAGTCGGACGTAGATCTTTGACTAGTATTTTGCGCCGGAGCAGTCAGGGTCTACGAATCCTGCTGTCGCTTCGGATATCCAACAGACCGCCTCTAGAATATTCGGTGACAGTGGAAAGATGGCACCCTAGACTTTTGGGCCACGAAAATAGCTTCGTGAGGCCATTTAGAA
This sequence comes from Meconema thalassinum, assembly GCA_946902985.2. NCBI lineage: Eukaryota > Metazoa > Arthropoda > Insecta > Orthoptera > Tettigoniidae > Meconema > Meconema thalassinum. Next base: position 99,155,882 of record OX336391.1, read on the forward strand.
GCTTTCCAGATGACAGCTTAATTTTTAAGTTTAAGGGATTAATTAACCATATCATCTGCGATGAGCTAGAGTGAAATTATATAGGTTATATTTGCTTTGTTTTTAATAAAATTGCACTCAAATGAGAGATCAGATGTTATGGATAGCCTGAGATAGGAGTAATAGGTTATATTTTTCGGAATGACCTATGATCTGAATCTATTTTCATTTTACTGGCTCATGGTTATTGGCAGCCATGCTAATGTAAAACTAACTTGTTTAATGATAATAAATGTAAATATTCTTTATGGTAGTATATCTAAAATAAATCACACGCGAACGTTTAGGTACTGGTATTTTTGAATAAGATGTATGGTGATTTAGCATTAAGTTAAAGTTATGGCGAGACGATAAGTTGCCCAAATACATGGATTGAAAGGATGCTCTAAAGTGTTGCTATATTGCTCTATTTGTTAGTACTCCTATAGCACTTTTATTATTGATATTGTTCTAATGGCAATGATGGCGGCAGACGATGTCCGTAAGATGATGGGAGAGATGATGGAGAAAATGGACAACAGCATGAAGGAGAAATTAAATAGTGTGGAAAATCAGATTAAAGAGAATCTGAAAGTAAATGTTTTTGATTTACAGAGGAAATTGTACGAGGCAAAGAAGGACAGAGAGCAGCTAAAGAAAGATCGACAGGTAGATCTTGACACGATTGTTGTCAAGGTGGGTGAAAGTTTTAAGGGAGATATTCAGGGTATGCAAAATTCTTTACAGGGATTGCAGACCAGCTCCGCTGAATTGAAAGACAACGTTGCCAGTGTACAATCTAAAGTAGAGGGTGTGCATTCTGATGTTGCCCAAGTCAAAGATGATGTGACTTTTGTAAAAGATGATGTGTCTCATGTAAAGTCTAATGTTGCTAATGTTCAGTCAGAAGTTGCCAATGTAAGTTCAGATGTGTCCCATGTTCAAACAAAAGTAGATAAGGTTCAGGAGAATGTAAACAACATGCAAATCGATGTTAATAATGTCCAGACAGTAATAACTAGTGTACAGAATGATATCGGTAAAGTACAGTCTGATGTTAATTCTATGTTTGTTGACGTAACTAAGGTCCAAGGAGACATTAATAAGATCAGGAAGGAAGTGGAAGAGTCTAAAACACAATGTTCAGAAGGTATAGGTGCTTTGAGATCGCAATTTGTTGACGATTCTCTAAAGACCATTGTTCCTTTAGCCGAGTTGAAGACAAATGTTGATACTCTGCGTAGTCAGGTGATAGACCACAATAAAATTTTGAAGGAGGACATTGAACTAGATATAGCTGAAATGTTGAAGGCTAATGTTGTCATTTGGAAAGATAAATGGGATAAGTCGAGCGCAGAACATATTAAGCTAATTCAGGGTAAAGTTGAAAGTAAGCTTGCCAATACGCAGTCACAGATCAACTGTGATATAATGTCTGTTAGGTCAGATCTAGGGAAGCGTATTGATCAACTATTACAGAGATAGGTTGACGACAAGAATCAATTGGTCGAGGAAAATCAAGCGTTAAAAGAGACGTTAGAAAATCGTGGTAAACTGTTAGATGAAAGGGTAGACACAGTAGTCACCGTTGTAAATGAGATTAAGGAAGGAAAATCCACTAATATTGAGGAATACATTAGTGGGAAATTGAAAAATCTGAGCTTAGGAGACGTCGCAGTTCTTGAAGTTTATAAGGAGGATATGAAGAAAGAAATAGAGAAGCAAGTGAAAGAGTTGATTGCGGAGATAGAAGAGAGGGAGAAGTTAGAAACGGAGGACTATGGAGATTATCGTAGCAAACTCAGTACGGAAACAGGAGATAGAGAAGCGAGACCAGAAGAAAGGATGTTAAGACACCATGAAGGACTCGAGGAGAGGAATAGAGAACCCGAAAGAGAAAGGAAGGAATATCGTCCCAGTTTCCAAGATTCTCAACAGAGGAACGTGACGGTAATCCGTAATATTGAGGACAAACCGCGTAAATTTACCAACCTCGATTCTTACACCCCAATTGAATATATCAGGAATATCCGTGACTATTTTTCGGAGGCTCACATTCCGAGAGAACGAGAGATGAAGATAGTGGAACGCTATATGGGAGAAGGCCCCCTTGAATGGTTTTGCGCCTTCAGGTACACATTTGTGGACTTTGAGGAGTTTGCTGAAGCTCTCATGAAACGTTATTTGTCCATAGAAGCGCAGAACAGTTTACGCGCAGAAGTATACTCGAGGAAGTATTCGGGTACATTACCGACGCGTTACGCCGATTTCTTCCCAACGCAACTTGCCCGGCTACGTTTTTTGAAACGCCCTCTAACTACGGCACAATTGATAGTTGCCATTGCCAGAATGTTGCCAGTTGAAGTGAGAAGACTGATAATTTCGTCAGGAATCAGCGATTTGGCCGGCATGGACGAACTTCTTCGGAAATTAGATTATACTAGTCCAACGCCCAATGTCGTAGCTAGAAACCAACGTCAGGACTACACAGATATCAATACTGTGTATATTGATCAGACACATCAAACAGAAAGCCCTAAAGAACAGGAGAAAGGAAATGTAGGTCCAGAAAGAAATACCTATTTTAGAGATAGGCGACCTGAACCAAGGTATAGGAGATTCCGTGGTGGCCGTCCCTATCAACAACAGCAAGGACGAGGAAACTATCAGGAGAATCGAAGTAGCGGTTTCTTCCACAACAATAATAATTATCACAATAACAATAATTATAATGGTCGAAACAACCGCAATTACCAGAATCAGAATCGAGATAGACCACAAAGAAATGAGGTTATGACCAAAGAGAACTACGATGAACGCCATCAAGAAGGAAAGCGATACTTGAAGGAATTGAGAGAAAAGGAAGGCGGAAACGGAAGTAATTCGAACTTGAGCGTGGATCCTAAACTCGGTACTAGCCAGCAAGGAATCCGAGAGAATGACGCTCAGGGACCAAAAAAAAACTCCATTTTCAAAACAGAACTAGAGGAAGAGAGAAATACCACAACATTACACCTGATTTTGATAAATGAAGTATACGAGGTGACGGATGAGGATCTATTGTTAGAAGACGAGATCATAAGAGAGGAAAGGCCATATGAATTACCAATTATATGTATAAATATTGATGATCAGACATGCAAGTCTTAGATGGACACGGGAGCTATTATATCTATAATATCTCATGAGTGTTACCAGAGATTATTGGGTAGTGACAAGATGACGGCTTTACCTGCATCTGCTGTGAAAATGCGTGGCATCTTTCAAGATAAAGCAGTGAAGTGTAAGATTCAAGTTTTGCTGAACTTTGAAATAAATGCACGTGCTTATGAACATATTTTCATCGTGGTGGACAAGATAAATTTTGACATAGTGCTTGGGATTGATTTTATCACGAAGGTAGGAGCCATTATTGATATGAAGAATAAGATTATTAAATTTAGTGAGGGGATTATTAACACAGAAGAGTTAGAAAAACAGGAACTGAATAACAGTCCAGATACGGATTATAGGGAAGATATTCTAACTTATGTTATTGAGGAGGTAGAGAATGCTAGAGAAAAGCTTATCCTCAAAGCCGAAGGTTTTGAAGAAATTCAAGAGGAATTTGATGAACTAATTATGGAATTTAAGGATGTTTTTGACGACAAACCTGTGTTAATCAAGGATTACAAGTACAAGATTAGATTGACCGGTGAAACCCCTTATCAGAAGCGGATATACCCAATTCCAGAAAAATATTATGAAGAAGTAAGAGGGTTAATCAAAAAGATGGAAGCAGATGGCATTATTAGGAAACAGGCGTCTTCATATATCAACCCCATCACTGTAGTGAAGAAGAATAATGGACAGCTACGCCTATGTCTCGATGCACGTTCGATCAATTTGAAAATTCTTCCTGAGGCAGACAGGCCCCCGAAAATTCGTGATCTCTTAAGGAAATTCAAAGGAAAGGCCTGCTTTTCCATTTTGGACTTAACAGCGCCTTTTTACCAAATTGAGTTGGAGGAGGAGAGTAAACAGTACACTGGTTTTCTCTTCGACCAAACTTCATGGGTATTTCAAAGGCTACCTTTGGTATAGTAAATAGCGGTCCAGCGCTAATCAGAGCCCTTGATGGTAAGCTCACTGATGAGGTCAAGAAGAACGTGATATGTTACATCGATGATATGATCATATCATCTCCTGATGTTAAGGAACACATGGTGCATTTACGTAAACTTTTCGAGATCTTGAGGGATGCGAATATCAAAGTGAACTTTGGTAAATGCTGCTTCATGCACGAACGGATTAATTTCCTAGGTCACACCATCGATCGGGAAGGTTACCACCCAAACCTTGAGAAAGTAGAGGCTATAACTAAATTCCCTAAGCCCACCAAGGTCAAGCAAGTACGCGAGTTTGTGGGAGCTTGCCAGTTTATTAGCAGTCACTGTCCGAAATACTCTGAGATCATGGCACCTCTTTATGAATTACTGAAGAAGAACAATCGTTGGAAGTGGACGAGTGCCCCTGACGAGGCCTTTGAAAACGCGAAGGAAATGTTGAGGCAGAATGTCAAGTTGGAATACCCGGATTTTGACCGTATATATTATATCGAATCCGATGCCTCCCACGTAGGTATAAGTGCCGTTCTGTACCAGAATAACGAGGATGGAAGAAGGCACTATATCGCTTTCACTGGTAGAAAGTTGAAACGACATGAGGAGAACTATTTTACAACAGAACTGGAGGCGTTAGTCTTTGTTACAGCTCTGCAGGCTTGGAAGAAGATACTGATTGGTCAACAGATCACAAGGCATTGCAGTTTATGCTTCAAACTGAAATGTCGAGTGACAGGTTAACACGATGGGCCCTTTTCACTCAGCAGTTTAACGCTACTATTGTCCACCAGCCAGGGAAAGATAACTTACTGGCTGATGCATTATCGAGAAACCCTATAAAAATGTGCAGATAAACCATGTACAATTGGAGCAAGAAGATCGAGAAACCGTTAGGAGATTAGCCCGAATCGGTGTATCACAGAAGAGATACGCTCCAATCAGGAAAATGTACAGGTTCTTAAAAGGTTTCATGGACATAGCTGATGAAGATTATACTGCAACCCAGAGACGATCGCGCCACTTTGTTTTGAACGGAGATCTAGTATGCAAGTATATTGACGCCGAGCATACAAAGCCACGCATAGTTGTGCCCCCTATTTTGGTTTCGAAGTTGGAATGGCTAGCACACCACTCCATAGGACACGGTGGCTTAGACAAGACTCTCAGCACTCTCAAAGAGAGATTCACTTGAACCAACATGAGAGCCACCATTAGGAAGATAATACGATCTTGCGATAAATGTCAAAGAGGGAAATTCACCTCCGAATTGTTAAAAGGCAAACCAAGGCCTATGATACCCTCCAGACCACATGAGCTTATGGCGGCGGACATTTTGACCCCTGTCCGAAGGGTTACCAAGGGAAACAATTCTTGTTAGTGACAGTGGATGTCTTTTCCAAATTTGTGACGATGGACCCCATGCAGAAAGCAAATATATTAAATGTAGTGAGCAGATTGGAGAATTCTGTTTTTCGGAAAGCTGGAAGACCAGAATATTTCTTATCTGATCACGGAGCCCAGTTCACCTGAGCGGAATTCGAAGCAGACATGGAGAGATTAGGAATTCGACACATATTTTCCAGCCTGCGTTATCCTGAATCAAATTCTAGTGAGAGATATTGGACCCATGTGCTGTTGGTTCAAGCGCCGAATCCATCATTTATTGGTAAAAGAAGGGAGGAAAAATATAGTCTTAAAATGACTTAGAAAGATTTTATGCAAGAGGACTGGTACAACGTGGCGCAATAATAAGAGACCAGGTGGCCCCAGGAAATGATATCATGCGTGACGCACTGATAGAGAGCCGATCATGACTATTTATAGAACGATAAAAACTTTCCGCTGTGTGTAAGCGAGAAGAGGTTTCGGAAATTGATCTTACGTAGTAATAAAATGGCATCCTCGCAATTGTGCAAGAAGAGGAATAATTAGATTTAAGCCATTTGCGAGAATATAATTAACAAAAGAAATACATCATTGTGAATCATTTTGGAATAGAGATTTCTGTGTGGGGAAAAGGGTTATAATAATTGCACAGGAAAGAAGTGCAAACGCAGCATTACGTAGTTAAAAGTTCCCCGAGACCAGAGATGGTAGGGATTGAAAATAAACCTCAACTCCCACGTACCTGAAGAGCAAATTTTATTTAATATCTTGGAATTGTACGATCGATTTTCATGTTCAAGGAGGTCAGTTTACGTTTAGAAAACGAGCTTTCCAGAGATATAATTTTCAAAAGTATGCGACTAATGCTTCAAAAGTTAGTTATGAAGAAGACAAGGACTTTATCTTTTTGTCGCCGATTTGTATAAAAGCCCTGGCAGAGCCAGGCTAATCATGCAGTACTTACCAGACCTCGAGAGGTCGTGATACGCTGTATCACCGACGAGCACCCCGTATGGGAGTGGCCGAGAAGTATCGTCATTAGTATCGCCGTGTGAAGACATATTAAAATCCTAGTACAGTATTTATGTCAGCAAGCGTCAGTCTTTATAGTGAAAGTTCATTATTACAGTCAAAGTTAGGCTGCGACTTTGAAGAAATAACCAGGCGATAGGTATTCGAATAACAGTTCAGTTAAAAGACATAAAGTATCGTAACGTTTCGAAGTACCAACGGAAGTGAAACACACATTTCTATCAAAGTTAAGGAACCCGATCAGGGTCGAAGAAATAAGTAACGCTTAGTGTGCCGAAGAGATAGGGACTAGAGCGCAGACCAATAAGAATTGAGAATTTAATCCAAGGCGTGTCTAAAGGAGACAAACGAACAGTAAAAAGCAATAAGCTACGAATTGAAGGAATAGCAGTAAATGCTAGGGAATCATTAGGTCACCGATAAAGTATTCGAGAGGCCGTAAACAGGACAGACATTAGCTAGACAAACTAAATAGTGTCTAGGAAGGAACGACATCGAGCTAGTAAAAATAGAAGCCGATAGTCAGGAACCGGATCTGAAGAATAACCGTTCCAGGGAGGGGTAGATTGATCGAGACATTCATCATCTTACCAGGTTAGGGAACCGACGTATAAGAGTGTCACCCTTGGAAACGGGGAAGAAAGAAATCACGTGTGTAAGGCAAAAATCAAAGCCTAAGTGATTAAAAGCAGTGTAAAGTAAATATAGTGAAATTTGATTTAGTGTAATAATTTTAGTGAATTTATTTGTGTATGATAATCGAATACAAAATGGTATTCAATATGTTACAAGTGTTTAAGATAAATAATGTGTATGTGTTTAAAGAAGTGTCATTGTGTGAAATGGTATCAATGAAGATGACTTAAATTCAGTGAGTGGGCAAAAATGAAACATCGCTGGAGAATTCGGTCAATGACCGTAAAATCATGTGAGTAACCATTTCATTATGTTGTGTGTTGGGGAAGGTTTGCGTACAATCCACATGAGAGAGAAGGAATAGGGATGTTTGAATAACAAATACAAGAATATAGCGCGATCTGAACGATTAAATTTGAGAAAATATAAAATAATTATGTGAAATAAATAAATCCCATGGGGGAAATGTATGAATTAAAATATTAGTGTAATTGATAAATGATTTAAATATGTAAAGGAAAGCGTAATAATACTATTTAATAATAATGATATAAATGAATGAAGATTATGATGAATTATATGAAAAGTAGTAGCTTCCGAGCTCCTTTAAATGAATTAATACATGTAATGAAAACGTGTTCTTAAAGTAAAGCGATTATTGGCAAGGGAGAGGATTAAAATAGAATTGAGATGTACAATAAAATGTTGATTTTGAATTTATCAGTTCGTTGAAGGCAACTTGGCTCATAAATGTATAAGCGCCATGTAGCGCATTGAAGTAATTTGTCACGTTAGGAATGCGTTGAAAAGTCGGAAACACTAGTTATGATGGGCAGTTGGTCGGGGTAATTGAACTATGGTAAGTCCTCTAAATAGTGATGTGATCACGAGGCCGTGTGTGTATTGTAATAAAAGGGTGCTAATTATCGTATTATGAGCGCTGGTGTAAGGCAGAAAGGCCTGCTATAAGTCGCTAATGTTATAAGTCCTCCAGTGTGGGATATGGTTCCCGAGGCATTTGAAAGGATCGAACCCAGATTCGTCCATGTTTAAGCCCCTAAATATTGTTGTTGTATTGAATTATTCTTACCCGCCAATGAGGACACTTCAGAATTAACAAAAGCCGAGGTTTAGAGAATAGGTCTGTTGAACCTAAATATGTTGTTATAAAAAGTAGTATGAAAGCCTTGCCTGTTCAAAGAACTGCATTTAAGAACAGCTGTGTAAAGCTGAGAATAGCCCGTCTCTTGTGAGCGAGACCGTGAAGTTCCTGCTCCCGGCAATAAATCACGCTAAGTAGCCAAGGCCAGACCCTTACCATTAACGTGTTGTGGTAGGTTTAAGAGCCGTCTGTTTGAAGTTATAGTACACAAGAGAGTTTAGAGTTTGTTTTAACGACCCGGTCTTCGAACCGAGGTTCTTTTAGACGAATGTTACCGCTTGCAACGTTCAGATCGTTGCTTTCTTATGATATAATGGTCTTTTAAGACAACTAATAATAAATCCCTAATGTTATGATTATATGATGTAGTGATTCACGAGTTTTAGTGAAGACAATTAGATTCCGGGAGTGATCTTAATTTTTGACTTGTTCAAGTAGTCTTCTGTAGCTCGGGAGTACGCAGATGTTTCCCAATCACGGTAGTGAATTGTTGACTTGAGAGAGAGATGGTAACCTAAGAGCATTGTGGAAGCCCAAAATTTTAAGTAAATGAATAACAGTACTTTGTTAAATTATATATTTTTGATTAGAAGATATACTCATGTAATAGGAAGTGATGTGTTGTAAATGGACAACAAAATGTATGTAAACATTATCGAGCCATTTGGAGCTCTTGATTTTATTGAATTTTAAAAGGACACTATATGGAAGTGAAAATTAATAGAAGTTTGTTGGTTTATAGAAAGCCATTTATTATGATTTAATATTTGTTTAAATATGACTTCCTTGTTCACTTTGAACGAGTATGAATTAAAGTGTCAGTATTTTATTTGTTTAATTTTTGTAGCGCCATATATTTGAGTAATTCAAGTTTTTTTATAGTAGGAGTTGATTTTGTTTATTTTTTGGAAGTGCATCCTCTATTTAATCCAAAGTGAGTAAGTCACAGAGTGGGAGAACATACCATGAACCACGATACTCCCGATTGAGCATTGCTGGCAAACTGTGATTTGCATATTTAATGCTGAATGGGCACATGGGGGCATAGAAATAATGTGCTTGGATTAATATTAGAGGAACACTTAAGACGGTCATATCATGTAAAAGTAAAATAATGATAGAAGTAGCTACAAAATATAAAGTTAACTGACCGCATTGGGACCCTGGAAACTCACACCGAGCAGCCCTAGATTTAAATCACCCCCTATATAACACAAAATTTTGGCGCCCAGTACGTAGGGAAGAGTTTTCCTAGGGAAAACGCAAGTTTTCATGAAAAATCAAAATTTTCAAATTTTTTGAAAAAAAAAATGGTTTTTCAAAATTTTTGAATTTTTAAATCACTTCCATAAAGGTTTTGACATTGAATGAGTATACCAAAAGGGTACGTTTTAGTAAATGCCCGTGATAAGGTTGAATTTTTGGAAATTGGGACACAAGAGTTCGGATTACTATCTCTCATGCATGAACCGGCGATGTGGCATAGTAGCCCACTGTATTCTTATATTGTGGAAGATATGTGTACGATGATGGAGATAAAGGAGTGCTTGAATGAGCACTTCCATAAGACTAGGGAGGAGATGATAAAAATAAGTACGGAAAATAACAAAGCTTTAAAAGCGGAGAATAGTGAAGAGAGGCAGAGGCTTTTGGACGCTTTAGAGGCCTATAATAAGGAAAAGTTGGAGGCCATGAACAATAGATTTGGAACAATAGACAATACATTGGACAGCCAACAGAACGAAAATGAAATGGAGTTCGAATCTATAAATCATAATTTAGGATCTTTTAAAGCCGACTGTATATCAATGAATAGTGAACTGAAGGCTGAGATAGAAAAAATGAAAACTGAAAATGGAAAACAGTTGAAAGTTGTAAAAGATGAGACGTTAGAGTCTATAAAAGCTGACAGTAAAGCAAAGAACGAGGTACTGAAGGCTGAAATAGAAGAGACAATGAATACCAAATTTCAAGGTTTTGACACTGAGTTTGGGAATAATTTAAATGAGTTAAAAGGGGAAATCACAAGTAAAATTGAAAGGGAAAACGAGGCACTTAAGTCAGAATTTCAAGACAAAATAAAGACCTTAGAGGAAAGTACGGTAAATTCCCAAACTAAATGTCATGAAAATTTTAAAAATTTAGAAGATAAATTTGGTTTTATGGAAATTAAATTAAATGAGATGCAGGGAACTTGTAAAAAGAATGTAGACAATTGTGAAGAGAAACTTGTAAACCAGATCCAAGAGGTGCAAGAAGAAATAATAAAGCAGATGGGGTCAAATATGAACATTTGTCAAAAATCAGGGGATGAAATTAAGGACGATCTTAGAATCTTAGGAAACAGATTTAAAGGGGTGGAGAACCAAGTAGAAAAACTCTAGGAAAATGTCGGGGGAGTTCAGGACGAAGTAAATGATATGAAAAGGCAAAATCAGGTAGATGCGAAGAATATGAAAGATCAATTTGATCATTTCACCGGGCAGGTAGATGAGAATTTGAAGAAGCACGAGAGCGAAATAAATAAGAGATTAGGTACATACGAAGAGCATCTCCAGGGAGAAAGAAAGCAACGAGATAAAGAAAATAAGGAGAATACCCAGAAGATAGATGAAATAAGTAAGGGTATCAATGAGGTTCAGGAAACCATAGAAACATTAAAGTGACAAGTAAGAAAAACCAATACCGAAGTAAACCAGGTCCAAGAGGAATTGATGATATTGTATAAGAGTCAAGGGAAAACTGAGGAAAAGCTTGAGGGAATTAAAGTAGATATGGTCAAAGGACAAAAAAGAAATGGAGAAGAAGATAAAGGAGATACGAGAAGACTGAGATACCAAAGGTGACGTTAAGCCAGAAATTATAGAAAAACAGGTCATGGTCATCAAGAAAGAGGTAGAAAAACAATTAGCTGAAATAAGGGATAGTTTCAGGGAAGAGAAATTCCAACTCAAACAAGAAGTGGAAAGCAGTAAAAAGAATCAGGAAAGAATTCAGGATGAATTGGGATCACGGTTGGAAAGGACTGAACACAAGAACAGTCAAATGGAAATTCAACTCATGGCTCATGAAGAAAGTGCCCGAAGAGAAAGAAAATTAGAATTTGAAAGTCATGATGAATTCCTGAAGACAGGATGGGTAGATCATCATGAACGAGGCACTAATCAAGATAAGGACCTAGGAGGGGAGAGCCCTTATAAGAACCCAGGATATCCAATGGCGATGTCAACCCCGTATATGAACCAAACAAATGGACAAATAATTAACATCATCAAGTCAAATGAGTACAGACCGGTGAAGTTTACGGGTAATAATATGTCGATTACTCCTAATTACTGGTTGAAGGAAGTAGCAGAGTACTTGAATGAAATGAAAGTTCCTCAGGATCGGAGACTGAGAGCAATTGAGAAGCTATTGGCAGGTGATTGTCTCACTTGGTTCAGGAGTTTCAGATATACATTTGACATGGTGGAAGGTTTTAGAGAAGCTTTTCTGAAACGATATTGGTTAGCAGATGTACAAGAAAATTTGAGGCTAGATCTGTACTCTAGGAAATATAGTACGAATGCCCCCACTAAATACTCAGAATTTTTCACCGCTCAGCTGTGTAAATTCCGGGAACTTGATATTTCTTCAGCTGAGAACGACCTGTGTGCCGCCATTGCAAGACAACTTCCATATGAGATAAAAAGGTTGTTAATCTCATCTAAAGCCAGAAGTGCAGTGGAAGTGGAGAGCGTATTACGTCAATTAGACATGACGACTTCACACGTTACTCCCAGGCATCAAAGACAGACTGAACAAGTACATATGGCTAGTAGTCAAGAAGATAGAGAGAAACCATCGACCAGAAATCAGTCAACTAGTACCAATACTCAGGGACTGGGTCGAGAATATGGACATCAAGAGCCTAGGTGAATACAGACATACTATAGAGGATATCGAGGAAGAAATCCCAGAAATACGGGTTATAGGCAACAAGAGAACCGACCCTATAATCACCCGACCGACTGGAAGGAGCTCAAAGCTTGGAGTTACAAGCGCAATTGAAGAATGAGGGGAAAGGAAGCCCTCAAGATAAAAAAAACTCAAATTTAAATTATCAAAATTGAAGACATACCAGGAGCTGGGAGGAGGTTGAAATTGTAAATTGGATAGCGAGACCAGATGAGCTAATTAAAGAGGATGTGGAAGGAATCCCACCTATTAGAAGGGAATTACCTATTATCATGTTAAGGATAGAAGGATTACTGGTCAGGGCATTAATTGATACTGGATCAACTATAAGTTTAATAACGCAAACCCTCCTAAATGAATTAGAAACAAGAGGTCGCATATTAATAATTCCCACCTCAAGTGTGAAGATTAAGGGAATTATTCCTGAAAAATCTTTGACATGTAGATTTCAGGTATATATTGATGTGATCATGGGTAACACTGAAATTTCACAATGCTTATTGCTGGTAAATCAATTGCCATATAATGTTATAATAGGTATTGATTTTATCCGTGAGATCAAGGTCATAATAGACCTAGCGCAAAATTGCATTAGGATTCAAAGAGAGGATGTGGATGGACAAAACATTAATTTACAGGAACAGGACTTTCTGAAGAAGGGAAGCAAGTGGAAATGGACGGAGGAAACAGAAAAGGCATTTATAGAGGCCAAGGAAATGCTCTTAAATTATGTGAAATTAGGATATCCTGATTTTAATCAGATTTGTAATACAAACGGATGCATCCCAGATTGGAATAGGGGCAATGCTGTATCAGGAAAACCCGGATAACCCTGAGAAGAAAAATTATCTAGCTTTCACAAGTCGGAGACTGAAACCACACGAGAAGAATTATACAATCAGCGAGATCGAGCTGTTAGCGATCTTGCATGCGTTGCAATATGGCGAAAGATTGCATATTGGTTTCCAGTCACATTAAGAACTGATCATAAAGCCTTAACCTTTTTGATGAAGACGGATTTATCAAGTCAAAGGTTGATGCGTTGGGCTTTATATATACAACAGTTCGATGTAAATATAGAATATTGCCCGGGAAAAGAAAATGTAGTTCCAGATTATTTAAGTAGACAGCCAGAGTCCACAGAAGAGGAAGTAATGGCTATTGATTTGGAAGACAGAGATCGTTAATGTTATTGGTTTTACGTCCCTTTTAACTACACTGGCTTTTAGAGACGCCGGGGTGCCGGAATTTTGCCCCGAAGGGGACCTTTAACGTGCCAGTAAATCTACTGACACGGCTCCCTCGCATTTGCGCACCCTCAAATGCCAGCTGACTGCGTCAGGTTTCGAACCTGCAACCTTGGGCTCAGCAAGCGAGAACGTTACCCCTGAGCCACGCAGCCAGACAGGAAGACAGATATCAGCGCACTTTGGATGAATTAAGAAGTATTGGTCAGCGACAACGTGAGGATCCATGGATGAACATGCTCATATCTTTCTTGGAAGGGAGTTGGATAAGGGGAACACCTGCGTATACCGAAGCTAATAAGATAGCTCAGGATTACACTTTCTTTAATGGATTATTGAATAAGTTTGCGGACTCTGACCATACTCGATTGAGGATCATTGTACCTGCGATTTTGCAGAGGAAAATGGTATGGTTGGCCCATAGATCGTTTGGACATATGGGAGTCGACAAAACAGTCTCGATGCTGAAAGAGGCATTTGTATGGCCGATACTGAGAGAAACTGTAAGGGATACGCTCAAGACATGTGATATATGTCAAAGGATTAAGCCAAATGCGATTTTGATGAGACAAAAGCCAATACCATTGTTGCCCGAGAGGCCAGGTCAAATTATTTCTATTGACAATTTCGGGCCTTTGCCAAAGGCTAGGAGAGGAAATAGACATATAATGGTGGCTATGGATGTTTTCACAAAAATGGTTGTCCTTGCTCCAATACAGAAGACTAGTACTGCGCCAGAATTTATTTAAGGCCAATACCAAAGAACCAATCTGGATATGAACTGGGACCCAGGAAAAATAGAAGAATGAATTAAAATCTTTTATTCCTTAAAATTCGTGAGATATGGGAAAATCTGTGTGGAAATTAGTGAAATGCTATGCATCTTAACAATTATGGAAGGCAAGAAGGAATAATTTAAATAAGGATATATATTTATTATCTGAATGTAGGGAGACCTACAATGTAAGAGCACATCACGCCACGAGGAGCGAGAGTTACGTCATGAAGGAGGAGAAGGGACGAAGTTCGAAGTACAGACTGAGTGAGGAGAGGTGATTGGAGTTACGTCACACCGGAAGAGGGGAGGCAGAGTGAGGAACTTGGCGAACGCAGAGAGCCAGAGAGAGAAGTTCTTTCCAATTTGAAATCTCGACGAGTTAAGACCGAGAGGAGAAGCTAGTATTTATTCAGTATAGTGCCACGCTTTATGAAAGTTGGGAAAGACGAGTGAAGTACAGTGGACTGTAACTTGCAAAGCAAGAAACATTCTCAAGCAGAACAGCACAGCATATAGCTTGATATTACAGTGTTTCAAATGAAGCTGTTATACATCGCATGAAAACATTTCATTTCTACAAGAAGAGCTTTATTATTACTACGATTGAACTCTTACTTGAACATTATATATAAAATGCAGTTCATAAATTGGCAACGGGGAAGTCATAAAAGTGTCATCAGTGAAACGAGAATGACCATGTGCTAAGCTGCATGATAGGGAAGTGGAAGCTACAAAAATGAAGAGCTGAATTCCAGAATTCACAATATGGAAAACGCAGCAGAACATCCACGCGATGCGCAAAATCACAGAACGAACCTCTACTTTTCAACAAGAGTTCTTATACATCTGGTATACTCGCAAAGACTTTTATGAAACGAACGAATTTCAACCTTGAGAAGAGATGTCAACGCAGAGATGGAGTATCGAAAGAAGAGCCAGACGACGTGCAGTGAACGAGCAGGGGAGTGCGGACGAGACAGGCTGTTTCACGGCGAGGTCGCCAACCCTGGCATGTCACCGACCTTGTTCTACTGGGGGAGATGTCCAGCTGGTCCCGTCACAACCGGTCTACATAGCTGTGGGCGTTGCGCTCAGACATTCTTGGTTTGGCAGACGAGACAAGATACTTCCGACACCGTTTTCAACACAAGGTAGAGAAGAGATTGCTTTATATATGGTAGAATAGTAGTCATGTTCTGTGTTTATCCAAATTGACCAACCGTATAATTTTGTCATAGTATTCAAAATTGTGTAGATTTTGATCTAGTATTTTTCGTATTTTCTTAGGAGTCATTTTTCTTGTTCTTTGAAAATTTCAGTCACTTGGACGAAATTTATGCCTAGCGCAGTTGTTAACGTTAAAATCATTGCAATATAAAATCATGTAGAATTATTGATATTTGCGTTAAA
This sequence comes from Meconema thalassinum, assembly GCA_946902985.2. Lineage (NCBI taxonomy): Eukaryota > Metazoa > Arthropoda > Insecta > Orthoptera > Tettigoniidae > Meconema > Meconema thalassinum. Next base: position 99,171,611 of record OX336391.1, read on the forward strand.
ATAGAACTAAATAAATCTGTTTTATGCGCAGCGTTGGAATGTATAATTGTGAACAAATTAAAGCAAGAGTATAGTAAACAATTTAAAGAAAGAATATTGAACGAACTATAGAAAGCATATTGAACCAAATCTAAGTACCGCATATATAAAAAAATTATGTCAGGAAGTGTCAAATATTTCGACAAGTCATGATGTTGATTCGAGTGTCAGAAATTTACATTCAACCAATCGAGAACAAAATTGAATTGTTACACGACACGAAACCTGATAAAAGATAGTCAAAATGCTTGATAGATGATTAAACCAATAAATACTAAATTCACAGTAATGAGACAGATAGATATGTAGATCTATGCTGTAACGTGATAAACCATATTTTCTAGTACCGGTACAGAAAGTATTTCAAGAACCTTTATATATATACTGTATATATGTGCAATAAAAATTTAGAGCATTAAAAAGCCTAGATAAATTTGTTAAACACATATTTTCACGAAAGGAAGATACACTTATATCGTATATTAAATATGAATTCTTACTGATAATTCTTTAAAGGTTGCAATAATGTGAAATTGAATTTAAACACGTGGAAAAGAGTTAAGAAAGTTAAATCACAGGGTGATCTAAAAGTAACTGTACAGAAGGTTATTGCAGAAGTGAAGTTATAGGCACGAGGAGAAGTTGTATAAGGATAGAGGAGTTTGTTAAAGTTTGTTTCTTGAACAATATTCACAATGGACGTGGATATCTAATAAAGTTACTAATTTTCTTTGCATGAAGTAAGAAAATGCATTGAAATGGGAGTTTAGAATTGATATACCGTGGGCCGATGACCTCGATGTTAGGCCCCTTAAAACAACAATTATCATCATCATGATATACCGTGAAAGAAAGGAATTGTAGACGTAAATGAGTTACGTATTTTCACGAGAGGAGACTGAGGTGTCTCAAGTTTTTCTAGTATTGATCACAGCGATTGTGACGTTGTTTGAGTGTATTTAAGGAAAGTACTGTACAGGGTGTTTAAGAAATAATGTGATTGTTGTATAATTTTGGAAGAGGAGTGTGGAATGAAGGTCAAATGCCATGCACTTCGAGTATTCACGTTTATCAGAGAATTGTTAACAGAGTAACGAATTTCAGGAATTTTTCAAGATTTAATGATCAAATGGGAAAATACAAAGTAAGAACAGTGCTTAGCTTAAATGTTTGTCACTTATGTTATATTGATTTAGACAAGTATTTATACTTTCAACCGATAGAGTGCGGTGTTTGTTACGGAAGTTGAGTGGTAAAGACTCATTTGTAATATAAACAATTTGATCTTTTCAACACAATTAAGTGTATATTTGTGCGAACCATGAATTAGTGTAAATATGAATATAGTTAATGTTGAATAATTGTTATACTTAGATGTGGAACTACGGTTCAGAGATGAAACGAATTGTATAAAATAGGGTAATGTTAAAAAGCATGCCCTTTCATAATTTTTCTTATTATATCAGTGTCACGTTTAGTTGATTTTTGAGATTATTTTATTGCAGTGTCAGGGAGACACTATTCACAGACAGGCAGTCAGTTATATTTGTACTTTTCTTAGCACAATAAACGGCTGGCGCTCCTTAGCGAATCAATCAATTTTTATCTTAGCTGACATCGTTTTCATTGTCGTCATCGCCGAAAATATTACTGCTAGGTATGGATTCAGGCGCTCACTATAGATTAACCTTATCACCCCTCGAGATTGGAGTTTCTCTATTTGCTCAAATGTAAATGATAGCAGAAATTTGTACCTAGGCTGGTAGTACTATTTTCTTACAATATATCTACCCTATGTGTTCCTGGAATTCCCAATTTTTACTTAGCAGACAATGGTAAAATTTTTGAGCTGGGTAATTTCGTGTCTGCAATCCTTTACAGTGCAGCGGATATAGGTACTGATTGGTGAATTCGGGCTCATATAGATGGATATATTAAATGGCAGGTCCATCCGTGGGGCACTCGAAAGAGGCACTCGAAAGAGGTACTCGAGAGACGCAGTTGGAAGCACTCGAGAGTGAGGCCATATATGTTTTGAGAAAATAAAATAAAAATGCCGATCCCAAATTTAATGATTGTTGAGGTGAACACAACATCAGCAGATTAGTGGAGTACATTACAGTTGTGAGGCATATTTCTAGAACCAGCTAACGACAATTGGTCATGTAATATTAATTAAAAATAAATTCACGGTGTTAAATATAAGTTAAGTCGGAGAATAGAATGAAATTATGTCGCTTCAGTAAAATGGGACAATAAATTATAGGAGATAATTCGCGATTTAAATAGACTTAAGTAGTATTAAGATGTTCAATACGTTCCGTCACTAGTATAAAATGTATACGTTGGTCAATTCTGGATATTCACTTGTATTTTTTGTAGTTGATACTTCCCTTAGTCTCAAGAAAGAAGAAATTATGTCAACGAACGATATGACGTTCATAAGAACGATGTTAGAAACTATGAAGGAAGGTCAAAGTGTATTGACCAAGGACCTTGAAGCCCTCCACCAATTAACACACAATAACCTTAAACTAATGAAAGCCGAGATTCAGAAATCTGTAGCTACTGTGAAATCGGAAGTCAAGGCCAAGTTGTCGGTTGCTCAATCACTTACCAAGGCTAGTATAACGTTAGCACAGGAAGAAGCCAAGTTAGCTTTAGAAAAGGCCAGAAAGGAAGATAGACTAGCTAGAGAAAAGGAAAGGGAAGAAACTAGGTTAGCTAGAGAAAAGGTAAGAGAGGAAATCAGGTTAGCTCAAGAGAAGGCACAGGAGGAGATTAGGCTAACATTAGAAAAAGCACGAGAGGAAGACAGGAAGATAGAAGAAGAGGCTAATAGGATAAGAGCAGAGATGAGATTAGCTCAAGAAAAAGCTCGCGAGGAGGACAGATTGAGTCAGGAGCAGGATAGATTAGAAGATAGAAAAATCCAAGCCGAAATAAGAGCAGCGCAGAAAGAAGCTAGAAAAATTCATGAGGAGGTTAGGAAAATCAGGAAAAAGCGCAGGAAGAAACTAGGAAAATTCATGATGAGGTTAGGAAAAATCAGGAAAAAGCACAGGAAGAAGCCAGGAAAAATTAGGAAAAGGCTCAGAAAATTCTAGAAAGGGCAGGAAATGTACAGGAAGAATTGAAAACTTCATTTGACCAAGTCATACCGGACAATAATTTTACTAAAACAGAAGTAGGAAAGTTAAGATCCGACATGGTAGGCAAAGTGTCAGAAGTGACATTAGCTAACAGTAACCACATGATAGAGCTAGAAAAAAATACAGGCTAGTATTAGCTCCATTAAGGAAGAAAACACTACACATCATGTACACATTTCAGGTGCCCAGAACAGACTCAAGGAGAAACTTGACAGTCTAAATTACACTGTTGGTGAATTACAGGTCAACTTCGAAGGTCAAAGGAAATTAATTGAAGATGGTATTAATGTGGATATAAATGCTTCTATTGTAAAGGCAGTTACGGACATGAAGGAGGAGGTCGTAACAGTCACTACTAAAATTGTATCTGAAATCCATCATAAATTATCTAACGATAAATTAAGCCATAGAATTATGTTCAAACATAAATGTTAGTAAAGTACGTGAGGATCTATCCAAGCGGATAGATACGTTGCAGATCAATAACGTAGCCACGCTGACAATTATTGTAAATAAAACAGATTTAAATAATTCAGACGAACTTGACAAGGTTAAACGTACAGTCGATGACATAAACATAGAACTGGCGAAAATTCGATCGAGTCAGGAAAAGGAAACCAGCGAAATGGAACAGCAATTAAGGTCACTCACGATTGGGGATGCTACATTTTCATCTACGTTAAGAGCTGAAGACAGTGAGGACATCAGGAAGGACTTAACTAGATTCTTTCAAGCAAGAGATGAAAAATTGAAGGAAGAAATCAGGAAATTAGAGGCTAGGACAGACAAGATAGAAGAGGATAAGGAAAGCGTGGTTAGTCAACAGCAGATTCCGAAATCCAGCTTTATCATCATTCGAGAGCCATTTCAAACAGAAACAGGGGAACTTGGAGGAGACTTTGAAGCTTACCAGAGTAGGTCAAATGCCAACATTATCGTGATCAAGAATAATGACGAAAAGCCTAATAAATTCAGCGGGGTTGGAAATATCACTGCTGTGGAATTTCTTAGAGACATGAGATCGTATCTAGAGGATAACAGAATACCTCGTGAAAGACATATGAGAGTAGTTGAGAAATACTTGGACTCAGAAGCATTAGTTTGGCACAGAGCTTTCAGGTATACTTATCATACATTTGAAGAATTCGCTATTGCTCTACAGAAGCGATTCTGGAGCAAGGAACTTCAACAAGACATACGCGCCGAAATTTACTCGAAAAAGTATGCTTATTCTAGTCCGACGAAGTTCGCAAGCTTCTTTACGAAACAATTAGCACGCTTGCAGTATCTGCAACCTCCATTGGCAGAAGAAGACTTAGTACATGCTATTTAATACCAGTTACCAACGGAAGTTAGAAGGCACCTCATTTCGGCAAACGTAAAAACATTAGAGGGGATGGCAGAAATTTTGAGGAGACTGGATCACACGTCAAATGTGTCCAACAACTCAACCGGAAACCATAACCAGAGAAGCAGGAATCCGGAACATAGAGAGATCCACACCATCCACATTGATCAAACGCAGCAGACGGAGGAAAATAAAAATGGAGTAGGACCAACTAGATCAAGAATGTATGGACAAAATCGTTTTCACCCAGGTTATCAGAGACCTAGAGAAGGAAGACCATACCAAAATCAGAGATGGGATGAAAATCAAAGATGGAGAAACAGCTACCACCAAAGAAACAATGATTATCGCAGAGAGGGATATTACAATAGAGATAACCCGACGAATAATTATGGATATCGAGGATATCAAAACTGGAGGAACACGAACAATTATTCGAGACAGCAACAACAGGAGAATCAACAAAACCAAGGATGGAGAAACAATAATAATGTGAGGAGGTACTACGATGATATAGAGAGAGAAAGTCAAGAATACCTGAGAAACCTTAGAGAAAGGGAAGAAAGAAACGCACGAAACCAAAATCAGGGACAGCGTAACCAAAATCAGGAATCTCAGCCCGGAACAAGCAGAGACTGGAGCAAGGAAGACCCAGGATGTGTACAAAAATAACTTCAAATTCCAAAAAGTAAAGGAGGATGAGAACAGCACCGTAACCAGACATGTAATCGAGATAAACGAGTTATATCAAGCCACGAATGAAGATCTCCTGTATGAGCGACAAGAGCCGAAAACAGGAAGAGTAGCGAGGCTACCCATCATAGAAATAGTATCAGAAGGTGAATGCCTGAGAACACTCCTAGATACGGGGGTGACAGCATCAATTTTGTCAGAGAACTGTTTTCACAGATTGAAAGATGGTAATTCACTCACAGCAATGCCCGTTTCAACTATCAAAGTCAGGGGTGTATTCAATGATAAGACCTTGAAGTGTAAAGTCCAGGCATTAATGGAATTCTCCATAAATGAATACAAATATGAGCAGGTATTCATAGTCTTGAACCAGATAAATTTTGATGCTATTCTAGGTATTGATTTTATAACGAAGACAGGAGCCGTAATTGACTTGAGAAACGGAGTCATAAGATTTAATGAAGGCCAATATCAGCAAGAGAACACGAAGAAGGAGGAGAATGAGTGTAGTCTGATTGACGAAACTACAGAAGAAAATCTAGTAAGAATAGTCATGGAAGTCGAAGCAGAAGGAATACCTCACTATGGCAAGAAGATTGAGAACTTTGAAGATCAGAGAGAGAGATTAGAAGAATTGGTCACGACTTTTGCAGATGTATTTAACGATAAACCAGGCATTATCAGAGGATATAAATATCAGATCAAGCTCACAGATAACACACCTTTTCAAAAGAAATTGTATCCAATTCCGGAGAAATATCAATCAGAAGTAACAGAGCTAATAAAAGGCATGGAAAAGGATGGTATTATAAGAAAGCAAGCCACTCCTTATTTAAACCCTCTTACAGTCGTAAAGAAGGCAGATGGAAGTCTGAGACTATGCTTAGATGCCAGGGGCATTAATACTCTTCTGTTAAAAGAATATGACAGGCCACCAAAAATCAGAGAACTACTGAGGAGATTCAAGAATAAAACCTGTTTCTCAGTGATTGATTTAACTGCCGCATTTCATCAAATAGAGCTTACAGAAGACAGCAAATGTTACACAGGGTTCATGTTCAACCAAACCTGTTACGTGTAGCAGAGAGTGCCATATGGATTGGTAAATTCAAGTCCAGCACTCATTAGAGCCTTGGATGATAAGTTGAGTGATGAAGTAAAACAATTTGCCATTTGCTACGTGGACGACATTATCATATCTTCAGAAACGCCAGAGCAACATTTCATGCATTTGAAGAAGCTATTTGAAAACCTCAGAAGTGCAAACATTAAGGTGAAATTGAATAAATGCCATTTCTTTCAAGAAAAGATCAACTTTCTTGGACACACCATAGACAAATTCGGTTACCACCCGAATGAAGACAAGATAGAAGCAATATTGAAGTTTCCCAAACCCAAGAAAATCAAAGACATCTGAGCTTTTGCGGGTCTTTGCCAGTTTTCAGTAGTCATTGTCCACGTTATTCAGAGATCATAGCACCACTACATGAGCTTATAAAGAAGAACAATAGATGGAAATGGGATGCAGCTGCCGAGAATGCCTTTATTCAAGCAAAGGAAATGCTCAGACACAACATAAAATTGGAATACCCAGATTTCGAAAGATCATTCATAGTAGAAACTGACGCTTCACGAATTGGTATTAGCGCAGTCTTGTATCAGACGGATCAAGATGGCAACTATCACTATATTTCCTTCAGCAGTAGGTAGTTACGCACGCACGAGTTGAATTATTTCACGACGGAGCTTGAAGCTTTAGCCGTCATAAATGCCCTACAAACCTGGAAAAACTATTGCTGGGACACAAGATTATAATCAGAACGGATCACAAAGCACTGGAATTCATGTTAAAGTCTGACTTATCGAGCGATCGGATGACCAGATGGACTATGTTTTCACAACAATTTGATGCCACGATAGTTCATGTTCCTGGTAAAGACAACCTACTGGCAGATATTCTTTCCAGACATCCGACTCCTGAAAAGAATGTAAGAATTAACGTTATCCAGACAGACGCAGAAGATCAGGAAAAATTGGATAAACTAAGAAGGACTCCTCTTTTTCAAAAGAAGCATGCACCATTTAGGAACATTTATAGATTCTTGAAAGGGACCCTGAAAAGAGCAAAGAGAAAGAAAGAGATCCAGAGGAAGGATCATTCAAAGTAGATACAGTCAACGGTAACAATTGCTACAAGATCGTAAGGATTGAAGACAACAGAGCCATTGGAAAATTTAACCATTCCAAATTGAAGAGATTTTACCCAATGATCCAGTAGATAAATAAATTCAGTCCCAAGAACAGAGAAACTAACTGTTATTAAAGAAAGTACAGGCTATACTTTACTTTAAATTGGCAACGGGGAAATGCGCCAGAATTTATTTAAGGCCATCACCAAAGAACAAATCTGGATATGAACTGGGACCCAGGAAAAATAAAAGAATGAATTAAAATCTTTTATTCCTTAAAATTCGTGAGATATGGGAAAATTTGTGTGGAAATTAGTGAAATGCTATGCATCTTAACAATTATGGAAGGCAAGGAGGAATAATTTAAATATGGATATATATTTATTATCTGAATGTAGGGAGGCCTACAATGTAAGAGCACATCATGCCACGAGGAGCGAGAGTTACGTCATGAAGGAGGAGAAGGGACGAAGGTCGAAGTACAGACTGAGTGAGGAGAGGTGATTGGAGTTACGTCACACCGGAAGAGGGGAGGCAGAGTGAGGAACTTGGCGAACGCAGAGAGCCAGAGAGAGGAGTTCTTTCCAATTTGAAATCTCGACGAGTTAAGACCGAGAGGAGAAGCTAGTATTTATTCAGTATAGTGCCACGCTTTATGAAAGTTGGGAAAGACGAGTGAAGTACAGTGGACTGTAACTTGCAAAGCAAGAAACATTCTCAAGCAGAACAGCACAGCATATAGCTTGATATTACAGTGTTTCAAACGAAGCTGTTATACATCGCATGAAAACATTTCATTTTTACAAGAAGAGCTTTATTATTACTACGATTGAACTCTTACTTGAACATTATATATAAAATGCAGTTCATAAATTGGCAACGGGGAAGTCATAAAAGAGTCATTAGTGAAACGAGATTGAACATGTGCTAAGCTGCATGATAGGGAAGTGGAAGCTACAAAAATGAAGAGCTGAATTCCAGAATTCACAATATGGAAAACGCAGCAGAACATCCACGCGATGCGCAAAATCACAGAACGAACCTCTACTTTTCAACAAGAGTTCTTATGCATCTGGTATACTCGCAAAGACTTTTATGAAACGAACGAATTTCAACCTTGAGAAGAGATGTCAACGCAGAGATAGAGTATCGAAAGAAGAGACAGATGACGTGCAGTGAACGAGCAGGGGAGTGCGGACGAGACAGGCTGTTTCACGGCGAGGTCGCCAACCCTGGCATGTCACCGACCTTGTTCTACTGGGGGAGATGTCCAGCTGGTCCCGTCACAACCGGTCTACATAGCTGTGGGCGTTGCGCTCAGACATTCTTGGTTTGGCAGACGAGACAAGATACTTCCGACACCGTTTTCAACACAAGGTAGAGAAGAGATTGCTTTATATATGGTAGAATAGTAGTCATGTTCTGTGTTTATCCAAATTGACCAACCGTATAATTTTGTCATAGTATTCAAAATTGTGTAGATTTTGATCTAGTATTTTTCGTATTTTCTTAGGAGTCATTTTTCTTGTTCTTTGAAAATTTCAGTCACTTGGACGAAATTTATGCCTAGCGCAGTTGTTAACGTTAAAATCGTTGCAATATAAAATCGTGTAGATTTATTGATATTTGCGTTAAAATAGAACTAAATAAATCTGTTTTATGCGCAGCGATGGAATGTATAATTGTGAACAAATTAAAGCAAGAGTATAGTAAACAATTTAAAGAAAGAATATTGAACGAACTATAGAAAGCATATTGAACCAATTTTAAGTACCGCATATTTAAAAAAATTATGTCAGGAAGTGTCAAATATTTCTACAAGTCATGATGTTGATTCGAGTGTCAGAAATTTACTTTCAACCAATTGTGAACAAAATTGAATTGTTACACGACACGAAACCTGATAAAAGATAGTCAAAATGCTTGATAGATGATTAAACCAATAAATACTAAATTCACAGTAATGAGACAGATAGATATGTAGATCTATGCTATAACGTGATAAACCATATTTTCTAGTACCGGTACCGAAAGTATTTCAAGAACCTTTATATATATACTGTATATATGTGCAATAAAAATTTAGAGCATTAAAAAGCCTAGATAAATTTGTTAAACACATATTTTCACGAAAGGAAGATACACTTATATCGTTTATTAAATATGAATTCTTACTGATAATTCTTTAAAGGTTGCAATAATGTGAAATTGAATTTAAACACGTGGAAAGGAGTTAAGAAAGTTAAAATCACAGGGTGATCTAAAAGTAACTGTACAGAAGGTTATTGCAGAAGTGAAGTTATAGGCACGAGGAGAAGTTGTATAAGGATAGAGGAGTTTGTTAAAGTTTGTTTCTTGAACAATATTCACAATGGACATGGATATCTAATAAAGTTACTAATTTTCTTTGCATGAAGTAAGAAAATGCATTGAAATGGGAGTTTAGATTTGATATACCGTGCAAGAAAGGAATTGTAGATGTAAATGAGTTACGTATTTTCACGAGAGGAGACTGAGGAGTCTCAAGTTTTTCTAGTATTGATCACAGCGATTGTGACGTTGTTTGAGTGTATTTAAGGAAAGTACTGTACAGGGTGTTTAAGAAATGTGATTGTTGTATAATTTTGGAAGAGGAGTGTGGAATGAAGGTCAAATGCCATGCACTTCGAGTATTCACGGTTATCAGAGAATTGTTAACAGAGTAAAGAATTTCAGGAATTTTTCAAGATTTAATGATCAAGTGGGAAAAGACAAAGTAAGAACAGTGCTTAGCTTAAATGTTTGTCACTTATGTTCTATTGATTTAGACAAGTAATTATACTTTCAACAGATAGAGTTGCGGTGTTTGTTACGGAAGTTGAGTGGTAAAGACTCATTTGTAATATAGACAATTTGATCTTTTCAACACAATTAAGTGTATATTTGTGCGAACCATGAATTAGTGTAAATATGATAATAGTTAATGTTGAATAATTGTTATACTTAGATGTGGAACTACGGTTCAGAGATGAAACGAATTGTATAAAATAGAGTAATGTTTAAAAAGCACGCCGTTTCATATTTTTTCTTATTATATCAGTGTCACGTTGAGTTTATTTTTGAGATTATTTTATTGCAGTGTCAGGGAGACACTATTCACAGACAGGCAGTCAGTTATATTTGTACTTTTCTTAGCACAATAAACGGCTGGCGCTCCCTAGCGAATCAGTCAATTTTTATCTTAGCTGACATCGTTTCCATTGTCGTCATCGCCGAAAATAGTAGTGCTAGGAATGGATACAGGTGCTCACTATAGATTAACATTATCAACCCTCGAGATTGGAGTTTCTCGATTTGCTCAAATGTAAATGATAGTATATTTATTATTTATCGTATGACTTTTGCATGCAGAAACAAGATTGAAAGATGACAGAAAGTACTATATACAATATATACATCAATACACATGACAAGAAACAGCAACATATCTATATTTTTAAGTCCAAACTATCCAGCCGCAGAATCACAGAAGGTGTGGCCTGAATAAAGTCCAGTGGATCACCTTCATAGGCCCGCAGTCTGCACTTGAATGCAATGTGTTGTATAGACTGGGAAGGAGCACCGCAGTCACACTGGGGGGATGGAACTTTGCCCCATCTGAACAAGGACTCTGCGCAGATTCCGGTATTTGTGCGGATCCTATTTAGAGCAGTCAATGCCCTCCTTGGGAGGTGAAATCCTGGAACTGGACTGTTTTTGGAAAGTAGAGGCCAAAGCAGGTGGTCAGTATTGAGAGTCCACTCTCCTTTCCATTCGTTGAATGGATTAAACTGGTTCTCAGTTAGTTCCTGTGCAAAAACAATTGGCGGATGTCTGGACTTCAGCCTGCCTCTCTGAAGATCTGGGATGTCATCGTGAATGGGAAGGTCCAAATTAGCCATGATCTTGTCATATTCTCTGAGAAGAGCGACTTTTCTCCGCAGGTGAGGTGGCATAATGTGGCTGAGGACAGGAAGCCAATAAGAGGGAGTGGGTCTGATGACTCCGCTGATCTTCCGCATGGTATTGTTGAGCTGGGTATCAATCAGTTTCACATGAGGACTATTTATCCATACTGGAGCACAATATTCAGCCACAGAGAAGACAAGACTTATAGAAGAACTCCTTAGGTTTTCTGCAGAGGCTCCCCACGATGTGCCACAAAGTTTGTCGAGGATGTTGTTGCGACTTTTTATTTTAGCTGCTGTATTCTCAAGGTGTTTTCTGAAAGAAAGGGTGCGATCCAGGGTAATGCCCAAATACTTAGGAAATTTGTTGTTCCTGAGGATAGTTCCTCCAAAGGGTACTTGAATTACATTGTTTGCCATTTTGTTGTTGAGATGAAAACACTTGATGAAATACCTTTCAAGGATAGCTATGTCCTCTCCAAGCGTTTTTTCAGTTTCACTGTTGCTGCTGTGCCTTGTGGCAAGAGCTATATCGTCAGCATAGCAGAACTTCTTTGACTGAGTTTCCGGTAGATCTGATATGTATAGGTTAAAGAGGAGTGGAGCTAGTACCGATCCTTGTGGAAGACCGTTGTTCAGTTTCCTTTGTTTGCTTATTTGTGTTCCCATGATCACTTGGAAGATCCTGTCACTGAGCTTGTTCGTGATGAGCTTGACAGTTGTTTTACAAGAAATCACTCGGTGTAGTTTGTATATTAACCCTTCTTTCCAAACTGTATCGTAAGCAGCTGAGAGGTCTAAAAATGCAACAGAAGTTTTCAGTTGCAGTTGAAAACCAGCCTCTATATATGAGGTAAGGGTAAGAATTTGGTCACAGCAGCTGCGTTTTGGTCTGAAGCCCGCTTGTTCAATAGGAATGTGTTGGGTGATTATAGGGCAGATTCTGTTGTAAATCAGTCGTTCTAGGAGTTTGTAACAGCAGCTCAGTAAAGCTATTGGTCTATAATTTCCGGGTTGATCTTTTGGGTTTCTAGGTTTCAAAATGGCAATAATCTTGCTTTTCTTAAATTCTTTAGGTATCGCCCCCAGTTTCAAGATATCACTGAAAAAGCTAACGAGCCAGTTCCTAGCATTGTGGCCTAGGTTAATTAGGAACTCAGGATGGATGCCATCAAAGCCAGGAGCCTTTCCGCTTTTCAAGTCTTTTATTGCTACGTCTATTTCTTCACGGTTGAAGGCAGCTGCAAAGGATGATGTCTGTGGAGATGATGTTTTAAGGTGTCTGAGTTCCTTCTTCAACATCTTAGTATGGAGTTTGTCTCGAGTCGCTCGTGAGGTTGAAATAATGTGACTATCAATTGTATCAGGTGTAATGTCAGGCTTGTCTCGTCCTCCAGATGAGCTCCCTCCAAGTTTCCTCAGGAGATTCCAAGCTTTCCTGCTTGAGTGTTGGAAGTTCAGCCCTTCAACAGTATCCACCCATTTCTGCTTCCATGAAGCATCCAAGTTATGCAGAAGTTCCTCAGCAACTTCTTGGTCACCTGATTCAATATACTCATTAAAAAGATATTCGCTCTGCTCGTTCCATCCTGGGACATATTCTTTCCTAAACCCCCGTGGAATATGTTTCTTGGCTATTGAGGTAATCAGTCCAACAAATCTATGGTAGGAGCTACTTTTTGCTGGAATCCATCTGATACATTAATCTACTTCCTTTGTAAATTCAACCCAATCCGCCTTGCTAAAATTCCATCGGGGTCTTGGCAGTGTAGATATCAAGGGCACAGAAATTCCTATATCTAACAGTATTGGTCTGTGTTGAATACGTGGAAAGTTGTCCATTATTATTCTCCTAGTGGGCAGAGGTTGATAATTACTGTTTTGGGTCACAAAGCACAGGTCTGGGTTGTAGTCATGCTTCCAGGCGGCTGATTTAAATGTTCCTTTATCCTTGGCATCAAATATTAGGTGTAAATGGTGTTCTTCAGCCCAGCTAACGAGATCTATGCCACAAGGATCGTTTTGGGCATAATTCCAGTTTTCATGGTTTTTTTTTTGTCGTGTAGCCTCCTGAGAGGCCGAGTGCAGGTCTTTCTAGTCGACGCCCGTGGGCGACCTGCGCGTCGGGATGAGAGATGAGATGAATGGATGAAAGTGGGCAAGGATGTGGAAGGAAGTGACCGTGGCCTGTCAGAAGGTACTGTCCCAGCATTTGCCTGGTGTTGAAAATGGGAAACCACGGAAAACCATTTCAAGGACAGCCGACGGTGGGGCTTGAACCCACGCGTCTACCGAGTCAGCAGAGAGCTTGGCCCCATGACCTAACGCCGCGCTTTAGCTAGCGTAGCCACTCCTGTCGGTTAGTTTTCATGGTGGCTGTTGAAGTCCCCTGCGTAAATCGCAGGATGGTCTGCAGTGACAGGAATCACTGTAGGTTGCCAGGAGATTGTAGGTGGTTTGTAGATGTTGATTACTGTTAAATCTTAAACTTTAACAACTACAAGGTGAATGTTGTCATCTGTAGAAGCGGAAATGAGACTAACATTATCCAAGTTGTTTCGTGCATATGTCGCGACACCATACACGCCATCATATGTTGCACCTACCACGGAGTAACCATGGCTTTTCCCTTTTTTCTGGAGATCATCTTCGGTGGCTGTATGAGTTTCCTGTATCAAGACTAGGTCTATCCTGTTCTCACGGAGAATTCTTGATAGGTAATCACTCTTTGATCGACTAATGCCTTCAATATTTAGTTGCAGGATTTTGATGTTGTTCCCAATTGTTCTTGTCATGGGGCTCTGAAAAGAGCCTTTCAAGCTATGAGAACTATGCATGTCTTGCATTGCCAGGAGATCTACAAGAGATAGTCTGGCAGTCAGTACGTTGTTGCTCGATTAGCACCACCCAGGGGACACGTGCAGGGCAATTTATAGGTAATACCTGCGGACGTGAGCAACAGTGGACCCCCATGATAGTAGAAATTTGTACCTAGGCTGGTAGTACTATTTTCTTACAATATATCTACCCTATGTGATCCTGGAATTCCCAATTTTTACTTAGCAGACAATGGTAAAATTTTTGAGCTGGGTAATTTCGTGTCTGCAATCCTTTACAGTGCAGCGGATATAGGTACTGATTGGTGAATTCGGGCGCAGTACCAAACAAGTTTTAAAAAGACTCAAAGAAAAAGTGATACCTATTCTGGGTAAACCAGAGAATTTGTTGTCGGATCACGGTAGTTGTTATACAAGTGCAGAATTTAGACAGGAATTAGAGAGACTTGGAATTCGTCAGATACTATCTAGTATTCGCCATCGAGAGGCAAATCCTGTGGAAAGAGTTATGAGGGAAACGGCTAAGTATTGTAGGATATACTGTGCCGAGGAAAATTGGAAATGGATAGATATCCTTGATATCATCGAATTTTGTATAAATAATACGATCCACGAGTCTACGGGAGAGATACCAATAATGTTACATCGGAATGAGCAACCAGAGACCTTGGAGTCTGGTCATTCCTAGGCCAATAGACGCTCAGCCTGGAAGAGATGTATGAATTAGAAGAGCTTTTGAGCATCTAAAAGCTCAAGCAGACAGAAGACAAAGGAGAAACAGGCACAAGAGGTATCATCGATCACTAATAGCAGGAGAAATGGTGTTAGTGAAAAGACCAGCCATTTCGGATCCAGGGACCGCGTGTACAAGAAATTCCAGAAAATGTACCAGGGACCGTATCAATTAATTAGAGATTTAAGGAATAATGCCTATAGAATTTGGCACTGAGAAACGAATCACGAAGTGACTATGAATTCGCTAACTTAAAAGTATATTACCCTCCCGAAGACTTCGATGAAGCAAATGAACAAGCCCTGGTTATGGAACAATTTAGAGATGATAAATCCACTTTTGATAGAAACAGGAGTAAGCTAGAACGAGAAAATAGAGCTCAACCATTCAATTGTGAATGTGAATTAGAGAAAATGTATTGGGAGATAAGAGAAATAATTGATTTTGTTGAAGAAGAAAATTTCAATTTAAGAAGAGAAAATGAGGAAATAAAGAAACGGGTAGGAATAGACCACACCCGTAACGAAGAATTATGTTCTGTAGACTTTAAGTCCAGAAAAATAAGAAAGGAAGAACGGGTAGGGACAGAGCGTACTCAACCTACACTATTACCGGATATGACTTTAAAGGTGGAATACCCTAATTATCTTGGGATTCCATGAGAATAGAAACTAAAGGTACTGAGAAGTATTCTGATGGCTTCGACACTGAAAAAAAAAGATTTTTATGAAAATTGTTGAAATAAATTTCCTCAAAATTTCGAAAATTTATTTATCTAAGGAGGGGAGATTTGAACCCATGTGCTGTTGGTTCAAGCGCCGAATCCGTCATTTATTGGTAAAAGAAGGGAGGAAAAATATAGTCTTTAGAATGACTTAGAAAGATTTTATGCAAGAGGACTGGTACAACGTGGCGCAATAATAAGAGACCAGGTGGCCACGGGGAATGATATCATGCGTGACGCACTGATAGGGAGCCGATCATGACTATTTATAGAACGATATAAACTTTCCGC
This sequence comes from Meconema thalassinum, assembly GCA_946902985.2. Taxonomy (NCBI): domain Eukaryota; kingdom Metazoa; phylum Arthropoda; class Insecta; order Orthoptera; family Tettigoniidae; genus Meconema; species Meconema thalassinum. The sequence goes on from OX336391.1 coordinate 99,187,543, forward strand.
TGTGTGTAAGCGAGGAGAGGTTTCGGAAATTGATCTTACGCAGCAATAAAATGGCATCCTCGCAGATGTTCAAGAAGAGGAATAATTAGATTTAAGCCATTTGCGAGAATATAATTAACAAAAGAAATACATCATTGTGAATCATTTTGGAATAGAGATTTTTGTGTGGGGAAAAGGGTTATAATAATTGCACAGGAAAGAAGTGCAAACGCAGCATTACGTAGTTAAAAGTTCCCCGAGACCAGAGATGGTAGGGATTGAAAATAAACCTCAACACCCACGTACCTGAAGAGCAAATTTTATTTAATATCTTGGAATTGTACGATCGATTTTCATGTTCAAAGAGGTCAGTTTACGTTTAGAAAACGAGCTTTTCAGAGATATAATTTTCAAAAGTATGCGACTATTGCTTCATAAGTTAGTTATGAAGAAGGCAAGGACTTTATCTTTTTGTCGCCGATTTGTATAAAAGCCCTGGCAGAGCCAGGCTAATCATGCAGTACTTACCAGACCTCGAGAGGTCGTGATACGCTGTATCACCAACGAGCACCCCGTATGGGAGTGGCCGAGAAGTATCGTCATTAGTATCGCCGTGTGAAGACATATTAAAATCCTAGTACAGTATTTATGTCAGCAAGCGTCAGTCTTTATAGTGAAAGTTCATTATTACAGTCAAAGTTAGGCTGCGACTTTGAAGAAATAATCAGGCGATAGGTATTCGAATAACAGTTCAGTTAAAAGACATAAAGTATCGTAACGTTTCGAAGTACCAACGGAAGAGAAACAAACATTTCTATCAAAGTTAAGGAAGCCGATCAGGGTCGAACGAAATAAGTAACGCCTAGTGTGCCGAAAAGATAGGGACTAGAGCGCAGACCAATAAGAATTGAGAATTTAATCCAAGGCGTTGTCTAAAGGAGACAAACGAACAGTAAAAAGCAATAAGCTACGAATTGAAGGAATAGCAGTAAATGCTAGGGAATCATTAGGTCACCGATAAAGTATTCGAGAGGCCGTAACCAGGACATACTTTAGCTAGACAAACTAAATAGTGTCTAGGAAGAAACGACATCGAGCTAGTAAAAATAGAAGCCGATAGTCAGAAACCGGATCTGAAGAATAACCGTTCCAGGGAGGGGTAGATTGATCGAGACTTTCATCATCTTACCAGGTTAGGCAACCGACGTATAAGTTTGGCACCCTTGGAAACGGGGAAGAAAGAAATCACGTGTGTAAGGCAAAATTCAAAGCCTAAGTGATTAAAAGCAGTGTAAAGTAAATATAGTGAAATTTGATTTAGTGTAATAATTTTAGTGAATTTATTTGTGTAAGATAATCGAATACAAAATGGTATTCAATATGTTACAAGTGTTTAAGATAAATAATGTGTATGTGTTTAAAGAAGTGTCATTGTGTGAAATGGTATCAATGAAGATGGCTTAAATTCAGTGAGTGGGCAAAAATGAAACATCGCTGGAGAATTCGGTCAATGACCGTAAAATCATGTGAGTAACCATTTCATTATGTTGTGTGTTGGGGAAGGTTTGCGTACAATCCACATGAGAGAGAAGGAATAGGGATGTTTGAATAACAAATACAAGAATATAGCGCGATCTGAACGATTAAATTTGAGAAAATATAAAATAATTATGTGAAATAAATAACTCCCTTGGGGGAAATGTATGAAATAAAATATTATTGTAATTGATAAATGATTTAAATATGTAAAGGAAAGCGTAATAATAATATTTAATAATAATGATATAAATGAATGAAGATTATGATGAATTATATGAAAAGTAGTAGCTTCCGAGCTCCTTTAAATGAATTAATACATGTAATGAAAACGTGTTCTTAAAGTAAAGCGATTATTGGCAAGGGAGAGGATTAAAATAGAATTGAGATGTACAATAAAATGTTGATTTTGAATTTATCAGTTCGTTGAAGGATATGGTTCCCGAGGCATTTGAAAGGATCGAACCCAGATTCGTCCATGTTTAAGCCCCTAAATATTGTTGTTGTATTGAATTATTCTTACCCGCTAATGAGGACACTTCAGAATTAATAAATGCCGAGGTTAAGAGAATAGGTCTGTTGAACCTAAATATGTTGTTATAAAAAGTAGTATGAAAGCCTTGCCTGTTCAAAGAACTGCATTTAAGAACAGCTGTGTAAAGCTGAGAATAGCCCGTCTCTTGTGAGCGAGACCGTGAAGTTCCTGCTCCCGGCAATAAATCACGCTAAGTAGCCAAGGCCAGACCCTTACCATTAACGTGTTGTGGTAGGTTTAAGAGCCGTCTGTTTGAAGTTATAGTACACAAGAGAGTTTAGAGTTTGTTTTAACGACCCGGTCTTCGAACCGAGGTTCTTTTAGATGAATGTTACCGCTTGCAAAGTTCAGATCGTTGCTTTCTTATGATATAATGGTCTTTTAAGACAACTAATAATAAATCCCTAATGTTATGATTATATGATGTAGTGATTCACGAGTTTTAGTGAAGACAATTAGATTCCGGGAGTGATCTTAATTTTTGACTTGTTCAAGTAGTCTTCTGTAGCTCGGGAGTACGCAGATGTTTCCCAATCACGGTAGTGAATTGTTGACTTGAGAGAGAGATGTTAACCTTAGAGCATTGTGGAAGCCCAAAATTTTAAGTAAATGAGTAACAGTACTTTGTTAAATTATATATTTTTGATTAGAAGATATACTCATGTAATAGGAAGTGATGTGTTGTAAATGGACAACAAAATGTATGTAAACATTATCGAGCCAATTGGAGCTCTTGATTTTATTGAATTTTAAAAGGACACTATATGGAAGTGAAAATTAATAGAAGTTTGTTGGTTTATAGAAAGCCATTTATTATGATTTAATATTTGTTTAAATATGACTTCCTTGTTCACTTTGAACGAGTATGAATTAAAGTGTCCGTATTTTATTTGTTTAATTTTTGTAGCGCCATATATTTGAGTAAATAAAGTTTTTTTTTATAGTAGGAGTTGATTTTGTTTATTTTATGGAAGTGTACCCTCTATTTAATCCAAAGTGTGTAAATCACAGAGTGGGAGAACATACCATGAACCCCGATACTCCCGATTGAGCATTGCTGGCAAACTGTGATTTGCATATTTCATGCTGAATGGGCACAATATATGGCTGAATTTATTAAATTCTGTCGAATTTTCTGCCCTCATGATCACCCCAGTTGGGTTAGGTATGTGCCTATCATTGAAGAATGTTTGAACTCCACAGTTCAAGAGAGCACGGCGTAAGTTCCAATGGTCATACATTTAGAAAGGAAACCAGAAAGACCTTGGGACAACGCATTTAACTTTATTCCTCAAGATCCAGATATAGGAAGACAAGAGAGAATAGACAGAGCGAAGGAAAAGCTACAGAAGGCGGCCGATAAACTCATGAAAAGAGTAGAAGGGAAAAGATTTAGTATGCCCTTAGAAGCAGGAGACATGGTGTTCTTGCGCCGACCTGTTAAAGCAGACGTAACCAGGAAAATCTACCCGAAGTTCGGGGACATATTTATTGGACCGTTCCGACTTGAGACTGTCTATGGGAATAATTGTTATGAGCTGTATAATGAAGAGAACAATGTCATTTTGGGAAAATACAACGCGAAGATTTTGAAGAAATATTTTAAGAAAGTAGGCTGAAAATTATAATTCATTTTCGAGTTCAGTGACATGTCTAAGGTCCTAATTCGAAGTGGTCAAAAACAATTTTGCAACTGTTTTTAAACTGAGATGGGAGGGGAATGCCCCCGTAAAATGAATTATAAGGGATGAAAATAGGAATATTACATTTTTTTCGAAGCCCATGACAAAATTTAACCATGGAATATGATGGCTGAAACTTGGCAGAAACCAGTCGTGAGGCGACGTCGAGCAAGAAGGGAAATTCCGTCACGTGATTGTATTGCGCAATGGAAGGTTCTAGAAGCTTGGAATCGACATAGCAACAGCGAATAATCCCAGGATTTGTTTAAATATTGTTATAAATTATCGCATTGGATATGAGCTTACAGCCAATAGGAAGAAGTTTTAGAGAGGACGGGAGTTCCAGCAACTACATTTTTATGGATATTTAATTCATTTAAGCCCTTAGAGAGTGAATTGACATATTGAAAAAGAGAAGAATATGATAATAAAATATTGGAAATATTTTATAAGTCAATAGCAGGTCGCTATTGGAAGGAATAAGCGATTTGCTAGAGCCCGCGCGAATTCGAGAGGGAACTCGAAAAGGCGGCTAAAATCGGTAGACTTGGAGGGGAGACGCCAAGCACCGGGGCTCTTGTGTATCTGAACGTCGAAGAGGTCAGACGTGTGCGATTGGAAGAGAAAGGAGTTCCGAGTGTTTCACCGAGCTAGTAGAAGGTGACTCGTGGAGACAAGGCTTAAGCAAGGGCGGAATTAGGAGACGACCGCGCCTTGAATCTAGGTGAAGTTGCGAGGTTCACATATACCGCAATCACTTCGGTCTGATCGACTTCAGAGTATGTATTTCTACTACATATTGTAGCTGACTAGCAGATATTGTATATTACGAACTTTTAGAAGTTTGAGAGAAGTATTTCAGCAATTATAAGCAGTATTGTGGAGCGCGAGAAAAGTGTTTTTCTTTCCAGCGCGATAAGACACTCTGTTCGAGCGACTGCAGCTCAGGCAACAGCCACAAGTGAGTACGAGTGCATATTAATATTGTTTGTGTGGAACTGTATTACAACACTTAGGATGGAGAGGTATTCCATTGTGAAGAACAATATTCAGTCTAGTATTATGAAGATTATTATGGACTAAATTACTATGTGCGCCAGGATTATAAACAGATAGAAGCAATATAGTCAACGATGGAGCTTCGTTAGAGGAGACTGTTCGTGAATGTCTACTTAGTGGGCAATCATGAGACTTGATGCACAACTCAATTCTAGTACATTCTTGCCATACATGAGCTCAACATTAACATCAGTGACTACAGAACGATGTTCAGATTCCATTTACATGAATGTTCGTTATACGAGTGAGGTCCAAGACTTTCTCTTCAAATGCCTTTTGAAGTGGAAAGCAGAACTTTCGACGCTACTCACTGTTATGATGAGACTGTGCTGTGACGGAGATAGAAGAAACATCAAGATTATCAAGAGGTCCAGGGTTATCCCGATCAAATGGAAGATGATGATTGGAGGCCCGCAGTTCGATTCCGGTCGGAGCTTGCTGTTTCCAGTGAGGGAATTCGTTCTTTCCTGAGATCACGAGTTCGTGGGACGAACCAGGATCCAGCCCACACTTTGGGAGATGTAACATCCGAGTATTTTGTTATACTCTATCTTGACCTTCTAGGCTTCGAGACCAGGTAGCAGTGTTCACTAACCTTGTAGTTAGAGCTTGTAGTGACATTTTCTGAGCAAATCCTTTATCCATTTTTCGATGAAGAATTTATGTACTCCATGTATAGCATTTTTATTCTTCGAAATTTATTATAGTGATCGTCTTGCGACGCTATTATCTTCGTTTGTTAGGAATCCAGTTTCTGAACTGAGATTATTTGCTTGTTCGAGGAACAAGATTTTATCATTTCCATTAAGGAAGAGTAATTTATTTTCGATGTTTTTGTATTCATTCTGAATGCAGGTGATAGACATTTTCGTCTATGTTACCCATTAAATTAATATTTATTAGTTTAATTTGGGCATTTTGTCCGTCGAGAAGAAACGTGAAGAAAGAAGATCTTGGTAGTGATATATTGTGAAATATCATGTCACATTGTGGAAAAGAAACATTTAACGTGGACACGATTATCGTCAGAACTCATAGACATTCGTTCTGAATGAATAGAATACGAATATGACTAACTGTATGTTTTTATTGAAGAAAGCTATGAACTTTCAGTCATTTAATTTATTGGAAGCTAGAATCTTCTTGGAAGATTAATTATCATCCGACGTTAGGGTAGTTATCGTTCGATATCCTCGTCGTGATAGATTCTTGTTGGACACAAACACATAGATATGATGTGGTGATTAAATATTTACGAGGAGTAATATCATGTCACGTTGTAGACATGATATTCCTTCCTCGAATAAAGTCGAACCCAGATGTGTGAAGATGAGATATAGTATTTTTTATTAAATGTATGCACGACAGTTTATACTTCTCAGGGTATCGTTTCAAGAGTATTCAGCGAGGAGGGCAGTATCGTGAATTCCAAATTCGTTAAGATGTATAAATTAATAATTTAACAATTTTTGTTATTGTTCATGAGACCAGCGATTGTGGCGACAACGCTGAGAAATTATGCCCTTTTTTAGGAATTCCAGGTTGAAAGAAGTGGATTTGATAACCCTTTGATAGTGTTTTTTATGTATTTCGGTATGTACTTGGCATACGAGGTTATTGCGAAGGTGTGTTCCGCATTTTATAGTACAGTCATTGCGTGGGCATGACTAGGATTGGCATGACATTAAAGTGTGAGTTGAGAGTATTCCTTATTTCGTTATTCACGACCTGGGATTTTAGACGACAGGAAGGGTCACGGTTGAAATTGGAACGGTAAATAGATGATGACAGCTCTTATGCTATACTCTTATCGAGATTATTAAACCTAAACATGTAACAGAATATTTCACCTTAAGTGGTCGAATGTATTTAAACTATTTTGACACCAGATCAGATAGGAGAGACTGGTGGTGGTTACGTCTGGTGTTTAGAAGTTTTATGCCAGTAGCATGTATGACTTGAGTACAGTTCACGTATTTGTCTGACGTGAATATACTTCATTTTAACACAGCTTTTATTGTTATGGAGAGCACATTTGTGGACCAGGCGGGAATAGCGAGGACTTCTTTAAAACTCGTTTCTAGCCAAGGCCATACCTCGACCAGGCCGCACAAATGGGGAGAGATGTTGCGAACCGCACGGCTCGCGCTCTTTCTTTTTTAAACCAGCCAGACTGGGAATGTAGCGGTAAATGTTATGTCATCGGACACGTGGCGACGGTCACGTGCGCCGAGCGCCCAGATGTGCTTGGGAGCGTGCCAGAAGAATGTAAATACACTGAGGTGTGTAACCATTGTACAGCTTGATGTATGGACACAAGCTACACCAAATTTTGTCATTATGTTCATAGAACGCAGTTTTGTCAGTGGCGTGAGTGTCGAGATGAGCGAATGGGAGTGTGTATTTTATTTTTGTTGTGTGAATGTTTAGCCCAAGTTTACATTTTGTTATTAAATCATTTCGTTTTATTAGAAGCCGTGTCGTCATGATTCATTTTAGATATAAGGAGATGCAACTGTGAAACCCATTTTAGGTCCAGAGAGGCTGACCGCCGCGAGATCCCCGAGAATAAGGTAGGTGTTTTACCGCGAGCTAAGTGTATTTTTCAAGTAATTCACAGTTGTATTGTAATTTTCGCCACGTATATTCGCGAGGGTCTAGTTGGACGTAGATCTATGACTAGTATTTTGCGCCGGAACAGTCAGGGTCTACGAATCCAGCTGTCGCTTCGAATATCCAACAGACCGCCTCTAGAATATACTGGGACAGTACGTTTTCTGTACCCCCTAGGCGTTGTCTTACGACAACCTCATGGTACTCAGCGGCTCCACCATTTGTAGGGTACCTGTGCGGGTAGCCTCTACAAAGTGTAGGGAAATGGGGATGAAAGGAGAGTAGCTGATGGCTGCACGGGGCTGTGGTGTACAAAGATGTAGGTTGGATGGGTTCGGGCGGGAATGCAGCTCTATGGGAGAACACCCACTTGTACAGGCGGCTTGGGTAGTTCTAAAGGATGTCTACATGGGGTAATTCACTATGTTCTTGCAGGAGCAGCTACGCGTCTGCTGGGATTCCTGCTGATGTTGGCTGACTGGCCGAGCTCATAATGGGTATCGCGCACGCAGGCAATGTAAGGTGACGCCTGTGGCTGACTACAGCAACAAATAAACAATTAACTAAATACTAATTTAGGATCCTACAGGGAAGTGATTTAAGGGGATAGGCTCTTATCCACTAATTAAATAAATGAACTAAAAGACCAGTTAACTTATGGATTCTAATGTTTAATCCGTACTCCTGAAGTGGAGTACAATGAAATTATGCAGAGCAGATACTTGTGATCTTTTTACAATAATAGGGGGATGTTATACGTGTTGGTGTTATGGTGTGTGTAGGCTCACTAGACACTCAGCTATCTGGATGTGGCACCTACAAGCAGCGTCTCAGCACCTGATAGCCCTTGTGGAAGACTGACCCCGGCTCACCTCTCCTCTGGTGTTTTATAGAACCCGCTTGCCGAGTTAGCATTAGTGGCGGATTCTATAGGAAGTGAGGTGCTTGCCCTGGGTCATCGGAGGTCGTTTCTATGCACTAGGCCTGACCTTGGTATGAGCTTATGCGAAGTATGCCACAGGCATCCGTGTAAATTTAGATGTATAATTTATAGTTGTATGTTTTTAGTTAATATAATTTATAGTTATAGGGAAGGGATGGGGATGCATCCCTCGGATGCAACAAAATTGCAAGATGTTGTATTTACATTTGCTGTATGACGACATTTCGTTTTTGCACATTGGCTCATGTGTTAACTCTAAGATAGCATGTTGGTTTCTTTGTACTGGACACTGTTATCGGACATGGAGTTTGTGCATACAACCTGCACAAATGGGAGAAACGCCAGACCCCTGCTGTGATTGTGGTTCATCGAACCAGACCATCAGGAACATTGTGGAAGATTGCAAACTAAGAACCTATCTGGGTGACCCTTACGGTTTATCAGTGCTACACCATCGAGCCTGGAGAACATAGACTGGATATAAGATCGTAATAAGGTTGGTAACAGTGCTAGTGCTATGTAGTTATTATTATTATTTTTATTATTATTATTGTGTTTCGTGTGTAATCCCATATGCTACATAATACTAATATATAAAAATGAGATGGTGTGTGTCTGTGTGTCTACCTGTTACTCAATTACGCACGAACCACTGGTCCGATTAAAATGTAATTTTGCATGGATGTAGCTGATTTACCAGTTTTACATATAGGCTACTTTCGATTTCGATATTTTGCACTATTTAAAAATGGCGATTATTTTCATATTTCCATTTCAAATAAAAAGAGAACGCTAAGAAATAGCAAACTCTTGATGGCATATAGTCTACGAGCTTTAAAATTTAATTTTCTATCCGAAAGGTCCTTATCCCTTTTCGTGTATCTCCAACGGTTAGCGAGTTAAACCTAAATATGTGTTATAAAACACGGTCAACGCCGTGCGATGTTAGTCATTAGTCTCTACATAAACTGTTTTATTTATAGAGGTAGTTTGTGGGGTCTGAAACGAGACGTGGTTTTGAGTCTAATTTTATACTCTTTGTGCCGGTTATTGTATGTGAGTATTTAAATCTTTACGCTGTTTCACAATGTTATATCGTCATCATACTAATATATAAAAATGAGATGGTGTGTGTCTGTGTGTCTGTCTGTTACTCAATCACGCAAGAACCACTGGCCATATTTAAGTAAAATTTTGCTTGGACGTAGCTGATTTACCAGGTTTACATATAGGCTACTTTTGATTTCGATATTTTGCACTACTTAAAAATGGCGACTATTTTCATATTTGAATTTCAAATAAAAAGAGAACGCTAAGAAATAGCTAACTTTTGATGGCATATAATCGCTTTAAAATTTAATTTTCTATCCGAAATGTCCTTATCACTTTTCGTGCATCTCCAACGGTTTGCGAGTAAAACACGGTCAACGTCGAGCGATATTAGTTTATGTTAGTCTCTACATGAAATGTTTTATTTATAGAGGTAGTTTGTGGGGTCCGAAACTAGACGTGATTTTGAGTCTCATTGTATACTCTTTGTGCTGGTTATTGTATGTGAGTATTTGGATCTTTACGCTGTTTCACAATGTTATAGTGCTTTCTACTTTGCACGGTACGCTTTTGTTTCTTTTTATAGATTTGTTTTTGTTAACTGAATTTTTCTTTTGGCCAATATTGATCTGCTTTTTGTCGTTTTTTACCATGATCAGAAACCCAAATTCACAGACGGATGTGTCGAAGACTACCGACTGTTACATTAGTTCATTCAGTGCTCATATTAATCTTACTGCAGAACTGGGCAAACTTATTTCAATAAAGTTCGTATTTTGCCCTTCACGTCCAATGAAACCCCACACAAAACACGGCGTAAACCTAGAAAAGTTGCTGAGTTTTAATTGCTTGGCCCTGAAATTCAATATACAATCATTTTGGGAGCCTTTATAGGGAGGTGAAAGACTGTTTTAACATTTAGCTCTCGCAGTAAAGTAGCGGAGGTGTTCTAAATAAGAATTGAGGCATCGCGCAGTTTAATACTCCTTTGGTGGTCCGCAAATAGACCACAAGAGCACGCTAATGAACCATCTCGGAGTTACTAGGCGTAATCTCGCACAAAACACGGCATAAACTTAGGAAATGTATCTGTGATTAAAACTGATTTTGTTATACTGCTCAAAAAAATTAAAGCACCACTTTTTTCAAAGGCCACCAAAATTGGAAAGTTGACTGCACAAGGTCGAAATCTCAGTATGACGTTTTCCCCGACGCCTACCAAGCACATGCTTCAGCACAACTCCCCAACTTGTGTAGTTTCGGGATAGCGCCCCCAAAACCAGCCCATTTTTGAAAACCGTAAATTGAAGTTTGCGAAAAACGCTGTAGGACTTGTCGCAGGTTGCCAAAGCAGTCGAAAATGAATGAGTCTGGCTCTTAAGGTTCCACGTACACGTTGAAATCGTTACATTTGACGTTTGGGCATTTTCAACCCCCTTCATCATCCCCTAAACATGGACTACCATTGGGGGCGCCTGAGAAGGTACCGGATGTGTTTAACCACCTGAAAACCTGCACACCGTCCTCAGTTGCTGATTGCAGTAAGTTCTTAAGGCCTCCGGCAATGTTCACCCCTCCTAACACCCTCAACTGGCAAGGGACCAAACCACCCCGTCTTGATTCACCCCTAAGGAAGGTTTAAAACGAGATTTTCTTCAGTGCTGTTAATGGGTGGGTCTTCCCCTAACGTTTCAAAAGAGGACCTGCGCCTGTGTCGCCACCCCTTTCCCTTGCTACCCCCTTTTGTATGATTTTTCGAATCAGGCCCTTTTTAAGGGCTGAAATGAGGTCTTAATCGCTGAAAGGGCTGTAAAGGTCATTAGAAGTAGTGGTGACACGAAATCAACCCCTTCCGATGTTTGATTGACATTCCATCCCCCAAAGTTGACATTTTTGCACCCTCAACCCTCCCTGTCTGGACGCGTAACGCGTCATGGCAGAGTTTTCAGAGTTGGATCAAAATGAAGCTTATGGCCTGAAATGGAGCTCAAAACAGCAGGTTGGATGGAAATTCATCGGCAGGGTGGGAAACGGGACCAAAAGTTTTCAAAAAAAGTTAACAACCTCTAGTAAGTACACCAATGCATAGGCAACCCACATCACGTCATTTTTCTCCCATTGCCAAATTTTGTAACCTATTGCCGATCATAGGCAACCCACACGCACGGACGTGATGTGGGTTGCCTATTCATGGGCGTACTTACTGTAGGCTGTACACTTTTTTGAAAAAATTTGGTCCCGTTTCCCAACCTACCGATGAATTTCTATCCAGCCTGCTGTTTTGGGCTCCATTGCAGGCCATAAGCTTCATTTTGATCCAACTCTGAAAACTCTGCCATGACGCATTACGCGTCCAGACAGGGTTGGTTGGGGGTGCAAAAATTTCGAATTTGGGGGACGGAATGTCAATCATCGATCGGAAGGGGTTGATTTTGTGTCACCACTACTTCTAAGGACCTTTGCAGCCCTTTCAGCGAATAAGACGTCGTTTCAGCCCTTAAAAAGGGCCTGATTCGAAAAATCATACAAACGGGGGTTGCAGCGGAAGGGGTGGTGACAAAGGCACAGTTCCTTTTTTGAAACGTTAGGGGAAGACCCCCCCCCCCCCCCTCCATTAGCAGCACTGATAAACATCTCGATTAAAACCTTCCTTAGGGGTGAATCGAGAAGGGGTGGTTTGGTCCCTTGCCAGTTGAGGGTGTTAGGGGGTGTGGACATTGCCGGAGGCCTTAATAACTTACTGCAATCAGCAACTGAGGACGGTGTACAGGTTTTCAGGTGGTTAAACACACCCGGTACCTTCTCAGACGCCCCCAATGGTAGTCCATGTTTAGGGGATGGTGAAGGGGGTTGAAAAAGCCCAAACGTCAAATGTAACGATTTCAACGTGTTTGTGGAACCTTTGAGAGCAAGACTCATTCATTTTCGACTGCTTTGGCAACCTGCGACAAGTCCTGCAGCGTTTTTCGCAAACTTCAATTTGCGGTTTTCGAAAATGGGCTGGATTTTGGGGTGCTACCCCGAAACTACTCAAGTTGGGGAGTTGTGCTGAAGCATATGCTTGGTAGGCGTCAGGACAAACGTCATACTGAGATTTCGAGCTTGTAGGTCAACTTTTCAAAATTTGGTGGCCTTTGAAAAAAGTGGTGCTTTAATTTTTTGAGCATTATATTATTACTTGGGATGATTGAAGTTTGTTTCGTTACTGTTACTCTTTCTCATGACATGATACGTAGTTTCCGCAATATTACTTAATGCGGATATGATAAATTCTACCAAGTTTGATGTATTTTTAACATAATGTTTATATGTTTAAATATAGTATGAAGACCTTAAACGATAGGTGTTCAATATTTAAGAAAGGTTATTTAACTTTTACTATGTACCATGTCATGATAAAGAGTAACAGTAACGGAACAAAATTCAATCATCCCAAGTAATAATGACAAAACAAATTAATCACAGAAAAATCGTCTAAGTTTATGCCGTGTCTTGTGCGAGATTACGCCTATTAACTCCGAGATGGTTCATCAGCGGGCTCTTGTGGTCTATTTGCGGACTACCAAAGGAGTAGCAGACTGCGCGATACCTCAATTCATATTTAGAATACCTCCGTTACATTACTGCGAGAGCTAAACTCTAAAACAGTCTTTCACCTCCCTATAGAGGCTTCCAAAATCATTGTATATTGAATTTCAGGGCCAAGCAATTAAAACTCAGCAACTTTTCTTGGTTTACGCCGTGTTTTGTGCGTTTCTTTATTGGCCGTGAAAGGCAAACTACCAACTTTATTGAAATAAATTTTCCCAGTTCTGCTGTAAGATTAATATGAACACTAAATAAACTAATGTGACAGTCGTTAGTCTTCGACACATTCGTCTGTGAATTTGGGTTTCTGATCATGGTAAAAAACGACAAAAGCAGATAAATATTGGCCAACTGAAATATTCATTTAACGAAAAACATATCGACAAAAAGTATGAAAGCATACCGTGCAAAGTAGAAAGCACTATAACATTGTGAAACAGCGAAAAGATCCAAATACTCACATACAATAACCTACACAAAGAGTATAAAATTAGACTAAAAATCACATATCGTTTCGGACCCCCCAAACTGCCTCTATAAATAAATCAGTTAATGTAGAGACTAAGACAAACATCGCCCGACGTTGACTGTGTTTTATAAGACATATTTAGGATTTACTCGCTAACCGTTGGAAATACACGAAAAGTTATAAGGACCTTTCGGGTAGAAAATTAAATTCTAAAGCTCGTAAATGCCATCAAAAGTTTGTTACTTCTTAGCGTTCTCTTTTATTTGAAATGGAAATATGAAATTTTGAAACCAAGGAGTGTAGTGACGTCACAAATGTGGGTTTTACTCGCTAACCGTTGGAGATAAACGAAATGTGATAAGGACCTTTCGGATAGGAAATGAAATTTTAAAGCTCGTATGTGCTATCAAAAGTTTACTATTTCTTAGCGTTCTCTTTTCATTTGAAATGGAAATATGAAAATAGTCGCCATTTTTAAATAGTGCAAAATATCGAAATCAAAAGCAGCCTACGTGTAAACCTGGTAAATCAGCTACATCCATGCAAAATTTCATTTAAATCGGACCAGTAGTTCTTGCGTGATTGACTAACAGACAGACAGGATGACAAACACCATCTCATTTGTATATATTAGTATGATATACATACACACTTTCCTACCTACAATGCGGAGGCAGACAGGCTTTTCTCCAGGAACTTCGGTTTTTCCTGTAACAATTTCATTCCAGCAACAATCTCCAGTATCAGCTGTCATTCATTGAATCATTTCCCCAGGGGAGTGCGACAGTTCATATACTCGCTGCTAGATGGGGTTTCAATCATTCCATTCCCTGACCCGGTCCGTCGACTGAAAGCAAGCTGAGGATTTTCACTTTCCTACCTCCGATTAATAATTGGGTGAGTGAAAATGCATGTAGTCTACACATGTAGTTGGTAACATGGAAATAACATAACTACATTACGAATGTGTGATTATATATATTAATGACTTAGGCCAGCAAGTACTAAAAGCAATTCGAAGAACGGGTACTTCAGCTAGTACATATCATAGATCATAAGTAAATAAAACCGTTATCGGATAAAGCACGTGTATTATCAAAACGTGACATATTTAACCTGGAGATTGGTATCTGTTGTCCTGCCAGCTGGGCTTCACCCACGGACTGTGCGAGGGATCATTCCTCTACCGTCACAAGGGCGGTGTCTGGTAGCTGAGCACACTTTGTCAGCAGATACAACTGGGGATGGGTGACAGGTCAGGGAAGGGATTTTGAAAGGAACTGTTCCGGCATTTTCCTAGTGGTGGAAATGGGAAACACGAAAACCATTTTCCGGACAGTCGAAGTGTAGTTAAAAATTGTACGCCCAGTATATAAAGGGAATGTTTTGAGTGCTGCCCAAATATTTAGGCTGATGAAGACGTCAACACGAGTTAGACGTTGAAACATGTACCATGTGTTAAAAGACAGGTGATTGTATCACGACATTTTAATAAACAGTATTGACGAGGCGGAACCATTTGGAACTTTGTTCTTAGTATAATTCAGTCAATACGGAAAAAATGTGCGACTCTCAGAGTCAAAAAGGTTTTACTGATAACGAAGACTATTTATTAATGGAAAAATATCGCTTCAAGATCTTCATTTTTTAATTTAGATGGCGTAGCAATACCTTGGTGATTTATTTAAGCAATTAGTGCAATATAAAGAGAACACATCAATTAATTTTGATATTTAAGACAAACAAAGTGATATAAAAGTATGTCTTTCATTGAACAAGCTCTTTGTCACAATCCGCCATCCCAACTGAGCTCATGTATTCCATCAATCCATTCAATGAATGAATGATCGTGTGGCCTCCAGAGAGGTCGAGTGCAGGTCTTTCTAGTTGACGCCCGTGGGCGACCAACGCGTCGTAATGAAGATGAGGTGATGAAGACGGCATATACACCCAGTCCCCAAGCCACGGGAATCGAACCCGGGACACTTTGGGCCAAAGCCTAGCGCGGTAACCATTTAGCCATTCAATGAATGTGTTCGATATCAACTGTTCTTGTGACCACTCTGATAAAACAGATTGTTATCAGGAGCAGAGCTATATAATATGAAGAAGTACCTGCCTCGCACAGTGATAGTAACTATCAACATGGCCCTCTGGAGTGTTCTGTGTCTCAGCTGTGTCCTGCTGCTCGTAGGAGATACCACAGCGCTTGGAGCTGATCCTCTCAGTGTAGCAATCGCGCTGAAAGCATCTCGAGACACCGCAGTTCTTCAGGAAATCCTGCTCAACATTCATGAAGCGAGACTGTCCAACAGCAGAGCTTACGCTGCCTTGGACCTGAGCGAACCATGCAAGAGTCATTACAACTATTACAAGCTGTCCAGGAACATGTTCCAAACGTGGGCCTTAACCAGTGAGTATTCTCCTAGCATATTGGCTCGACTTCAGATCGTAAAACACTGTACAACACCAGAGCTTACGCTGCCTTGGACCTGAGCGAACGATGCAAGAGCCATTACAACTATTACAAGCTGTCCAAGAATATGTTTCAAACGTGGGCCTTAACCAGTGAGTATTCTCCTAGCATATTGGCTCGACTTCAGAGCGAAAACACTGTCCACTTCTAGTCCTGTTCCCGGTGGAGGAACTGGGATTTGTAAAGGGTGACAAAAATTCACGCAATTCCGAGTCGTAACATGTCAGCTCGCAGAAGTCCTGTCGTATCGCATTTAGTGATTACAAAATAGTATTAATTAGATCTTATCCAAAGTCACCCAATATAATTCCGGAGATAGTGCAAGTTAAAAATAGCGCGCCCTAGTGAGTGAGGCCCTATGCGTCTATTGTTATTATTATTGGTAAATAATTATTATTAGTCTACTAGAAGACCCATGCTGCATCCTACAGCACTTCCGTCCATATGACATTTGCATGTCTTCATGCTAGTGACCCGAACAGACATTTACGGTACCGTCGTTTTGGGTAAAAGATGAAGTAGACATGAGATTGAATGTGTGGGTGTCTCCCTGTCCTCTGTGTGTGTGTCCCACTATTTACCCTGCGTAAGCTTAAAAGACACACGGACGTCAGTTCCAGACGCAATTCTGAAAAGCCGAGTTTAACAGCTAACTCCAAACACATAAGCTATGCTCTTCTCTGAAGAATTAACACGACACGACTCGGCAGTTTGATGCTGGCTAAAGCTAGGGTGATAGGTCACTCGCAAGCTCGTAAACTCACTCTGAAGCTAGTAATTTAAATTTCCACTGATTGGAGATTGCTGGAAGAAATGAAAACGTAAAAACACTTACAGTGGTCGATGTGGGAACTGTCGAGGACTTTCTTGCAGAACTTTTCATGCTGAACAATTCTCAGAGAATATCGATATTTTTAACGGTTTACCCAGTGTAAGCTTAAAAGACACATGGACGTTGGGCTTTTCTTCAACTAAATTCACTGAAATCGAAAATGCTCGGCTTCTTTTGGTCATAAATAAATGTTTTTCTACCTAATCCTTCACCGAGAAATCCTTTATAGAATGGTGAAAACCGCATCAAAATCCATCAAGTTGCTCTCGAGATTACCCTTTACATCCAAGAATTGGGAACTTTGTTTTATACTAAGTAGATAGAGATATCCACACATTTAAGGCTACAGCGGTACAATTTGGTGTTTTGTCTACTTATGAACAATGGTATAAATTTAAAATAAAAGATGGGTCTCTTATATTTGAATTTAGAGATGTAACACTTGGTTAACATATTGCACCCTTCAATAAAGCATGGTTTTCTCAAGATTCATCTACGGGGTCGTGTTCAGTCCAGACTGCGATACACAGCAAAGTTCGCTTAAAACAACATACTCTAATGAATAGAAAGGTTCATGACAGAGGCTATACTAGAAATAAAATGAATAACAAGTAGAATAAAAGAAATTTAATGACTGAAAGGTATGTGCATAATAATAATAATAATAATAATAATAAAAGAAATCCTCCCTGACTTTCACCCCCTTAATAAACAATAATAACACTGAGCGGTAGGAACTCGCTCGTCACAACAAGTCAATGTGAATGCAGCTTCACATAAATGATAAAATCATAACATAAGCATTAGAGCGGTAAGAACTCACTCGTCACAACATATGGATACAAGTCCATTTTTTCTGGTCAAGAAGTTATATAATGTGTGGTGTACTGCTCGTTAGTAAGAAACTGAGTACTGATGCGAGTCCGTTTACAACTGAAACAGTCATGTTGCTTACGGAGTTGCATCTTTTAAATCACACTACGGCTATGGGACCCACCCTTAATTAATACACTATAATTACTACTGACACATGCAAGATCTAATAATATAAACAGAATGAAGAATCTCCCTGATATCCTAGTTGGTGCCGGAGCACATAACGAACACAAAAAGAGCATGCCAGAAATAGGCCAAAACGCTCTCATCATAACTTGGGAACATAGCTTCGCGCACCCTAACTTGACACGGGTCAAGAACGCGTAAAAATAAACATACCAAAAACAACAATAAAATACAAGCCTAACGGCTGAAAAAACTATGTTTACATTTTTATAAAACGCCAGACAAACACGAATTTCGGAAGCTCCCTTACAACTATAGACAGCACCCATTTAATCAATCAATACTCATTATAACCGATCATGGTTTTGTGAATTTTAAACAACATCTTAAATTGCAGTACAGGAAGCAAGCCTGTTACTAATGACAAGTCACGTTATCTGATTTGAGAGCGCCCTTCTTGTATGAGTCACCACTGCCTCAATTATCTCTCTCAGCCCCGCAAGCTAGGTGCAGTTTCACTCTGGAAACGTCAACATATCTCACCCATCCCCTGGATGGCAAGAAACACAAATATATGCCACAAATTCAGCCTCGCGAGGTCATGAACTGGGCTAATGTGGAGCAAGACAGAATAATCACCATGATGTATTCTCGCTAGCACATTATAAAAATCACACAACGCACCAAAATCTTGGACTGACTCTCATACGCACACACTGGATCGGCTCAAAACAGATCAACAATACTGCGTCCATTGACACATTAACAAAAATACATAACAAAAACTCGGGTGAAAAGTGCCATCCCGTTCAAATCTGCTGGAAAGCAACTATCAAAATAATCCTGATCTGTCATAAAATTCTACTCAGAATTAATCTTATCCTCCAAATTCTATTTTTAATCTCAAAATTAATTCAGTTCCATTTTTGTTGTAAGGCATAACCTACCTCCGAATAATAATGCTTAACCGCGATTTACGCAAGCGAACGCGAGCACGGACTGTGCATCGCCCCGTAACGTTGAACCAAATACAATCACAATATTTACAAATTACACAACGCTCGGCTAGTCCCATATTTAATGTGTCAGTAAGACAAAAACTAATAATCTACATTACCTAACAAGCAAACAAATATCTACAAAAATATGTCCCATAATACCATAGCTGATTTAATAAATAAATAAATAAATTCATTTGTACTCAATCCTTTAAAACAGCGCCAGGAAAAACGTCTGCAGCCATCTCCTTTAAGATGTTTATCTGGTCATCGACATCTTCTAGCAAATGTCCTGCTGGTTCCCAGATCCATTCTCGTTCTTAGACGTCATCTCGTGCTGAATTAAATAAAGTTTTGTCAGATACACACACGATATAATTCCTACTATATTCACCTATCAAGTACTATATTCCTTGACAGTCTATTTGGTGAATTATTTCGATGAACTGGTCCTACTGATAGTGCTGGGGCTACAAATAAATCACTGAAATTACACTTATAACTTGACGAAACTGTTCCATATTCAATAACATGAAAATATGCAGAGTATGAACCTTACGTCCTCAGGCGTACAAAATGAGTGAATGAACGTTACGTCCTCAGACGTACAAAAATGAGTGGGTGAACGTTACGTCCTCAGACGCACAAAAATAAGTGTTGATCCTCGAAGCATCTTGGATCCTTATAAATGAAACTAACTAGGGTAGGTGTGGAAGGGGATTTATTAAAAAATATTCCATGATAATTATCAGACTAGCATGCGATCGGTATCATAGAGTTCGTAGCAGTGTGGAGGTTACGATTATGCTGTAGCCGGCTCGAATCGATCGTGGAATTAATCTGTAGATAACTCCCGCGTTAATTTACCAGTGTGCTTTACCAAGCCGAGTTGCCGCTAAAACAAGGCGTCTTGATATTATTGGCCCAGACTCTTGCATGTCTTTGCGCGCTTTTACAAGAATTTCTGCAGTAGGGAGTGGTTAACATGATAATAGACCAATTGCCTCGTAGCATTCGATTTCCTTCTTGGCGCCAACCTTCCTAGCAACAGGCCATAATGTGCGTGCCCAAGCCGTCTTCCGCGCTAAAAGCTGCACCTGTCCTATGTCTCAAGAATATATATGCTTCTTCCTAAATACCACAGGAGCTTAAACCATTGTGTCCTCTTGGCCACTGATTTCTCAATATTTCCCAACACCGTCTGGCTCTCATATCTGTTGTCTGTAGAAATGTATCAAAAGATGATGAATAATTATAAGAATCCTTTATACGGCCTGTGGATAAAGGGTTCAATATAGAGGTGTGCAAATTAATAGAATTAAATAAATAATTTTAATTAGTCATAATTTTATTACTATTTTCAAAATCATTGTATTGACCAACTTCTTTTGTTGTCCTACTTAGTAGTGTTTCCTCTCCCGTGGAATTACACCTTTTCCCATAAGGAATTGCGTCTGGAAACTTTCCGATTATTGGATTCCGAGGGATATCTGAGCTGGGTCCATTTTCAATTTTTCATTAACTTTAGAATTTAAGTCAGGTGATTTCAATGCATAGTTCATGAATCTTTGAATAGTTCAATAGCGTTCATCAGTTAAAAGACCACAAATCCCTCCGCTATAAATTCACACGTAAAGTAGAGTGAAGTAATAAAAACGAAACGTGTGGCATTTTGCATTTGCAAGGCTCCTCTGTTAGTGGAAATTCTAAAAAAATCATTTTAATTCAAGTTTCTTAAATGAAAATATAATTAGTAGTCTTGGTTAAACATTTGAAGTAATTTCATCGCCTTGTAAACATACTTAGTGCATTAAACCGTGGAAAGTAAAAATGCAATTTTGGAAAACTGACATCGAATCTAATAATTTGCACATCTCTGTAAAGACAGCTATCGCCTTCACCACTACAGATAGAATATTAAGTAAAGGCGATTGATGAGAAATGAAAAGATAACTCACACAGAAGGGATTAATATTTATTAAGCTGTAAAATTGATTGAGTATATCTTTGTTATATAACTGAGGGAATGAAATAACAGGATGTAGGATAGTAATCACAAATGTAGGACAACAGTAATTTTTTACCATTACCACAGGACAGTTATCGTATTAGGGTTGCGGACGTCCTTGTATAATTGTTATTTAATCTGTGCCCCGTTTGCTCAGGTCTGTGCTCCTCCGCAACATTCGTTTCAAAATTCTAATAGTACTTCCTTCCATTCGACATTTGCTGTTCGCTTGCCTTTTGGTTCTATTTGAACTTTGACGTCATGAAAGGATTTTGCTCGCGATAGTGCGGCATACAGTAAAGTTGTCCGTGGCTAAACACCGGTTGAGGTAAATTGCCTACTTGATCTAGTGTTTGACCTTGAGCTTTATTGATAGTTATACAAAATGCCAAACGTACTGGAAACTGCCACTTTTTGAAGGAAAATGGCATAGAAGTATCTGATGGCGTAAGGTCAAGGCGAGGGAGTAGGAAATAGTTTCCAACATTTACGCCAGTAATAATTTCCATGCATCTTCCAAACCAACAGTCTAGTACCGTTCAACAGACCCTGGGTAACATTAATATTTCTCAACAAAATCACAATTGAGCCTTATTTTAGTGGAAGGACATGAGGTGGGAATCCACTTATGCCTATGCTGTCTAAAAATTGTGTAGGGAATTGTAGAAATTCACTCTCATCTTCAGTAATCAAATTATTTACACTGATGTAAGTTCTCGATGATCCTGGGATTAGGTCTAAAACTTTGTCATTGATTTATTTACAATGTTCATTTTTAGGTGCTAAAATCACTATTTTTGAAAAGCGTGAAATATTTTTCAGCGTGGGACTAATTCAGAATTTTCTCCATCGACGTGAGGGTCTTCACCGTTACCAATTTGTATCAAGGAGTTTGCAAAGTCACGTTGATCTGTATCCGCTCACATATTTTTGTTGAGTTTAAAAATTTTGAATAATGGCCACAAAGGAGAGAACCTTACTGACATTTGAACTGATGCTACTTTAGATGCGTGAGGCACAACAGGCAATACCTGCCTAAAATCTCCACCTAAGATGATAATTTTTCCTCCGAAAAGCACGTCGTTATTCATGATGTCCTTGAGCAACCGATTTGCACACATCAACGCGTGCTTATTAGCCATAGGGGCTTCATCCCAGATGATATGGTTTGCTGAATGAATATAAAAAGCTTCCTTGCTGTTAACTTTTATTCCTGATACAGAACTTTCATGTAAATGTAGAGGTAACTTGAACTGGCAGTGTACAGTGCGCCCCTGAGGTAGTAACATTGCTGCAATACCAGTCCATGCAACAGAAACTACATTTAACTCCAAATTTTTGCAACTGTGAATCAAGCATTGGTAAAGAAATGTTTTCCCGGTGCCCCCTGGATCGTCAATGAAATATGTATTACTCATCCTTTCATTGCTGTTTTATACTAATCCCAAAATTTCTGTAATTATAGCCATTTGCTTGGTTTATCATCCGACTTAATTGATCCTCATTAAGTTTTGGATAATTCATTGGTAAATTTGTCTGAGGGAAATTATCAATAATAGCTGGCAATTCGAGAGAAGTAATGGGAAGACCATGGAGCTTTAATGTATTAGAAATATGTATAAGAGTGAACGGATATGCAATGTTAGGTTCGTGAAACTGCAGATAATCTTCTGATAATGAATTCTTGAAAATGTCCCATAACTATCTTACATTTGAAGGGGTCTGAAAGATAGATATGTAAGAAAACAGTTGTCGTAACCGAGAAGGCATCTGAAATTGTGACGCTTCTGCCAAACAACGCTACCATTCAGAATCGTCAATCAGCAAACCTCGCTCCTTAGCTGTTTCTTTAAAAGTAGAATAGACAACTTTTTGAATGTTCGTACATCCTGGAAGCTGGTAGCACCTATGACGTTGAAGCAATAACCGGCGTAAATAATACCTTTCTGTTTCTGTAGGCGAAACATTATACATTCTGCCTATAGTTTTTGAAACATTTTTTTCTTTCTTGCCACTGACAGTTGCTCTTATTCCAGACGTAATGTACTGGTGTTTCAGGATATATATACGGTCTTCTGGCTTGCGAATCTTGATTTAACTTGAACCACGCTTGTAATTCCGTGTTGCGCAACTGTGCTTGAAGTGAAATATCAGAAGCGTTATCATTTTTAAAATAGATATTTTGCAAGTTTGGCAAGTGAACTGGTAATCGCACGATAGAATGTGACTATTCATGCATGTGAAATGAAAATATCCTGAATGCGGCTTCTGTTGGACCAACATATCTAGCATTTAGGAAAGAAGTAATTTCATCGTAGTTCACCGTTTCACCTTCAAGACATATTTTAACAATGCAGCAGTCATGACCTTTATACACATACTTGTGGATTTTAATATATAAGATACTTGTGGATGTATTTAACACTCGGAACACTTGAGCATATTTCAACATTAATATGAGCTTACAAGTAAAGTAAAAGAAATGGATTGTAGGGAACAATGAATCGACCATCGATTTCAATGGCAATGCCTCGAATAGTTTTTATAATAATCCGTCCATTATTTCTTCTCCTATACGAAGGATAACCATTGGCATTATCTTTGGTCTCTTCCTGAAACTGTTTAGGGAAATCTTTCTTACATACGCCATCTTTCATACAGACTGAAGAAGGATTCAAAGATCCGCGAGGACCATGTACCATATGACGCCTTACCGACTCGTATAGCGCTTCATCCTTGAGATCTGGTATTTCGGCTGACACCACACTGTCAATGTCAGAAATTTCTCGAAACTTACAATCTTCCGTTAATGTTAAGAGTAAATGGATGTGCGGGAGACCTCGTTTTTGAAATTCCACTGTATATAGATATGCTTTTACCGAAAATGTCCTTAACATTAATCAATCGTAGCAATCCCTTTACTTTGCAATGGAAAACTCTCACTTCAATATCAGACCTATTATCAGCCGTTTCCCAGAGATGAATGCCGTTAAGTATTTCTGGCCAGCCCGCATTATACTGTAGGTGAACGTAATAAATAAATCTGGCTTTCCAAACTTCCTCACTATCGCCATCGCATCCTGATAATTTCGCAATATTTTCCTTGGGCTACCTGTAAAAGAAGATGCCAAAACTACAATACGACCGACACAGAGATTTTCATTTTCTGCTCGTACATGCAAGGCGTCTGCTAAACCGGCATATGTATCAACTCGTAACTTCGTTTGTTGATGACGTATAAATTTCAACCGGTCACCTTCCATATGACAGTAGTAATCCACGAATAAATATCCATTTTGCAAACTTGAGCAGCGACAACTAACTCAACATGACCTCCATGAACACCATTCATAGACATACATTTTGTATATTTTTAAGGACGAATGATGAAACGAAAAGAAGACAGTTTGTAGCTGGTGAGACCAAAGACTATATAATTGAAAGATCGGATACAGAATACAAAATGGCGGTTCCAACATTCGACTGAAGCGGCATCTTCGTGAAATTAGTTGTCTTTCATATACAGTATTTGTTGTCATTCAAAGAGATGTTGATATGACAGTGTCATTAGCAAAATGACTGCTGATTGTGCATGAGCATTTTAGTCTCAAAGTAATCCATTCTTTGAGAATTTTAATTAAATTATGTGCACAGAATCCCCTTCTGCTTATTGTATGGATACATGCGATATTAGCGCCCGAGTGGAACAGATAGAAGTTAACGACATCATGTATGGATACATGTGACATTAGCGCCCGAGGGGAGCAGGTAGAAGTTAACGATATCATGACGTAATTAGGGAACTCTCTGTTAATATCAAGTTAGATTTATTATTGGGGCGGCGTTGAATATCATGATACAGTGTTAGTCGTTGTCGCCTAGCGACAATATGTCCGTCAAGTCATTCGATTCTATTTTCACGAGACCTTGAAGGAAGTAATATTCACAATTATTTTAATACTCGAATGATAAAATAAAGTAAGGTGGATATCAATTGACGGTGCTTGACGGGCATTACATTTTAAGACAACAAACGTCGTCGTAGCGCAAATACTTCCCGAGAATTTCAGTTTTAGTAAAGGGTAAAATTTTTTGAAAACTATTTTAATTTATAGGATGTTTTGTTTTATATCGTTATTCCTTCTCGAGCACGTCAATCATCCAACTGCCTTGCCGAAGCGTGATGTAATGAAACATCTGTCTCCACTCTTGAACAATTTCTAAAATCTCAGTGTTGGTTTTTCTCTCAACTCAGCTGATGTTTAGCATTCGACGCCAACACCACATCTCAAATGCTTCCAGCCTCTTGATGTATCTTGTTTAGCGTCCAGGTACAACGCTAAGGACCAAACATAAGACTTTATGATCTTTTTTCGTAATCTGAGGGACATTGAACACTGATATAAAAGCGGCTTTCCTAGCTATTGCTGTCCGGGATCTAATTTCACTATTACGGTGTAGGTATTCTGCTGTGATCTATCCTCATAAGTTGTGTGATAACCGTGTTATTGTGGTGGTGGTACTAGTGTATGTATTTGAAAAATTGGGAATAGGATATGGAAGAGGTGGTCGCGGCCGTAAGTTAGGAACTATCCCAGCATTGGTCTGAAGTAGAATTGACAAACCACGGAAAACCACTTTTTGGAAGACCGGGTTGGGAATCGAACCCTCTTCTCCTCAGTTTTTTCCTCACGAGGCTGGGTGTACCCCGACCCAGCCCTCTCACCAGAATTTAAATTTCTTGGCAGAATCGGAAATCGAAACCGGTGCTCCAGGAAGACAGCCAAGAACGCTAGCCGCTACACCATAAGCTGGAGAGATAGTTCAGAGCAGGGTGCATGGACAGCTGCATCAAAACAGTCTAAAGACTGGAGACTCACAGGGATTTTCATGTTGCAGTGTCCGATGCTTCCACTTCGTTCCCGCCATCCTCATCGCTTCTGCAGGGATCCATGGTCCATCTGGGCAACTTCGACGAGTGTATCGGGGTTCGTGACCAGGTGTGGAACAATGTGAGTGTGTTCCATGGCCAACACTGCCTCGCCACCTACCAGTTCAGGAACAAGACTGCCGCCATGCAGCGAGGGGTGAGTACATCGCAAGTCTGTAGTAATAAGGTTGGTTGGTTCCTTCGTTTAGGGGCTGCGACAACGCGGTTATGTAGCCCCGTGTACTTTGGGTGTGTGTAGAATCTGTCTGATAACCAGTGTTAATTGTGATGGCTCTATTAGTGTGTGTTATCTGTTTTTTAATTCAAGTAAGGGCTGCATACATTCGATTTTCAAGTAGTTCATACTTTTGCTACCAAATGCTACCGTCCACGACACCTAGCTTGCGGACTTGGCTACTAGATGGCTTCGAATTCAACACCTGGCGGCGGACGTTGGAACTAATAGAGCGTTATCAATTCCAACCTACACATTTTGGCTTCACACAAGGATAGTTAGTGAAAGGTTCTATTGCCATAAATCTATGACATGGGACCGCCGCGCCGG
Organism: Meconema thalassinum; assembly: GCA_946902985.2. Taxonomy (NCBI): domain Eukaryota; kingdom Metazoa; phylum Arthropoda; class Insecta; order Orthoptera; family Tettigoniidae; genus Meconema; species Meconema thalassinum. The sequence goes on from OX336391.1 coordinate 99,213,808, forward strand.
CTCTACTTCACCTCCAAAGGAAGGCATACTAAGGGATTTTAACGCTCTTAAAATATCTGTGGCTTCGGCAGGGTTTGAATTCGCGATCTTGGGCATAGAAGCTCAGCATGCTACCAACTACGCCACCGAAGCCGCCTGTAGTAATAAACAATGCTCGGCTAATCGATCAATTTTATTGATCAGTAGACACGAGACGAGAACAGAAGTTTAATTGCGAGGTCGTCGCTTAAGTTGAGTTACGCTTATTTTCGGAATGTAGTATAGAAATATATAAAAGTTACTTTTAGCCTAAATATACGAAGTGTGCTTCCTTGTTTATGTTAACAATAACCAAATAAGAGTCAGTGACAGTGGAAGGACAAACGATGTCGTGCTATTTCGTCCAAACACCTATGATTGACAGTTTGACAGGTCTACAATAACTGTTTCATTTCATTGCGTTTCTTGTTAGAAATAGGTAATTTTTTGATGTTAGTAATAATGGATAACGGTATGGAGAACTAAGTCTTGAAGCTGATCGGCTGGATCGAGTGTTTCTGGTTGACATCTCGGTAATTAGTTTCGTCAGTTCGTTAATTTGGAATTGCAATGACGCAATGGTAGTAGGTTCGGAAGTAGAGGCCATTATAGAGGTACAAGGTGTTGCCGGATATAGTTCAAGTAATCTACCGGCGATTTTTGCAAGCCCATCAAGATTGCCTTCTGAAACTGTGAGGATCTTCTGTACATCAGAAGGCAGGCGAGACATCCAAATGTTCTTAAGCATGGTGATACCGGCTAATGTTTTCAGACGACGAAGGAATTGAGATGGAGTACGGTCTCCGAGTTTCTCGGTTCGCAGTAGCTTCTTCTCTATTCGTTTTGCATTAGATTGTGACATGCGGTCGATTAACGCCTTATTTATTATGGCATACTTATTAGTAACTGGCGGCGACGATAAAATGTCCTGAACTTCGATAGCTAATTTTTCACTTAAGCTAGCTACTACATGACTATATTTTGTTTCATCTGCAGTTACGTTAGCTAAAATGAACTGACCTTCAAGTTGGCCAAACCAAAGAGCTGGATTTTCAGACCAAAACGGGGGAAACGTGATGCACCGCTGGTTGATCGTTGAGTGCCATAACGTTAGGTGAATGATACTTATAAAGGACGGAATGATAACTAACACTGTAAGTGATGTTCTCCAATATTTACTTCATATCACGTCGGCGTCACCATTTTGTATCCGATCTATATATTAACATTCATCAAAGAACAGCAATAACACAAAGACACAGAATGGCACAAATATATATCCACAGATAGAGCACATCGCTCCTGGCTGCTTTTGACTGCTCAGAGGCGTACAAGATACATATTAATTGCAGATTTAATTTCTGATTTACAAATGAGCACGCAGCAGTACGGCATTCTAAAGTCCAAAACACAACTTCGCGGAAAACAAACAACAAACGGTTGAACATCGTAATTCAGCGAGGCTCCAAAGCCTTTCACACTCAAAGCAATGGCTTCTTACCAAGGAAGTCAGACCGTACCTAACCTTACCGACAGTTCTACCCACAATGTGCCCAAGAAATCCCAGAAAAGTTATGCTTCTGCAATACAGTTAACACCGAATAAAGAACAGGGTATTATTATTGACGCCATTGATATCAATACAAATAAAATGTCTGCAACAGTGACTTGAAAAAGTATAGATCACAGCAGGTTGGTGCTGCTCTTAGCGTCTATATCTGGAAACGAGGTTGTACGCATAAATCAATGCTGTAATCGTTGAATGGGCAGGCAGTCTAAAGCAGCCAGGAGGGATGCGATCCAGCTGGCAGTGCCACAGATAGAGCACACTCTCTCTCTCTCTCTAGTACCAATCAGCACCACCAGGAAGCGGCACCTCATAGTAAACACTTTTCCACTACAAGAACGGCTAACACAACGCCACACAACTTCACCGCACGTCTTCTCATTCTTAACCGTATACCGATACCCGTTAAGTAATAAACTAGGTTGGCCCCTTGTAGTGGTTGAAAACTCCATAATTAACAAAGATGTTAATTCATAGAGATTATTCGAACGAATGAAGTCTCTGTTCATAAACAAAGGTGGGGAGGGAAGGAATGGAATTTGACAGCAGGGGTGGGTGGGAAATCCAGTTGTGGATATCCCACAACCTGTGGTTGTGCACGTAAGCACAGGGGTCATTGACCTCCGACTATCTGCACTGCTTCAACCCTTGTCAACATTTCGTCTGGACGAGATGGCACTCATTAAATTGTGTAATAATTTGTAAAACCGAGCTGGAAGAAATCGCACGTTTTTTCAAGGAAATTTGTTGCTGGACGAAATGGCACCTGGACGAAATGGCACTGAACCGGAGAAACAGCAATCCCATTGGGAAGGGCTTCGAGATAAGAAAACGAAGAGTTTTCAGGAAAAATGTTGAATTCTTGTTCAATGTTTACAAATTAGGATAGGAACATATTTGTTTTACTCTGTTTTCACAAAGAAAGGATATTATTTAATAATATATGATACAATATATTGTAATTAATTAAATAACTGTTTTGTGTCTGTGAGAGCGAAGTTAAATGAGTGAAGTAGGCTACATCGACCAATCGATTAAAATCACAACAGATTAATCGTTATAGAAATTAATCAACTTATGTGTTTCGATAGATCGATTATTGGATAACTAAAATTAAGAGATTAAAAGTCTGTAGTTAAAATCCTGGTGCTAGCAGCATCATCCTTAAATTCCCTCCACCGAGTTTTTCCACTGTGGCGTAGTCGGTAGCATGCTGAGCTTCTATGCCCAAGATAGCGGGTTCAAACCCGGCCAAAGCCGTCAGAATTTTTAAGAGCGTTAAAAATCCCTCAGTATGCCTTACATCGGAGGGGAAGTAAAGCCGGCGGTCCCATGTCATAGATTTATGGCATGTTAAAGAACCTTCCACTAATTGCACCTGTGTGAAGCTAAATCGGATAGGTTAAGAATGTAAACAACGCTCTTAGGTTTCTACATTCGTTGCCAAGAGCCGAATGCGGTGGCGTCTAGTAGCTAAGTTCTGAACTTGGCCTAGTAGTCTTTGACGGTGGCGCTTGGCGGCAAAAGTAGGAACTATTTGAAAAATTCTGAGTTGCAGTACTTAAATTAAAAAACAGATAACACACACTAATACATTCATCACAATTAACACCGGTTATCAGACAGATTCTACACACACACACAAAGTACACGGGGCTACATGACCGCGTTGTTACAGCCCCTAAACTTAAGAACCAACCAACAACCACACGCCTGCCATACCTCGTTGATTTGGGTGTGGATGTACCGAATACTGTAGCCGACCGAGCAGTGACTGGCTGTGAGAGACCTGTAGGTTTTGTATCCCGGGAACTTCAGTTAAAAATCTGGTTTGAGGGCTCGTGAGGTGTGTTCAATTCCCACCTCAGCCATCCTAGAAGTGGTTTTACGTGGTTTCCCACTTCACCTCCAGGCACATATTGGGATGGTACCTAACTTAAGGCCACGACCGACTTCTTCCCAATTCTCAACTGAATTATAAATGCACACTGTACCTCTACAGCCCTCGTGGTGTAGCGGCTAGCGTTCTCGGCTGTCGCACTTGAGGTCCGGGATTGAATCCCGGTTCTGCCAAGAAATTTTGATTCTGGTGTGAGGGCTGGACTGGGGTGCACTGAGCCTCGTGAGGCAAAACTGAAGAGAGGAGGGTTAGATTCCCAATTCAGCCATACTGAAAGTGGTTTCCTCAATTCTACTCCAGACAAATGCTGGGATGTATCCTATCTTAAGACCTCGACCACCTCCATCCATATTGTGCCCAACTCTAGGAATGGGTATTCCAAGATTCAGACACCTAGATATCAAGGGAAAGGCTACAGCCGCTTTTGAAAGTTGAGATATTTGAATATCGCGCTCCATTACTTCTAGAATGGAATGCAAACTTTGTGCAGCCAAGAGCATGTTAAGTGACGTAGCGAGTAGTAGCAGAGGTCGAGACTATTTGTTGATTAAATAGTTAGCCATGGAGTAGAGACTTGAGACTTAGATCAGATTACTGGCACGGCCAAATGAAAGAGAATGCACTTAGTCTCAAGTGAATCGGACCAGAGACACCGGAGATATGAGGATTTCCAGATTTCAGCGTGATCCAGCGTGGACCCGACCGTTTTGAATAAAAGCCGACCGGCCCAAGCATCATCAGCTCACTTCGAACCAAGCTCTTGCATGACAAGGTGCTGCTGCTACGTTGAGCCAAGGCACATGGTTGCCGGATCTACGCAGAAGATATCTTTAAATTGTGATAGTCACAAAAGTGTTGCGATACGTGTGGAACATAGTAAGTTTCCGGCAGAAGGAATCACTAAGGTGATTGTTATTTTTCTACGGACACTGGTGAAATACTTTATTTCTATATGGACACATGCTAGACTTTGTCTAGAAAGTACTTTGTCACAGTCCAGTAAAAATAATTCAATACTTGAATATTTTAATCCAATTAGTCAGTTTCATAAATTGTAACTTGATAACCACTCCGATCTTTCAGTATATTGAAGGCCAGTCTATCACGGTGTTGTTCATTAGCCGACAAAGGGAAACTATAAGTTGCTTCGCGCATGATAGATGGTGATAAACCATGCCCAGGGAACGATCTTCAGAACAGCCGTTGATTGATTTAGACTGTCAGTGTTTTCCTGTACTGAAAAGATTACCGTGAGTTATGTTACAACTGACGTATTTGAGAATAGATCATTTGGATCTGACCCCATTTAAGCAAACTGCTATGGATTTAATTGAAGTCAATATTAAAATGGATCAGCAGTTACTTCAAACTTCAAGAAATATTTCCACTATGTCGTGTTAGACAGATTGTGGGTATATAATGGCGGCCGATACAAGGATTAGACGTGCGTGTCCAGTAGGGCATGTATCTGGATAAATCTGGTACAGACCAGGTTCACTACGCTTCAAGACCAACGAGAAATGTAAGCCACATTTGACTTTTATATTATGCCTAGCTAATTGGAACAAACTCATTTTCTGCAGATGACCAACACATTTGTTTTTCTTCGTATTTAAATCTGGCAATGATTTACGCAAGACACATTAGGGTTATTCTGAGTATTTTCAGCACTCAGAACAGTTTAGGATCGATGACCGAGCATAACGAGCATTTATTTGAATGTTTCATGTTTTTTTGATAATCACGGTAATCAGCCGAGGTAACTGTAAAAGTTAATAATTATTTTTGTTGAGAAATGGATATTTTATCCATATTCGAAGAATCAAACATGTGGATTCTCACATAATGAAATAATAATTAAACACATCTACAATAATATAACTAATAATAATAATAATAATCCAATAATAATAATAATAATGATTTTCATAACTTTTCTAAATAATTCTTGGATCTTATATTTTCTAATAATCACATTCATTGAGAGAGAGCTTATGAAGTAGTTTAATCATTTCTAGTTTGGAACAGGTGATTTTCCGAAGGATAGTGGTTAGCGCAAGCCCGCATTCAACCAACATTACAGTTCTGGTTGAACAGTTAATATTTGCAATGAGCAAAGTATATTTTTCAGATAACACGGAGAGGCATGAAACGGGAAGCAAATGATATTTGTATCAATTAAGATATTTTTGTATTTATATAAAATCATGACGTAGATACACATTCGAAAGTGAAATAGAGAGTATCATAAGTGTGGTAACTTCACGATTTGAACTGAATGGTAAAATAAAATAAACGTGTAAGTTTATAAATCTTCCAGTGTTGATAGCAAGCAGAGGCTTGATTTATTGTATAAATTTTGGGAAGAAAATTTATGTGTGTGGAGTAGTTGAAATGCCATTCCCAGGTGCGCATGTTTAAGTCGCAGGAATGAGGAGGTTTTTATTTGAGCATCAATCAAATAGCAGGTTCGATGACTCAGTGTTAAAGAAGGAGTATTGGAACTACACATTGCGTCGTATGAATGACCCAAAGGTTATTTCTTAAAAAACCATCAGTTCTTATTTCAACCTTGTTTACGGATTCCATTAAGACTTTGATTTTGCTAGAACTCGGATTTGTCATGATAATATTTTATTCTTCTTCAGAGGAAGACCTTTGCCGTTGTTGTTGGAATATTGTGTTCTTATAAAAATAATAGAATGGGCCACTGCCAATTAAAAATAATTCTATAACCACGATTAATTTGAAGGATGTTTTCAATCCTAGTGTCATGAACTAAATGAATTTATTATGAAGCTACAATTCTTATTTCCGCATTCTGTTCAAGAATTGCAAGTTGTGAAAGTTACTAAAATAGCAACAAATATAAATATTTCTCTTAATAATGATTCCAAGTGGAAAATCGAATAGTTGAATGGTCCAACAATTTATTGATCAAGTTGATGATTCAGAAATCATATATTTTGTTAGGAACTTGAAGTTCATAATCGAGTCACTTCTCGAAACGTTTAATGTCAGAAGAACAATTAATTTTGTTGTGCTTCGCACAGTTCTTCGATGCTATGCTCAAGGGTCAGATACTTTTCAGATGTTGTTATTAATATGTGTGCATAATTTGTGTTGATTCAGAGATAATAATATTTTTTGACAATATTTTTTGGAACTGGAAAAATAAGTGAAAGTTAAAACATTCTATGAACAATTATTCTACGAGTGTTAATATTATATAAAAATTCAACCAGTGAACTACAGTATTTCCAGTAAAGACAATTAAATTTGAACTGGATTTAATCATAAATAATGGATATAATTTTGGAACACAGTCTACAGGACTGATAATCAGACTTGTGTCTCCAAAGATAATTGTCCAATGTGTTGGAAAATTTCTGTACATTGTGTAAATAGTAATGTGGGTCGCCACACATGAATGATGCTGCTTTGAGCATTTTATTTTGCAGTCAATTTTAAATTCAGAATAAAATGAGATAATTTTACATGTTGTGTTATGCCCAGTTGAATCTCCTTCTATCCTTATTGTTGCATTGAGCCAAAAATCAGTAAAGCATTTTATTCATTCGATGTCGTTTTTGCGATTAGCTTTAACCCATCTGGCGCCCCGGGATATTTTGACTCTCGTGCTGACTGATTCTTGGTAAAATGCATATGTGGTCGTGCGGACTCCGGTCTAAACGGGCACATAAAATAAGATAGAGAGAGAAAATGGCTTCGAACGTGGGGCTCGAGTTAGACACGGTCAATCGCATGCCGATTTAAATTGTGATAATTTTTATAGAAATATTTTGGGTATTGAGAGATGTCTGGTTTGGATGAATAAATTAGTAGGAAACCCAATTAGTGGGGAAAATTAAAAATTTAACTGGGTTAATAATTAGAATGGGTTTGATTATTTTTGATAATGGCTTAACCATTAGGGCGTCAAGTAAATTCAGTAGTAAACGTTCGATGACTGGACATACGCATTATTAGAATCCAGGTGGAGGATATTTGAGAACTTGCATATTTTTCTTGTGATATTGTGGTAAATGTAATTCGTAAAAGTAGAGAATTTTGTTTTTCCATCACGTCGACATTAGGACAAATCTCATTTTATTAGAGTGTTCCAATTAGCTATTAATATTTCTTGTTCTAATTATAATCTTGTGTCTGCCAACATGTATACCCCTAAGTTTTGAATAATAATTGAAAATTATGGAAGAGATGATGAGGATGATGAGGAGTTTGGAAGAGAGTTCCAAAGAAGCTGGACTGCGTGTAGCAGCCATTATGAAAGAAAATACAGAGGCTTTGGAAAAGAAACTTAAAGAAAATTCTGATTCTTTAAAAAATAAACTTAAAGAAAGTTTAGATGATAAACTCAAGGAAAATTCCGATTTGTTAGAAAGCAGGTTAAAAGATAACTTGAAAGAAAATTTAAATAGTAAATTTAATTCTATGGAAAATAAATTTAAAGGAAATTCCGAAATCTTGAAAATGTCACTTGAGAGTAAAATGACTAAATTATCCGAAAAAACACATGAGCTCGAAACTTCATTAGCCACTAACGCAAGTTTAATGGACGATAAATTTTGCGATGCCGATCTAAGATCCCAAAGCTTACCTGATAGGATAGAACATGGTCTTAGGAAAGTTGGTGAAGACATGATCAACCTAGAAGTCAGAGTGAAGAAAGAGAGCAATGAGATGGCAACTCTAGTTGTTCAACGTTTGACAGAACAATTCAAAGAACTCATAGTGGCAGAAATAAGAGAAGGTGTGATTAATGAATTACAAACTGAATTTAAAACCACAGTTATCGATGAGATTAAAGACACACTCATGCTGGAGAACCAAGAGGGAGTCAAGGAAATTAGGGAATCTTTGTCATCCCATATTCAAGTAATTTCCAAAGACATTCAAGCAACTCAGAAGGATATATCAGATGTGACAGGGTCGTTGAAAAGTCACGAGGATGTTATGAACCAGATATCCACTGATGTCAAGGAGAACTGTAAGGAAACCGAAGAAATTAGAAAAATGGCAGAAGAAAACCATAAGGAAATTGAGGCTATGAAAACCCAAATCAAGGACGAGAAACAGTCTGACCATCTGTTGAAAATGCCAAGTATAAGGGGAGAAGAACAGATACAGATAAACCTAGGAGCAGCTAGAGAAACTGATAGTCAAAGACAGGATGAGGTCAGGACAGTATTTCAATCCAACCCCATAACCGTATTCAAGAATGTAGAGGATAAGCCTTCTAAATTTTCAGGGCGAGATTCTGTGACACCCGTAGAATTCTTGAGAGAAGCAGGTGATTACCTAAAAGATTCCAAAATCCCTAAGGAAAGACAAATCCGAGTGATAAGGAAATTTTTGGAAGGTCCCGCACTTCTCTGGTTTAGGGCATTTAGGTCCACTCTCACCAATTTTGAGGAGTTTTCCCGTGGGTTATTAAAAAAGTTTTGGTCCCCGGAAACCCAACAGCAAGTCAGAGCAGAATTATATTCAAAGAGATTCTCGACGTCACAACCTACTCGATACTCTACGTACTTTTCTGGACAGCTTTCTAAACTACAACATTTAGATCCGCCGATGCCAGATAATGAATTAATTACCGCATTAATACGTCAGTTTCCAGCAGAAGTCCAAAGAACTTTGATCGCTGCTGACATTTATAATATGGAGCAATTTGAAGAGGTATTGCAGAAACTTGATCACACGAACGCTCAATTCTTCCATCAGAAGGGAGGAAAGAATAACAACGCTGTGTACGCTGTTATTGCCGACAGTTATTCCCAAACACCTCGAGAGATTCGAGAGGGGCGAGAAGAGAAAACGCCGAGGGAAGAGCCCGATAAAAGAGGATGGAATCAGAACAATAACAGATACAGTTACAAGCCTTATGCGAGACCGGATGGTGGATATCGATATAATACTCGATGGAGAAGGCCAAGGGATAATCAAGGAAGGTACCAGGAAAGAAGGTAATATGGTAGAAACAATAACTACAATAACATAGGGAATGTGAACACTCGTCAGTCCAATGAAGAGTTCAATAAGGAGACGAGGAAGAACTTGGAAGAAAGACACCAAGAAAACTTGCAGTTCTTGGAACAGAAGCCCAATGAACCAGGTCCATCGGGAACACAACAATCCCGAGGGAATGGAAAAGAAAAAAAAACCTTCGAATTCACAGTAGGAGATAGAATTTTAAACACTTTCACTTCCAGGATTATTAAATGGCAAGCAGTGGATGATGACTTAATTCAACATAATGACGAACGGAAAGAAATGGGTACAAGAATTAAAATGCCAATCATATCATGCGAAGTATTCGGTATGCCTGTCGATACTTTAATTGATACTGGGGCTATGCTTTGTCATGTGAGCGAGAAGCTTTATATTCTGTGGAAGCTCAAAGAGAATTTAGAGGAGATTCCAGTATCAGGAATTAAAATCCAAGGAATAATACCCAACAAAATATCTCTGTGTAAAACACAATTATACTTATGTATTACTATTGGAGGACATGATTTCCGACATGTGTTTGTAGTAATGAAGGACATGGCTTTTGACATGATATTGGGAGCGGATTTCATTCAGAAATATCAAGCAGTGATAGACATGAAGACAGAGACGATCAGATTCAAGAATACCGAAGAGATAAACTTCGAGGGAAAAGAAGAGGAAGACATCGAGGGAGATGATCAATGGTCTCTGATTTTCCATGAAGCTGAAGGAAGAGAAGTCTACACTGAGAAGGAGTCCCCAGAGCTAGGAAAAATTTTGGAGGAGTACCACGATATTTTTGATATTAAACCTGGTGAAATTAAAGATTTTGAATATCGTATTCGTGTAATTGATGATGCACCTTTCCATGCTAAATTGTATCCGGTAGCGGAAAAGCATCGAGAAATAGTAAAAGTGCTTATCAAAGAGATGGAAAGTAACAATGTGATTGAAAAGTACACTATCTCTTATGTCAATCCATTAGCAGTAGTGTCTAAGCCAGATGGAAGTCTGAGACTATGTTTAGACGCGCGAAATTTGAATTCAAGATAGCTGCCAGAGTATGACAGACCACCAATCATTAGAGAACTGTTAAGGAAATTCCAAGGCAAGGTCTGGTTCTCTAACATTGATCTCACTTCGTCCTACCACCACATTAGGCTTAGTGAAGATTCCAAAAAGTTTACAGGGTTTATGTTTGACCAGCAGACATATGTATTCCGCCGTCTACCATTCGGGGTCAAAACATCTGGATCTGTTTTGATCAGAGCACTGGAACAAAACTTGAGTCCTGAAGTAAAAGCGATAGCAATTCGTTACATAGATGATATCCTAATTGCATCTGAGACTAAGGAGGAACATTTGTTACATCTTCAGATGTTATTCGCAGATTTGAGAAAAGCGAACTTTAAAGTAAACCTTCGAAAATGTCAGTTCTTTCGGAAGGAAATAAAATTTTTGGGCCACATTTTGGATGGTGAAGGATACCGTCCCAATGAGACAAAGATACAGGTGATTGCAAATTTCCCTAGACCTCCTAGAGTGAAGAATGTCCGCAGTTTTCTCGGGACATGCCAATTCTTTGCAGGGCATTGTCCAAGCTTCACCAAGACGGTTGCTCCATTGCACGAATTATTAAAAAAGGAAACAAATGGAAATGGAATGAAGATTGTGAACAATCATTTCAAGATGCCAAGAGGTTATTGGTAAACAGCGTGAAATTAGAGTATCCTGACTTTACCAAGAATTTCATCATAGAATCCGATGCATCCACAGTAGGGATTGGAGCTATTCTTCTTCAAGAAGATGACGATCACAAGAGACGTTACCTGGCGTTCATAAGCAGGAAACTTCGTCCATCAGAAAGGAGTTATTACACCACAGAGTTAGAAGCCCTTGCTGTAATCTTCGCGTTGGAGTCGTGGAAGAAAATGTTAATTGGACATTCAGTAATTGTGAGGACTGATCACCATGCATTGGAGTTTATCTTCAGAACAAACTTTGCAAGTGATAGGATAACTAGATGGTCACTTTTTATTCATCAATTCAACCTAGTTATTGAACACACTCCTGGAAAATTGAACGTTGGGGCCGATTTATTGAGTAGAGCAGTGGAGTCTACATCTAAGGTTTTTCAAGTTAACCTGACGCAGGAAGATGAGGATACCTTGAGAAGGTTAAGATTGTTGCATTTATCCCAGAGGAGAGACCGACGTTTTAGAAACATTTTTCGTTTTCTACAGGGAGACATGGATCCAAATGATGATGATTTTGTGGAAACTGAAAGAATTTCAAGAGATTTTATGATGTTAGATGGTTTAGTCTACAAGTTTGCAGATCCCGACCATACGAAGCTGAGAGTAGAGATACCTCCACGAATGCAAAAACCCATTAGCTGGATGGCACATCGAATTGCAGGTCATGCTGGAGTAGATAAGATGGTCAACTTGATACAAGACAAATTTTCGTGGGAGCGAATGCGACAAACTCTCAGGAACACTATTCGAGAATGCGACTTATGCCAAAGGAGTAAACATAATTCTAGATTATTGAGAGAATTACCAAGGCCTATTATTCCCTCTAAGCCTTGTGAAATCTTCGCGACTGATCTTTATGGTCCTCTCCCAAAGTCTAAAAGAGGTAACCGATATATTCTGGTGACCATGGATGTTTTCAGCAAATACACTATGTTACACCCAATTCAGAAGGCAAACGCAAAATATTGTGCGAAGAGAATTAGAGACAACGTAATTCCGGAAGCAGGCAAACCGGAATTCCTTTTATCAGAACGTGGAACCCAATTTACATCTTTAGAATTTAGAACCGTCATGAATAATCTTGGGATTAGACAATTGTTTTGTTCTATCAGACATCCTGAAAGCAATCCAGCAGAACGCGTGATGGCTGAAATATCTAAATTTTGCCGCCTCTATTGTCCAAATGAGCATTGGAAATGGATGGATGTTCTCTCATCAGCATCCGAATCCATCAACTCTACAATTCATGAGAGTACTGGACAGATTCCCATGTTGCTTCATCATGGAATTAAACCCACAAGATTATGGGATCGAATCATCTCTATTCCACCTGAGATTGAACCAAGTCGTCAGATGAGGGAATCTCTAGCTTTAGACGAGATGAGGAGCCAAGCTGAGAAAAGAGAGTGCAGAGTGAGAGGAAAGCGTTTTCGCAGACCCTTGCGCGTAGGAACTCCTGTTTTAGTGAAAAGACCTACACCCTCTGACGTGCAAAATCGAGTGTACTCGAAGTTTGCAAGCCTTTACGCTGGACCCTATCGTATTGTGGAAGTAAACAACAATGGAAACTATGAAATCGCCAATACACGAACTGGTAACATCGTGGGAACTTATAATGCAGCGAATTTGAAGATTTATTATTCAAGAACCAGATGATTTAATGTGTAGATAGGAAAAATAAAAAATTTCCAATTTTTATTTTTTGCTAGGTGTGGAGTGGATGTGCCCAACTCTAGGAATGGGTATTCCAAGATTCAGACACCTAGATATCAAGGGAAAGGCTACAGCCGCTTTTGATAGTTGAGATATTTGAATATCACGCTCCATTACTTCTAGAATGGAATGGAAACTATGTGCAGCCAAGAGCATGTTAAGTGACGTAGCGAGTAGTAGCAGAGGTCGAGACTATTTGTTGATTAAATAGTTAGCCATGGAGTAGAGACTTGAGACTTGGATCAGATTACTGACACGGCCAAATGAAAGAGAATGCACTTAGTCTCAAGTGAATCGGACCAGAGACACCGGAGATATGAGGATTTCCAAATTTCAGCGTGATCCAGCGTGGACCCGACCGTTTTGAATAAAAGCCGACCCGCCCAAGCATCATCAGCTCACTTCGAACCGAGCTCTTGCATGACAAGGTGCTGCTGCTACGTTGAGCCAAGGCACATGGTTGCCGGATCTACGCAGAAGATATCTTTAAATTGTGATAGTCACAAAAGTGTTGCGATACGTGTGGAACATAGTAAGTTTCCTGCAGAGGGAATCACTAAGGTGATTGTTATTTTTCTACGGACACTGGTGAAATACTTTATTTCTATATGGACACATGCTAGACTTTGTCTAGAAAGTACTTTGTCACAGTCCAGTAATAATAATTCAATACTTGGATATTTTAATCCAATTAGTCAGTTTCATAAATTGTAACTTGATAACCACTCCGATCTTTCAGTATATTGAAGGCCAGTCTATCACGGTGTTGTTCATTAGCCGACAAAGGGAAACTATAAGTTGCTTCGCGCATGATAGATGGTGATAAACCATGCCCAGGGAACGATCTTCAGAACAGCCGTTGATTGATTTAGACTGTCAGTGTTTTCCTGTACTGAAAAGATTACCGTGAGTTATGTTACAACTGACGTATTTGAGAATAGATCATTTGGATCTGACCCCATTTAAGCAAACTGCTATGGATTTAATTGAAGTCAATATTAAAATGGATCAGCAGTTACTTCAAACTTCAAGAAATATTTCCACTATGTCGTGTTAGACAGATTGTGGGTATATAATGGCGGCCGATACAAGGATTAGACGTGCGTGTCCAGTTGGTGTATTCTTGGAATACACGATACCAGAGATTATAATTTTCAATGCTTTTGCAGGTTCTTTCCTTCCTCTTTGTCAAACACCAACAGTGATCTTCTGTTTTCTTTTAGGGGTTCAGGTCGCTTATATTTTGTATGAGTCTGTTCCAGATATATATTCTATGACCCACCTAGCGTCATATAACAGCGAATCTCTGAAGCTCTTCAACTCTTCCTCGCGCAAGAGGAATTCCTTCTCCATCTGGCTACCAGATTTTACTGCCATCGCCAGCTATTATCTCCATGAGCAAGAGAACTACGTCTACTCTTTTACTCACCATGCTGCGCTAGTATCATCTGTTGTCAACTCTTTGAAGACCGGCTCAGCAAGAGATCAATTTTTTGTTTTAAAGTTGGCAATGTTTATATGTTCTCCTTTTGTCTCCTACCCCCCACTCTTTTTCCCTTCCTTGGACCTTCTGTGCTCCGTTGAGCAGGTCTCACTTCTCAGTCGGCAGTTGACTCGATCAGTTAAAGCTCCTCTCGAGCTAGCTTCCTCAAACCAAGAGGCACACACTCTTCTACGCCATGTTGGCTAGGTAGTCATCAACGGAAACTTCGACTTCAACATGAAATCAAGATAAGTACCATTTTAAAGGTTTTAACCTCATCTTCATCATTTTATCTACATGCTTTTATAGATTATTTTATAGACAGCGTGAGATTACTTGTGGGGCGGTAATCATTCTTCGCGGGATTTTCCATGTTGAGCTTTCGCTTGTATAAGCCAACCTTACTAAAAAGAGCTTTTCTTAAGCTATTTAAATGAGAAATCCTCTCACTACGTGGGATATTACCTAATACCCGCTGTCTATAATTCATCAAGCTAGTTCCTCCGTTGGACTTTCTCAACCCCATTTTACTACTAAGGTCGTTCTGGAACCTTCGAGATCTTGTACTCTATCTGCGAGTCTTGCCGTCAAGTATTTTTCACTCACTTGTGAAAATACTAGTTAAAATGAGGAATCTTCCTTAAATTACTGCAATAGCGAACTTTCTTCCCCCGTTGGAACATTCTATGGCGCATTTAATTGTAAATCACAACTTTTTCAAGAAATAGACTCTCACCTATATAGTGCAATCAGTTATTTCCATAATTGCAATAACTTTCTTTCTCATAAACTTTAGTGTTTCTATAGTGAACTTTGCATCCATCTTTATAGACTATAGTGATAATCAGTGCTTGTTCCACTTTTCTACCGCGTCGCGATCGTCCGTTTATATTAAATACGGCCATGAACATTTTTTCCTCCATCCCTATTGCTCTTTCCTAAACCTCTTACTAACAATCTGTAATAAACTTTTAAATTTAGGTCTGTTTCAATAAGGTGTCACTCACGAAGTGCCCTTACAACTTTGCTAGTTTAACATTAATTTAATTCTGCATAATTGCTTGTGTGATACAAGTTTCAAATTCACATTGCTCCTTTCCTATAATCAGGGAAAACAATTCTTTAAACTCTTGAGCGAGTCATGTTCAGGTTTCACGAAATGGAAACTGTCCCATTTGGCTAGTGATTCCTGCTCAAACTTGGGAAGTCTAGAACTTTCCTTTTCACTTTCTTCAGGTTTCACAGTAAGTGACCTGCCCTCTTTTGTATAATTCTCATATAGTAATTCTGTATAAATATAAGAAGTTTTAGGAACTTCTATCTTATTTTTCATGTTTTTATTATTATTTTCGAAGTTGTCACTTTCTCTAGAACATTCTCTCAAGAATTTCTTAAGGTACACTCTTTGTACTCCAATTCACGTTCAAAATTTAATTGCTTCATTGTTTATTTGTTTAAATCTTATAAAGATTTTAGAAACTTGTAAGGTTTTAAACCTCATAAATTGTCAATTGCCTGGAGCAAACGTTCAATGTTGAGAGGTCTGCGACCCCATTTGTTAAAAAGTTCAAATGAACTATGTTTGTCCAAATTATATTACACGCTTGTTAATTTCCTCAAACTTCTTTAAATTGTTAAATAAATTAAATATTTGTTTTTGGATTCATCATTTCTCTGATACTACAGTTAGGCAGGATCCTGGCCTTCCTAGCTCTTCCTAGGTTTATGCCCTCGTTCATTCTCAATAAAGCTTTTACTATTTGTCTGGCCAGACCATCACCCTTCCCTATAGTACTTTTATTCGTGCTTGGGAGGAAATAAACTAAAGCCATTCTCTGGCAAACTGCCCAAGTCTTAGCTGCGGTTCCCGTCAGCTTCGACCAAGCTCGTGCCCACTTTAGGTATCCGAGAAAGGATTTTCGGTGGCAACCACCTTTTAGTGTGTTTAAAGCTAAACTTATTAATTTTGTGGGACTCTCCTCCTATTTTTCTATCCTTCTTTTCCAATCCCAAATCTACTTCCTTCTCTTAATCATCTTCCCTTGGTGGGTGGGTTATTCCTCAGCCAATAAACTACCCACCAGTAGGGCATGTATCTGGATAAATCTGGTACAGACCAGGTTCACTACGCTTCAAGACCAACGAGAAATGTAAGCCACATTTGACTTTTATATTATGCCTAGCTAATTGGAACAAACTCATTTTCTGCAGATGACCAACACATTTGTTTTTCTTCGTATTTAAATCTGGCAATGATTTACGCAAGACACATTAGGGTTATTCTGAGTATTTTCAGCACTCAGAATAGTTTAGGATCGATGACCGAGCATAACGAGCATTTATTTGAATGTTTCATATTTTTTTGATAATCACGGTAATCAGCCGAGGTAACTGTAAAAGTTAATAATTATTTTTGTTGAGAAATGGATATTTTATCCATATTCGAAGAATCGAACATGTGGATTCTCACATAATGAAATAATAATTAAACACATCTACAATTGTATGTCTACCCCTTATTATTCCCGTTTTTTGTTTTTTTTCCAACGGGGTCGGGGACGGGGATGAGATGCGATGGAAGTCTTTGTAGCGATGGTTTTTACGGCCGGATGCCCTTCCTGACGTCAACCTCATGAGAGGAGGTAATGACAGATGAAATGAATGATTGTGAATGAAACTGGGCAAGGATGTGAAGGAAGCGGCCGTGGCCTGTCAGAAGGTACCGTCCCAGCATTTGCCTGGTGTTGAAAATGGGAAACCACGGAAAACCATTTCAAGGACGGCCGACGGTGGGGCTCGAACCCACACGTCTACCGAGTCAGCAGAGAGCTTGGCCCCATGACCTACTGCTGCGCTTTAGCCAGCGTAGCCACTACTGTCGGTTAAACACATCTACAATAATATAACTAATAATAATAATAATAATAATAATAATAATAATAATAATAATAATAATAATAATCCAATAATAATAATAATAATGATTTTCATAACTTTTCTAAATAATTCTTGGATCTTATATTTTCTAATAATCACATTCATTGAGAGAGATCTTATGAATTAGTTTAATCATTTCTAGTTTGGAAGAGGTGATTTTCCGAAGGATAGTGGTTAGCGCAAGCCCGCATTCAACCAACATTACAGTTCTGGTTGAACAGTTAATATTTGCAATGAGCAAAGTATATTTTTCAGATAACACGGAGAGGCATGAAACGGGAAGCAAATGATATTTGTATCAATTAAGATATTTTTGTATTTATATAAAATCATGACGTAGATACACATTCGAAAGTGAAATAGAGAGTATCATAAGTGTGGTAACTTCACGATTTGAACTGAATGGTAAAATAAAATAAACGTGTAAGTTTATAAATCTTCCAGTGTTGATAGCAAGCAGAGGCTTGATTTATTGTATAAATTTTGGGAAGAAAATTTATGTGTGTGGAGTAGTTGAAATGCCATTCCCAGGTGCGCATGTTTAAGTCGCAGGAATGAGGAGGTTTTTATTTGAGCATCAATCAAATAGCAGGTTCGATGACTCAGTGTTAAAGAAGGAGTATTGGAACTACACATTGCGTCGTATGAATGACCCAAAGGTTATTTCTTAAAAAACCATCAGTTCTTATTTCAACCTTGTTTACGGATTCCATTAAGACTTTGATTTTGCTAGAACCCGGATTTGTCATGATAATATTTTATTCTTCTTCAGAGGAAGACCTTTGCCGTTGTTGTTGGAATATTTTGTTCTTATAAAAATAATAGAATGTGCCACTGCCAATTAAAAAATAATTCTATAACCACGAATAATTTGAAGGATGGTTTCAATCCTAGTGTCATGAACTAAATGAATTTATTATGAAGCTACAATTCTTATTTCCGCATTCTGTTCAAGAATTGCAAGTTGTGAAAGTTACTAAAATAGCAACAAATATAAAATTTTTCTTAATAATGATTCCAAGTGGAAAATCGAATAGTTGAATGGTCCAACAATTTATTGATCAAGTTGATGATTCAGAAATCATATATTTTGTTAGGAACTTGAAGTTCATAATCGAGTCACTTCTTGAAACGTTTAATGTCAGAAGAACAATTAATTTTGTTGTGCTTCGCACAGTTCTTCGATGCTATGCTCAAGGGTCAGATACTTTTCAGATGTTGTTATTAATATGTGTACATAATTTGTGTTGATTCAGAGATAATAATATTTTCAGACAATATTTTTTGGAACTGGAAAAATAAGTGAAAGTTAAAAAATTCTATGAATAATTATTCTACGAGTGTTAATATTATATAAAAATTCAACCAGTGAACTACAGTATTTCCAGTAAAGACAATTAAATTTGAACTGGATTTAATCATAAATAATGGATATAATTTTGGAACACAGTCTACAGGACTGATAATCAGACTTGTGTCTCCAAAGATAATTGTCCAATGTGTTGGAAAATTTCTGTACATTGTGTAAATAGTAATGTGGGTCGCCACACATGAATGATGCTGCTTTGAGCATTTTATTTTGCAGTCAATTTTAAATTCAGAATAAAATGAGATAATTTTACATGTTGTGTTGTGCCCAGTTGAATCTCCTTCTATCCTTATTGTTGCATTGAGCCAAAAATCAGTAAAGCATTTTTTTCATTTGATGTCGTTTTTGCGATTAGCTTTAACCCATCTGGCGCCCCGGGATATTTTGACTCTCGTGCTGACTGATTCTTGGTAAAATGCATATGTGGTCGTGCGGACTCCGGTCTAAACGAGCACAATATCCTATTCCCAATTAACAAACACACCAGTCATTTCACTGACCATATATTTATTACAGTCTTGGCTCTCATTTCCAAATGAGTTAGCTTTGGTTGCTAGTTCTTCAATCTCTATCTAACCATTGCCCATGAGCGTGGACTTAGGCCTATAACACTCTGACGGAACCTAAGTTCCTATTCTAAACTTTGGCTTTCTGAACGTCTCTCGTAACACATCAGACGTGTGTTACATGCTGGATATTCTTCGAAAAAGGTCCCTCTGCCAACTTGGGTTCGGAGTTTCATCACTCCCATCCACTAGTTCCTAATCTGACCATTGAACTGCCCCACAACGAAGTCGTGGGCGGTCCTTTGCCACTTCAGGCTACACTGCCCGGCACGTGCTTCCCTAGTGGCTATATTTGAAGTCATTTATATTGTCATCTCAAACTTCCTTGTCAATTACTGCATTCAAACTATCTTCTATCCTAAACTTATACATATACATATATAAAATGGGTTGTTTTGCCCTCCGAAGGAGGGCTAAATGCCCTCCCAGGAGGACTGGCCGCCATCACAACTACGGTGATCTTCGGCCGTGGGGAACCCTTTTTATTGTGCTTTAAAAAAATGTACAAAAATATATATAAAAATATACAATTGTTCATAATCTTGCTGTTCTTGATGTAAATATTACTTAAAAATATATAAATGTAGTATCAAAATTTAATAGAATTACAGGTGATAGTTAGATGATGTGTGAAACGTCGGTGAGATGCGTTCAGCTCGTCTGTTGGTAGAGTAAGTTGTCTTCTTTCTTGATGTTGTAAGATGGCCCGATGCCAGGTGGTAAGTGGCTGAGTGGAATGGATGAAAAACAATGAGAAAATGTCGGAAAATCTATGTGAAGACAAACGGTTTGTGCAAACTGGATGCTTATTGGGTTAACATTTATGGGGGATATGTGTCAGGAGGAATGATGTGTGAGAGGTCGGGGAGAACATTATGATGGAGTAGGGATAGTGCCAAGGCTTAGGGAAGTGGTTTGGATAGGCGACGTTGCCTCCGGGTAATTGGCGTCATGAGAAGGTCATAGGTAAGTGGAAGTCGTGAGTCAACTAGTGACTGCAGGGAACGTAGGCGGAGTTTGTGAAGGTGACGGTAGAGTGAGGGGAGAGTCCTGGGGTAATTTAACAGATTGCTGTCCGTGTCAAGAGGAAGGCCAAATGCAACCTTCAAAACGACGTGTTCAATAGAATTTAAAATTTGGTATTGGGGTAAGCTAGCCCCTATCCAGGCCAATGAGCAATAAGTAAGCAATGGGCGGATGAAGACCTTGTAGGTATGGATGAGCTGAAGTGGGCTAAGACCCCAGGAAAACCCCTTTCAGTCGACGGATTAGCGCCAAACGTTGGCGCGCTCTGTGGGCTTGCTGTTTGATGTGAGGTCTCCAGGAGAGCTGGTGATCAAGTGTGACTCCCAAATACACTGCCTGGAGGGAGGGAGTAATGGCTTCGTCGAAGATGTTGAGGCGGAATGGTCGGTAGTGACTGATGGTAGACTTGAGGCCAAATAGAACTAACTGGATTTTGGTGGTATTAATAGTGAGGTGCCATTTAGAGAACCAGGCAACCAGTGTATTTAGGTAGGCCTGGAGACGGTTGCTGAGGGTTGTGAGATTATTTGCGAATGATAGCAGAGCTGTATCATCCGCAAATTGAAAGAGCTGAGAGAACTGGTTGGGTTGGGGCATGTCATGGACGTAGATGAAATAGAGGAGCGGGGAAATCGGGGAGCCTTGAGGTACTCCTGAAAAGAGAGTGAAGGTGGAGGAGGACGCAGATCTAATTTGTATGAAGGCTCGCCTGTCCAGTAAAAAGTTACTGAGAAGGCGAACTATGGAGCGTGGGAGGTGGAGGGGCATTAGTTTAAAAATGAGACCACGGTGCCATACTAGATCGAAGGCTTTTTCAAGATCTAGTAGGAGGAGGGCCGCAGGATAGCCGGAGTTGATATGGGGAGTGATAAGGCTGACTAATCGAAAGAGTTGAGTTTGTGTGGAAAATTGAGGGCGAAAACCTGCTTGAGTGGGGGGGGGGAATCGTTAATGGAATTGAGGAATGTGTAAATTCGACGGGCTAAGATGGCTTCAAACAATTCAGTAAAAACGGATAGCAAGCTGATTGGCCGGTAGGAGGAAAGAAGAGATGGAGGTTTACCTGTTTTAAGAAACAAGATAATTTTGGCTGTCTTCCAATGGGAAGGGAAGTTACCGGTATGTAGAAATAGTGTGTAAGCTATGGCTAGAAAATGTAGGAAGATGAGAGGAGCTTGTTTTATGTGTTGGTAAACCACCCCGTCTGTCCCGGGAGCAGTATTGCGTCGTTTGCCTAGCTGGAATGAAATGTCGTCGATCGTAATGGGTTGGTTTAGTGGTGATTCGGGGTCTAAGGTCGGTATGTGGTCAAAACTGGGTGTCAGGAGGGGGAGATGGGGGTCAGTTTGCTCGCAAACGGTCGCATGGTTTGAGTAATCATGTCGGTTATGGGGTGCGTCACTGTAGATGTCAGTAAAGTAGTGGGCAAAGGTGTCAGCTTTGTCTTTGTCGGAGAATAAATGACCGTTGTGCCCTCGGATAGGGTACTGGCTTTCCTGTTTTTTTTTTTATCCAGTAAGCTGTTTGAACGTTTTCCAGAAGGGGCGAGCTTGAGTTTCCTGTGCTAGGCGGGAGCAAGAGTCAATCCACTTCTTTTTCTTTATGGCATTAATATAGGACCGGGCATGTCTTTGGTATTGTCGGTGTCTTGTCAGTAGGTCTGGGTCAAAAGTCCTGAGGTAGGCCCTATAATAGCTACGGGAGAGTTTCAGAAGTTGGATTGCTTTGGCCGGAATAGGTGGCTTGCTCGGGGTAATTTTGGTCTTGGGGACATGCAGTCGGTCAGCGGAGGCTATGGTGGTTTCCAGGAGTGTGATTAAATCGAACAGTTGTTCGGTATTCTGTGGGACTGCAGCCTGTGAAAGTGTTTCTTCAATGTATGAACGATAAGCTTCCCAATTTGTCTTTGGAAAATTTGGTCTCAAAAATGATGGAGGTGGGGTGGAGAGGGAACGGGGGAGAGTGAGGGCGGGAAGCTTAATATAGAAAGGATCATGGTCTTTACCGGCAGGGCCAGCTAAATCTATAGAACAATTCTGGGCTATGGTGGAGGAAGCGAAGACTATCTCCGGGGTGCTCTGAAATCTTACCATGGTATGGGGGGAATAGCTATTCGTTTGCCGTGCATGGAAGTGGTGAAGGTTTCAAGTAAATCCTCCTCAGCTGAATTGAAGCAATTGATGTTAATATCGCCAGCGAACATATAGTGTTGAAATGTGTTGTCCAGAAATTCAAGATATTTAAAGGGTGGGCGGGAACGTGGGGAACTATATGCTGTGGCGACAATGACAGGGGTAGAGGGAAAGTAAACCATGACTGTTAATATTTCATGAGTATGAACAAAACGTTGTGGTTGAAGAAGACGGGATGGGAAAAACGTATGGACTCCAATGGCTACTCCTCCCCGAGCGGCGTTGAGCCGATCAGCACGATAAAGGGTATATTGGGGAAAGACAGGTTTCTGATTACTGGTCAGAAATGTTTCGTTGAGTATGAAGATTGCGGGATTGTAAATTTGAATTTGAAGATCAAGAAAGGGGCGATTTGTTTTCAGGGAGCAGATATTATGGTAAAGCGCGCCAACGGAGGGTACTTTCTTTCCCATACTAGCCATAATGGTTTAAATATTGGACATTGGCTGGAAGTGAAAATTAATTTTCTGGCCAGAGGTAGTGGCCTGCATATTTAGGCCGAACGTGGTACGGGCTGTAAAATGCCAAATTTCCAATACCCGGGGGCGGTCGAAGGGAAGCAGGTTCTGTAAGCATATGGCCGTAAAACGGATCATATCCTCGATGGAGGGGCTGAAGGGGAAACAGATGATTGAGGGGGAGTGACGGGGTCGATGGTACGAACAGGGGCAGTGAATTCTTGTTTAGAAACGTCAGCAGTGGGGCGGTTAGGGCATCGGGGAGAGTAAGCTGGGTGGGTACCCTGGCACTGAGTGCATTTGGGGGGAAGTTGGAGATTGGGGCAATTGCGGGTCATGTGGGGTTGACCACAGTGAGCACAAACTGGTTGACGAGTGGGGCAATGGGCGGTTGCATGGGAGTTTTATACCTGGCATCGGTCACAGCGGAGGGGAGCAGGCATGTTGGTGCGGGAGGGCTCTACTCGGTGGCGCTGCCAGTACAAGTAGGCTCCCTCGGAAAGAAGACGGTCGATAGTGGAGCGGTCGGGGGTAAGGACGCGCACTAGGGAGGTGGGACCACGGTCACTCTTTATGCGCAATACTTTATGAATATTAAGGGTGTTGTACTGCAATTCTGTAAGAATGTCCGCGTCACTGTAACTGGTGTCCACTCCCCAAATGACTACGGAGAGGAAGGGGTCTCGGCGGATTATTGGGGGGAGAATGGAAGACTTGGGGGGAAGGAGTTCAAGGGAGACGTGTTCTCCTAGACGAGCCAGACCCATCTTGTGGATGAGAGTGGTTCTGGCATCACCTTGGGTTTTGAGGATGATGCCATGGGGTTGGGGAATAAGTTGAATAATTGAAGTAGCTGGAAGAAAGGACCGGAGAATGGCGGCTACTCGCCGGATATCAGGACGTGGTTCGCTGAAGTTGGACAGTTTGTAAGTGCAGGTGGAGTCTTGATGTTGAGTGGTGGGGGTGGTTGGAGGCGGGATGGTTTGGCTCAGAAGAGGTGGAGGAGAGGGAGGAGTGGATTGTGGGAGAGCAAATGAAGATGGCATGGGTTGGGGTCTGGATTGTCTTGCGGGTTGGAAGTAGTTGGGGATATTTGAAGGGAGATTAAATTGGAAAGGAGGAAAGGAGGAAGGAGAAACAGATGCCTGCGAGGTAGGGAAGTTGGGGGTGGACATTATGGGTGATTGATAAGAGGTGAAGGGAATAGTGGAGATGGGCTGGGTGGGGGCAGCAATGGTGGCATATGTGGTAGTAGGGCTGGGGTCTGCGGAAAGAGTGACCGTGCAGGAGGTGAGAGGGGGGTAAGAGACGGAGTCAACTGGAGGTGGGTTTGGGAGCACTGATGTCGTCGGATAATTACCGCACACGATGTCAAACGATGAGGTGAGTGTCGGTGCGGTGGTCCTCTTCTTGGAGCGGCTGCGGCGAGTTGTGGCGTTGTTGGAGTCCGTGTCACTCTCGGAGTCGGACTCTCCGGCTGGGCGGATGTCCTGTCCTAGGAGTGACCCGGCAGTGGTTGTTTCCCTGGCGGCTTCTCTGTCCCGGTTCCTCTTCTTACGGTCCCGTCGTTTCCGGCTGGGAGAGCTACTAGCGCTCTTCCCGGCGCCGGTGGGAACCGGAGTTCCCGGCATGGTGTAGGTTGACGTCTGGCGAAGTTTAGGTTGATGCGACTATTCGAAGGTGAAGGAAGATGTGGCGTTTAGTAAATGCAGTGAGATAGTGACTTTTTAGGGTCTTGATTAGTCACTAAAAGTCGAGTTGGTAGTACTGTAATATGGTTTAGTCAGATGTCACGTTGTAGTATAGTTGGAGAATATGTGCTGATGAGGTAATGCGGTCTAGTAGTAATTTCTTAGTGTTTTATTTTTAACACTAGACAATTGTTGGTAACAATGAAGTATAATAACAATTAGAATCGTTTGCTTTCAGCGTAACGCACATTTGCGGCCATTAGCACAACTCTTCAATATATTGTATACAGTTTATACAAACTAAACATTCATACATATTGTTGGTTGGTTGGTTTCGTAGTTTAGCGGCTGCGACAAAGCGTTCACGTAGCCCCGTGTACTTTGGGTGTGTATTGTGACAGACACGTGTGAGCGCACCTGGTGGCAGACTCGTGCGAGCGCGTGGCGCGCTGGCTGCAATTGTGAGTTGGGCCGGCAAGCTGGCAGTGGATGAATCGAGAAGGCGACGATACGACAGAGAAGAGATTTAGGATTCGGTGAAAAGGGAGTGTTGAGATTTGGAGTGTGGTAGTCTCAGAAAGACTAGAGCTCGACGTTCCCAGTTTAAATATTAATGAACACTACATTAATATTTAGTAGTGTAAGGTTTGCTAAATAAAGAAGTACGGTAGTGTATTTGTATATGCCTGACCGGTTATTTCAAGAACCGTAAACGTAACAACTGGTGTCAGACGTGTGGGGTCAGGCTATAGAGTAAATACATAGTGAAAGTCTTGAGGTACCGCATTTTAGAGTGTGAAATGACGACCAGGAAAGTTAAACTTTCAGCACTGAAGGTTTCGGAGTTACGTCAGAGAATTTGGAAAGGAAGTTAATGGAAAATACTGCCAACCTCGAGAGGAAACTTCAAGAATCCCTGCGGACGTTTGAGGACGAGCTTGCGAGCGGTGTGCTTCCAAATAAAGACAAGCAGGAAAACGAAATCATTACCGCTGGTGGACCATCGGAAGGTAAGGAGCGTATACCTGTTTCCGCGTTTGGTCGGACTGACCTGCCGACTTTCGATGGGAAGTCTGCGTGGGAAGAATACCTCACCTTGTTCGAGACCGCTGCCATGATTAATGGATGGTCGGATGCCACGAAGGCTTCATTGATGAGTTTGTCGCTGCGCGGGGAGGCCCTACGAGTCCTGCAGGCCGTTCCCTTGTCGGAAAGGCAGAACTACAACATTCTTGTACAGAAACTTGAAATGCGGTTCGGTCATCGTCACATGGAACAGCTGTATCGCTCCCAGTTGAGAAACCGTTGTCAGAGACCCAACGAGAACCTACAGGAGTTCGAAGCAGACATAGTACGTCTCGTTAGGAGCGCCTATCCAACAGTGCCCAGCGATGTGTATGAGAGTCTTGCTACCGAGAAGTTTCTCGATGGGCTCCGCGAGATTGAGACGCAGCGGGCTGTGAAACTGGCGCGTCCGCAAACATTGAATGATGCCTTGACTCTGGCTCTTGAGTTTGAGGCTGTCGAACAATCCGTGCGCGGCCAGGCTCGCATTCGAGCTCTGGAGAGAGACAAGGAGGTCCAGCCAGTGCCTTCCATAGAAGAAATCGTGGAGAAAGTACTTCAAGCCTTGCAGTCCAAGAAGAAACGGACGAGGTGCTGGGGCTGCGGGGAGATGGGGCATCTCAGAGATCGATGCCCTAAGTTTATGAACGGGAAGCACCAGCCACAGGAAAAACTAAACAGGGTTGATAGAAAGGGGCGACTGTCAACCAGTGGCAACACCAGAAATGCCCCCACTTCTATCGTCGCGTCTCTGGGTTGTCAAGCCAAATCTATTTTTATTAGTGGCCATGTGGACGGAGAGCCCAGAGACCTACTGCTGGATACAGGAGCCACAATGACAATAATCAGACCAGGCATCGTGAGACGAACAGTAACAACCACGAGATGGACACTGCGAACGGCTACGGGGGAACCAGCCAACGTTCACGGGGAGGTAGACGTCAACTTCGTCATCGGTGATACCCAGTTTCGCCATCGTGTCTTGGTCGCTGAAGTGGAGGAGGACGTCATTCTCGGGATGGATATCATGACTGAGTATAAATTTAGACTGGACCTGGAGAGTGGGATTTTGAGAGTCGGAAACGAGGAAGTAGTGCTGCAGGGGAGGAACGCCTCATCGGTACGGGTGATCGCAGCGGTAGATGTTGTACTACCTGGGCTTAGTGAAGTGATGGTAGAAGGAAAGCCGGATGGTGGAGTTCCTCATGGCTGTGTCGTCATGGTAGGGCCTAGGTTTGCTGACGATGAACCTGAACGTGGAATACTGGTAGCCAGAGCTTTGGTCCGTGCAGGGGCGAAAATTCCTGTGCGAGTAATGAACCTTAATGAACGCTCGATAATCGTTCGGAAAGGAACCAGTTTGGGAAGCTGTTCGTCTGTGTCCTCCGTCGTACGCCAAGTACAAACAGCTACTTCCTCATCCGATATATCTTCGGTGTGGCTCGACGGTCTTATCGAGGCAGCGTGTCAAGAGCTTAATCCTGGGCAGAGCCGAGAAGTGAGGGAACTTCTTCGACGTCATAAGGATGCCTTCCAGGACGGGACCAGTAACGGAAGAACGAACGTGGTTCAACATCACATCGATACGGGTGACTCAAGACCAATTCGCCAGACTCCCAGAAGATTACCACTAGCCAAGCGAGAGGAAGCAGAGCAGATAATAAATGATATGGCTCGCGATGGGGTGATTGAACCTTCAAGCAGCCCATGGGCTTCGCCAGTGGTCCTGGTGAAGAAGAAAGATGGATCTACACGGTTTTGTGTAGACTACCGTCAACTGAACAATGTGACGAAAAAGGACAGTTACCCACTACCACGCATCGATGACACCCTAGACACCTTGGGTGGGAGCACGATCTTCTCCACGTTGGATCTCAAGAGTGGATACTGGCAGGTAGGATTGGACCCCAGGGACAAGGAGAAGACCGCTTTTACGATTGGTTCTGGGCTTTGGGACTTCACAGTTATGCCATTCGGACTCTGTAATGCCCCTGCGACCTTTGAACGACTGATGGATCGCGTTTTAAAAGGGCTGTCTTGGGAAACATGCTTGGTCTACCTGGATGACATCATCGTTCTGGGAAGAACTTTTGAAGATCACCTGAGAAATCTCGACCAGGTGTTCTTACGTCTTAAGCAAGCCAACCTTAAGCTTAACTCCAAGAAGTGCTTCCTGTTTCGGAAACAAGTTAACTACCTCGGCCATGTTGTTTCCGGAGAGGGAGTCACCGCGGATCCGGAAAAGATTAACACGGTGAAGGAATGGCCAGTACCGAAAGATAAGCAAGAAGTCAGGAGTTACCTCGGACTGTGCACCTATTACCGTCGATTCGTGCCAGGATATGCTAACATTGCTAAGCCTCTGACCAGACTTACCGAGGAAAGTCGGAGTTTTGTGTGGGACGCGACCTGTCAACAAGCCTTCGAACAACTGAAGGAGGTATTGACCAATGCTCCTATCCTGAGTTACCCACAACCGGAAGGACTATTCGTTTTGGACACCGATGCTAGCAATGTGGGAGTAGGTGGCGTGCTTTCCCAACTGCAAGGTAGGCAAGAAAAGGTGATAGCTTACTTCAGCAAGGTTCTTTCTAAACCGGAGAGGAACTACTGCGTAACTAGAAGGGAATTGCTCGCTGTAGTGAAGTCAGTGGAGCATTTCCACAAATATCTCTATGGGAGGAAGTTCCTTCTACGGACTGATCATGCAGCGCTTACGTGGCTACTGAGCTTCAAGAACCCGGAGGGACAGGTAGCCAGGTGGATTGAAAGGCTCGAGCAGTACGACTTCGACACTGAACACAGGGCTGGCCTTAAGCACCGAAATGCTGATGCTCTGTCAAGGAGACCATGCGCACAAGACTGCAAGCACTGCAATCGGATTGACGAAAAAGTTGCAGCAGTGAGAAGAAGCACTGTGATCGACGACCACTGGAAGGATGAGGAAATCCGTAAGGATCAAGAAAATGACCCGGACTTAAAACACCTACTGCGGTGGAAGACGTCTGAGCAACGACCGACTTGGGAAGAGGTAGCACCCTACACGCGCACTGTGAAAGCCTACTGGGCTCAATGGAATTCCGTGATTTTGGAAAACGGGGTGCTAAAGAGGGTACTGGGGAGAGAGAACGGGGCTCAGGAGAGGCTACAGGGTATTGTTCCACGAAACAGAGTGCCCGAGGTACTACAGTTGCTGCATGATGGAACCTCTGGGGGGCACCTTGGAGTTCGAAAAACCATGGAGAAAGTTCGAGAGCGGTTTTATTGGGCTAATTACTCAGATGACGTACGTGAATGGTGCAGGAAGTGCGTGGTTTGTGCCACTGCGAACGGGCCACAGAAGAAGGGAAGAGCAGCGATGAGACAGTACAACGTTGGTGCCCCGTTTGAACGGATCGCCATCGATGTAGCGGGCCCTTTCCCTACGACTGAGAGTGGGAATAAATGCATCTTGGTGGCAATAGATTACTTCAGCAAGTGGGTAGAGGCATATGCGTTGCCCAACCAAGAAGCTGTGGTGGTTGCCGAGACGCTAATAAAGGAGCTGGTGAGCCGATTTGGTGTACCCTTGGAACTGCATTCCGATCAGGGGCGAAATTTCGAGTCGTCGGTGTTCCAGGAGATGTGCCAGATTCTCGGAATCCGGAAAACGAGAACGACTGCCCTGCACCCACAGTCCGATGGAATGGTGGAGCGCATGAACAGGACAGTAGAGAAATACCTGTCAAAAATTGTCTCCGACCACCAGCGGGACTGGGACAAGTTTCTCCACTTGTTTCTACTGGCATATCGCTCTTCTATCCATGAGACCACAGGCCAAACACCAGCTAATGTGCTGTTTGGCCGAGAACTGCGGTTGCCGTGTGACCTGGCGTTCGGTTGCAAACCTGAGGATAATGTCGTTGGGGAGGACTACATCTCCGGCCTTCGTCGAAGGATGGATGACATTCACGACCGCGTTCGCACAAACATTCAGAATGCGAGCGACAGGATGAAGGAGCGATACGACGTAAGAGCCGAATCAGGCGGGTACCAAGCAGGAGATCTAGTCTGGCTTTTCGACCCTAAACGGCGGCGAGGGTTCTCTCCAAAGCTGCAACGCTCCTGGGACGGACCATATGAGGTACTGAAGAGGATTAACGACGTCGTCTACCGTATCAGGAGGAGACCGAATGGCAAACCCCGAGTGGTCCACTTCAATCGGCTGGCATCGTTCCTGGGCGACAACCATGACGAGGAGCACGGGCAACTCGCCCGTATATGTCGAGTCCCGGAGTCGGAACGATCGTTCGAAGAATTCATGTCCCAATGTGGTACTGACCGCAATGTTTGTTATGGCGTCAGTACTGAGATTCGGCAGGATTTATTCCAAACCTCCAGTGAGTATGCCTTGGCTCACTCTGTGGCTAAGGACCTGAGGATGAGCCGAGGAATCGCCCAAGTATTCCGGCGGAAGTATGGTGGGATTGAAGAGCTGCAGCGTCAAGAGCCTCGTGTCGGAAACGTGTTGTATTTACCCAGGAACGAGCGATCGCTATTCTATCTAGTGACGAAAGAACTTTCCCATCAGAAACCGACCTATCGTGCCGTCTGGGATAGTCTACTTGCGATGCGAGAGCTCCTACTGCAGCGGAACATATCCAGATTAGCTGTGCCCAAGTTGGGCTGTGGGCAGGATGGATTGGACTGGAGGATCGTAAGAAGCATGCTAGAAGAAGTCTTTCGGCGCACAGGGATTGAAATTCTGGCATGCTGCTGGTCCCAAAGACGAGGTGTCTGCTCCGGGACGGAACAATCTTAAGGAGGGGACAGTGTGACAGACACGTGTGAGCGCACCTGGTGGCAGACTCGTGCGAGCGCGTGGCGCGCTGGCTGCAATTGTGAGTTGGGCCGGCAAGCTGGCAGTGGATGAATCGAGAAGGCGACGATACGACAGAGAAGAGATTTAGGATTCGGTGAAAAGGGAGTGTTGAGATTTGGAGTGTGGTAGTCTCAGAAAGACTAGAGCTCGACGTTCCCAGTTTAAATATTAATGAACACTACATTAATATTTAGTAGTGTAAGGTTTGCTAAATAAAGAAGTACGGTAGTGTATTTGTATATGCCTGACCGGTTATTTCAAGAACCGTAAACGTAACAGTATAGAATCTGTCTGATAACCGGTGTTAGTTGTGATGGCTGTATTAGTGTGTGTTATCTGTTTTAATTCAAGTAAGGACTGCAGACGAAACTTTCAAGTAGTTCCTACTTTCGCTACCAAATGCTACCGTCCACGACATCTAGCGGTGAACTTGGCTACTACTAGATGACATCGCAACCAGCGCCTGGCAACGAACGCTGGAACTTAAGAGCATTTGTAGCAGAGCATCAAGAAGGCCGTGCTAGAACAGTATCAAGAAGGCAGAGCGAGAACAGAATATCAAGTAGGCAGTGGTGAAATAAAAGAGAATCTTTATAATTGTTATGTATGATTAGAGTGTGTAAAAATATAATATGTTTGTGTGTTGATCAATGACAAGAATAATAAAAACAACAACATTGGTGACCCCGACGTGATAATAAACATAAAGAAGTCGTCAATTAAACAACAATAATAATAATAATAATGTTATTGGTTTTACGTCCCTTTTAACTACTCTGGCTTTTAGAGACGCCGGGGTGCCGGAGTTTTGCCCCGAAGAGGATGTTTAACGTGCCAGTAAATCTACTGACACGGCTCCCTCGCATTTGCGCACCCTCAAATGCCAGCTGACTACGCCAGGAAACGAACCTGCAACCTTGGGCTCAGCAAGCGAGAACGTTACCCCTGAGCCACGCAGTTAGCCGAATTAAACAACAGTAGCCTACATTGTTACGTGAGTAGACTGTGTTGTAAATTGGAATTGAAATGTTAACCCCGGAAAATAACGATATCCCAGTCTTAGGATGCGAAGCTAACAAGCTTAGCGTAAAGATTCCTCCGTGTTGGTCTGAAAAGCCCGAGATTTGTTTTTTCCAAGTAGAAGCCCAGTTTAATATTAATAGAATTACACCCGAAGAGACAATATTTAATTACAAAATTGCCCAACTCGAACCAAACTATATCGAGAATATATGGGACATAATAATAGGAGCAGGAACTGCTAAATATACAGCTGCCAAATCACGACTCCTGGATATTTTTAAAGAGAGTGAAGATGTGAAAATCAAATGATTGCTTACTGGTGTCGAGTTAGGAGATTACAGACCTAGTTAGTTTCTTAGAAAAATGCAGTCGTTAGCGCGAAAGGATGTATCTGATAAGGTTATTAGAACTATTTGGTTAGATAAGCTTCCAGATTCGATAAAAAGTATCTTAATCGTGAGTGATGGCTGATAAGATGTTGGAGATGAACCCCCGCAATGACGTATTCAAGGTTGATACACAAGACCAAAAAGGTACTAGTATTAATGAGCTTGTTACTAAGATTGCTCACCTGGAACAACATATCGTTACCCTGTCTATAGGACAACACCGCAGTCGGAATCGTAGTCCACGCCGGCGAAGCTTCAGTCGCAACCGCAGTCGAAGTAGAAGATACGACCCAAAGGGCAAGTACTGCTTTTACCGTTTCCGATTTGGTCAACAGTGCGTTCCAGAGAAATGTAAATAGCCTTGCTCATGGAAGTCGTCGGAAAACTCCAACAGGCAGTAAAATTAGCCGCTAGTTCATCTGCCGAGAATTATGATAGAAGCCGCAAACATCGGTTATTCTTATCAGATAATAAAACAGGCCTGCGGTTTCTCGTTGACAGTGGGGCAGACGTATCAATAATCCCACCAAGGAACTGTGATCGAATCGATGATTCGTTTAAACTTTATGCTGCTAATGGAACTGTAATTCCCACATATGGTATCAGAACCCTAACATTGGATTTAGGTTTAGCAAACAATTTCAGTGGCCATTTGTAATTGCTAAGGTCAATAAGGCAATATTAGGAGCCGATTTCCTAAACGAATTTCATTTATGTGTCGATATTCGTAACAAACAATTAATAGATGGCGTAACCAAACTTAAAAGCAAGGGTGAGGTTATGTCCATTTCGGAAGAGGAAATTATAAGTACCGTGAACAAAAGTACCATGCAATTTGCCGACTCGTTCAGCTCCTATCCTGAAATAACATCGCCAAACCTGGCACCAGAAAAGATTTCACATAATGTTAAACATTACATCAATACCCAAGGACCTCCAGTTTATTCTAGAGCAAGACCATTAGCACCCCATCGGTTACAGCAAGCTAAACAAGAATTCCAGTTTATGCTGGACCATGGAATTATCAGGCCATCACAGTCAGAGTGGGCTAGTCCTCTTCACTTGGCAAACAAGAAGGATGGATCCCTTCGTCCATTTGGAGACTATAGGAGACTGAATGAACGAACTGTTCCAGACAGGTATCCTATTCCGAGACTTTGAAGACTTTCATCACATCTTGGACTGAACCACGATTTTTTCCAAAATTGATTTATTCAAAGCGTATTTTCAGATTCCAATAGCAGAAGAAGACAAGCACAAAACTGCCATTATCACACCATTTGGACATTTTGAATTTAACTTTATGAGTTTTGGACTTAGAAATGCACCGTCGACATTCATGCGTTTCATCCATGGTGTGTTGAAATGGGTTAAATTTTGCATTCCCCTACTTGGATGATATATTGATTGCCTCCAAATCAGTCGCAGAACACATGCATCACCTACAGCTAGTTTTAGAACGGTTGTCGAAGTACGGCCTCCGTATCAATAAGACTAAATCTGTAATAGCTGCAAAAGAACTTGAATTTCTTGCGTACCTGATCACACCAAGTGGTTCGAGACCACTTCCTGGGAAGGTACAAGCAATCAGGGATTATAAATTACCTGAGACCGTGAGAGACTTGCGCACATTCCTCGGTTTGATCAACGTTTATCGTCGCTATCTGCCAAATGCAGCAGAAACTCAAGCCATTCTACACGAATACCTGAAAGGAGATAAGAAGAACGACAGCAGAAAAATTGGCTGGACTGACGAAGCCAAGAAGCAGTTTGAGAAATGTAAAGAAGACCTGATTAATGCTACACTTCTGACGTTTCCAGTTCCAGATCTGCCTATAGCCCTTTTCACAGATGCTTATGATCAGGCTGTTGGAGCAGCATTACAGCAGTATGAAGACGCTGGTTGGAGACCCATAGATTTCTACTCCACAAAGCTCAGCAGTACGCAGAAGAATTACAGTGCATATGATAAAGAATTGCTTGCAATATACCTGGCAGTGAAACAATTCAGGCACCTCATTGAAGGTAGAGAATTTACCGTTTTACGGACCATAAACCAATAACCTACGCATTCCAACAAAAGAATGAGAAGGCATCCCCTCGGCAACTACGGCACCTGCAGTACATCTCGCAGTTCACGACTGACATACGTCATGTCAGTGGCAGAGATAATGTGGTAGCCGATACTCTGTCAAGACTTAATGAAATATCAGTGATTGATTATGAAGTCATAGCAAAACATCAACAAAATTATGAAGAACTGAAGCAGTTACGACAAGACGATACATCACTGAAATTCAAACAGTGTCAGGTTCCCAGTACATGTTGTGGTGTGATGTCTCTACTAGTAACATTCGCCCTTTCGTTCCAAAGTTATTTCGCACCAAAATTTTCAAACAGATTCATGATATGGCACATCCTGGCGTGAAAGCAACCGTCAAAAACATTGTTGCCAAGTTTATATGGCCAGGAATAAGAAATGATGTGCATAAATGGCTCAATCTTGCATTAGTTGTTAACAAAATAAAGTGACAATGCACACTAAGTCTCCAGTAGGAAACTTCGAGCAACCAGATGATAGATTCAAAGTCGTTCATGTGGATATAATTGGACCTTTGCCTTACTTGCGTTGATCGATTCAGCAACTGGATGGAAGTCATTCCAATGGTCAATATCACCGCCCAGTCAGTAGCAAGTTATTTCTACAATACTTGGATAAGTAGTAGATTTGGCGTTCCAGAAATAATTGTTACGGACCAAGGGAAACAATTCGAATCGGAATTATTTATAAACTTAGCATTGATCTGTGGAGCGAAAGTGCAACATAGTACTCGTTACCACCCCCAGGCAAATGGAAAAATAGAACGCCTACATCGTACCCTCAAAGCAGCAATCAGAGCACACAAGAACCCCAGATGGACTCAGAGCCTACCAACAGTCCTACTTGGTTTACGAGCAGCCATTCGAGAAGACTCCAGATACTCACTTGCGGAAATGATGTATGGAACCACCATCAGACTTCCTGGAGTATTTTTCGAACACTTAATGCAGTTACAGTGCAATCCAGATACCTTTGTAACCCAACTCCGGGATCACATAAATCAACTTAAGCCTGCTAAACCTAGGATTGTGACATCCAGATCTCCATTTATTCATAAGGACTTATCTAGTAGTTCACATGTGTTCCTGAGGACAGACAAAGTTAAAAAATCCCTCGAGCCACCGTATGAAGGACCGTTCCTAGTGGGGAAGAGGCAGGACAAGTATTTCACCATCAGTATCAAGGGCAAAGATATTATTGTGTCCATTGATATACTCAAACCTGCGTATATACTAGTGGATGAAGAGGCAGAACGAGATACAGTCTTTTTCTTCATCATCTTATCCCACTTCAAGTGGGGTCGATGTTTCTGGCAAGTCTTTTCCATTTTATTCTGTCCACACATCGTCGTACCATTAACTGCTTCTCCATTAGGTCTTCATGGATATTGTCAGTCCATCTTCATCGAGGTTTGCCTCTATTCCTCGTGCCATCCACAACCAGAGACATCGCTCTCCTTCCTACATAGTTATTATCCCGACGCATAACATGCTCATACCACAGCAGTCTTCTCTCTTGGATCTTCTTGGAGACTTCTGTTACTTTTACTGTGCCCCTGATTTTCTCATTTGCGATGTGATCAATCCTAGTGATGCCACTCATCCAGCGCAGCATCTTCATCTCAGTCACATCCAGCTTATGACATTGTGACTTAGTTGTTGCCCATGTCTCCGCACCATACATCATGGCTGGCCTCACAGCTGTCTTGTAGGCCTTTTCTTTTACCCTTATACTGAGCCTTTTGTCACACAGAATGCCAGAAAACCTTTTCCAGTTCATCCAGGCTGACTGAACCCTGTGGCTAATCTCAGTATTTATGTTACCTTCTTCAGACATGGTTGACCCAAGATACTTGAAACTACTGACTGGCCTTAAGCTTACTCCATCCATCTGCACGAATTCATTGCCCTCACCACCAAGGCACAAATACTCTGTTTTCTTTCGACTGATTTTCATGCCTCTGGTCTCCAAATCTTCTCGCCAGCTCTCCAGTCGCCTTTCCAGTTCTCTCCTACTGGTGTCGCACAAAACAATGTCATCGGCAAACATCATGCACCATGGTGCTGCACTACGTAAGCCATCAGATAGGACATCCATGACAAGATTGAATATGTATGGACTCAGGGCTGACCCCTGATGCAACCCAACTTGAACTGGAAACCAGTTAGTCAACCCGACGCTACTCTGGACTCTTGTTTTAGCCTCCTCGTACATGTCCTGGATAAGCCGCACGTATTTTTCCGGGACTGCTTTGGTCCTCAGACATCTCCAGACTTCCTGGCGTGGAACTCTGTCATAGGCTTTCTCTAAGTCTATAAAGACCATATGTAGCTCCTTATTCTTCTCTCTATGCCTTTCGATGAGTTGCCGGAGTGCAAAAATGGCATCATTTGTACTCCTACTAGGCATGAACCCAAACTGTTGTTCTCCAATCGTTGTGTCCTCTCGAAGCCTTTTCTCGATAATTTTCTCAAAGATTTTCATGATATGGGACATCAGCTTTATCCCCCTGTAGTTAGAACAGTCCTGGATGTCGCCCTTTTCCTTATATATAGGGACCAGTGTTGTCTCCCTCCACTCCATGGGCATAACCTCTTCTGAATAAATTTGCTGCATGAGATTCCACAACATATTTATTCCTGTCTGCCCAAGACACTGCCATACTTCCAGTGGAATTTCATCAGTACCAGTGGCTTTTCCTTTTTTCATTTTCTTGACAGCAATCATCACTTCTTCTCTACTAATTCCAGTGGTTAAACTCTGGTAGGGCACACCATCACCAGAAGACAGCCTATCATTTTCCTCATTTAGTAAGTGGTTGAAATATTCCTCCCACCTTTTCTTGATTTTGTTTGCATGCCTTATCTTTAGCCCTCGCTATCCTGAAAAGCTTCTTCACTCCACTGGTATTCTCCAAGTCCTCATACACATCATCCCAAGCATCTGCCCTAGCCTGCCCTACCACTCGCTTAGCATCTTTATTTGCCTGTCTGTACAGTTCTCTGTCTTCATCTGTCGCAGATTGATCCCAGGCTTTTTTGGCAAACCTCTTGGCCTTTATTGCTTCTTTTACTTCAGTATTTCACCACCAAGTTTCTTTGTCTCTATGAGCAACTTTACTGGAGGTTTTACCAAGACTGGCTTCTCCTGCTCGGCGTATTATTTCACTGTTCACTTTCCACCAATTATCAACTCCTTCTATGTGTTGATATTGCCGTAAAACTTCAGTTTTTAACTTACTACACAGAATAGGGTCATCTAGCCGCCACCATTTGATTTTCGACACCGTTTTCTTCTCCACATATGGCTTGAGGCAGATATACTGATAATCGGCAACTAATACTCTGTGTTGCGGAGCTACGTGTTCACCTGCCATGACTTTGCAGTTCTGCACTTCCTTCAGATGTGGTCTTTTACTCATGAGGTAATCGATTTGACTTTCATTCCCTCCACTTTTATAAGTTACCAGCTGCTGTCCACATTTCTTAA
Organism: Meconema thalassinum; assembly: GCA_946902985.2. Lineage (NCBI taxonomy): Eukaryota > Metazoa > Arthropoda > Insecta > Orthoptera > Tettigoniidae > Meconema > Meconema thalassinum. The sequence continues at coordinate 99,251,425 of OX336391.1, forward strand.
ATAAGGTGTTACATATAGCTAAGTCTGCTCCCAATACAAAATTTACCACTCTTTCACCCTCCGCATTATGGTCTCCTAATCCCCAGCCTCCATGTACTCTCCTTGCTAGTTCTCCTCCTACTGTAGTGCCCACATGCCCATTCAAGTCACCACCTAAAATAACTCTTTCTTCGGCTGGTAAGCGACTGATTTCCTCATCCAGGTCACTCCAGAATGTATCCTTTCGTCCTCATCACAACCAACTTGAGGGGCATAAGCACAAATTATGTTAAATATACCCTCGAGGCACAGTTTGATACTCATTATCCGGTCATTTCTCCTGTGGACTTCCGTCAGGCAAGCCTTCATATCTTTCGAGAGAGTGATGCCAACCCCATTCCTTCCCAGATTGTTCGTTCCACTGTACAGTAATTTGTAGCCATCACCAAGCTCTTTTGCTTTATTTCCCTTCCACCTAGTTTCTTGTACACATAGAATTTCGATATTCCTTCTTCTCATCAAATCAGCAATCTCCCGTCCTCGTCCAGTCATTGATCCAACATTAAGTGTACCTACTCTAAGGTGAGCCCTTGACTCGGTAGCCTTCGCACTCTTTTCACAAGGGGCAGGCGATCTCCTTGCGCGTCGCCTGTGGGGAACGCCCTAGCTGTCTCCGAGGCGAAACTTAAAGAACTTGCCATATTTGGATTTGGACAAAGTTTTACGGCCGGATGCCCTTCCTGGCACCAACCCATAACTTGTCTGGAAAACATAAATAACTGAGAGAGACACCCTCAGTCCCCCAAACACTAGTCTGTTCACCGACCCAGTTTCCCGCTGGGGTTGGTTACCCAACCTTCCACTGGGTTGCTCGGCTTAGCAGGGGGACACCACGGGCAGGTCAGTGTTTGGAGTTGGAGTGGAGAGGCTATGAGGATTCTTTTCTGATGAATCCTTGTATTCTTGATGCTGTTGGACTGCATCTTCGCATCACACTCCCTTATCTCCAGGTCTGACGGTCTTCCAGACCCCCCCCCCCCCCCCTAGGTTGCTTCCCAGGGCCCGCAGAACGAGATACAGTGAGGAATCCTAATCTATCTCCCAGGAAGTCCCCTGTTTCCGAACAGTACCATGCCATTCAGGACAGTGAACGAGTCAAGACTACACATTTCCTACCAGATATCGGGACAGAATTCAATTAATAACTTCTTAGGTCAAGTTAGATTAATTTTTGTTGTTGTATAGTTTCTATAAATGTTCAGCCCTGTTAACGGAACTTAGTTACTGGCAGGAGAGTGATGTAGCAGAGCATCAAGAAGGCAGTGCTAGAACAGTATCAAGAAGGCAGTGCGAGAACAGAATATCAAGTAGGCAGTGATGAAATAAAAGAGAATCTTTGTAATTGTTATGTATGATTAGGCCTGTATCACACAACACTCGACAGCATGGAAGCTTCTACCAGTACGGGTATACACGCTGGTATACACGCATCTATTACCGTGTGATTTGTACCTTCCATACTAGGTTCTGCCTTCCATGGTAGCTTCCATACAACTCACGAAATTGAACCGGTGCTATTTTTCCTGGCAGTTTCCATGGAAGGTTGAGTACAACAACCAATCGGATTGCTTTTCTCCTTCTGGTAGAAATCTTAGCGACAACGTAAACAAATACATTTGTTATGTAGGTAGGCCCTCGAATAAATACATCTGAACGAAATTATATTTTCTCTAAACAGCGTTTGTGTGAAAAGTGCTTACTATTCGCGAACTCAACAGACGGTGTTGCCGTTATCTGGAACTAGCGGAAGGGTGATGGAATCATAACAAACAAACAGATGCAATAACATGTGATTTGAGTTGATGGGTGTGCTCTTCTCTCGTTTTTTTCAGTTATTTTCATAAAAATTGAGGCTAAAAGATGAGTAATATAATTGCTCAGTTCCGCAGTGCCCCTCGAATACAATAATTGCCATATCAATGCAATACTTCCACAAAAAGAAAGCTTTTCAGACGGAATGGAGTCGATTGCTTCGCGTCGCAAAGCCGATTTCGAAGTATATGATCGCATGCGGCTGCCATTTTACAAAGGAGAATTATATATTAATAAATACTAATGAATTTCTTACAATAACCAGTACCCTACATTCTTCCCTGCACTGCAAACTAGGCGACTTAGCAAGGTCCATATGACAGCTGTTCTTCCCATGAAGCAAAAATTACTTTTAGGGTTCGCTTTATCGTAGGCCCACATGTGGTCGTCTTTCTTTAACTTGCCCCATTGCTGCTTCAAATCTGTGAAGCTATGGTCTTTTAAGTTTATAATCAGGCGCCTATTAAACATTTAAAATCTTTATACGGTAGTCAACTTGTAGGCTAAGCTACAGTCGTTGATGTATTGACTTCGACAGTATTAGGCTACCGGTTTATCTTCCAGATTTAAATGTATCTACTTACTGAAGTATGTAAAGCAATGTACCGACTACACGCTTATTAGTCCTACATATTCCTGAACAAATTATTTTTTTCTTGGCAACTGGTACCGGTAACCGAATTTCATTTTGAATCGGATAAGGTACTCCTTTCGAATTACTAGTTTGTAAGCATAAAGCTTCAAGTCTCATAAAACCTTATGTTTCTAGCACTTTCCCGCACATAATTATGTGCTTGGCATCTAAAAATGCCTGCCCTTCAACAAGAGCCCGCCTAGAATTGCCAACAACATTCAACACAATCATAGGCTATATGAAGTCTATCACCCTTGTCGCGACCGACCTACATTCGATTCAATTCGCGAATATCCAGTAAATACAGAACGTGTCATATTATTATTATTCTGGGATAAATTCTGAACTGTTTAAATTCTAATAGCTATCACGAATAGTATCCGTCCATGGTTTTAAACAGTATTTAGGGAAAATAGAATTTTATGAGAGAAAACATGTTTACTATCGTCCTCGTAGATCATGTAGACAAAACTAAGTTGCAATATTGTTGTACGACGCGAGGAGGATATAATAAAATAATTTAAAAGAAGTAAATATTTTCGCCGTTGGATAGACTTGAACCTGGGATCTTCAAGACAGCAATCAGACGCGATATCACTTGCAGACTTTTCCAACAGACTTAATTGCATTTTGTTACTCGTCTAATTAGCGCGTATGGTTATATACCAATTATTACAGTTAGATCTTAAATTTTGATTGGAATGCATTCATTCAGTATCAGGCATGTTTTCAAATGTACTTAAAGCAAGTTTCACGACCGCTTTGTGTTAATAATGCGAAACGACTGTAAATTTTACCTCCAAACGACAACCTTCCTCCATGTTTTATTTCTTACAACTTGGCGCGGTCGCCTCCGTAGCGTAGCGGTCAGCATAGTTAGCTGCCGCCCCGGAGGTCCTGGTTCGATTCCCGGCTCAGCCACGAAATTTGAAAAGTGGTACGAGGACTGGAACGGGGTCTACTCAGCCTCGGGTGGCCCAAATGAGTAGAGGGGGTTCGATTCCCCCTCAGCCATCCTCGAAGTGGTTTTTCGTGGTTTCCCACTTCGTCTTCGGGCAAATGCCGGGATGGTACCTTCTTCAAGGCCACGGACGCCTCCTTCCCTCTTCCTTGCCTATCCATCCTCACCATCCCTTACCTTCCCTCCTGAGGCCCCTGTTCGCTTTGCAGGTGAGGCCGCCTGGGCGAGGTGCCAATCCCACCTCACCAGTTGTATCCCTTACGATTCGATGTTCCCAGCTCTAGGACATTGCCCGTAGAGGCGGTAGTGGTGAGATCCCTCACTGAGTCCGTGGGTTCCACCAACCTGGAGGGTAAACGACTAAAAAAAAAAAAAAAAATCTTGGCGCACGAAATGCTAGCGTGTGATACACTTCAGCCATAAAAGCAGGTGTACGGACGAGGATGAACAGAATCATACAGGATTTTATACCAGCGATCACAAAAGCATCCATGCTAGCGAGTGTCGTGTGATACAGGCTTTACTTTGGCCGGGTTGAACCCGTGCCCTTGGGCATAGAAGCCCAGCTTTCTACCAACTAGGCCACCGAAGGCGCTAATAAATATTGTATCCTAGCCAAATGCGTGAATCAGGGCCGTCTTCACCAACCCTTTACTAACGATTAGTTAGTTAACTCCTATTTAACTTAAATAGGAGAGTTAATGCATGGTTATCGTGGTTGCATTTCACGAGGCCATTAGGGTTCGTAATTAATTAAATACGCTAGATTTGGAAATTAGCAGAAGAATAAACTCGGGAGTGCTTTCTACCAACACGTACCTACGGGGACTAGTATGGAACAAGGATATACCAATTAAGGCTAAAGAAGTTATGTACAAAGCATATTATGTTCCTATAATGACATATGCAGCAGAAACTTGGACAATGACTAAGAGGGATGAGAGCAGAGTACAGGCAGCTGATATGAGATTCCTGAGAAGTATGGTCCAGAAAATGAGGAGGGACAGAGTGAGAAATGAAGATATACGGAAAGAACTGGGAGTATAGAAACTAAATGACAAACTGGAGCAAAACAGATTGAGACGGTTTGGACATGTCAAACGGATGAATGAAGTAAGGCTACCAAGACGAGCACTGGAACGACGGATGACAGGGAAGAGAGGGCGAGGAAGACCAAGAATGCGTTGGATGGACTCGGTGGAGAATAGTATTCGAAAACGGAACCTGGATTGGAACACTGTGTCGGAGGAGGAATGGTGGAACGACAGAACAAAGTGGAGAGGAACCATATTTGCCCCCACCCAGTGTCAACTGGAAAAGGGGAAATGAAGATGATGATGATGATGACGCTTAATGGCTCTTGCGCATGTGTGGACCCGGTTCACCCTGAAGAAACATGGCGGACAGAACAAGAAGCGTGAAGCACTGATCCAAGAGGTTTTCTGGAACATAATTACAAAGGAAGGGAAATACAGAAGACCTTATTCGTGACAAAAGCTTAAAATAATACGAACAAAATATTTAGGAGAACTGACAGTTGTGGGTATACATTGTTTACTTAGATAAATAGCATTGTGGGGTTTGAAGCTATTTTTCAGTGTTGCCTAAACAAAAGTTTGGTGCTTTTCAGTCGGTCAACACGAATGTACCCAAAATGAGCTGGGTATGTCCTAATCCTGAAATAAACTACATGAGATTAATAAGTACACTGGGATGACCAGTTTCCATCGTCAAGCGATCATCATCAGATCCATTACACTATATGGTTGTAAAAAGTCAACTATGGTTATAATGTAATATTACAGGCTACTACTTATCCGGTTGTCTTCCTGGCTGGAGCTTCGAGCAGTTTCGTGTTCACTCTTGCGCCAGTTGAGGTCACCCCAAACAGACAAGCTCCGGATTTCTATCATTATTTTAGCATTTCACCTATCATTAGATATACTACATTTAGCATACACTGACAGTTGCATTACCAATACTGCAACTAAATAATTTTACATATTGTAAATATTTTTCACCTGTATTCTCAAACCTAGATGTTATAGCCTAAGTGTAATGGATCTGATGATGATCGCTTGACGATCGAAACTGGTCATCCTAGTGTATTTATTAATCTCATGTAATTTATTTCAGGATTAGGGCACAGCCCAGATCTTTTTGGGTACATTCTTGTTGACCGACTGAAAAGCACCAAACTTTTGTTAGCTAAATAGGACACGCTCTCACCCTTATAACAAGTGGTTGCGGTGCATTATGCAGAGCTGAAAGGAATTCGAATCCCACCTCGGATATTATCTCTCTTTGCGTATTCTTCTTCCTTGGTGTTAATAACATATGATCAGGGCAGATGACCTCGCTGTTCCGTCCCTTAAAGCAACAATAACTAACATGTATGATCTTTTATAACTTCATTGTCATGGACATATTTTATATCTGTACGGATGAAAGTTCGTGTGAAACTCGGAAACAAACCAATTCTTCAGCCATTGCAAGATGTACGAGGTAGTATTCAGTTGTTTCCCTCCATTTTAACGAATAATAAATTGCAGAGTAGTGATCACATTGACAAAGACATAATACTCTCCACAAATATCACCATGATGTCGCACCCCCCCCCCCCCCCCCCCCCCCCCTCCCAATGAGACAACAACGAAAAACGTATTTCTGCTCCAAGCAATGTATGTCGAGACGATAATACTAAAATTAAAAGTTAATGCTTGTATCTCTGCTGCAGTCGCTGGCCACATTGATGACGTCATTATAATTAAGAGTGCTTGTATCTCTGATGCAGTCGATGGCCACATTGAAGACGCCATTATCAATTAGAGCTAATGCTAGTATCTCTGCTGCAGGCGATGGCCACCATGATGGCGTCAATATAATTTAGAGTTAATGCTAGTATCTCTGCTGCAGGCGATGGCCACCATGATGACGTCAATATAATTTAGAGTTAATGCTTGTATCTCTGCTGCAGGCGATGGCCACCATGATGGCGTCATTATAATTTAGAGTTAATGCTAGTATCTCTGCTGCAGGCGATGGCCACCATGATGGCGTCATTATAATTTAGAGTTAATGCTTGTATCTCTGCTGCAGGCGATGGCCACCATGATGACGTCAATATAATTTAGAGTTAATGCTAGTATCTCCGCTGCAGCCGATGGCCGCCATGATGGCGTCATTATAATTTAGAGTTAATGCTAGTATCTCTGCTGCAGGCGATGGCCACCATGATGGCGTCATTATAATTTAGAGTTAATGCTAGTATCTCTGCTGCAGGCGATGGCCACCATAAATGACGTCAATATAATTTAGAGTTAATGCTAGTATCTCTGCCGTAGCCGATGGCCACATTGATGACGTCATTATAATTTAGAATGAATGTTTGTATCTCTGCTGCAGCTGATGGCCACCATGATGACGTCATTATAATTTAGAGTTAATGCTTATATCTCTGCTGCAGCTGATGGCCACCATGATGACGTCATTATAATTTAGAGTTAATGCTTGTATCTCCGCTATAGCCGAAGGGCGCCACGATGACGTCGTTATAATTTAGAGTTATTGCTTGTATCTCTGCTGCAGCCAATGGCCACCATGATGACGTCATTATAATTTAGAGTCAATGCTTGTATCTCTGCTGCAGCCAATGGCCACCATGATGACGTCATTATAATTTAGAGTCAATGCTTGTATCTCTGCTGCAGCCAATAGCCACCATGATGACGTCATTATAATTTAGAATGAATGCTTGTATCTCTGCTGCAGCTGATGGCCACCATGATGACGTCATTATAATTTAGAGTTAATGCTTATATCTCTGCTGCAGCTGATGGCTACCATGACGACGTCATTATAATTTAGAGTTAATGCTTGTATCTCCGCTGTAGCCGAAGGGCGCCACGATGACGTCGTTATAATTTAGAGTTAATGCTTGTATCTCTGCTGCAGCCAATGGCCACCATGATGACGTCATTATAATTTAGAGTCAATGCTTGTATCTCTGCTGCAGCCAATGGCCGCCATGATGACGCCATTATAATTTAGAGTCAATGCTAGTATCTCTGCTGCAGCCAATGGCCACCATGATGACGTCGTTATAATTTAGAGTCAATGCTAGTATCTCTGCTGCAGCCAATGGCCACCATGATGACGCCATTATAATTTAGAGTTAATGCTAGTATCTCTGCTGCAGCCGATGGCCACCATGATGACGTCATTATAATTTAGAGTTAATGCTAGTATCTCTGTTGCAGCCGATGGCCACCATGATGGCGTCATTATAATTTAGAGTTAATGCTAGTATCTCTGCTGCAGCCAATGGCCACCATGATGACGCCATTATAATTTAGAGTTAATGCTTGTATCTCTGCTGCATCCGATGACCACCATGATGACGTCATTATAATTTAGAGTCAATGCTTGTATCTCTGCTGCAGCCAATGGCCACCATGATGACGTTATTATAATTTAGAGTTAATGCTTGTATCTCTGCTGCAGCTATGGCCGCCAAGATGGCGTCATTATAATTTAGAGTGAATGCTTGTATCTCTGCTGCAGCCAATGGCCACCATGATGACGTCATTATAATTTAGAGTGAATGCTTGTATCTCCGCTGTATCCGAAGGGCGCCATGATGGCGTCATTATAATTTAGAGTGAATGCTTGTATCTCTGCTGCAGGCGATGGCCGCCATGATGACGCCATTATAATTTAGAGTTAATGCTTGTATCTCTGCTGCAGCCAATGGCCGCCATGATGACGTCAATATAATTTAGAGTTAATGCTTGTATCTCTGCTGCAGGCGATGTCCACCATGATGACGTCATTATAATTTAGAGTGAATGCTTGTATCTCCGCTGTAGCCGAAGGGCGCCATGATGGCGTCATTAAAATTTAGAGTGAATGCTTGTATCTCTGCTGCAGACGATGGCCACCATGATGACGTCATTATAATTTAGAGTTAATGCTTGTATCTCTGCTGCAGCCAATGGCCACCATGATGACGTCATTATAATTTAGAGTTAATGCTAGTATCTCTGCTGCAGCCGATGGCCGCCATGATGGCGTCATTATAATTTAGAGTTAATGCTTGTATCTCTGCTACAGCTGATGGCCGCCATGATGGCGTCATTATAATTTAGAGTTAATCCTTGTATCTCTGCTACAGCTGATGGCCACCATGATGACGCCATTATAATTTAGAGTTAATGCTTGTATCTCTGCTGCAGCCGATGGCCGCCATGATGACGCCATTATAATTTAGAGTTAATGCTTGTATCTCTGCTGCAGCCGATGGCCGCCATGATGACGTCAATATAATTTAGAGTTAATGCTTGTATCTCTGCTGCAGGCGATGGCCGCCATGATGACGCCATTATAATTTAGAGTTAATGCTTGTATCTCTGCTGCAGCCGATGGCCGCCATGATGACGTCATTATAATTTAGAGTGAATGCTTGTATCTCTGCTGCAGGCGATGGCCACCATGATGACGTCATTATAATTTAGAGTTAATGCTTGTATCTCTGCTGCAGCCAATGGCCACCATGATGACGTCATTATAATTTAGAGTTAATGCTAGTATCTCTGCTGCAGCCGATGGCCGCCATGATGGCGTCATTATAATTTAGAGTTAATGCTTGTATCTCTGCTGCAGCCAATGGCCACCATGATGACGTCATTATAATTTAGAGTTAATGCTTGTATCTCTGCTGCAGCCGATGGCCGCCATGATGACGTCAATATAATTTAGAGTTAATGCTTGTATCTCTGCTGCAGGCGATGGCCACCATGATGACGTCATTATAATTTAGAGTGAATGCTTGTATCTCCGCTGTAGCCGAAGGGCGCCATGATGGCGTCATTATAATTTAGAGTGAATGCTTGTATCTCTGCTGCAGGCGATGGCCGCCATGATGACGCCATTATAATTTAGAGTTAATGCTTGTATCTCTGCTGCAGCCGATGGCCGCCATGATGACGTCAATATAATTTAGAGTTAATGCTTGTATCTCTGCTGCAGGCGATGGCCACCATGATGACGTCATTATAATTTAGAGTGAATGCTTGTATCTCCGCTGTAGCCGAAGGGCGCCATGATGGCGTCATTATAATTTAGAGTGAATGCTTGTATCTCTGCTGCAGGCGATGGCCACCATGATGACGTCATTATAATTTAGAGTTAATGCTTGTATCTCTGCTGCAGCCAATGGCCACCATGATGACGTCATTATAATTTAGAGTTAATGCTAGTATCTCTGCTGCAGCCGATGGCCGCCATTATGGCGTCATTATAATTTAGAGTTAATGCTTGTATCTCTGCTACAGCTGATGGCCACCATGATGACGCCATTATAATTTAGAGTTAATGCTTGTATCTCTGCTGCAGCCGATGGCCACCATGATGACGTCATTATACTTTGGAGTTAATGCTTGTGTCTCTGCTGCAGCCGATGGGCGCCATGATGATGCAGATTGCTCTCAAGATGGCGGTGTGTGTTCCCTCGTCGTGCAGTGTTGCAGACACCGCAGCAATCTCCGAGGACTTATTCGGCTCGAACATCTTAGCCAACACTGGGCTGGAGGTCGTGGTGAGCGTGGACGAGCTGGAGTGTCACACTGCAGACCCCTCGGGCTTCACTAGCGAGGACATGATAGCAGGGCAAGTACCAGTCTTGTCGTTTGCCTTCAGTTCAAAAGAGAAAAGCAACGAGAGCCACTTTATGGGCGCAGACGGTGGGAGTCTAAGCATCAACATGCGTTAACGCGCTCAGCTTCAGAGTGGGTGGGCAGTCTGGAACAAGTACAGTAGGACTCCAATTATCCGAACTCCGACTATTCGAATCGCTGATTATCCGAATCGCTTTCAGGAAAGAAAATTAAGACGGAAACGTACTGCGATTCGCAAAATAATGATTCCGTCTACACGCGCTGTTGTCCTTCCCTCCACGAAGCTAGTGTATGCGCAGCGCGAACATTATTGGGATGATGAGCTTACTTTAACCGAGTTGTTCAGCATTTACTACTATTGTACAGCACCACGCTTTATAAAATATACAAGTGTTGCCTTCTCATTTAATTACATAATTAACAAGATGTTCAGTAAAGAACATATAGCCTACTTTCTCCTAAATGCATGGGTATTGTTATAACTCTTTGTCCTTTTCAAGAAGTATAATTGAATGTTGGTTGTAGTAGCTTTTTGAAATACAACGTGCTATAGGGATATTAATCATGAATATGAGGTGCCCTTTGCTAGTGCTACCTCTGTAAAAAAATTCATTCAATTCGGTTTCACCGTGTTTGAATTGATCTGGGGAATGGATATGCACATATACATGGCCGCTATTTGCAAACTATTGGGCTGATGACCTTGTAGTCAGTCATAAGATGCTTTCCACAATAAGGCATGTTGTTGCAAAATCCGGTAGAGATCAAATTATTAGGATGGTCGAAATTTGATTTAAGCTTTTAACATTTGGGTAGCCGTCATTCCGTTTCCGTCAAGATGGCGGCAATGTAAAACATGACACTGAGGTGCCTTTTGCTAGTGCTACCTCTGTACCAAATTGCGTTCAATTCGGTTTCACCGTGTTTGAATTGATAGGGGGAATCGATTTGCACACATACTTGGCCACCATCTGCAAACTATTGGGCTGATGATCTAGCAGTTTGGTCAGAATATGCTTCCCACATAACGATTTGTTGTTGAAAAATTTGGTAGAGACTAGATTATTAGGTTGGTCGTAATTACATTTTAGCCTTTAACATTTGGGTGGCCGCGATTACGTTTCCGTCAAGATGGTTGTGATATAAAATATGACACTGAGGTGGCCTTTTCTAGTGCTACCTCTGTACCAAATTACGTTCCATTCGGTTTCACCGTGTTCGAATTAATAGGGGGAATCGATTTTCAAACAAAGATGGCCGTTATCCGCAAAATATTAGGCTAATGACCTATTAGTTTGGTCAAAGGATGTTCCCTCCATAATGGTATCTTGATGCAAAATTTGGTAGAGATCGGATGATTAGGTTAATCGTAATTTGATTTAAGCTTTGAATATTTGTGTGGCCGCCATTACGTTTCCGTCAAGATGGTGGCGATATAAAACATGACACTGAGGTGCCCTTTGCTAGTGCTACCACTGTACCAAATTTCATTCCATTCGGTTTCACCGTGTTCGAATTAATAGGGGTAATCGATTTTGACACAAAGATGGCCGCCATCCGCAAACTATTAGGCTAATGACCTATTAGATTTGTCAGAGGATGCTTCCTCCATAAAGGTATGTTGTTGCAAAATTTGGTAGAGATCGGATGATTATGTTAGTCGTAATTTGATTTAAGCTTTGAACATTTGTGTGGCCTCCATTACGTTTCCGTCAAGATGGCGGTGATATAAAACATGACACTGAGGTGCCCTTTGCTAGTGCTACCTCTGTACCAAATTTCATTCCATTCGGTTTCACCGTGTTCGAATTAATAGGGGTAATCGATTTTGACACAAAGATGGCCGCCATCCGCAAACTATTAGGCTAATGACCTATTAGATTTGTCAAAGGATGCTCCCTTCATAAAGGTATGTTGTTGCAAAATTTGGTAGAGATCGGATGATTAGGTTAGTCGTAATTTGATTTAAGCTTTGAACATTTGGGTGGCCGCCATTACGTTTTCGTCAAGATGGCAGCGATATAATACATGACACTGGGGTGCCCTTTGCTAGTACTACCTCTGTACCAAATTTCATTCCATTCGGTTTCACCGTGTTCGAATTAATAGGGGTAATCGATTTTGACACAAAGATGGCCGCCCTCCGCAAACTATTAGGCTAATGACCTATTAGATTTGTCAAAGGATGCTCCCTTCATAAAGGTATGTTGTTGCAAAATTTGGTAGAGATCGGATGATTAGGTTAGTCGTAATTTGATTTAAACTTTGAACATTTGTGTGGCCGCCATTACGTTTCCGTCAAGATGGCGGTGATATAAAACATGACACTGAGGTGTCCTTTGCTAGTGCTACCTTTGTACCAAATTTCGTTCAATTTGCGCTCACCGTGTTCGAATTGATAGGGGGGGGGGGGCAGACATTCAGAGTACACACACTCACACACACACACACACACAGACAGACTCACACACACACGTACACACACACAGACAGACACACTTTTTTCGCCCTGTAGTGATCTCATAAGTCTACTTTCATTGTTTGCAAAAATCGAAAGTAGGCTAAAAATGCATACAGTACCGAAAATAAGCTCTTTTTTTAATGCGTATGTATGTAAATCCAATTCTCGGAAATTTTTATTACCGAAATGGAGTCCGGTCCCAATTAATTCAGATAATTGGAATTCTACTGTAATTCCACCGGTAATGGAAGCACTCTTGTATTAAAAGGTGTGTGGCTGTTCGATTATTTAAATATGTCTAACAGATTAATCTTTTGTGCTGCATACTGTGAGTGGCTCATACCATTTAGTCATACCCTGTCTGGCAACAGCGCCATAGATGTCATGTGTTCAAGAGGGGTGGGGACTGTCAGTTCTTGACGTGATCTTCTTGAAATCGGGGCCTTCACTTGTGACCTTCGCTGGTTGCATGTTTGATGTTCACACACAAACCCAGGTTATGACATCGCGTATTCTCGCGATAACCAAAGCTGCTGCCTAATCCCCGGGATGAATTTACTAGTTCCGGTCTTACACACTGTAGCAAGCGGTGTTGCCAAGTGCGACACACTCTTACAACTGTATTTTCACGTCTTACGGCGCTTAGGCTATGTTATCGGCTGTCTACCCACACACCGGTAATACAGATTATTTTGCTGGAGCGGGCCGGTGGCCGTCGGATTGTGCGCAGGTGGAACCGTGACAGAGTACTTTAATTAATGGTAAATTCACCAGCAAGATATGATTAAAGAAAATATTCTCCTTCAGCTGACAGACAGGCGTTGTACCGTGTGAATAAATTATCGTTTACACGTTGTAATTCCCGTCTGTTGTGAGGGATATCTGCTGCCGTATATTGTTCTCCAGCTCCACTACAGTGCGGGTAATTGATCTGTACACTTTGTATTTTAAATTACCCCACAATTGAAGATCAGACGGGCTTAGGTCTGTGCTTCAATTAATTACAGTAAACATGCAGTGGCATACAGGAGTACCTACATAATGTAACGTAGTAACTTCCAAAGTTACTGTCTGTCAGTTGCAGGAGAACACCTTCAGCATCTTCTGTGAAAAGGTAACTTCCAACCTTTAACTGGTGACGAGAGGATATCCAGATTCCCAAGAAATAAAAAAAATATGTGCTTCTTTAATTAAATCTTGCAGGAAGCAGTTGCTGATGTGTAACTTCTTTCCACTCGGTTGATGGATATTTTTGTGGGAGTGATTTTGAAAAATGGGACGGAAGTGGATCGGACGGAAGTGTGTAAGACGCACTGCAAGCTGGATCGCATTGCAGAACATTCTGACGGTAAACGCTCATGCGAACTCTGGTGTCGCATGGCACATAGTCGAAGTCTTCGTAGCATTATTTAAATGATGATATGCTTTCATATGAAACATTGTACGTAGTCGGCAATGCCGGTATTATGTTTCTGCACAATGGATATTCAAATATTAACTCACATAACGGTAATGCAGTCATCAATATAATATATATCGTTATACGGGAACTGAGCAAGCCTTCATGAACTATTGCTGAATAATTTATCTTTACTCACAAGAGGGCCTATTCATAAGGCATTTAAAACTCAATTTCACGCAGGAACGTTATCGAAACAAACAACATATAAATGAAACTTAATTCTGCAATGCAGTATTATTGGAACGTGAAAATAAGCACCATCTTGTGCTTAATTTTTGCGTGGTCGAAATAGCCGTGGTGTTAGCGTTTTTGACTGTGAATCTTGAGATCCCGGACGGGATAGATATTTTTGCTACCAGATTATCGTTTTAAACGATATTTAACATATCAATATGACTCATTTCAACAGAATCCATATGAAATTACGTGTTGTTCTGTGAATCAAGAGGTCCGGGAACTGGGCAAGCCTTTCATGATCTACTGCTGTGCACATTGCAATTACTCGCAATTTGGCCTATTTATAGGGGATTTAAGGTTATGAGCGGTGTCGCGTCAATTAATCTAGTTGATCCATATCATATTCTTTATTTAGGCTAGTGCTGGTGGAAGCTACAAAACCTCTAATAAGATGAGTTCCATATTATAAACTACAATATCTGTAAAACACTCCCTTTTACAATTGATTTATATTTGTGCCAATAATATAAAATACCAGTGTATCAACAATTGTATGTGAGGTTTCTTCTATATCAGATGTTACACATCATATGCGACTAGTCTACTATAATAATAATAATATCGTATGGCCTCGGGTGCCTGGTGCAAGCTTTGTAATTTGACACCCAGAGGGTAGCTTGCATGTCTACTGTAAGGCTCGTAAAGTAATTTTTGATGTGTAACATCTTTCCGCTCGGTTGGTGGATAGTTTTGTGGTAGTGATTTTGAAAATTGGGGACGGAAGTGGATCGGAACGATCGAGCTGGCAGTGGTGGATCGAACGGAAGTATGCTCTGCCCGCTCGATCGATCGAACGGAAGTGTACTAGCTGGCAGGGGTGGAAAACGGAAGTATGCAAAGCCCGCTCGATCAATCGAACGGAAGTGTACTAGCTGGCAGAGGTGGAAAACGGAAGTATGCACTGCCTGCTCGATCGATCGATCCAGCGAGCAGTGGTAAGACCCAGCTGGCAGTGGTACGAGAAACAATGAGCGCGTGGTGTCGGAAATTGATACCATGACGTACTCTCGGCCATGTGGAATGTATATGACATACTGAACGGAAAACGCTCATGCAAACTCTGGTGTCAAGTGATTGAAACAAATGACATGGTACTTGTTCGAAGTCTTTGTATCAGTATTTAAAAGGTAAAATGCCTTAATATCAAACATTGTAAGTAGTCGGCAATGCCGGTATTATGTTTCTGCAAAATGCCTATTCAAATATTAACCCACTTAACGGTAATGCAGTCATCAATATAATATAATCGTTGTGGTTATACGAGAATTGAGCAAGCCTTCATGAACTATTACTGAATACATTTTCTTTACTCACAAGAGGGCCTATTCATAAGGCATTTTAAACTCAATTTCACGCAAGAACATTATCGAAACAAGCAAAATATAAATGAAACTTAATTCCGTAATGCAGTATTATTGGAACGTGGAAATAAATAACCATCTTGTGCCCAAAATTTGCGTGGTCGAAATAGCCCTGGGGTTAGTGCTTATGACTGTGAATCTAGAGATCTTGGGTTCGAATCCCGGACGGGATAGATATTTTTGCTACCAGATTATCATTTTAAACGATATTTATCATATCAATATGACTCATTTTAACAGAATCCATATGATATTACGTGTTGGTCTGTGAATGAAGAGGACCTGTTTATAAGGAATTTAAGGTTATGAGCGGTGTCGCGTCTATTAATCTAGTTGATCCCTATCGTATTCTTTATTTAGGCTAGTGCTGGTGGAAGCTACAAATCATCTAATAAAATGAGTTCCGTAACAATTATCTGTAAAACACTCCCTTTTACAATAGATTAATATTTGTGCCAATAATAGTATAAAATACCGGTGTATCAACAATTTCATGTGAGGTTTCTTCTATGTCAGATGTTACACATCATA